>OX419720.1:21416358-22616358 GCA_948474765.1 Patella depressa
TATGGTTTCACGAGTTCATATATCACCAATGCTTTCCCCATTGACTTATTGTTGTTGGGTATAACGCTTTCTATCCACAGATGGACCATCACGTGGCAACTGGAAATAGAGACGAGTAAACATGGAATTTTCCGCCCCACCCCACTCTTGTATTTTTCCACATAAAAATCATGAATATTCACCAAAACCTGGCAGAAAATGTATATTCAAAAGCCTTTCTTCAATTCTACTACACCAACATGTCAACACAGATCGTCATCTGAAAAAAAGTCGGGAGGGGGGGAACCAAAAAGCAAACCCTATTATATTCGTGGGGAGGAACTTAAGTATAGGCAATTTCTTTAACCCTCTATGTTGTATAAAATTAAAATAAATGCATCCAGTGTCGACTTGTCCATGCGATATTATAGTCCCAAATTTCGATAATCCTTATAAGACCCGAATCCAGACATGTGTTGAGAATAACCGTCGGTCATTTGGTTCTCAATGAGATCTCGAAAGAGATGAAAATAGGGGACACGGCCGTCTGGTGACTATAGCAAACGTTAAGGCAGTTAAATTTTCGCAAAAACGTTTGAGTCGCTCAGAGAAAGAGAATTATATATACTCATATATAGTAAAAAGAAAATCGGTGTCTAATGGCATATCAAAGTTTAATCAAACGTAACAAGAATATAAGGTTACAAAACTTGAACATAAAGTAAAAAACAAAACATAAACAACAGGCGTTCATTCACACTCTTCTGAGAAGTCGCTGCCTTCGTTTGACTTTAGCTATCTCTGTGAGGGATCTTGTGTTTCTCGCACGACTTCTTTTGTTACCAAACCACTTTTTGACCTGCTCCGCTGTTAGACTCGAAATCTCGGCCAGTTGTTCAACTTGCTGGGCTGTTGGATACGGGTGCTCTAAGTGCGACTGGTACCACTGTTCCAGTACTTTCAGAGACCGACGACACAAGACTGGACGACTTCTCGCCGCTGTTGAAGACTTGGTTGATTGAGAGCGGGATGCCAATAACTGTAAACTAGACTGCACCCGGTCGATGATCATGCGTAGCTGGTTGTCGAGTTCCACATGCAGCGACTGTTGTAGAACTTTGGATGGGCAAGACTGAACACGGTTCATTCTCTCCATGTCAATGCTGGCAGAATGAAAGCGGTAAAAAGCAGGATAGTTGTTGAACCATGTCTGGATATTCAGGTTGAAGCTTGAAAACATCTCAAGGAGAGATTCTTCTTTGTCTCTGATATTTACCACCTCGTGGGTGGAAAACATCAAGGAATCTGCCAAGCCGTCAGTGGATTTCACTTCATCGACGATCAAACATCTCAGGTCGTTGTAATATTGTGGAATAACTGGTCCTTTGTTGTTGATTGTTTCATCTTCATACTGTACACGATTTGGCGATGTTTTATCATCAGCTACGAGGTGTGTCAGCTGAGAAATCGACAAGTTGCTGTCCCATGGCTTTTCATTTCCAAATTCCAATTCTAAACATTCCGTAAATCGGGCTTCTCCACACTCATCAACGAGATTGTCTGGAAAAAAGAGATAGAAATATGTTTAATTAAAATTTAATAGATTATATATTTCAAACGCATACATTTTCGTTCGTTCCTGGGGTTTAACGTTCACTTCCACCAAGGGTGATATCGTAGACAAAAAAAGATAGAAATATATTTAATAAAAATTGTACGACCAATTTGATAGATTATATTTGAAACGCATACATCTCAAGCTATCTTATATAGTAGAGAAGGTAGTTCTACATTTAACAAAGCGTCAGAATAGAGAAATTTACCTGTCACACTGATTATTTCGTAGTTACCCGCCGGAAGTTGTGAAAAATCGGGAATGAAAGAAGCCATGTTTTATTATATTTTCGTCTCGAAAATAAACCGTAATGAAATAAAATCCAGGAATGGCAGATTGAGAATGAGATGTCAGAATTGAGTTGATCCTTTTTATCTGAATCGTCTGTTTTATGATAACTGTTCATGTGGACGGACGGCTTGCTGAAGCCACTCAAGAGAGTTTTCACGCCACTTAATCCCTGACAATATTAATTGATCAGTACTGACTGCTTACTCATTATTAACTAATAATATCTCCAACACACTCTCACTGATTACTAATCACCTATCGTAACAAGATTTATCTTTACAGAGGACTAAAATGCCGCAGTAAACTGACGGTTTCAAAGGAGAGAGAGAGAGAGAAGGAGAGAGAGAGATTATTAAATACTGTCTCCAACACACTCATCACTGATTACTAATTATAATAATACAATACAATACAATACAGTTTATTCAATACCTTTGGCCTTCAGCCTATAGTACAAGTAAAGCATGTGTAATAATCAAAATACAAAACCTATCTAACGTGATCAATATTACAAACGAAACAGAATCCAATATTATAAATAATATGCAAATACATAGCTATCACAAGTGCCGTTTATACAATTATATATACACAGATCACAATATAATACAGTATACTCAATACATTAATATTTCGTTTCTCACGTCTAATGCTAGTTTGATATAAATAGCTAGATTTTTATATACAAATTCTGATTTACATTGAAATAGTTTACGTAACTTATATTCAGAAGGGTTATTGTGACAGTATACTGGTAAGAAGTTCAAACGAAGATCTCTTAAGTCTGGACATACGAGAATGAAATGAAATTCATTTTCCATTTTATGCATATTACATATGTTACATAACCTCTGGTCACGTGGTGTATTGGATCGGCGCCCCATTTCAATGCTAAGAGTATGGGTTGAACATAATTATAACAAGATTTATCTTTATAGAGGACTAAAATGCCGCTGTAAACTGGTGCTTTCGAAGAGAAAGAGAGGGAGAGAGAGAGAGTGGGGGGCGAATGTCTACTTCTATTACACTGGCTATTACATCGTAGACGATTAAAATGCCACAGTAAACTGACGGTTTCAAAGGAGAGAGATAAGGAGAGAGAGAGAGAGAGAGAGATTATTAAAGAATGTATCCAACACACTCATCGCTGATTACTAATCATAACAAGATTTATCTTTATAGAGGACTAAAATGCCGCAGTAAACTGGTGCTTTCGAAGAGAGAGAGAGAAAGTGTGGGGGGGGGGGCGAATGTCTACTTCTTTTACACTGGCTATTACATCGCAGTAAAAACAAGCCATAACGTTGGATGTAGAATCAAAATCTGTAAACGCCTTCGATGATTTTTCAAGGATTAAATGATATAGTTGTTGTAATGCTTGTGAATTCATGTTGCAGCGTTATTGTCTCGTATCACTGGTTTATCATACCGGTGTGACGCGCATATGTAACATGGATCAACTGATTGACCCACATTTTAACGTTACTCTGGTTTCTCCTCATTTCTCGTGTAAATCTTTCGCCTTTTACTAAAGATTTCCGTGGGGAGGAACAACTTAATGAGTCTATAGACAATTTCTTTAACCCTCTACGGAGGGTAAAAATAAAAAAAAATTATTGTATGATACCATAAATTCGATATTATTAAAACGTTTGGGAAAATACACCCCGTAGAAAGTCCCGCATTTCACGGTTGGAATTGATAGCAAGAAGTCTCAAAATGATGATTAATCAGCACCGATTGTTTTTATCTTTAACTAATAAAATATACATCACCCTGAATTATCTTTCAGAGCAGCCATTATTCTATGGAGCTCAAAAACAAAGGGAGAGTCGCGATCGTTTGCATTACGACCGCAGCGTTGAATCGACAACTTTGTGGCTAGGATGCGAATATCCAGTTCCGATTAACATGACTACGACCCCGTTCTTTAAAACTCGCCACGCGGAGTCCAAAAAAGTAAACACAGTCGAAGATTTTCGCCGCATTCACTTATCTAGATGTTATAATGCTTGTGTATTTTTATATTCCAGCGTTATTGTCCTGTATCACTGGTTTATCATACCGGTGTGACGCGTATATGCAACATGGACCAGGTGATTGGCCCACGTTTTAACAACACTCTGGTTTCTCCTCATTTCTCGTGTAAATCTTTCGCCTTTTACTAAAGATTTCCGTGGGGAGGAACAACTTAATGAGTGTATAGAGAATTTCTTTAACCCTCCATGTAGGGTAAAATTAAAATAACTGTTTATTAGTATTCCCCAGTATCTATTTAGGTGGCGGGAATGGCTTCAAATAGACCAACTACAATTTGTGGGTACCGATAGGGTGAACTTTAATGGTGGTCTGCCTCCCCTCCTCCGATATGGTTTCACGAGTTCATATATCACCAATGCTTTCCCCATTGACTTATTGTTGTTGGGTATAACGCTTTCTATCCACAGATGGACCATCACGTGGCAACTGGAAATAGAGACGAGTAAACATGGAATTTTCCGCCCCACCCCACTCTTGTATTTTTCCACATAAAAATCATGAATATTCACCAAAACTGGCAGAAAAATGTATATTCAAAAGCCTTTCTTCAATTCTACTACACCAACATGTCAACACAGATCGTCATCTGAAAAAAAGTCGGGAGGGGGGAACCAAAAAGCAAACCCTATTATATTCGTGGGGAGGAACTTAAGTATAGGCAATTTCTTTAACCCTCTATGTTGTATAAAATTAAAATAAATGCATCCAGTGTCGACTTGTCCATGCGATATTATAGTCCCAAATTTCGATAATCCTTATAAGACCCGAATCCAGACATGTGTTGAGAATAACCGTCGGTCATTTGGTTCTCAATGAGATCTCGAAAGAGATGAAAATAGGGGACACGGCCGTCTGGTGACTATAGCAAACGTTAAGGCAGTTAAATTTTCGCAAAAACGTTTGAGTCGCTCAGAGAAAGAGAATTATATATACTCATATATAGTAAAAAGAAAATCGGTGTCTAATGGCATATCAAAGTTTAATCAAAACGTAACAAGAATATAAGGTTACAAAACTTGAACATAAAGTAAAAAACAAAACATAAACAACAGGCGTTCATTCACACTCTTCTGAGAAGTCGCTGCCTTCGTTTGACTTTAGCTATCTCTGTGAGGGATCTTGTGTTTCTCGCACGACTTCTTTTGTTACCAAACCACTTTTTGACCTGCTCCGCTGTTAGACTCGAAATCTCGGCCAGTTGTTCAACTTGCTGGGCTGTTGGATACGGGTGCTCTAAGTGCGACTGGTACCACTGTTCCAGTACTTTCAGAGACCGACGACACAAGACTGGACGACTTCTCGCCGCTGTTGAAGACTTGGTTGATTGAGAGCGGGATGCCAATAACTGTAAACTAGACTGCACCCGGTCGATGATCATGCGTAGCTGGTTGTCGAGTTCCACATGCAGCGACTGTTGTAGAACTTTGGATGGGCAAGACTGAACACGGTTCATTCTCTCCATGTCAATGCTGGCAGAATGAAAGCGGTAAAAGCAGGATAGTTGTTGAACCATGTCTGGATATTCAGGTTGAAGCTTGGAAAACATCTCAAGGAGAGATTCTTCTTTGTCTCTGATATTTACCACCTCGTGGGTGGAAAACATCAAGGAATCTGCCAAGCCGTCAGTGGATTTCACTTCATCGACGATCAAACATCTCAGGTCGTTGTAATATTGTGGAATAACTGGTCCTTTGTTGTTGATTGTTTCATCTTCATACTGTACACGATTTGGCGATGTTTTATCATCAGCTACGAGGTGTGTCAGCTGAGAAATCGACAAGTTGCTGTCCCATGGCTTTTCATTTCCAAATTCCAATTCTAAACATTCCGTAAATCGGGCTTCTCCACACTCATCAACGAGATTGTCTGGAAAAAAGAGATAGAAATATGTTTAATTAAAATTTAATAGATTATATATTTCAAACGCATACATTTTCGTTCGTTCCTGGGGTTTAACGTTCACTTCCACCAAGGGTGATATCGTAGACAAAAAAAGATAGAAATATATTTAATAAAAATTGTACGACCAATTTGATAGATTATATTTGAAACGCATACATCTCAAGCTATCTTATATAGTAGAGAAGGTAGTTCTACATTTAACAAAGCGTCAGAATAGAGAAATTTACCTGTCACACTGATTATTTCGTAGTTACCCGCCGGAAGTTGTGAAAAATCGGGAATGAAAGAAGCCATGTTTTATTATATTTTCGTCTCGAAAATAAACCGTAATGAAATAAAATCCAGGAATGGCAGATTGAGAATGAGATGTCAGAATTGAGTTGATCCTTTTTATCTGAATCGTCTGTTTTATGATAACTGTTCATGTGGACGGACGGCTTGCTGAAGCCACTCAAGAGAGTTTTCACGCCACTTAATCCCCTGACAATATTAATTGATCAGTACTGACTGCTTACTCATTATTAACTAATAATATCTCCAACACACTCTCACTGATTACTAATCACCTATCGTAACAAGATTTATCTTTACAGAGGACTAAAATGCCGCAGTAAACTGACGGTTTCAAAGGAGAGAGAGAGAGAGAAGGAGAGAGAGAGATTATTAAATACTGTCTCCAACACACTCATCACTGATTACTAATTATAATAATACAATACAATACAATACAGTTTATTCAATACCTTTGGCCTTCAGCCTATAGTACAAGTAAAGCATGTGTAATAATCAAAATACAAAACCTATCTAACGTGATCAATATTACAAACGAAACAGAATCCAATATTATAAATAATATGCAAATACATAGCTATCACAAGTGCCGTTTATACAATTATATATACACAGATCACAATATAATACAGTATACTCAATACATTAATATTTCGTTTCTCACGTCTAATGCTAGTTTGATATAAATAGCTAGATTTTTATATACAAATTCTGATTTACATTGAAATAGTTTACGTAACTTATATTCAGAAGGGTTATTGTGACAGTATACTGGTAAGAAGTTCAAACGAAGATCTCTTAAGTCTGGACATACGAGAATGAAATGAAATTCATTTTCCATTTTATGCATATTACATATGTTACATAACCTCTGGTCACGTGGTGTATTGGATCGGCGCCCCATTTCAATGCTAAGAGTATGGGTTGAACATAATTATAACAAGATTTATCTTTATAGAGGACTAAAATGCCGCTGTAAACTGGTGCTTTCGAAGAGAAAGAGAGGGAGAGAGAGAGAGTGGGGGGCGAATGTCTACTTCTATTACACTGGCTATTACATCGTAGACGATTAAAATGCCACAGTAAACTGACGGTTTCAAAGGAGAGAGATAAGGAGAGAGAGAGAGAGAGAGAGATTATTAAAGAATGTATCCAACACACTCATCGCTGATTACTAATCATAACAAGATTTATCTTTATAGAGGACTAAAATGCCGCAGTAAACTGGTGCTTTCGAAGAGAGAGAGAGAAAGTGTGGGGGGGGGGGCGAATGTCTACTTCTTTTACACTGGCTATTACATCGCAGTAAAACAAGCCATAACGTTGGATGTAGAATCAAAATCTGTAAACGCCTTCGATGATTTTTCAAGGATTAAATGATATAGTTGTTGTAATGCTTGTGAATTCATGTTGCAGCGTTATTGTCTCGTATCACTGGTTTATCATACCGGTGTGACGCGCATATGTAACATGGATCAACTGATTGACCCACATTTTAACGTTACTCTGGTTTCTCCTCATTTCTCGTGTAAATCTTTCGCCTTTTACTAAAGATTTCCGTGGGGAGGAACAACTTAATGAGTCTATAGACAATTTCTTTAACCCTCTACGGAGGGTAAAAATAAAAAAAAATTATTGTATGATACCATAAATTCGATATTATTAAAACGTTTGGGAAAATACACCCCGTAGAAAGTCCCGCATTTCACGGTTGGAATTGATAGCAAGAAGTCTCAAAATGATGATTAATCAGCACCGATTGTTTTTATCTTTAACTAATAAAATATACATCACCCTGAATTATCTTTCAGAGCAGCCATTATTCTATGGAGCTCAAAAACAAAGGGAGAGTCGCGATCGTTTGCATTACGACCGCAGCGTTGAATCGACAACTTTGTGGCTAGGATGCGAATATCCAGTTCCGATTAACATGACTACGACCCCGTTCTTTAAAACTCGCCACGCGGAGTCCAAAAAAGTAAACACAGTCGAAGATTTTCGCCGCATTCACTTATCTAGATGTTATAATGCTTGTGTATTTTTATATTCCAGCGTTATTGTCCTGTATCACTGGTTTATCATACCCGTGTGACGCGTATATGCAACATGGACCAGGTGATTGGCCCACGTTTTAACAACACTCTGGTTTCTCCTCATTTCTCGTGTAAATCTTTCGCCTTTTACTAAAGATTTCCGTGGGGAGGAACAACTTAATGAGTGTATAGAGAATTTCTTTAACCCTCCATGTAGGGTAAAATTAAAATAACTGTTTATTAGTATTCCCCAGTATCTATTTAGGTGGCGGGAATGGCTTCAAATAGACCAACTACAATTTGTGGGTACCGATAGGGTGAACTTTAATGGTGGTCTGCCTCCCCTCCTCCGATATGGTTTCACGAGTTCATATATCACCAATGCTTTCCCCATTGACTTATTGTTGTTGGGTATAACGCTTTCTATCCACAGATGGACCATCACGTGGCAACTGGAAATAGAGACGAGTAAACATGGAATTTTCCGCCCCACCCCACTCTTGTATTTTTCCACATAAAAATCATGAATATTCACCAAAACCTGGCAGAAAATGTATATTCAAAAGCCTTTCTTCAATTCTACTACACCAACATGTCAACACAGATCGTCATCTGAAAAAAAGTCGGGAGGGGGGAACCAAAAAGCAAACCCTATTATATTCGTGGGGAGGAACTTAAGTATAGGCAATTTCTTTAACCCTCTATGTTGTATAAAATTAAAATAAATGCATCCAGTGTCGACTTGTCCATGCGATATTATAGTCCCAAATTTCGATAATCCTTATAAGACCCGAATCCAGACATGTGTTGAGAATAACCGTCGGTCATTTGGTTCTCAATGAGATCTCGAAAGAGATGAAAATAGGGGACACGGCCGTCTGGTGACTATAGCAAACGTTAAGGCAGTTAAATTTTCGCAAAAACGTTTGAGTCGCTCAGAGAAAGAGAATTATATATACTCATATATAGTAAAAAGAAAATCGGTGTCTAATGGCATATCAAAGTTTAATCAAACGTAACAAGAATATAAGGTTACAAAACTTGAACATAAAGTAAAAAACAAAACATAAACAACAGGCGTTCATTCACACTCTTCTGAGAAGTCGCTGCCTTCGTTTGACTTTAGCTATCTCTGTGAGGGATCTTGTGTTTCTCGCACGACTTCTTTTGTTACCAAACCACTTTTTGACCTGCTCCGCTGTTAGACTCGAAATCTCGGCCAGTTGTTCAACTTGCTGGGCTGTTGGATACGGGTGCTCTAAGTGCGACTGGTACCACTGTTCCAGTACTTTCAGAGACCGACGACACAAGACTGGACGACTTCTCGCCGCTGTTGAAGACTTGGTTGATTGAGAGCGGGATGCCAATAACTGTAAACTAGACTGCACCCGGTCGATGATCATGCGTAGCTGGTTGTCGAGTTCCACATGCAGCGACTGTTGTAGAACTTTGGATGGGCAAGACTGAACACGGTTCATTCTCTCCATGTCAATGCTGGCAGAATGAAAGCGGTAAAAGCAGGATAGTTGTTGAACCATGTCTGGATATTCAGGTTGAAGCTTGGAAAACATCTCAAGGAGAGATTCTTCTTTGTCTCTGATATTTACCACCTCGTGGGTGGAAAACATCAAGGAATCTGCCAAGCCGTCAGTGGATTTCACTTCATCGACGATCAAACATCTCAGGTCGTTGTAATATTGTGGAATAACTGGTCCTTTGTTGTTGATTGTTTCATCTTCATACTGTACACGATTTGGCGATGTTTTATCATCAGCTACGAGGTGTGTCAGCTGAGAAATCGACAAGTTGCTGTCCCATGGCTTTTCATTTCCAAATTCCAATTCTAAACATTCCGTAAATCGGGCTTCTCCACACTCATCAACGAGATTGTCTGGAAAAAAGAGATAGAAATATGTTTAATTAAAATTTAATAGATTATATATTTCAAACGCATACATTTTCGTTCGTTCCTGGGGTTTAACGTTCACTTCCACCAAGGGTGATATCGTAGACAAAAAAAGATAGAAATATATTTAATAAAAATTGTACGACCAATTTGATAGATTATATTTGAAACGCATACATCTCAAGCTATCTTATATAGTAGAGAAGGTAGTTCTACATTTAACAAAGCGTCAGAATAGAGAAATTTACCTGTCACACTGATTATTTCGTAGTTACCCGCCGGAAGTTGTGAAAAATCGGGAATGAAAGAAGCCATGTTTTATTATATTTTCGTCTCGAAAATAAACCGTAATGAAATAAAATCCAGGAATGGCAGATTGAGAATGAGATGTCAGAATTGAGTTGATCCTTTTTATCTGAATCGTCTGTTTTATGATAACTGTTCATGTGGACGGACGGCTTGCTGAAGCCACTCAAGAGAGTTTTCACGCCACTTAATCCCCTGACAATATTAATTGATCAGTACTGACTGCTTACTCATTATTAACTAATAATATCTCCAACACACTCTCACTGATTACTAATCACCTATCGTAACAAGATTTATCTTTACAGAGGACTAAAATGCCGCAGTAAACTGACGGTTTCAAAGGAGAGAGAGAGAGAGAAGGAGAGAGAGAGATTATTAAATACTGTCTCCAACACACTCATCACTGATTACTAATTATAATAATACAATACAATACAATACAGTTTATTCAATACCTTTGGCCTTCAGCCTATAGTACAAGTAAAGCATGTGTAATAATCAAAATACAAAACCTATCTAACGTGATCAATATTACAAACGAAACAGAATCCAATATTATAAATAATATGCAAATACATAGCTATCACAAGTGCCGTTTATACAATTATATATACACAGATCACAATATAATACAGTATACTCAATACATTAATATTTCGTTTCTCACGTCTAATGCTAGTTTGATATAAATAGCTAGATTTTTATATACAAATTCTGATTTACATTGAAATAGTTTACGTAACTTATATTCAGAAGGGTTATTGTGACAGTATACTGGTAAGAAGTTCAAACGAAGATCTCTTAAGTCTGGACATACGAGAATGAAATGAAATTCATTTTCCATTTTATGCATATTACATATGTTACATAACCTCTGGTCACGTGGTGTATTGGATCGGCGCCCCATTTCAATGCTAAGAGTATGGGTTGAACATAATTATAACAAGATTTATCTTTATAGAGGACTAAAATGCCGCTGTAAACTGGTGCTTTCGAAGAGAAAGAGAGGGAGAGAGAGAGAGTGGGGGGCGAATGTCTACTTCTATTACACTGGCTATTACATCGTAGACGATTAAAATGCCACAGTAAACTGACGGTTTCAAAGGAGAGAGATAAGGAGAGAGAGAGAGAGAGAGAGATTATTAAAGAATGTATCCAACACACTCATCGCTGATTACTAATCATAACAAGATTTATCTTTATAGAGGACTAAAATGCCGCAGTAAACTGGTGCTTTCGAAGAGAGAGAGAGAAAGTGTGGGGGGGGGGGCGAATGTCTACTTCTTTTACACTGGCTATTACATCGCAGTAAAACAAGCCATAACGTTGGATGTAGAATCAAAATCTGTAAACGCCTTCGATGATTTTTCAAGGATTAAATGATATAGTTGTTGTAATGCTTGTGAATTCATGTTGCAGCGTTATTGTCTCGTATCACTGGTTTATCATACCGGTGTGACGCGCATATGTAACATGGATCAACTGATTGACCCACATTTTAACGTTACTCTGGTTTCTCCTCATTTCTCGTGTAAATCTTTCGCCTTTTACTAAAGATTTCCGTGGGGAGGAACAACTTAATGAGTCTATAGACAATTTCTTTAACCCTCTACGGAGGGTAAAAATAAAAAAAAATTATTGTATGATACCATAAATTCGATATTATTAAAACGTTTGGGAAAATACACCCCGTAGAAAGTCCCGCATTTCACGGTTGGAATTGATAGCAAGAAGTCTCAAAATGATGATTAATCAGCACCGATTGTTTTTATCTTTAACTAATAAAATATACATCACCCTGAATTATCTTTCAGAGCAGCCATTATTCTATGGAGCTCAAAAACAAAGGGAGAGTCGCGATCGTTTGCATTACGACCGCAGCGTTGAATCGACAACTTTGTGGCTAGGATGCGAATATCCAGTTCCGATTAACATGACTACGACCCCGTTCTTTAAAACTCGCCACGCGGAGTCCAAAAAAGTAAACACAGTCGAAGATTTTCGCCGCATTCACTTATCTAGATGTTATAATGCTTGTGTATTTTTATATTCCAGCGTTATTGTCCTGTATCACTGGTTTATCATACCGGTGTGACGCGTATATGCAACATGGACCAGGTGATTGGCCCACGTTTTAACAACACTCTGGTTTCTCCTCATTTCTCGTGTAAATCTTTCGCCTTTTACTAAAGATTTCCGTGGGGAGGAACAACTTAATGAGTGTATAGAGAATTTCTTTAACCCTCCATCCTCCATGTAGGGTAAAATTAAAATAACTGTTTATTAGTATTCCCCAGTATCTATTTAGGTGGCGGGAATGGCTTCAAATAGACCAACTACAATTTGTGGGTACCGATAGGGTGAACTTTAATGGTGGTCTGCCTCCCCTCCTCCGATATGGTTTCACGAGTTCATATATCACCAATGCTTTCCCCATTGACTTATTGTTGTTGGGTATAACGCTTTCTATCCACAGATGGACCATCACGTGGCAACTGGAAATAGAGACGAGTAAACATGGAATTTTCCGCCCCACCCCACTCTTGTATTTTTCCACATAAAAATCATGAATATTCACCAAAACCTGGCAGAAAATGTATATTCAAAAGCCTTTCTTCAATTCTACTACACCAACATGTCAACACAGATCGTCATCTGAAAAAAAGTCGGGAGGGGGGAACCAAAAAGCAAACCCTATTATATTCGTGGGGAGGAACTTAAGTATAGGCAATTTCTTTAACCCTCTATGTTGTATAAAATTAAAATAAATGCATCCAGTGTCGACTTGTCCATGCGATATTATAGTCCCAAATTTCGATAATCCTTATAAGACCCGAATCCAGACATGTGTTGAGAATAACCGTCGGTCATTTGGTTCTCAATGAGATCTCGAAAGAGATGAAAATAGGGGACACGGCCGTCTGGTGACTATAGCAAACGTTAAGGCAGTTAAATTTTCGCAAAAACGTTTGAGTCGCTCAGAGAAAGAGAATTATATATACTCATATATAGTAAAAAGAAAATCGGTGTCTAATGGCATATCAAAGTTTAATCAAACGTAACAAGAATATAAGGTTACAAAACTTGAACATAAAGTAAAAAACAAAACATAAACAACAGGCGTTCATTCACACTCTTCTGAGAAGTCGCTGCCTTCGTTTGACTTTAGCTATCTCTGTGAGGGATCTTGTGTTTCTCGCACGACTTCTTTTGTTACCAAACCACTTTTTGACCTGCTCCGCTGTTAGACTCGAAATCTCGGCCAGTTGTTCAACTTGCTGGGCTGTTGGATACGGGTGCTCTAAGTGCGACTGGTACCACTGTTCCAGTACTTTCAGAGACCGACGACACAAGACTGGACGACTTCTCGCCGCTGTTGAAGACTTGGTTGATTGAGAGCGGGATGCCAATAACTGTAAACTAGACTGCACCCGGTCGATGATCATGCGTAGCTGGTTGTCGAGTTCCACATGCAGCGACTGTTGTAGAACTTTGGATGGGCAAGACTGAACACGGTTCATTCTCTCCATGTCAATGCTGGCAGAATGAAAGCGGTAAAAGCAGGATAGTTGTTGAACCATGTCTGGATATTCAGGTTGAAGCTTGGAAAACATCTCAAGGAGAGATTCTTCTTTGTCTCTGATATTTACCACCTCGTGGGTGGAAAACATCAAGGAATCTGCCAAGCCGTCAGTGGATTTCACTTCATCGACGATCAAACATCTCAGGTCGTTGTAATATTGTGGAATAACTGGTCCTTTGTTGTTGATTGTTTCATCTTCATACTGTACACGATTTGGCGATGTTTTATCATCAGCTACGAGGTGTGTCAGCTGAGAAATCGACAAGTTGCTGTCCCATGGCTTTTCATTTCCAAATTCCAATTCTAAACATTCCGTAAATCGGGCTTCTCCACACTCATCAACGAGATTGTCTGGAAAAAAGAGATAGAAATATGTTTAATTAAAATTTAATAGATTATATATTTCAAACGCATACATTTTCGTTCGTTCCTGGGGTTTAACGTTCACTTCCACCAAGGGTGATATCGTAGACAAAAAAAGATAGAAATATATTTAATAAAAATTGTACGACCAATTTGATAGATTATATTTGAAACGCATACATCTCAAGCTATCTTATATAGTAGAGAAGGTAGTTCTACATTTAACAAAGCGTCAGAATAGAGAAATTTACCTGTCACACTGATTATTTCGTAGTTACCCGCCGGAAGTTGTGAAAAATCGGGAATGAAAGAAGCCATGTTTTATTATATTTTCGTCTCGAAAATAAACCGTAATGAAATAAAATCCAGGAATGGCAGATTGAGAATGAGATGTCAGAATTGAGTTGATCCTTTTTATCTGAATCGTCTGTTTTATGATAACTGTTCATGTGGACGGACGGCTTGCTGAAGCCACTCAAGAGAGTTTTCACGCCACTTAATCCCCTGACAATATTAATTGATCAGTACTGACTGCTTACTCATTATTAACTAATAATATCTCCAACACACTCTCACTGATTACTAATCACCTATCGTAACAAGATTTATCTTTACAGAGGACTAAAATGCCGCAGTAAACTGACGGTTTCAAAGGAGAGAGAGAGAGAGAAGGAGAGAGAGAGATTATTAAATACTGTCTCCAACACACTCATCACTGATTACTAATTATAATAATACAATACAATACAATACAGTTTATTCAATACCTTTGGCCTTCAGCCTATAGTACAAGTAAAGCATGTGTAATAATCAAAATACAAAACCTATCTAACGTGATCAATATTACAAACGAAACAGAATCCAATATTATAAATAATATGCAAATACATAGCTATCACAAGTGCCGTTTATACAATTATATATACACAGATCACAATATAATACAGTATACTCAATACATTAATATTTCGTTTCTCACGTCTAATGCTAGTTTGATATAAATAGCTAGATTTTTATATACAAATTCTGATTTACATTGAAATAGTTTACGTAACTTATATTCAGAAGGGTTATTGTGACAGTATACTGGTAAGAAGTTCAAACGAAGATCTCTTAAGTCTGGACATACGAGAATGAAATGAAATTCATTTTCCATTTTATGCATATTACATATGTTACATAACCTCTGGTCACGTGGTGTATTGGATCGGCGCCCCATTTCAATGCTAAGAGTATGGGTTGAACATAATTATAACAAGATTTATCTTTATAGAGGACTAAAATGCCGCTGTAAACTGGTGCTTTCGAAGAGAAAGAGAGGGAGAGAGAGAGAGTGGGGGGCGAATGTCTACTTCTATTACACTGGCTATTACATCGTAGACGATTAAAATGCCACAGTAAACTGACGGTTTCAAAGGAGAGAGATAAGGAGAGAGAGAGAGAGAGAGAGATTATTAAAGAATGTATCCAACACACTCATCGCTGATTACTAATCATAACAAGATTTATCTTTATAGAGGACTAAAATGCCGCAGTAAACTGGTGCTTTCGAAGAGAGAGAGAGAAAGTGTGGGGGGGGGGGCGAATGTCTACTTCTTTTACACTGGCTATTACATCGCAGTAAAACAAGCCATAACGTTGGATGTAGAATCAAAATCTGTAAACGCCTTCGATGATTTTTCAAGGATTAAATGATATAGTTGTTGTAATGCTTGTGAATTCATGTTGCAGCGTTATTGTCTCGTATCACTGGTTTATCATACCGGTGTGACGCGCATATGTAACATGGATCAACTGATTGACCCACATTTTAACGTTACTCTGGTTTCTCCTCATTTCTCGTGTAAATCTTTCGCCTTTTACTAAAGATTTCCGTGGGGAGGAACAACTTAATGAGTCTATAGACAATTTCTTTAACCCTCTACGGAGGGTAAAAATAAAAAAAAATTATTGTATGATACCATAAATTCGATATTATTAAAACGTTTGGGAAAATACACCCCGTAGAAAGTCCCGCATTTCACGGTTGGAATTGATAGCAAGAAGTCTCAAAATGATGATTAATCAGCACCGATTGTTTTTATCTTTAACTAATAAAATATACATCACCCTGAATTATCTTTCAGAGCAGCCATTATTCTATGGAGCTCAAAAACAAAGGGAGAGTCGCGATCGTTTGCATTACGACCGCAGCGTTGAATCGACAACTTTGTGGCTAGGATGCGAATATCCAGTTCCGATTAACATGACTACGACCCCGTTCTTTAAAACTCGCCACGCGGAGTCCAAAAAAGTAAACACAGTCGAAGATTTTCGCCGCATTCACTTATCTAGATGTTATAATGCTTGTGTATTTTTATATTCCAGCGTTATTGTCCTGTATCACTGGTTTATCATACCGGTGTGACGCGTATATGCAACATGGACCAGGTGATTGGCCCACGTTTTAACAACACTCTGGTTTCTCCTCATTTCTCGTGTAAATCTTTCGCCTTTTACTAAAGATTTCCGTGGGGAGGAACAACTTAATGAGTGTATAGAGAATTTCTTTAACCCTCCATGTAGGGTAAAATTAAAATAACTGTTTATTAGTATTCCCCAGTATCTATTTAGGTGGCGGGAATGGCTTCAAATAGACCAACTACAATTTGTGGGTACCGATAGGGTGAACTTTAATGGTGGTCTGCCTCCCCTCCTCCGATATGGTTTCACGAGTTCATATATCACCAATGCTTTCCCCATTGACTTATTGTTGTTGGGTATAACGCTTTCTATCCACAGATGGACCATCACGTGGCAACTGGAAATAGAGACGAGTAAACATGGAATTTTCCGCCCCACCCCACTCTTGTATTTTTCCACATAAAAATCATGAATATTCACCAAAACCTGGCAGAAAATGTATATTCAAAAGCCTTTCTTCAATTCTACTACACCAACATGTCAACACAGATCGTCATCTGAAAAAAAGTCGGGAGGGGGGAACCAAAAAGCAAACCCTATTATATTCGTGGGGAGGAACTTAAGTATAGGCAATTTCTTTAACCCTCTATGTTGTATAAAATTAAAATAAATGCATCCAGTGTCGACTTGTCCATGCGATATTATAGTCCCAAATTTCGATAATCCTTATAAGACCCGAATCCAGACATGTGTTGAGAATAACCGTCGGTCATTTGGTTCTCAATGAGATCTCGAAAGAGATGAAAATAGGGGACACGGCCGTCTGGTGACTATAGCAAACGTTAAGGCAGTTAAATTTTCGCAAAAACGTTTGAGTCGCTCAGAGAAAGAGAATTATATATACTCATATATAGTAAAAAGAAAATCGGTGTCTAATGGCATATCAAAGTTTAATCAAACGTAACAAGAATATAAGGTTACAAAACTTGAACATAAAGTAAAAAACAAAACATAAACAACAGGCGTTCATTCACACTCTTCTGAGAAGTCGCTGCCTTCGTTTGACTTTAGCTATCTCTGTGAGGGATCTTGTGTTTCTCGCACGACTTCTTTTGTTACCAAACCACTTTTTGACCTGCTCCGCTGTTAGACTCGAAAACTCGGCCAGTTGTTCAACTTGCTGGGCTGTTGGATACGGGTGCTCTAAGTGCGACTGGTACCACTGTTCCAGTACTTTCAGAGACCGACGACACAAGACTGGACGACTTCTCGCCGCTGTTGAAGACTTGGTTGATTGAGAGCGGGATGCCAATAACTGTAAACTAGACTGCACCCGGTCGATGATCATGCGTAGCTGGTTGTCGAGTTCCACATGCAGCGACTGTTGTAGAACTTTGGATGGGCAAGACTGAACACGGTTCATTCTCTCCATGTCAATGCTGGCAGAATGAAAGCGGTAAAAGCAGGATAGTTGTTGAACCATGTCTGGATATTCAGGTTGAAGCTTGGAAAACATCTCAAGGAGAGATTCTTCTTTGTCTCTGATATTTACCACCTCGTGGGTGGAAAACATCAAGGAATCTGCCAAGCCGTCAGTGGATTTCACTTCATCGACGATCAAACATCTCAGGTCGTTGTAATATTGTGGAATAACTGGTCCTTTGTTGTTGATTGTTTCATCTTCATACTGTACACGATTTGGCGATGTTTTATCATCAGCTACGAGGTGTGTCAGCTGAGAAATCGACAAGTTGCTGTCCCATGGCTTTTCATTTCCAAATTCCAATTCTAAACATTCCGTAAATCGGGCTTCTCCACACTCATCAACGAGATTGTCTGGAAAAAAGAGATAGAAATATGTTTAATTAAAATTTAATAGATTATATATTTCAAACGCATACATTTTCGTTCGTTCCTGGGGTTTAACGTTCACTTCCACCAAGGGTGATATCGTAGACAAAAAAAGATAGAAATATATTTAATAAAAATTGTACGACCAATTTGATAGATTATATTTGAAACGCATACATCTCAAGCTATCTTATATAGTAGAGAAGGTAGTTCTACATTTAACAAAGCGTCAGAATAGAGAAATTTACCTGTCACACTGATTATTTCGTAGTTACCCGCCGGAAGTTGTGAAAAATCGGGAATGAAAGAAGCCATGTTTTATTATATTTTCGTCTCGAAAATAAACCGTAATGAAATAAAATCCAGGAATGGCAGATTGAGAATGAGATGTCAGAATTGAGTTGATCCTTTTTATCTGAATCGTCTGTTTTATGATAACTGTTCATGTGGACGGACGGCTTGCTGAAGCCACTCAAGAGAGTTTTCACGCCACTTAATCCCCTGACAATATTAATTGATCAGTACTGACTGCTTACTCATTATTAACTAATAATATCTCCAACACACTCTCACTGATTACTAATCACCTATCGTAACAAGATTTATCTTTACAGAGGACTAAAATGCCGCAGTAAACTGACGGTTTCAAAGGAGAGAGAGAGAGAGAAGGAGAGAGAGAGATTATTAAATACTGTCTCCAACACACTCATCACTGATTACTAATTATAATAATACAATACAATACAATACAGTTTATTCAATACCTTTGGCCTTCAGCCTATAGTACAAGTAAAGCATGTGTAATAATCAAAATACAAAACCTATCTAACGTGATCAATATTACAAACGAAACAGAATCCAATATTATAAATAATATGCAAATACATAGCTATCACAAGTGCCGTTTATACAATTATATATACACAGATCACAATATAATACAGTATACTCAATACATTAATATTTCGTTTCTCACGTCTAATGCTAGTTTGATATAAATAGCTAGATTTTTATATACAAATTCTGATTTACATTGAAATAGTTTACGTAACTTATATTCAGAAGGGTTATTGTGACAGTATACTGGTAAGAAGTTCAAACGAAGATCTCTTAAGTCTGGACATACGAGAATGAAATGAAATTCATTTTCCATTTTATGCATATTACATATGTTACATAACCTCTGGTCACGTGGTGTATTGGATCGGCGCCCCATTTCAATGCTAAGAGTATGGGTTGAACATAATTATAACAAGATTTATCTTTATAGAGGACTAAAATGCCGCTGTAAACTGGTGCTTTCGAAGAGAAAGAGAGGGAGAGAGAGAGAGTGGGGGGCGAATGTCTACTTCTATTACACTGGCTATTACATCGTAGACGATTAAAATGCCACAGTAAACTGACGGTTTCAAAGGAGAGAGATAAGGAGAGAGAGAGAGAGAGAGAGATTATTAAAGAATGTATCCAACACACTCATCGCTGATTACTAATCATAACAAGATTTATCTTTATAGAGGACTAAAATGCCGCAGTAAACTGGTGCTTTCGAAGAGAGAGAGAGAAAGTGTGGGGGGGGGGGGCGAATGTCTACTTCTTTTACACTGGCTATTACATCGCAGTAAAACAAGCCATAACGTTGGATGTAGAATCAAAATCTGTAAACGCCTTCGATGATTTTTCAAGGATTAAATGATATAGTTGTTGTAATGCTTGTGAATTCATGTTGCAGCGTTATTGTCTCGTATCACTGGTTTATCATACCGGTGTGACGCGCATATGTAACATGGATCAACTGATTGACCCACATTTTAACGTTACTCTGGTTTCTCCTCATTTCTCGTGTAAATCTTTCGCCTTTTACTAAAGATTTCCGTGGGGAGGAACAACTTAATGAGTCTATAGACAATTTCTTTAACCCTCTACGGAGGGTAAAAATAAAAAAAAATTAATGTATGATACCATAAATTCGATATTATTAAAACGTTTGGGAAAATACACCCCGTAGAAAGTCCCGCATTTCACGGTTGGAATTGATAGCAAGAAGTCTCAAAATGATGATTAATCAGCACCGATTGTTTTTATCTTTAACTAATAAAATATACATCACCCTGAATTATCTTTCAGAGCAGCCATTATTCTATGGAGCTCAAAAACAAAGGGAGAGTCGCGATCGTTTGCATTACGACCGCAGCGTTGAATCGACAACTTTGTGGCTAGGATGCGAATATCCAGTTCCGATTAACATGACTACGACCCCGTTCTTTAAAACTCGCCACGCGGAGTCCAAAAAAGTAAACACAGTCGAAGATTTTCGCCGCATTCACTTATCTAGATGTTATAATGCTTGTGTATTTTTATATTCCAGCGTTATTGTCCTGTATCACTGGTTTATCATACCGGTGTGACGCGTATATGCAACATGGACCAGGTGATTGGCCCACGTTTTAACAACACTCTGGTTTCTCCTCATTTCTCGTGTAAATCTTTCGCCTTTTACTAAAGATTTCCGTGGGGAGGAACAACTTAATGAGTGTATAGAGAATTTCTTTAACCCTCCATCCTCCATGTAGGGTAAAATTAAAATAACTGTTTATTAGTATTCCCCAGTATCTATTTAGGTGGCGGGAATGGCTTCAAATAGACCAACTACAATTTGTGGGTACCGATAGGGTGAACTTTAATGGTGGTCTGCCTCCCCTCCTCCGATATGGTTTCACGAGTTCATATATCACCAATGCTTTCCCCATTGACTTATTGTTGTTGGGTATAACGCTTTCTATCCACAGATGGACCATCATGTGGCAACTGGAAATAGAGACGAGTAAACATGGAATTTTCCGCCCCACCCCACTCTTGTATTTTTCCACATAAAAATCATGAATATTCACCAAAACCTGGCAGAAAATGTATATTCAAAAGCCTTTCTTCAATTCTACTACACCAACATGTCAACACAGATCGTCATCTGAAAAAAAGTCGGGAGGGGGGAACCAAAAAGCAAACCCTATTATATTCGTGGGGAGGAACTTAAGTATAGGCAATTTCTTTAACCCTCTATGTTGTATAAAATTAAAATAAATGCATCCAGTGTCGACTTGTCCATGCGATATTATAGTCCCAAATTTCGATAATCCTTATAAGACCCGAATCCAGACATGTGTTGAGAATAACCGTCGGTCATTTGGTTCTCAATGAGATCTCGAAAGAGATGAAAATAGGGGACACGGCCGTCTGGTGACTATAGCAAACGTTAAGGCAGTTAAATTTTCGCAAAAACGTTTGAGTCGCTCAGAGAAAGAGAATTATATATACTCATATATAGTAAAAAGAAAATCGGTGTCTAATGGCATATCAAAGTTTAATCAAACGTAACAAGAATATAAGGTTACAAAACTTGAACATAAAGTAAAAAACAAAACATAAACAACAGGCGTTCATTCACACTCTTCTGAGAAGTCGCTGCCTTCGTTTGACTTTAGCTATCTCTGTGAGGGATCTTGTGTTTCTCGCACGACTTCTTTTGTTACCAAACCACTTTTTGACCTGCTCCGCTGTTAGACTCGAAATCTCGGCCAGTTGTTCAACTTGCTGGGCTGTTGGATACGGGTGCTCTAAGTGCGACTGGTACCACTGTTCCAGTACTTTCAGAGACCGACGACACAAGACTGGACGACTTCTCGCCGCTGTTGAAGACTTGGTTGATTGAGAGCGGGATGCCAATAACTGTAAACTAGACTGCACCCGGTCGATGATCATGCGTAGCTGGTTGTCGAGTTCCACATGCAGCGACTGTTGTAGAACTTTGGATGGGCAAGACTGAACACGGTTCATTCTCTCCATGTCAATGCTGGCAGAATGAAAGCGGTAAAAGCAGGATAGTTGTTGAACCATGTCTGGATATTCAGGTTGAAGCTTGGAAAACATCTCAAGGAGAGATTCTTCTTTGTCTCTGATATTTACCACCTCGTGGGTGGAAAACATCAAGGAATCTGCCAAGCCGTCAGTGGATTTCACTTCATCGACGATCAAACATCTCAGGTCGTTGTAATATTGTGGAATAACTGGTCCTTTGTTGTTGATTGTTTCATCTTCATACTGTACACGATTTGGCGATGTTTTATCATCAGCTACGAGGTGTGTCAGCTGAGAAATCGACAAGTTGCTGTCCCATGGCTTTTCATTTCCAAATTCCAATTCTAAACATTCCGTAAATCGGGCTTCTCCACACTCATCAACGAGATTGTCTGGAAAAAAGAGATAGAAATATGTTTAATTAAAATTTAATAGATTATATATTTCAAACGCATACATTTTCGTTCGTTCCTGGGGTTTAACGTTCACTTCCACCAAGGGTGATATCGTAGACAAAAAAAGATAGAAATATATTTAATAAAAATTGTACGACCAATTTGATAGATTATATTTGAAACGCATACATCTCAAGCTATCTTATATAGTAGAGAAGGTAGTTCTACATTTAACAAAGCGTCAGAATAGAGAAATTTACCTGTCACACTGATTATTTCGTAGTTACCCGCCGGAAGTTGTGAAAAATCGGGAATGAAAGAAGCCATGTTTTATTATATTTTCGTCTCGAAAATAAACCGTAATGAAATAAAATCCAGGAATGGCAGATTGAGAATGAGATGTCAGAATTGAGTTGATCCTTTTTATCTGAATCGTCTGTTTTATGATAACTGTTCATGTGGACGGACGGCTTGCTGAAGCCACTCAAGAGAGTTTTCACGCCACTTAATCCCCTGACAATATTAATTGATCAGTACTGACTGCTTACTCATTATTAACTAATAATATCTCCAACACACTCTCACTGATTACTAATCACCTATCGTAACAAGATTTATCTTTACAGAGGACTAAAATGCCGCAGTAAACTGACGGTTTCAAAGGAGAGAGAGAGAGAGAGAAGGAGAGAGAGAGATTATTAAATACTGTCTCCAACACACTCATCACTGATTACTAATTATAATAATACAATACAATACAATACAGTTTATTCAATACCTTTGGCCTTCAGCCTATAGTACAAGTAAAGCATGTGTAATAATCAAAATACAAAACCTATCTAACGTGATCAATATTACAAACGAAACAGAATCCAATATTATAAATAATATGCAAATACATAGCTATCACAAGTGCCGTTTATACAATTATATATACACAGATCACAATATAATACAGTATACTCAATACATTAATATTTCGTTTCTCACGTCTAATGCTAGTTTGATATAAATAGCTAGATTTTTATATACAAATTCTGATTTACATTGAAATAGTTTACGTAACTTATATTCAGAAGGGTTATTGTGACAGTATACTGGTAAGAAGTTCAAACGAAGATCTCTTAAGTCTGGACATACGAGAATGAAATGAAATTCATTTTCCATTTTATGCATATTACATATGTTACATAACCTCTGGTCACGTGGTGTATTGGATCGGCGCCCCATTTCAATGCTAAGAGTATGGGTTGAACATAATTATAACAAGATTTATCTTTATAGAGGACTAAAATGCCGCTGTAAACTGGTGCTTTCGAAGAGAAAGAGAGGGAGAGAGAGAGAGTGGGGGGCGAATGTCTACTTCTATTACACTGGCTATTACATCGTAGACGATTAAAATGCCACAGTAAACTGACGGTTTCAAAGGAGAGAGATAAGGAGAGAGAGAGAGAGAGAGAGATTATTAAAGAATGTATCCAACACACTCATCGCTGATTACTAATCATAACAAGATTTATCTTTATAGAGGACTAAAATGCCGCAGTAAACTGGTGCTTTCGAAGAGAGAGAGAGAAAGTGTGGGGGGGGGGGCGAATGTCTACTTCTTTTACACTGGCTATTACATCGCAGTAAAACAAGCCATAACGTTGGATGTAGAATCAAAATCTGTAAACGCCTTCGATGATTTTTCAAGGATTAAATGATATAGTTGTTGTAATGCTTGTGAATTCATGTTGCAGCGTTATTGTCTCGTATCACTGGTTTATCATACCGGTGTGACGCGCATATGTAACATGGATCAACTGATTGACCCACATTTTAACGTTACTCTGGTTTCTCCTCATTTCTCGTGTAAATCTTTCGCCTTTTACTAAAGATTTCCGTGGGGAGGAACAACTTAATGAGTCTATAGACAATTTCTTTAACCCTCTACGGAGGGTAAAAATAAAAAAAAATTAATGTATGATACCATAAATTCGATATTATTAAAACGTTTGGGAAAATACACCCCGTAGAAAGTCCCGCATTTCACGGTTGGAATTGATAGCAAGAAGTCTCAAAATGATGATTAATCAGCACCGATTGTTTTTATCTTTAACTAATAAAATATACATCACCCTGAATTATCTTTCAGAGCAGCCATTATTCTATGGAGCTCAAAAACAAAGGGAGAGTCGCGATCGTTTGCATTACGACCGCAGCGTTGAATCGACAACTTTGTGGCTAGGATGCGAATATCCAGTTCCGATTAACATGACTACGACCCCGTTCTTTAAAACTCGCCACGCGGAGTCCAAAAAAGTAAACACAGTCGAAGATTTTCGCCGCATTCACTTATCTAGATGTTATAATGCTTGTGTATTTTTATATTCCAGCGTTATTGTCCTGTATCACTGGTTTATCATACCGGTGTGACGCGTATATGCAACATGGACCAGGTGATTGGCCCACGTTTTAACAACACTCTGGTTTCTCCTCATTTCTCGTGTAAATCTTTCGCCTTTTACTAAAGATTTCCGTGGGGAGGAACAACTTAATGAGTGTATAGAGAATTTCTTTAACCCTCCATCCTCCATGTAGGGTAAAATTAAAATAACTGTTTATTAGTATTCCCCAGTATCTATTTAGGTGGCGGGAATGGCTTCAAATAGACCAACTACAATTTGTGGGTACCGATAGGGTGAACTTTAATGGTGGTCTGCCTCCCCTCCTCCGATATGGTTTCACGAGTTCATATATCACCAATGCTTTCCCCATTGACTTATTGTTGTTGGGTATAACGCTTTCTATCCACAGATGGACCATCACGTGGCAACTGGAAATAGAGACGAGTAAACATGGAATTTTCCGCCCCACCCCACTCTTGTATTTTTCCACATAAAAATCATGAATATTCACCAAAACCTGGCAGAAAATGTATATTCAAAAGCCTTTCTTCAATTCTACTACACCAACATGTCAACACAGATCGTCATCTGAAAAAAAGTCGGGAGGGGGGAACCAAAAAGCAAACCCTATTATATTCGTGGGGAGGAACTTAAGTATAGGCAATTTCTTTAACCCTCTATGTTGTATAAAATTAAAATAAATGCATCCAGTGTCGACTTGTCCATGCGATATTATAGTCCCAAATTTCGATAATCCTTATAAGACCCGAATCCAGACATGTGTTGAGAATAACCGTCGGTCATTTGGTTCTCAATGAGATCTCGAAAGAGATGAAAATAGGGGACACGGCCGTCTGGTGACTATAGCAAACGTTAAGGCAGTTAAATTTTCGCAAAAACGTTTGAGTCGCTCAGAGAAAGAGAATTATATATACTCATATATAGTAAAAAGAAAATCGGTGTCTAATGGCATATCAAAGTTTAATCAAACGTAACAAGAATATAAGGTTACAAAACTTGAACATAAAGTAAAAAACAAAACATAAACAACAGGCGTTCATTCACACTCTTCTGAGAAGTCGCTGCCTTCGTTTGACTTTAGCTATCTCTGTGAGGGATCTTGTGTTTCTCGCACGACTTCTTTTGTTACCAAACCACTTTTTGACCTGCTCCGCTGTTAGACTCGAAATCTCGGCCAGTTGTTCAACTTGCTGGGCTGTTGGATACGGGTGCTCTAAGTGCGACTGGTACCACTGTTCCAGTACTTTCAGAGACCGACGACACAAGACTGGACGACTTCTCGCCGCTGTTGAAGACTTGGTTGATTGAGAGCGGGATGCCAATAACTGTAAACTAGACTGCACCCGGTCGATGATCATGCGTAGCTGGTTGTCGAGTTCCACATGCAGCGACTGTTGTAGAACTTTGGATGGGCAAGACTGAACACGGTTCATTCTCTCCATGTCAATGCTGGCAGAATGAAAGCGGTAAAAGCAGGATAGTTGTTGAACCATGTCTGGATATTCAGGTTGAAGCTTGGAAAACATCTCAAGGAGAGATTCTTCTTTGTCTCTGATATTTACCACCTCGTGGGTGGAAAACATCAAGGAATCTGCCAAGCCGTCAGTGGATTTCACTTCATCGACGATCAAACATCTCAGGTCGTTGTAATATTGTGGAATAACTGGTCCTTTGTTGTTGATTGTTTCATCTTCATACTGTACACGATTTGGCGATGTTTTATCATCAGCTACGAGGTGTGTCAGCTGAGAAATCGACAAGTTGCTGTCCCATGGCTTTTCATTTCCAAATTCCAATTCTAAACATTCCGTAAATCGGGCTTCTCCACACTCATCAACGAGATTGTCTGGAAAAAAGAGATAGAAATATGTTTAATTAAAATTTAATAGATTATATATTTCAAACGCATACATTTTCGTTCGTTCCTGGGGTTTAACGTTCACTTCCACCAAGGGTGATATCGTAGACAAAAAAAGATAGAAATATATTTAATAAAAATTGTACGACCAATTTGATAGATTATATTTGAAACGCATACATCTCAAGCTATCTTATATAGTAGAGAAGGTAGTTCTACATTTAACAAAGCGTCAGAATAGAGAAATTTACCTGTCACACTGATTATTTCGTAGTTACCCGCCGGAAGTTGTGAAAAATCGGGAATGAAAGAAGCCATGTTTTATTATATTTTCGTCTCGAAAATAAACCGTAATGAAATAAAATCCAGGAATGGCAGATTGAGAATGAGATGTCAGAATTGAGTTGATCCTTTTTATCTGAATCGTCTGTTTTATGATAACTGTTCATGTGGACGGACGGCTTGCTGAAGCCACTCAAGAGAGTTTTCACGCCACTTAATCCCCTGACAATATTAATTGATCAGTACTGACTGCTTACTCATTATTAACTAATAATATCTCCAACACACTCTCACTGATTACTAATCACCTATCGTAACAAGATTTATCTTTACAGAGGACTAAAATGCCGCAGTAAACTGACGGTTTCAAAGGAGAGAGAGAGAGAGAAGGAGAGAGAGAGATTATTAAATACTGTCTCCAACACACTCATCACTGATTACTAATTATAATAATACAATACAATACAATACAGTTTATTCAATACCTTTGGCCTTCAGCCTATAGTACAAGTAAAGCATGTGTAATAATCAAAATACAAAACCTATCTAACGTGATCAATATTACAAACGAAACAGAATCCAATATTATAAATAATATGCAAATACATAGCTATCACAAGTGCCGTTTATACAATTATATATACACAGATCACAATATAATACAGTATACTCAATACATTAATATTTCGTTTCTCACGTCTAATGCTAGTTTGATATAAATAGCTAGATTTTTATATACAAATTCTGATTTACATTGAAATAGTTTACGTAACTTATATTCAGAAGGGTTATTGTGACAGTATACTGGTAAGAAGTTCAAACGAAGATCTCTTAAGTCTGGACATACGAGAATGAAATGAAATTCATTTTCCATTTTATGCATATTACATATGTTACATAACCTCTGGTCACGTGGTGTATTGGATCGGCGCCCCATTTCAATGCTAAGAGTATGGGTTGAACATAATTATAACAAGATTTATCTTTATAGAGGACTAAAATGCCGCTGTAAACTGGTGCTTTCGAAGAGAAAGAGAGGGAGAGAGAGAGAGTGGGGGGCGAATGTCTACTTCTATTACACTGGCTATTACATCGTAGACGATTAAAATGCCACAGTAAACTGACGGTTTCAAAGGAGAGAGATAAGGAGAGAGAGAGAGAGAGAGAGATTATTAAAGAATGTATCCAACACACTCATCGCTGATTACTAATCATAACAAGATTTATCTTTATAGAGGACTAAAATGCCGCAGTAAACTGGTGCTTTCGAAGAGAGAGAGAGAAAGTGTGGGGGGGGGGGGGGCGAATGTCTACTTCTTTTACACTGGCTATTACATCGCAGTAAAACAAGCCATAACGTTGGATGTAGAATCAAAATCTGTAAACGCCTTCGATGATTTTTCAAGGATTAAATGATATAGTTGTTGTAATGCTTGTGAATTCATGTTGCAGCGTTATTGTCTCGTATCACTGGTTTATCATACCGGTGTGACGCGCATATGTAACATGGATCAACTGATTGACCCACATTTTAACGTTACTCTGGTTTCTCCTCATTTCTCGTGTAAATCTTTCGCCTTTTACTAAAGATTTCCGTGGGGAGGAACAACTTAATGAGTCTATAGACAATTTCTTTAACCCTCTACGGAGGGTAAAAATAAAAAAAAATTAATGTATGATACCATAAATTCGATATTATTAAAACGTTTGGGAAAATACACCCCGTAGAAAGTCCCGCATTTCACGGTTGGAATTGATAGCAAGAAGTCTCAAAATGATGATTAATCAGCACCGATTGTTTTTATCTTTAACTAATAAAATATACATCACCCTGAATTATCTTTCAGAGCAGCCATTATTCTATGGAGCTCAAAAACAAAGGGAGAGTCGCGATCGTTTGCATTACGACCGCAGCGTTGAATCGACAACTTTGTGGCTAGGATGCGAATATCCAGTTCCGATTAACATGACTACGACCCCGTTCTTTAAAACTCGCCACGCGGAGTCCAAAAAAGTAAACACAGTCGAAGAGTTTCGCCGCATTCACTTATCTAGATGTTATAATGCTTGTGTATTTTTATATTCCAGCGTTATTGTCCTGTATCACTGGTTTATCATACCGGTGTGACGCGTATATGCAACATGGACCAGGTGATTGGCCCACGTTTTAACAACACTCTGGTTTCTCCTCATTTCTCGTGTAAATCTTTCGCCTTTTACTAAAGATTTCCGTGGGGAGGAACAACTTAATGAGTGTATAGAGAATTTCTTTAACCCTCCATCCTCCATGTAGGGTAAAATTAAAATAACTGTTTATTAGTATTCCCCAGTATCTATTTAGGTGGCGGGAATGGCTTCAAATAGACCAACTACAATTTGTGGGTACCGATAGGGTGAACTTTAATGGTGGTCTGCCTCCCCTCCTCCGATATGGTTTCACGAGTTCATATATCACCAATGCTTTCCCCATTGACTTATTGTTGTTGGGTATAACGCTTTCTATCCACAGATGGACCATCACGTGGCAACTGGAAATAGAGACGAGTAAACATGGAATTTTCCGCCCCACCCCACTCTTGTATTTTTCCACATAAAAATCATGAATATTCACCAAAACCTGGCAGAAAATGTATATTCAAAAGCCTTTCTTCAATTCTACTACACCAACATGTCAACACAGATCGTCATCTGAAAAAAAGTCGGGAGGGGGGAACCAAAAAGCAAACCCTATTATATTCGTGGGGAGGAACTTAAGTATAGGCAATTTCTTTAACCCTCTATGTTGTATAAAATTAAAATAAATGCATCCAGTGTCGACTTGTCCATGCGATATTATAGTCCCAAATTTCGATAATCCTTATAAGACCCGAATCCAGACATGTGTTGAGAATAACCGTCGGTCATTTGGTTCTCAATGAGATCTCGAAAGAGATGAAAATAGGGGACACGGCCGTCTGGTGACTATAGCAAACGTTAAGGCAGTTAAATTTTCGCAAAAACGTTTGAGTCGCTCAGAGAAAGAGAATTATATATACTCATATATAGTAAAAAGAAAATCGGTGTCTAATGGCAGTTTAATCAAACGTAACAAGAATATAAGGTTACAAAACTTGAACATAAAGTAAAAAACAAAACATAAACAACAGGCGTTCATTCACACTCTTCTGAGAAGTCGCTGCCTTCGTTTGACTTTAGCTATCTCTGTGAGGGATCTTGTGTTTCTCGCACGACTTCTTTTGTTACCAAACCACTTTTTGACCTGCTCCGCTGTTAGACTCGAAATCTCGGCCAGTTGTTCAACTTGCTGGGCTGTTGGATACGGGTGCTCTAAGTGCGACTGGTACCACTGTTCCAGTACTTTCAGAGACCGACGACACAAGACTGGACGACTTCTCGCCGCTGTTGAAGACTTGGTTGATTGAGAGCGGGATGCCAATAACTGTAAACTAGACTGCACCCGGTCGATGATCATGCGTAGCTGGTTGTCGAGTTCCACATGCAGCGACTGTTGTAGAACTTTGGATGGGCAAGACTGAACACGGTTCATTCTCTCCATGTCAATGCTGGCAGAATGAAAGCGGTAAAAGCAGGATAGTTGTTGAACCATGTCTGGATATTCAGGTTGAAGCTTGGAAAACATCTCAAGGAGAGATTCTTCTTTGTCTCTGATATTTACCACCTCGTGGGTGGAAAACATCAAGGAATCTGCCAAGCCGTCAGTGGATTTCACTTCATCGACGATCAAACATCTCAGGTCGTTGTAATATTGTGGAATAACTGGTCCTTTGTTGTTGATTGTTTCATCTTCATACTGTACACGATTTGGCGATGTTTTATCATCAGCTACGAGGTGTGTCAGCTGAGAAATCGACAAGTTGCTGTCCCATGGCTTTTCATTTCCAAATTCCAATTCTAAACATTCCGTAAATCGGGCTTCTCCACACTCATCAACGAGATTGTCTGGAAAAAAGAGATAGAAATACGTTTAATTAAAATTTAATAGATTATATATTTCAAACGCATACATTTTCGTTCGTTCCTGGGGTTTAACGTTCACTTCCACCAAGGGTGATATCGTAGACAAAAAAAGATAGAAATATATTTAATAAAAATTGTACGACCAATTTGATAGATTATATTTGAAACGCATACATCTCAAGCTATCTTATATAGTAGAGAAGGTAGTTCTACATTTAACAAAGCGTCAGAATAGAGAAATTTACCTGTCACACTGATTATTTCGTAGTTACCCGCCGGAAGTTGTGAAAAATCGGGAATGAAAGAAGCCATGTTTTATTATATTTTCGTCTCGAAAATAAACCGTAATGAAATAAAATCCAGGAATGGCAGATTGAGAATGAGATGTCAGAATTGAGTTGATCCTTTTTATCTGAATCGTCTGTTTTATGATAACTGTTCATGTGGACGGACGGCTTGCTGAAGCCACTCAAGAGAGTTTTCACGCCACTTAATCCCCTGACAATATTAATTGATCAGTACTGACTGCTTACTCATTATTAACTAATAATATCTCCAACACACTCTCACTGATTACTAATCACCTATCGTAACAAGATTTATCTTTACAGAGGACTAAAATGCCGCAGTAAACTGACGGTTTCAAAGGAGAGAGAGAGAGAGAAGGAGAGAGAGAGATTATTAAATACTGTCTCCAACACACTCATCACTGATTACTAATTATAATAATACAATACAATACAATACAGTTTATTCAATACCTTTGGCCTTCAGCCTATAGTACAAGTAAAGCATGTGTAATAATCAAAATACAAAACCTATCTAACGTGATCAATATTACAAACGAAACAGAATCCAATATTATAAATAATATGCAAATACATAGCTATCACAAGTGCCGTTTATACAATTATATATACACAGATCACAATATAATACAGTATACTCAATACATTAATATTTCGTTTCTCACGTCTAATGCTAGTTTGATATAAATAGCTAGATTTTTATATACAAATTCTGATTTACATTGAAATAGTTTACGTAACTTATATTCAGAAGGGTTATTGTGACAGTATACTGGTAAGAAGTTCAAACGAAGATCTCTTAAGTCTGGACATACGAGAATGAAATGAAATTCATTTTCCATTTTATGCATATTACATATGTTACATAACCTCTGGTCACGTGGTGTATTGGATCGGCGCCCCATTTCAATGCTAAGAGTATGGGTTGAACATAATTATAACAAGATTTATCTTTATAGAGGACTAAAATGCCGCTGTAAACTGGTGCTTTCGAAGAGAAAGAGAGGGAGAGAGAGAGAGTGGGGGGCGAATGTCTACTTCTATTACACTGGCTATTACATCGTAGACGATTAAAATGCCACAGTAAACTGACGGTTTCAAAGGAGAGAGATAAGGAGAGAGAGAGAGAGAGAGAGAGATTATTAAAGAATGTATCCAACACACTCATCGCTGATTACTAATCATAACAAGATTTATCTTTATAGAGGACTAAAATGCCGCAGTAAACTGGTGCTTTCGAAGAGAGAGAGAGAAAGTGGGGGGGGGGGGCGAATGTCTACTTCTTTTACACTGGCTATTACATCGCAGTAAAACAAGCCATAACGTTGGATGTAGAATCAAAATCTGTAAACGCCTTCGATGATTTTTCAAGGATTAAATGATATAGTTGTTGTAATGCTTGTGAATTCATGTTGCAGCGTTATTGTCTCGTATCACTGGTTTATCATACCGGTGTGACGCGCATATGTAACATGGATCAACTGATTGACCCACATTTTAACGTTACTCTGGTTTCTCCTCATTTCTCGTGTAAATCTTTCGCCTTTTACTAAAGATTTCCGTGGGGAGGAACAACTTAATGAGTCTATAGACAATTTCTTTAACCCTCTACGGAGGGTAAAAATAAAAAAAAATTAATGTATGATACCATAAATTCGATATTATTAAAACGTTTGGGAAAATACACCCCGTAGAAAGTCCCGCATTTCACGGTTGGAATTGATAGCAAGAAGTCTCAAAATGATGATTAATCAGCACCGATTGTTTTTATCTTTAACTAATAAAATATACATCACCCTGAATTATCTTTCAGAGCAGCCATTATTCTATGGAGCTCAAAAACAAAGGGAGAGTCGCGATCGTTTGCATTACGACCGCAGCGTTGAATCGACAACTTTGTGGCTAGGATGCGAATATCCAGTTCCGATTAACATGACTACGACCCCGTTCTTTAAAACTCGCCACGCGGAGTCCAAAAAAGTAAACACAGTCGAAGATTTTCGCCGCATTCACTTATCTAGATGTTATAATGCTTGTGTATTTTTATATTCCAGCGTTATTGTCCTGTATCACTGGTTTATCATACCGGTGTGACGCGTATATGCAACATGGACCAGGTGATTGGCCCACGTTTTAACAACACTCTGGTTTCTCCTCATTTCTCGTGTAAATCTTTCGCCTTTTACTAAAGATTTCCGTGGGGAGGAACAACTTAATGAGTGTATAGAGAATTTCTTTAACCCTCCATCCTCCATGTAGGGTAAAATTAAAATAACTGTTTATTAGTATTCCCCAGTATCTATTTAGGTGGCGGGAATGGCTTCAAATAGACCAACTACAATTTGTGGGTACCGATAGGGTGAACTTTAATGGTGGTCTGCCTCCCCTCCTCCGATATGGTTTCACGAGTTCATATATCACCAATGCTTTCCCCATTGACTTATTGTTGTTGGGTATAACGCTTTCTATCCACAGATGGACCATCACGTGGCAACTGGAAATAGAGATGAGTAAACATGGAATTTTCCGCCCCACCCCACTCTTGTATTTTTCCACATAAAAATCATGAATATTCACCAAAACCTGGCAGAAAATGTATATTCAAAAGCCTTTCTTCAATTCTACTACACCAACATGTCAACACAGATCGTCATCTGAAAAAAAGTCGGGAGGGGGGAACCAAAAAGCAAACCCTATTATATTCGTGGGGAGGAACTTAAGTATAGGCAATTTCTTTAACCCTCTATGTTGTATAAAATTAAAATAAATGCATCCAGTGTCGACTTGTCCATGCGATATTATAGTCCCAAATTTCGATAATCCTTATAAGACCCGAATCCAGACATGTGTTGAGAATAACCGTCGGTCATTTGGTTCTCAATGAGATCTCGAAAGAGATGAAAATAGGGGACACGGCCGTCTGGTGACTATAGCAAACGTTAAGGCAGTTAAATTTTCGCAAAAACGTTTGAGTCGCTCAGAGAAAGAGAATTATATATACTCATATATAGTAAAAAGAAAATCGGTGTCTAATGGCATATCAAAGTTTAATCAAACGTAACAAGAATATAAGGTTACAAAACTTGAACATAAAGTAAAAAACAAAACATAAACAACAGGCGTTCATTCACACTCTTCTGAGAAGTCGCTGCCTTCGTTTGACTTTAGCTATCTCTGTGAGGGATCTTGTGTTTCTCGCACGACTTCTTTTGTTACCAAACCACTTTTTGACCTGCTCCGCTGTTAGACTCGAAATCTCGGCCAGTTGTTCAACTTGCTGGGCTGTTGGATACGGGTGCTCTAAGTGCGACTGGTACCACTGTTCCAGTACTTTCAGAGACCGACGACACAAGACTGGACGACTTCTCGCCGCTGTTGAAGACTTGGTTGATTGAGAGCGGGATGCCAATAACTGTAAACTAGACTGCACCCGGTCGATGATCATGCGTAGCTGGTTGTCGAGTTCCACATGCAGCGACTGTTGTAGAACTTTGGATGGGCAAGACTGAACACGGTTCATTCTCTCCATGTCAATGCTGGCAGAATGAAAGCGGTAAAAGCAGGATAGTTGTTGAACCATGTCTGGATATTCAGGTTGAAGCTTGGAAAACATCTCAAGGAGAGATTCTTCTTTGTCTCTGATATTTACCACCTCGTGGGTGGAAAACATCAAGGAATCTGCCAAGCCGTCAGTGGATTTCACTTCATCGACGATCAAACATCTCAGGTCGTTGTAATATTGTGGAATAACTGGTCCTTTGTTGTTGATTGTTTCATCTTCATACTGTACACGATTTGGCGATGTTTTATCATCAGCTACGAGGTGTGTCAGCTGAGAAATCGACAAGTTGCTGTCCCATGGCTTTTCATTTCCAAATTCCAATTCTAAACATTCCGTAAATCGGGCTTCTCCACACTCATCAACGAGATTGTCTGGAAAAAAGAGATAGAAATATGTTTAATTAAAATTTAATAGATTATATATTTCAAACGCATACATTTTCGTTCGTTCCTGGGGTTTAACGTTCACTTCCACCAAGGGTGATATCGTAGACAAAAAAAGATAGAAATATATTTAATAAAAATTGTACGACCAATTTGATAGATTATATTTGAAACGCATACATCTCAAGCTATCTTATATAGTAGAGAAGGTAGTTCTACATTTAACAAAGCGTCAGAATAGAGAAATTTACCTGTCACACTGATTATTTCGTAGTTACCCGCCGGAAGTTGTGAAAAATCGGGAATGAAAGAAGCCATGTTTTATTATATTTTCGTCTCGAAAATAAACCGTAATGAAATAAAATCCAGGAATGGCAGATTGAGAATGAGATGTCAGAATTGAGTTGATCCTTTTTATCTGAATCGTCTGTTTTATGATAACTGTTCATGTGGACGGACGGCTTGCTGAAGCCACTCAAGAGAGTTTTCACGCCACTTAATCCCCTGACAATATTAATTGATCAGTACTGACTGCTTACTCATTATTAACTAATAATATCTCCAACACACTCTCACTGATTACTAATCACCTATCGTAACAAGATTTATCTTTACAGAGGACTAAAATGCCGCAGTAAACTGACGGTTTCAAAGGAGAGAGAGAGAGAGAAGGAGAGAGAGAGATTATTAAATACTGTCTCCAACACACTCATCACTGATTACTAATTATAATAATACAATACAATACAATACAGTTTATTCAATACCTTTGGCCTTCAGCCTATAGTACAAGTAAAGCATGTGTAATAATCAAAATACAAAACCTATCTAACGTGATCAATATTACAAACGAAACAGAATCCAATATTATAAATAATATGCAAATACATAGCTATCACAAGTGCCGTTTATACAATTATATATACACAGATCACAATATAATACAGTATACTCAATACATTAATATTTCGTTTCTCACGTCTAATGCTAGTTTGATATAAATAGCTAGATTTTTATATACAAATTCTGATTTACATTGAAATAGTTTACGTAACTTATATTCAGAAGGGTTATTGTGACAGTATACTGGTAAGAAGTTCAAACGAAGATCTCTTAAGTCTGGACATACGAGAATGAAATGAAATTCATTTTCCATTTTATGCATATTACATATGTTACATAACCTCTGGTCACGTGGTGTATTGGATCGGCGCCCCATTTCAATGCTAAGAGTATGGGTTGAACATAATTATAACAAGATTTATCTTTATAGAGGACTAAAATGCCGCTGTAAACTGGTGCTTTCGAAGAGAAAGAGAGGGAGAGAGAGAGAGTGGGGGGCGAATGTCTACTTCTATTACACTGGCTATTACATCGTAGACGATTAAAATGCCACAGTAAACTGACGGTTTCAAAGGAGAGAGATAAGGAGAGAGAGAGAGAGAGAGAGATTATTAAAGAATGTATCCAACACACTCATCGCTGATTACTAATCATAACAAGATTTATCTTTATAGAGGACTAAAATGCCACAGTAAACTGGTGCTTTCGAAGAGAGAGAGAGAAAGTGTGGGGGGGGGGGGCGAATGTCTACTTCTTTTACACTGGCTATTACATCGCAGTAAAACAAGCCATAACGTTGGATGTAGAATCAAAATCTGTAAACGCCTTCGATGATTTTTCAAGGATTAAATGATATAGTTGTTGTAATGCTTGTGAATTCATGTTGCAGCGTTATTGTCTCGTATCACTGGTTTATCATACCGGTGTGACGCGCATATGTAACATGGATCAACTGATTGACCCACATTTTAACGTTACTCTGGTTTCTCCTCATTTCTCGTGTAAATCTTTCGCCTTTTACTAAAGATTTCCGTGGGGAGGAACAACTTAATGAGTCTATAGACAATTTCTTTAACCCTCTACGGAGGGTAAAAATAAAAAAAAATTAATGTATGGTACCATAAATTCGATATTATTAAAACGTTTGGGAAAATACACCCCGTAGAAAGTCCCGCATTTCACGGTTGGAATTGATAGCAAGAAGTCTCAAAATGATGATTAATCAGCACCGATTGTTTTTATCTTTAACTAATAAAATATACATCACCCTGAATTATCTTTCAGAGCAGCCATTATTCTATGGAGCTCAAAAACAAAGGGAGAGTCGCGATCGTTTGCATTACGACCGCAGCGTTGAATCGACAACTTTGTGGCTAGGATGCGAATATCCAGTTCCGATTAACATGACTACGACCCCGTTCTTTAAAACTCGCCACGCGGAGTCCAAAAAAGTAAACACAGTCGAAGATTTTCGCCGCATTCACTTATCTAGATGTTATAATGCTTGTGTATTTTTATATTCCAGCGTTATTGTCCTGTATCACTGGTTTATCATACCGGTGTGACGCGTATATGCAACATGGACCAGGTGATTGGCCCACGTTTTAACAACACTCTGGTTTCTCCTCATTTCTCGTGTAAATCTTTCGCCTTTTACTAAAGATTTCCGTGGGGAGGAACAACTTAATGAGTGTATAGAGAATTTCTTTAACCCTCCATCCTCCATGTAGGGTAAAATTAAAATAACTGTTTATTAGTATTCCCCAGTATCTATTTAGGTGGCGGGAATGGCTTCAAATAGACCAACTACAATTTGTGGGTACCGATAGGGTGAACTTTAATGGTGGTCTGCCTCCCCTCCTCCGATATGGTTTCACGAGTTCATATATCACCAATGCTTTCCCCATTGACTTATTGTTGTTGGGTATAACGCTTTCTATCCACAGATGGACCATCACGTGGCAACTGGAAATAGAGACGAGTAAACATGGAATTTTCCGCCCCACCCCACTCTTGTATTTTTCCACATAAAAATCATGAATATTCACCAAAACCTGGCAGAAAATGTATATTCAAAAGCCTTTCTTCAATTCTACTACACCAACATGTCAACACAGATCGTCATCTGAAAAAAAGTCGGGAGGGGGGAACCAAAAAGCAAACCCTATTATATTCGTGGGGAGGAACTTAAGTATAGGCAATTTCTTTAACCCTCTATGTTGTATAAAATTAAAATAAATGCATCCAGTGTCGACTTGTCCATGCGATATTATAGTCCCAAATTTCGATAATCCTTATAAGACCCGAATCCAGACATGTGTTGAGAATAACCGTCGGTCATTTGGTTCTCAATGAGATCTCGAAAGAGATGAAAATAGGGGACACGGCCGTCTGGTGACTATAGCAAACGTTAAGGCAGTTAAATTTTCGCAAAAACGTTTGAGTCGCTCAGAGAAAGAGAATTATATATACTCATATATAGTAAAAAGAAAATCGGTGTCTAATGGCATATCAAAGTTTAATCAAACGTAACAAGAATATAAGGTTACAAAACTTGAACATAAAGTAAAAAACAAAACATAAACAACAGGCGTTCATTCACACTCTTCTGAGAAGTCGCTGCCTTCGTTTGACTTTAGCTATCTCTGTGAGGGATCTTGTGTTTCTCGCACGACTTCTTTTGTTACCAAACCACTTTTTGACCTGCTCCGCTGTTAGACTCGAAATCTCGGCCAGTTGTTCAACTTGCTGGGCTGTTGGATACGGGTGCTCTAAGTGCGACTGGTACCACTGTTCCAGTACTTTCAGAGACCGACGACACAAGACTGGACGACTTCTCGCCGCTGTTGAAGACTTGGTTGATTGAGAGCGGGATGCCAATAACTGTAAACTAGACTGCACCCGGTCGATGATCATGCGTAGCTGGTTGTCGAGTTCCACATGCAGCGACTGTTGTAGAACTTTGGATGGGCAAGACTGAACACGGTTCATTCTCTCCATGTCAATGCTGGCAGAATGAAAGCGGTAAAAGCAGGATAGTTGTTGAACCATGTCTGGATATTCAGGTTGAAGCTTGGAAAACATCTCAAGGAGAGATTCTTCTTTGTCTCTGATATTTACCACCTCGTGGGTGGAAAACATCAAGGAATCTGCCAAGCCGTCAGTGGATTTCACTTCATCGACGATCAAACATCTCAGGTCGTTGTAATATTGTGGAATAACTGGTCCTTTGTTGTTGATTGTTTCATCTTCATACTGTACACGATTTGGCGATGTTTTATCATCAGCTACGAGGTGTGTCAGCTGAGAAATCGACAAGTTGCTGTCCCATGGCTTTTCATTTCCAAATTCCAATTCTAAACATTCCGTAAATCGGGCTTCTCCACACTCATCAACGAGATTGTCTGGAAAAAAGAGATAGAAATATGTTTAATTAAAATTTAATAGATTATATATTTCAAACGCATACATTTTCGTTCGTTCCTGGGGTTTAACGTTCACTTCCACCAAGGGTGATATCGTAGACAAAAAAAGATAGAAATATATTTAATAAAAATTGTACGACCAATTTGATAGATTATATTTGAAACGCATACATCTCAAGCTATCTTATATAGTAGAGAAGGTAGTTCTACATTTAACAAAGCGTCAGAATAGAGAAATTTACCTGTCACACTGATTATTTCGTAGTTACCCGCCGGAAGTTGTGAAAAATCGGGAATGAAAGAAGCCATGTTTTATTATATTTTCGTCTCGAAAATAAACCGTAATGAAATAAAATCCAGGAATGGCAGATTGAGAATGAGATGTCAGAATTGAGTTGATCCTTTTTATCTGAATCGTCTGTTTTATGATAACTGTTCATGTGGACGGACGGCTTGCTGAAGCCACTCAAGAGAGTTTTCACGCCACTTAATCCCCTGACAATATTAATTGATCAGTACTGACTGCTTACTCATTATTAACTAATAATATCTCCAACACACTCTCACTGATTACTAATCACCTATCGTAACAAGATTTATCTTTACAGAGGACTAAAATGCCGCAGTAAACTGACGGTTTCAAAGGAGAGAGAGAGAGAGAAGGAGAGAGAGAGATTATTAAATACTGTCTCCAACACACTCATCACTGATTACTAATTATAATAATACAATACAATACAATACAGTTTATTCAATACCTTTGGCCTTCAGCCTATAGTACAAGTAAAGCATGTGTAATAATCAAAATACAAAACCTATCTAACGTGATCAATATTACAAACGAAACAGAATCCAATATTATAAATAATATGCAAATACATAGCTATCACAAGTGCCGTTTATACAATTATATATACACAGATCACAATATAATACAGTATACTCAATACATTAATATTTCGTTTCTCACGTCTAATGCTAGTTTGATATAAATAGCTAGATTTTTATATACAAATTCTGATTTACATTGAAATAGTTTACGTAACTTATATTCAGAAGGGTTATTGTGACAGTATACTGGTAAGAAGTTCAAACGAAGATCTCTTAAGTCTGGACATACGAGAATGAAATGAAATTCATTTTCCATTTTATGCATATTACATATGTTACATAACCTCTGGTCACGTGGTGTATTGGATCGGCGCCCCATTTCAATGCTAAGAGTATGGGTTGAACATAATTATAACAAGATTTATCTTTATAGAGGACTAAAATGCCGCTGTAAACTGGTGCTTTCGAAGAGAAAGAGAGGGAGAGAGAGAGAGTGGGGGGCGAATGTCTACTTCTATTACACTGGCTATTACATCGTAGACGATTAAAATGCCACAGTAAACTGACGGTTTCAAAGGAGAGAGATAAGGAGAGAGAGAGAGAGAGAGAGAGATTATTAAAGAATGTATCCAACACACTCATCGCTGATTACTAATCATAACAAGATTTATCTTTATAGAGGACTAAAATGCCGCAGTAAACTGGTGCTTTCGAAGAGAGAGAGAGAAAGTGTGGGGGGGGGGGGCGAATGTCTACTTCTTTTACACTGGCTATTACATCGCAGTAAAACAAGCCATAACGTTGGATGTAGAATCAAAATCTGTAAACGCCTTCGATGATTTTTCAAGGATTAAATGATATAGTTGTTGTAATGCTTGTGAATTCATGTTGCAGCGTTATTGTCTCGTATCACTGGTTTATCATACCGGTGTGACGCGCATATGTAACATGGATCAACTGATTGACCCACATTTTAACGTTACTCTGGTTTCTCCTCATTTCTCGTGTAAATCTTTCGCCTTTTACTAAAGATTTCCGTGGGGAGGAACAACTTAATGAGTCTATAGACAATTTCTTTAACCCTCTACGGAGGGTAAAAATAAAAAAAATTAATGTATGATACCATAAATTCGATATTATTAAAACGTTTGGGAAAATACACCCCGTAGAAAGTCCCGCATTTCACGGTTGGAATTGATAGCAAGAAGTCTCAAAATGATGATTAATCAGCACCGATTGTTTTTATCTTTAACTAATAAAATATACATCACCCTGAATTATCTTTCAGAGCAGCCATTATTCTATGGAGCTCAAAAACAAAGGGAGAGTCGCGATCGTTTGCATTACGACCGCAGCGTTGAATCGACAACTTTGTGGCTAGGATGCGAATATCCAGTTCCGATTAACATGACTACGACCCCGTTCTTTAAAACTCGCCACGCGGAGTCCAAAAAAGTAAACACAGTCGAAGATTTTCGCCGCATTCACTTATCTAGATGTTATAATGCTTGTGTATTTTTATATTCCAGCGTTATTGTCCTGTATCACTGGTTTATCATACCGGTGTGACGCGTATATGCAACATGGACCAGGTGATTGGCCCACGTTTTAACAACACTCTGGTTTCTCCTCATTTCTCGTGTAAATCTTTCGCCTTTTACTAAAGATTTCCGTGGGGAGGAACAACTTAATGAGTGTATAGAGAATTTCTTTAACCCTCCATCCTCCATGTAGGGTAAAATTAAAATAACTGTTTATTAGTATTCCCCAGTATCTATTTAGGTGGCGGGAATGGCTTCAAATAGACCAACTACAATTTGTGGGTACCGATAGGGTGAACTTTAATGGTGGTCTGCCTCCCCTCCTCCGATATGGTTTCACGAGTTCATATATCACCAATGCTTTCCCCATTGACTTATTGTTGTTGGGTATAACGCTTTCTATCCACAGATGGACCATCACGTGGCAACTGGAAATAGAGATGAGTAAACATGGAATTTTCCGCCCCACCCCACTCTTGTATTTTTCCACATAAAAATCATGAATATTCACCAAAACCTGGCAGAAAATGTATATTCAAAAGCCTTTCTTCAATTCTACTACACCAACATGTCAACACAGATCGTCATCTGAAAAAAAGTCGGGAGGGGGGAACCAAAAAGCAAACCCTATTATATTCGTGGGGAGGAACTTAAGTATAGGCAATTTCTTTAACCCTCTATGTTGTATAAAATTAAAATAAATGCATCCAGTGTCGACTTGTCCATGCGATATTATAGTCCCAAATTTCGATAATCCTTATAAGACCCGAATCCAGACATGTGTTGAGAATAACCGTCGGTCATTTGGTTCTCAATGAGATCTCGAAAGAGATGAAAATAGGGGACACGGCCGTCTGGTGACTATAGCAAACGTTAAGGCAGTTAAATTTTCGCAAAAACGTTTGAGTCGCTCAGAGAAAGAGAATTATATATACTCATATATAGTAAAAAGAAAATCGGTGTCTAATGGCATATCAAAGTTTAATCAAACGTAACAAGAATATAAGGTTACAAAACTTGAACATAAAGTAAAAAACAAAACATAAACAACAGGCGTTCATTCACACTCTTCTGAGAAGTCGCTGCCTTCGTTTGACTTTAGCTATCTCTGTGAGGGATCTTGTGTTTCTCGCACGACTTCTTTTGTTACCAAACCACTTTTTGACCTGCTCCGCTGTTAGACTCGAAATCTCGGCCAGTTGTTCAACTTGCTGGGCTGTTGGATACGGGTGCTCTAAGTGCGACTGGTACCACTGTTCCAGTACTTTCAGAGACCGACGACACAAGACTGGACGACTTCTCGCCGCTGTTGAAGACTTGGTTGATTGAGAGCGGGATGCCAATAACTGTAAACTAGACTGCACCCGGTCGATGATCATGCGTAGCTGGTTGTCGAGTTCCACATGCAGCGACTGTTGTAGAACTTTGGATGGGCAAGACTGAACACGGTTCATTCTCTCCATGTCAATGCTGGCAGAATGAAAGCGGTAAAAGCAGGATAGTTGTTGAACCATGTCTGGATATTCAGGTTGAAGCTTGGAAAACATCTCAAGGAGAGATTCTTCTTTGTCTCTGATATTTACCACCTCGTGGGTGGAAAACATCAAGGAATCTGCCAAGCCGTCAGTGGATTTCACTTCATCGACGATCAAACATCTCAGGTCGTTGTAATATTGTGGAATAACTGGTCCTTTGTTGTTGATTGTTTCATCTTCATACTGTACACGATTTGGCGATGTTTTATCATCAGCTACGAGGTGTGTCAGCTGAGAAATCGACAAGTTGCTGTCCCATGGCTTTTCATTTCCAAATTCCAATTCTAAACATTCCGTAAATCGGGCTTCTCCACACTCATCAACGAGATTGTCTGGAAAAAAGAGATAGAAATATGTTTAATTAAAATTTAATAGATTATATATTTCAAACGCATACATTTTCGTTCGTTCCTGGGGTTTAACGTTCACTTCCACCAAGGGTGATATCGTAGACAAAAAAAGATAGAAATATATTTAATAAAAATTGTACGACCAATTTGATAGATTATATTTGAAACGCATACATCTCAAGCTATCTTATATAGTAGAGAAGGTAGTTCTACATTTAACAAAGCGTCAGAATAGAGAAATTTACCTGTCACACTGATTATTTCGTAGTTACCCGCCGGAAGTTGTGAAAAATCGGGAATGAAAGAAGCCATGTTTTATTATATTTTCGTCTCGAAAATAAACCGTAATGAAATAAAATCCAGGAATGGCAGATTGAGAATGAGATGTCAGAATTGAGTTGATCCTTTTTATCTGAATCGTCTGTTTTATGATAACTGTTCATGTGGACGGACGGCTTGCTGAAGCCACTCAAGAGAGTTTTCACGCCACTTAATCCCCTGACAATATTAATTGATCAGTACTGACTGCTTACTCATTATTAACTAATAATATCTCCAACACACTCTCACTGATTACTAATCACCTATCGTAACAAGATTTATCTTTACAGAGGACTAAAATGCCGCAGTAAACTGACGGTTTCAAAGGAGAGAGAGAGAGAGAAGGAGAGAGAGAGATTATTAAATACTGTCTCCAACACACTCATCACTGATTACTAATTATAATAATACAATACAATACAATACAGTTTATTCAATACCTTTGGCCTTCAGCCTATAGTACAAGTAAAGCATGTGTAATAATCAAAATACAAAACCTATCTAACGTGATCAATATTACAAACGAAACAGAATCCAATATTATAAATAATATGCAAATACATAGCTATCACAAGTGCCGTTTATACAATTATATATACACAGATCACAATATAATACAGTATACTCAATACATTAATATTTCGTTTCTCACGTCTAATGCTAGTTTGATATAAATAGCTAGATTTTTATATACAAATTCTGATTTACATTGAAATAGTTTACGTAACTTATATTCAGAAGGGTTATTGTGACAGTATACTGGTAAGAAGTTCAAACGAAGATCTCTTAAGTCTGGACATACGAGAATGAAATGAAATTCATTTTCCATTTTATGCATATTACATATGTTACATAACCTCTGGTCACGTGGTGTATTGGATCGGCGCCCCATTTCAATGCTAAGAGTATGGGTTGAACATAATTATAACAAGATTTATCTTTATAGAGGACTAAAATGCCGCTGTAAACTGGTGCTTTCGAAGAGAAAGAGAGGGAGAGAGAGAGAGTGGGGGGCGAATGTCTACTTCTATTACACTGGCTATTACATCGTAGACGATTAAAATGCCACAGTAAACTGACGGTTTCAAAGGAGAGAGATAAGGAGAGAGAGAGAGAGAGAGAGATTATTAAAGAATGTATCCAACACACTCATCGCTGATTACTAATCATAACAAGATTTATCTTTATAGAGGACTAAAATGCCGCAGTAAACTGGTGCTTTCGAAGAGAGAGAGAGAAAGTGTGGGGGGGGGGGGGGGCGAATGTCTACTTCTTTTACACTGGCTATTACATCGCAGTAAAACAAGCCATAACGTTGGATGTAGAATCAAAATCTGTAAACGCCTTCGATGATTTTTCAAGGATTAAATGATATAGTTGTTGTAATGCTTGTGAATTCATGTTGCAGCGTTATTGTCTCGTATCACTGGTTTATCATACCGGTGTGACGCGCATATGTAACATGGATCAACTGATTGACCCACATTTTAACGTTACTCTGGTTTCTCCTCATTTCTCGTGTAAATCTTTCGCCTTTCACGAGTAGAAATCAGGGTTTAGTACTACAGTGGATCGAGTGGGTGGGGCCAAGATGGCCGTGCCAGAACACATCATTGATGTTGATATTGATGAAGAAGATATAGATGAAAGTGTTGCAAGAAGGACAGTGAAAGTAACCATAGATAAGAAGGATTATGTATACAGGAAAGACGTCTTTGATTTGTTTGTTTCAATTTTTGGAAACGGTCGAGTGATCGAGGCAATTGCCAAGCGGGAGAGGAGCGAAGAGTGGTTTGTGACTATGAGAAGCGAGACAGCGTATGAACAGTGTTTAAAACAAGATCTAAGAGTTTTTAAAGGAATAAAATATTATTTTAGTGACGCGTCCAAGTGTGTGATCAATTTACGTGTACATTGGGTGTCCAGAGACTATAAAAATGGATTTATAAAGAAAGTTTTTAGTAGATATGGTGAAGTGCGATCAGTGAGGGAAGAAATAACTAATCTTGACGGTTTGGGGGTTTTAAATGGACTCAGACATGTGACTTTGGTTTGTACAGATCTACAAGCAGGAAATATTCCACACATGATTCGCCTGGGTAAAGGAAGGGTGCGGATGCTAGTTACGGCACCAGGGCGTCTACCCCTATGTCTTAGGTGTAATTGTATTGGTCATGTGGCAGCTAGCTGTGTACAGGGGAAGCCAGAGCAGAGCAGGCCACTTTTTACAGAAGTTTTAAATGGCAGACGATCACCTTCCCAGGCGGTTGATTGCCATGTGGCAGAGACAGGAGATAAAAATGAATCTGGAAAAAGTTATGACAGTGATGACAGCGGCGATAGCACCGACAGTGAGAAAGGCGCGTTGGTGATAGATGAGGATAGAATAGATGAAAGAAGTGGTATTGAAGAAGAGATGGAAAGTGTTGTGGGAGAGACAGGCAGTGGCATGGGGGAGTCAAGTAGTGGCATGGGGGAGACAAGTAGCGACATGAAGGAGACAGGTAGTGGTAATGAAGAGATAAAGGGTGGTAGCAGTATGGAAAGTATATGTGGAAAAGTGGGGGTTATAAACAGTGGAGATGGGAATGAGATGGGAACTGGTGCGTTGGGTGGGAATAAGCGGAGAAGTGATAGTGATGTAATAAACGATAATAAGAAAACGAAAAGTGGTGTTAAAGGGGGGAAGGGAGGTGGAAAAAAGAAATAGTTTTGTGTCTAGTTATTTTTCGTTGTTGTGTAATCGGGTTGGATTAGCAGTGCTTGTGTTTTTATTATATATGTTTTCGAAACGGATTATAATAATGGATTACCTATTATATAGTAAGTTTGATATTTTTAATTTTTATTCTCAGTATGACTTGACTTTGAGTCGAATTGTTTGTTTATCATTCTTGGCAAGGTACTCGGTTTATTTAGGATTGTATAGACCTAGGCTTGTTGTTATAACTTGTCTCTGTTTGTACTATCCATACTACTGGTTATTTTAGTACACTTTGCAGTCTGTTTGTTTACTTTCTAATTAAGAAATTATAAATGTCTAATATTAGATTTGTATCAATTAACTGTCGTAGTTTTATTTCTCCTCAGAAATCGAGAATTATTGCTCGTGATCTTAGAGATATAAAGGTGGACATTGCATTCTTACAAGATACTAATATTTGCAACGTAGAAAAAGCTAAATTTTATGAAAATGTTTTGGGTGGGAAATGTATTTGGTCTTTTGGCTCGCGTCGATCAACGGGTGTTGGAATAGTTTTATTCAATCATTTAAATTTCGTAATTAGAAAGATAAACTTTGATTTTGAAGGTCGATTGGTTGTTGTTGATGTTGACATCAATAACACGCAGTATAGATTAATATGTATATATGCGCCAGTAAATTGTGCGGACAGAAATGACTTTTTATTAACGATACCGCAGTATTTGGCTTGCAAGCGGTATGTAATTTGGGGAGGGGATTTCAATTTTGTCATGAATCCGCTTTTAGATAAAGTGGGAGGGAATATTGAAAAGGGAACTATTGGGAAGAGTAAATTGGGTGATATTTTAAAAGATTTCAATTTAAAAGATGCATATAGACTGTTATATCCTAATATTGTTAAAGTGACATGGCGAGGTAATGGCGTCGCTTGTCGCTTCGATCGATTTTATGTGAGTAAGGCTCTTTTTAATAAAATTGTAAGTTTTGACGTCCTTCCTTGTGCACCGAGTGATCATGATTATGTTCTGTTGGAGTTAAATGTCTCGGATGGCATCAAAATTGGGGAGGGATATTGGAAATTTAATAGTTCTATTTTAAATGATCGGGCTTATGTCTCTCTTTTTACTGATTTTTGGATTAAAAGTGTGATTGGGAAAGTAATTACTATTGAGTGGTGGGAGGGTATGAAAATTTCTATTCAAAATTTAACGAAAGATTACTGTAGAAAGAAGGCTCGATTGAAGCGAAAGATAGCGTTTGACCTAGAGAAGCGCTTCAGGATTTTGGCTGACGCTGAAGCACACTCACCTGGTTTATATATAGGTCAGATTAGCGCGTTAAAGAAACAGTTATATAATCATAAGGCGGAGGTTTCCCAAGGAGCGTATATTAGGTCTCGGGCGTTGCAGCTTGACAATGAGCAGGTAGCATCGCGCATTTTTCAAAATAGAGAAAATCGGAAAGGAGAAAATAAAATTATCCAGAATTTAGAGGATAAAGATGGCAATTTGGCAAATGATATGCCTTCGATTTTAGATATATGTAAGGATTTTTATTCGGAATTATTTTCGGAAGAGGCCATCGAAAAAAGTTTATTTAACGAATTTTTAAATGATTTACCTAAATTAGATGACTATAGTCAAGATGTATGCGAAGGCAAGATTAGTCCCCATGAATTAATTTTGGCATTAAACGGCATGCAGGATGATAAATCGCCGGGTCCCGATGGTATCTGCAAAGAGTTTTATGATAAGTTTAACTATTTATTGGGTGATGTTTTAGTTTCAATTTATAATCTCTCATTTGATGAAGGAATGTTACCTTTTAGTCAACGTCAATGTTATATAACTTTACTATGTAAAGATCTTAATCAGAAACACCTTTTAAAGTATTGGCGTCCTATTTCTTTATTAAATGTAGATTATAAATTGTTGTCAAAAATATTACAGTTAAGACTGCGAAGTGTACTAGATGAAATTGTCGAACCGGATCAGACATGTGCTGTGAGGGGTCGGTCAATTTCTGATAACTTACATCTCTTACGAAGTGTTATTGATTATGTCGATCAGAAGGATTTGTCTGTTTCGTTCATTTGTTTGGACCAAGCAAAGGCTTTTGATCGAGTAAATCATAATTTTCTTTTTACTGCTTTGGAACGTTATTCTTTTGGCCCTATGTTTTTAAAATGGATTAAATTATTATATACAGATATTTATAGCTCTGTCATCGTGAACGGACATATTTCGGACAATTTTAGTGTCACGCGATCAGTTCGGCAGGGATGTAGCTTGTCCCCTCTTTTGTATATATTATCATTGGAACCGTTTTATATTAAAGTCAGGAATGATAAACAAATAAAGGGTATTGTTATCCCGGGTAGCGGGGAAGAAGCTAAGATTGTGGGTTATGCAGATGATACAACTGGGATTTGTTCGACTGTTGCGAGTGTGGAGAGATTGTTGTTTCAGTGTAAGAGGTTCTCAGTTGTATCTGGGTCAAAACTCAATTTAGAGAAAACAAAGGGCTTATGTTTTGGTAAATTTAGGACTTCTTCAGATCACGTGTTTGGTATTTCTTGGCCCGACAAAGCAAAAATTTTAGGTGTTTATTTTGGTCGTAATATATCTGAAGATGATAATTGGAATAATATATTTAAAAGGTTCACAGCAAATTTTACTGTTTGGAAATCTACACATCTATCTATATTTGGAAGATGTAATGTAGCTAAGATCTTGGCTTGTTCTAAACTGTGGTATGTTAGTCAAGTTTTACCGTTACCCAATCATTATTATAAAATGTTTAAATTTCATATGTTTAGATATATATGGGCTTCGCGTTTCTTTGAACCTGTTCGAAGGACGGCCCTCTATGGTAAATTAAAAGATGGAGGTTTAAATATTTTGGACATTGAAACGAAAATAAAGTCATTTTTATTAAATCATATTCTCAAGATTTTGAAGTGTCACGGGGCCAAATGGGTTGAATTCGCCAAATACTGGATCGGCTTTTCGCTACGGCATGTTAATTCGGAACTGGGTTCTAATTTAAGGCCACACTCAGCGAATATTCCTGTGTTTTATCAGAAATGTTTGTCCGTTTTCCGTGATTTTTGTAAATTGTACCCAGACTTTGATTGGCATGGTAATTGGAATTCCAGGAGTTTTTATGATTTACTGATTAGTAAGATTAAAACGGAACCTCGATGTTTTAGTTTATTTTCACAGGTTGACTTCAAGTTGTCCTTTTCTAACTGTACAAATGTCTTTGTTGATCCGTTATCAAGGGAGACAACTTGGAAGTCAATCCATTATATTTTACCAACAAGTAGTTGTAAGTTTATTACAAGTCATACTGAGAATAAGTTCTGTAACTTTTGCAAAGCCTTTTTGGAAACTCAAGTTCATTTAATGTATAATTGTAAATATGTTAAACGGTTATGGGAAACAGTACATAATTGGGTTTTTGACCTTAGTTTGGGTGAGATAAATCTCAATGTTTGGCATGTTATTTTTAATACAATTCCAACAAAGAAAGGGAAATATATCCACAATGTTATTTTATGCATTGTTGCTTTGGCTAGGCGGCATATTTGGGCTACGCGATGCGATGTGAAATATAGACATAAGACCGTCTCAGATATTGGTATTTTATTGGAATTTGTAGAAAAGTTGAGAATTAGAATCTGGGCGGACCGGGTCCGACTCAGTGAGACTTCTTTTAAAAGTCATTGGTTAAACCCTGGTATGTTCTGTAAGCTTGATAATGGGAACTTGATTTTTCTTTTCGATAGGTAATCCATTCTGTTTTTACTTAGCATAATTATATTTTCATTGTCAAGAGTTGTCCCCCTTCAGGGTTGTGACATGACATTGCCATCAAGAACGTTTATTTAGGTATGTTTTTATAACAGGAATTATCGTTGTTTATTTAATTTTTACTATTGAATTTAGAGTAATTAAGTTGACTGTAGTTGTCTCTCTTCAGCTTTATTACACAGCACTGCTAATCTTAAGATGACTGTTTATAAATATGTTATGAATTTATATATACATATCAATCTTTATATTATCATTGTTGTTATTATTGTATTGATATGTAACTAATTGTTTCGTATTGACATTTTGTATTTATATATTTTTACATTAATAGTAATAATAGTAAGTGTGGTTATGGTGTGAGAAAAGAGAATGGATGTGTGTATAATAGTGTGTGTTTGGGAAATTTTGTTTATCAATATGTTTAATTATTTGTAAGAAAATTCAGTATATACATGAATGGGTGTGTATGTGTGTATGGCGTGTGTGTGTGTAAGTATGTATGGGTGAGTGAATTGTAATTTTATATTCATTGTATATACTCATTATCATTGTACATTTTCATATTCACATGTATATATATTAACATGAAATAAATTTATTCAAAAGTTAAAGTTACTAAAGATTTCCGTGGGGAGGAACAACTTAATGAGTCTATAGACAATTTCTTTAACCCTCTACGGAGGGTAAAAATAAAAAAAAATTAATGTATGATACCATAAATTCGATATTATTAAAACGTTTGGGAAAATACACCCCGTAGAAAGTCCCGCATTTCACGGTTGGAATTGATAGCAAGAAGTCTCAAAATGATGATTAATCAGCACCGATTGTTTTTATCTTTAACTAATAAAATATACATCACCCTGAATTATCTTTCAGAGCAGCCATTATTCTATGGAGCTCAAAAACAAAGGGAGAGTCGCGATCGTTTGCATTACGACCGCAGCGTTGAATCGACAACTTTGTGGCTAGGATGCGAATATCCAGTTCCGATTAACATGACTACGACCCCGTTCTTTAAAACTCGCCACGCGGAGTCCAAAAAAGTAAACACAGTCGAAGATTTTCGCCGCATTCACTTATCTAGATGTTATAATGCTTGTGTATTTTTATATTCCAGCGTTATTGTCCTGTATCACTGGTTTATCATACCGGTGTGACGCGTATATGCAACATGGACCAGGTGATTGGCCCACGTTTTAACAACACTCTGGTTTCTCCTCATTTCTCGTGTAAATCTTTCGCCTTTTACTAAAGATTTCCGTGGGGAGGAACAACTTAATGAGTGTATAGAGAATTTCTTTAACCCTCCATCCTCCATGTAGGGTAAAATTAAAATAACTGTTTATTAGTATTCCCCAGTATCTATTTAGGTGGCGGGAATGGCTTCAAATAGACCAACTACAATTTGTGGGTACCGATAGGGTGAACTTTAATGGTGGTCTGCCTCCCCTCCTCCGATATGGTTTCACGAGTTCATATATCACCAATGCTTTCCCCATTGACTTATTGTTGTTGGGTATAACGCTTTCTATCCACAGATGGACCATCACGTGGCAACTGGAAATAGAGACGAGTAAACATGGAATTTTCCGCCCCACCCCACTCTTGTATTTTTCCACATAAAAATCATGAATATTCACCAAAACCTGGCAGAAAATGTATATTCAAAAGCCTTTCTTCAATTCTACTACACCAACATGTCAACACAGATCGTCATCTGAAAAAAAGTCGGGAGGGGGGAACCAAAAAGCAAACCCTATTATATTCGTGGGGAGGAACTTAAGTATAGGCAATTTCTTTAACCCTCTATGTTGTATAAAATTAAAATAAATGCATCCAGTGTCGACTTGTCCATGCGATATTATAGTCCCAAATTTCGATAATCCTTATAAGACCCGAATCCAGACATGTGTTGAGAATAACCGTCGGTCATTTGGTTCTCAATGAGATCTCGAAAGAGATGAAAATAGGGGACACGGCCGTCTGGTGACTATAGCAAACGTTAAGGCAGTTAAATTTTCGCAAAAACGTTTGAGTCGCTCAGAGAAAGAGAATTATATATACTCATATATAGTAAAAAGAAAATCGGTGTCTAATGGCATATCAAAGTTTAATCAAACGTAACAAGAATATAAGGTTACAAAACTTGAACATAAAGTAAAAAACAAAACATAAACAACAGGCGTTCATTCACACTCTTCTGAGAAGTCGCTGCCTTCGTTTGACTTTAGCTATCTCTGTGAGGGATCTTGTGTTTCTCGCACGACTTCTTTTGTTACCAAACCACTTTTTGACCTGCTCCGCTGTTAGACTCGAAATCTCGGCCAGTTGTTCAACTTGCTGGGCTGTTGGATACGGGTGCTCTAAGTGCGACTGGTACCACTGTTCCAGTACTTTCAGAGACCGACGACACAAGACTGGACGACTTCTCGCCGCTGTTGAAGACTTGGTTGATTGAGAGCGGGATGCCAATAACTGTAAACTAGACTGCACCCGGTCGATGATCATGCGTAGCTGGTTGTCGAGTTCCACATGCAGCGACTGTTGTAGAACTTTGGATGGACAAGACTGAACACGGTTCATTCTCTCCATGTCAATGCTGGCAGAATGAAAGCGGTAAAAGCAGGATAGTTGTTGAACCATGTCTGGATATTCAGGTTGAAGCTTGGAAAACATCTCAAGGAGAGATTCTTCTTTGTCTCTGATATTTACCACCTCGTGGGTGGAAAACATCAAGGAATCTGCCAAGCCGTCAGTGGATTTCACTTCATCGACGATCAAACATCTCAGGTCGTTGTAATATTGTGGAATAACTGGTCCTTTGTTGTTGATTGTTTCATCTTCATACTGTACACGATTTGGCGATGTTTTATCATCAGCTACGAGGTGTGTCAGCTGAGAAATCGACAAGTTGCTGTCCCATGGCTTTTCATTTCCAAATTCCAATTCTAAACATTCCGTAAATCGGGCTTCTCCACACTCATCAACGAGATTGTCTGGAAAAAAGAGATAGAAATATGTTTAATCAAAATTTAATAGATTATATATTTCAAACGCATACATTTTCGTTCGTTCCTGGGGTTTAACGTTCACTTCCACCAAGGGTGATATCGTAGACAAAAAAAGATAGAAATATATTTAATAAAAATTGTACGACCAATTTGATAGATTATATTTGAAACGCATACATCTCAAGCTATCTTATATAGTAGAGAAGGTAGTTCTACATTTAACAAAGCGTCAGAATAGAGAAATTTACCTGTCACACTGATTATTTCGTAGTTACCCGCCGGAAGTTGTGAAAAATCGGGAATGAAAGAAGCCATGTTTTATTATATTTTCGTCTCGAAAATAAACCGTAATGAAATAAAATCCAGGAATGGCAGATTGAGAATGAGATGTCAGAATTGAGTTGATCCTTTTTATCTGAATCGTCTGTTTTATGATAACTGTTCATGTGGACGGACGGCTTGCTGAAGCCACTCAAGAGAGTTTTCACGCCACTTAATCCCCTGACAATATTAATTGATCAGTACTGACTGCTTACTCATTATTAACTAATAATATCTCCAACACACTCTCACTGATTACTAATCACCTATCGTAACAAGATTTATCTTTACAGAGGACTAAAATGCCGCAGTAAACTGACGGTTTCAAAGGAGAGAGAGAGAGAGAAGGAGAGAGAGAGATTATTAAATACTGTCTCCAACACACTCATCACTGATTACTAATTATAATAATACAATACAATACAATACAGTTTATTCAATACCTTTGGCCTTCAGCCTATAGTACAAGTAAAGCATGTGTAATAATCAAAATACAAAACCTATCTAACGTGATCAATATTACAAACGAAACAGAATCCAATATTATAAATAATATGCAAATACATAGCTATCACAAGTGCCGTTTATACAATTATATATACACAGATCACAATATAATACAGTATACTCAATACATTAATATTTCGTTTCTCACGTCTAATGCTAGTTTGATATAAATAGCTAGATTTTTATATACAAATTCTGATTTACATTGAAATAGTTTACGTAACTTATATTCAGAAGGGTTATTGTGACAGTATACTGGTAAGAAGTTCAAACGAAGATCTCTTAAGTCTGGACATACGAGAATGAAATGAAATTCATTTTCCATTTTATGCATATTACATATGTTACATAACCTCTGGTCACGTGGTGTATTGGATCGGCGCCCCATTTCAATGCTAAGAGTATGGGTTGAACATAATTATAACAAGATTTATCTTTATAGAGGACTAAAATGCCGCTGTAAACTGGTGCTTTCGAAGAGAAAGAGAGGGAGAGAGAGAGAGTGGGGGGCGAATGTCTACTTCTATTACACTGGCTATTACATCGTAGACGATTAAAATGCCACAGTAAACTGACGGTTTCAAAGGAGAGAGATAAGGAGAGAGAGAGAGAGAGAGAGATTATTAAAGAATGTATCCAACACACTCATCGCTGATTACTAATCATAACAAGATTTATCTTTATAGAGGACTAAAATGCCGCAGTAAACTGGTGCTTTCGAAGAGAGAGAGAGAAAGTGTGGGGGGGGGGCGAATGTCTACTTCTTTTACACTGGCTATTACATCGCAGTAAAACAAGCCATAACGTTGGATGTAGAATCAAAATCTGTAAACGCCTTCGATGATTTTTCAAGGATTAAATGATATAGTTGTTGTAATGCTTGTGAATTCATGTTGCAGCGTTATTGTCTCGTATCACTGGTTTATCATACCGGTGTGACGCGCATATGTAACATGGATCAACTGATTGACCCACATTTTAACGTTACTCTGGTTTCTCCTCATTTCTCGTGTAAATCTTTCGCCTTTTACTAAAGATTTCCGTGGGGAGGAACAACTTAATGAGTCTATAGACAATTTCTTTAACCCTCTACGGAGGGTAAAAATAAAAAAAAATTAATGTATGATACCATAAATTCGATATTATTAAAACGTTTGGGAAAATACACCCCGTAGAAAGTCCCGCATTTCACGGTTGGAATTGATAGCAAGAAGTCTCAAAATGATGATTAATCAGCACCGATTGTTTTTATCTTTAACTAATAAAATATACATCACCCTGAATTATCTTTCAGAGCAGCCATTATTCTATGGAGCTCAAAAACAAAGGGAGAGTCGCGATCGTTTGCATTACGACCGCAGCGTTGAATCGACAACTTTGTGGCTAGGATGCGAATATCCAGTTCCGATTAACATGACTACGACCCCGTTCTTTAAAACTCGCCACGCGGAGTCCAAAAAAGTAAACACAGTCGAAGATTTTCGCCGCATTCACTTATCTAGATGTTATAAGGCTTGTGTATTTTTATATTCCAGCGTTATTGTCCTGTATCACTGGTTTATCATACCGGTGTGACGCGTATATGCAACATGGACCAGGTGATTGGCCCACGTTTTAACAACACTCTGGTTTCTCCTCATTTCTCGTGTAAATCTTTCGCCTTTTACTAAAGATTTCCGTGGGGAGGAACAACTTAATGAGTGTATAGAGAATTTCTTTAACCCTCCATCCTCCATGTAGGGTAAAATTAAAATAACTGTTTATTAGTATTCCCCAGTATCTATTTAGGTGGCGGGAATGGCTTCAAATAGACCAACTACAATTTGTGGGTACCGATAGGGTGAACTTTAATGGTGGTCTGCCTCCCCTCCTCCGATATGGTTTCACGAGTTCATATATCACCAATGCTTTCCCCATTGACTTATTGTTGTTGGGTATAACGCTTTCTATCCACAGATGGACCATCACGTGGCAACTGGAAATAGAGACGAGTAAACATGGAATTTTCCGCCCCACCCCACTCTTGTATTTTTCCACATAAAAATCATGAATATTCACCAAAACCTGGCAGAAAATGTATATTCAAAAGCCTTTCTTCAATTCTACTACACCAACATGTCAACACAGATCGTCATCTGAAAAAAAGTCGGGAGGGGGGAACCAAAAAGCAAACCCTATTATATTCGTGGGGAGGAACTTAAGTATAGGCAATTTCTTTAACCCTCTATGTTGTATAAAATTAAAATAAATGCATCCAGTGTCGACTTGTCCATGCGATATTATAGTCCCAAATTTCGATAATCCTTATAAGACCCGAATCCAGACATGTGTTGAGAATAACCGTCGGTCATTTGGTTCTCAATGAGATCTCGAAAGAGATGAAAATAGGGGACACGGCCGTCTGGTGACTATAGCAAACGTTAAGGCAGTTAAATTTTCGCAAAAACGTTTGAGTCGCTCAGAGAAAGAGAATTATATATACTCATATATAGTAAAAAGAAAATCGGTGTCTAATGGCATATCAAAGTTTAATCAAACGTAACAAGAATATAAGGTTACAAAACTTGAACATAAAGTAAAAAACAAAACATAAACAACAGGCGTTCATTCACACTCTTCTGAGAAGTCGCTGCCTTCGTTTGACTTTAGCTATCTCTGTGAGGGATCTTGTGTTTCTCGCACGACTTCTTTTGTTACCAAACCACTTTTTGACCTGCTCCGCTGTTAGACTCGAAATCTCGGCCAGTTGTTCAACTTGCTGGGCTGTTGGATACGGGTGCTCTAAGTGCGACTGGTACCACTGTTCCAGTACTTTCAGAGACCGACGACACAAGACTGGACGACTTCTCGCCGCTGTTGAAGACTTGGTTGATTGAGAGCGGGATGCCAATAACTGTAAACTAGACTGCACCCGGTCGATGATCATGCGTAGCTGGTTGTCGAGTTCCACATGCAGCGACTGTTGTAGAACTTTGGATGGGCAAGACTGAACACGGTTCATTCTCTCCATGTCAATGCTGGCAGAATGAAAGCGGTAAAAGCAGGATAGTTGTTGAACCATGTCTGGATATTCAGGTTGAAGCTTGGAAAACATCTCAAGGAGAGATTCTTCTTTGTCTCTGATATTTACCACCTCGTGGGTGGAAAACATCAAGGAATCTGCCAAGCCGTCAGTGGATTTCACTTCATCGACGATCAAACATCTCAGGTCGTTGTAATATTGTGGAATAACTGGTCCTTTGTTGTTGATTGTTTCATCTTCATACTGTACACGATTTGGCGATGTTTTATCATCAGCTACGAGGTGTGTCAGCTGAGAAATCGACAAGTTGCTGTCCCATGGCTTTTCATTTCCAAATTCCAATTCTAAACATTCCGTAAATCGGGCTTCTCCACACTCATCAACGAGATTGTCTGGAAAAAAGAGATAGAAATATGTTTAATTAAAATTTAATAGATTATATATTTCAAACGCATACATTTTCGTTCGTTCCTGGGGTTTAACGTTCACTTCCACCAAGGGTGATATCGTAGACAAAAAAAGATAGAAATATATTTAATAAAAATTGTACGACCAATTTGATAGATTATATTTGAAACGCATACATCTCAAGCTATCTTATATAGTAGAGAAGGTAGTTCTACATTTAACAAAGCGTCAGAATAGAGAAATTTACCTGTCACACTGATTATTTCGTAGTTACCCGCCGGAAGTTGTGAAAAATCGGGAATGAAAGAAGCCATGTTTTATTATATTTTCGTCTCGAAAATAAACCGTAATGAAATAAAATCCAGGAATGGCAGATTGAGAATGAGATGTCAGAATTGAGTTGATCCTTTTTATCTGAATCGTCTGTTTTATGATAACTGTTCATGTGGACGGACGGCTTGCTGAAGCCACTCAAGAGAGTTTTCACGCCACTTAATCCCCTGACAATATTAATTGATCAGTACTGACTGCTTACTCATTATTAACTAATAATATCTCCAACACACTCTCACTGATTACTAATCACCTATCGTAACAAGATTTATCTTTACAGAGGACTAAAATGCCGCAGTAAACTGACGGTTTCAAAGGAGAGAGAGAGAGAGAAGGAGAGAGAGAGATTATTAAATACTGTCTCCAACACACTCATCACTGATTACTAATTATAATAATACAATACAATACAATACAGTTTATTCAATACCTTTGGCCTTCAGCCTATAGTACAAGTAAAGCATGTGTAATAATCAAAATACAAAACCTATCTAACGTGATCAATATTACAAACGAAACAGAATCCAATATTATAAATAATATGCAAATACATAGCTATCACAAGTGCCGTTTATACAATTATATATACACAGATCACAATATAATACAGTATACTCAATACATTAATATTTCGTTTCTCACGTCTAATGCTAGTTTGATATAAATAGCTAGATTTTTATATACAAATTCTGATTTACATTGAAATAGTTTACGTAACTTATATTCAGAAGGGTTATTGTGACAGTATACTGGTAAGAAGTTCAAACGAAGATCTCTTAAGTCTGGACATACGAGAATGAAATGAAATTCATTTTCCATTTTATGGATATTACATATGTTACATAACCTCATTTCACGTGGTGTATTGGATCGGCGCCCCATTTCAATGCTAAGAGTATGGGTTGAACATAATTATAACAAGATTTATCTTTATAGAGGACTAAAATGCCGCTGTAAACTGGTGCTTTCGAAGAGAAAGAGAGGGAGAGAGAGAGAGTGGGGGGCGAATGTCTACTTCTATTACACTGGCTATTACATCGTAGACGATTAAAATGCCACAGTAAACTGACGGTTTCAAAGGAGAGAGATAAGGAGAGAGAGAGAGAGAGAGAGATTATTAAAGAATGTATCCAACACACTCATCGCTGATTACTAATCATAACAAGATTTATCTTTATAGAGGACTAAAATGCCGCAGTAAACTGGTGCTTTCGAAGAGAGAGAGAGAAAGTGTGGGGGGGGGCGAATGTCTACTTCTTTTACACTGGCTATTACATCGCAGTAAAACAAGCCATAACGTTGGATGTAGAATCAAAATCTGTAAACGCCTTCGATGATTTTTCAAGGATTAAATGATATAGTTGTTGTAATGCTTGTGAATTCATGTTGCAGCGTTATTGTCTCGTATCACTGGTTTATCATACCGGTGTGACGCGCATATGTAACATGGATCAACTGATTGACCCACATTTTAACGTTACTCTGGTTTCTCCTCATTTCTCGTGTAAATCTTTCGCCTTTTACAGTTTATTCAATACCTTTGGCCTTCAGCCTATAGTACAAGTAAAGCATGTGTAATAATCAAAATACAAAACCTATCTAACGTGATCAATATTACAAACGAAACAGAATCCAATATTATAAATAATATGCAAATACATAGCTATCACAAGTGCCGTTTATACAATTATATATACACAGATCACAATATAATACAGTATACTCAATACATTAATATTTCGTTTCTCACGTCTAATGCTAGTTTGATATAAATAGCTAGATTTTTATATACAAATTCTGATTTACATTGAAATAGTTTACGTAACTTATATTCAGAAGGGTTATTGTGACAGTATACTGGTAAGAAGTTCAAACGAAGATCTCTTAAGTCTGGACATACGAGAATGAAATGAAATTCATTTTCCATTTTATGCATATTACATATGTTACATAACCTCTGGTCACGTGGTGTATTGGATCGGCGCCCCATTTCAATGCTAAGAGTATGGGTTGAACATAATTATAACAAGATTTATCTTTATAGAGGACTAAAATGCCGCTGTAAACTGGTGCTTTCGAAGAGAAAGAGAGGGAGAGAGAGAGAGTGGGGGGCGAATGTCTACTTCTATTACACTGGCTATTACATCGTAGACGATTAAAATGCCACAGTAAACTGACGGTTTCAAAGGAGAGAGATAAGGAGAGAGAGAGAGAGAGAGAGATTATTAAAGAATGTATCCAACACACTCATCGCTGATTACTAATCATAACAAGATTTATCTTTATAGAGGACTAAAATGCCGCAGTAAACTGGTGCTTTCGAAGAGAGAGAGAGAAAGTGTGGGGGGGGGGCGAATGTCTACTTCTTTTACACTGGCTATTACATCGCAGTAAAACAAGCCATAACGTTGGATGTAGAATCAAAATCTGTAAACGCCTTCGATGATTTTTCAAGGATTAAATGATATAGTTGTTGTAATGCTTGTGAATTCATGTTGCAGCGTTATTGTCTCGTATCACTGGTTTATCATACCGGTGTGACGCGCATATGTAACATGGATCAACTGATTGACCCACATTTTAACGTTACTCTGGTTTCTCCTCATTTCTCGTGTAAATCTTTCGCCTTTTACTAAAGATTTCCGTGGGGAGGAACAACTTAATGAGTCTATAGACAATTTCTTTAACCCTCTACGGAGGGTAAAAATAAAAAAAAATTAATGTATGATACCATAAATTCGATATTATTAAAACGTTTGGGAAAATACACCCCGTAGAAAGTCCCGCATTTCACGGTTGGAATTGATAGCAAGAAGTCTCAAAATGATGATTAATCAGCACCGATTGTTTTTATCTTTAACTAATAAAATATACATCACCCTGAATTATCTTTCAGAGCAGCCATTATTCTATGGAGCTCAAAAACAAAGGGACAGTCGCGATCGTTTGCATTACGACCGCAGCGTTGAATCGACAACTTTGTGGCTAGGATGCGAATATCCAGTTCCGATTAACATGACTACGACCCCGTTCTTTAAAACTCGCCACGCGGAGTCCAAAAAAGTAAACACAGTCGAAGATTTTCGCCGCATTCACTTATCTAGATGTTATAATGCTTGTGTATTTTTATATTCCAGCGTTATTGTCCTGTATCACTGGTTTATCATACCGGTGTGACGCGTATATGCAACATGGACCAGGTGATTGGCCCACGTTTTAACAACACTCTGGTTTCTCCTCATTTCTCGTGTAAATCTTTCGCCTTTCACGAGTAGAAATCAGGGTTTAGTACTACAGTGGATCGAGTGGGTGGGGCCAAGATGGCCGTGCCAGAACACATCATTGATGTTGATATTGATGAAGAAGATATAGATGAAAGTGTTGCAAGAAGGACAGTGAAAGTAACCATAGATAAGAAGGATTATGTATACAGGAAAGACGTCTTTGATTTGTTTGTTTCAATTTTTGGAAACGGTCGAGTGATCGAGGCAATTGCCAAGCGGGAGAGGAGCGAAGAGTGGTTTGTGACTATGAGAAGCGAGACAGCGTATGAACAGTGTTTAAAACAAGATCTAAGAGTTTTTAAAGGAATAAAATATTATTTTAGTGACGCGTCCAAGTGTGTGATCAATTTACGTGTACATTGGGTGTCCAGAGACTATAAAAATGGATTTATAAAGAAAGTTTTTAGTAGATATGGTGAAGTGCGATCAGTGAGGGAAGAAATAACTAATCTTGACGGTTTGGGGGTTTTAAATGGACTCAGACATGTGACTTTGGTTTGTACAGATCTACAAGCAGGAAATATTCCACACATGATTCGCCTGGGTAAAGGAAGGGTGCGGATGCTAGTTACGGCACCAGGGCGTCTACCCCTATGTCTTAGGTGTAATTGTATTGGTCATGTGGCAGCTAGCTGTGTACAGGGGAAGCCAGAGCAGAGCAGGCCACTTTTTACAGAAGTTTTAAATGGCAGACGATCACCTTCCCAGGCGGTTGATTGCCATGTGGCAGAGACAGGAGATAAAAATGAATCTGGAAAAAGTTATGACAGTGATGACAGCGGCGATAGCACCGACAGTGAGAAAGGCGCGTTGGTGATAGATGAGGATAGAATAGATGAAAGAAGTGGTATTGAAGAAGAGATGGAAAGTGTTGTGGGAGAGACAGGCAGTGGCATGGGGGAGTCAAGTAGTGGCATGGGGGAGACAAGTAGCGACATGAAGGAGACAGGTAGTGGTAATGAAGAGATAAAGGGTGGTAGCAGTATGGAAAGTATATGTGGAAAAGTGGGGGTTATAAACAGTGGAGATGGGAATGAGATGGGAACTGGTGCGTTGGGTGGGAATAAGCGGAGAAGTGATAGTGATGTAATAAACGATAATAAGAAAACGAAAAGTGGTGTTAAAGGGGGGAAGGGAGGTGGAAAAAAGAAATAGTTTTGTGTCTAGTTATTTTTCGTTGTTGTGTAATCGGGTTGGATTAGCAGTGCTTGTGTTTTTATTATATATGTTTTCGAAACGGATTATAATAATGGATTACCTATTATATAGTAAGTTTGATATTTTTAATTTTTATTCTCAGTATGACTTGACTTTGAGTCGAATTGTTTGTTTATCATTCTTGGCAAGGTACTCGGTTTATTTAGGATTGTATAGACCTAGGCTTGTTGTTATAACTTGTCTCTGTTTGTACTATCCATACTACTGGTTATTTTAGTACACTTTGCAGTCTGTTTGTTTACTTTCTAATTAAGAAATTATAAATGTCTAATATTAGATTTGTATCAATTAACTGTCGTAGTTTTATTTCTCCTCAGAAATCGAGAATTATTGCTCGTGATCTTAGAGATATAAAGGTGGACATTGCATTCTTACAAGATACTAATATTTGCAACGTAGAAAAAGCTAAATTTTATGAAAATGTTTTGGGTGGGAAATGTATTTGGTCTTTTGGCTCGCGTCGATCAACGGGTGTTGGAATAGTTTTATTCAATCATTTAAATTTCGTAATTAGAAAGATAAACTTTGATTTTGAAGGTCGATTGGTTGTTGTTGATGTTGACATCAATAACACGCAGTATAGATTAATATGTATATATGCGCCAGTAAATTGTGCGGACAGAAATGACTTTTTATTAACGATACCGCAGTATTTGGCTTGCAAGCGGTATGTAATTTGGGGAGGGGATTTCAATTTTGTCATGAATCCGCTTTTAGATAAAGTGGGAGGGAATATTGAAAAGGGAACTATTGGGAAGAGTAAATTGGGTGATATTTTAAAAGATTTCAATTTAAAAGATGCATATAGACTGTTATATCCTAATATTGTTAAAGTGACATGGCGAGGTAATGGCGTCGCTTGTCGCTTCGATCGATTTTATGTGAGTAAGGCTCTTTTTAATAAAATTGTAAGTTTTGACGTCCTTCCTTGTGCACCGAGTGATCATGATTATGTTCTGTTGGAGTTAAATGTCTCGGATGGCATCAAAATTGGGGAGGGATATTGGAAATTTAATAGTTCTATTTTAAATGATCGGGCTTATGTCTCTCTTTTTACTGATTTTTGGATTAAAAGTGTGATTGGGAAAGTAATTACTATTGAGTGGTGGGAGGGTATGAAAATTTCTATTCAAAATTTAACGAAAGATTACTGTAGAAAGAAGGCTCGATTGAAGCGAAAGATAGCGTTTGACCTAGAGAAGCGCTTCAGGATTTTGGCTGACGCTGAAGCACACTCACCTGGTTTATATATAGGTCAGATTAGCGCGTTAAAGAAACAGTTATATAATCATAAGGCGGAGGTTTCCCAAGGAGCGTATATTAGGTCTCGGGCGTTGCAGCTTGACAATGAGCAGGTAGCATCGCGCATTTTTCAAAATAGAGAAAATCGGAAAGGAGAAAATAAAATTATCCAGAATTTAGAGGATAAAGATGGCAATTTGGCAAATGATATGCCTTCGATTTTAGATATATGTAAGGATTTTTATTCGGAATTATTTTCGGAAGAGGCCATCGAAAAAAGTTTATTTAACGAATTTTTAAATGATTTACCTAAATTAGATGACTATAGTCAAGATGTATGCGAAGGCAAGATTAGTCCCCATGAATTAATTTTGGCATTAAACGGCATGCAGGATGATAAATCGCCGGGTCCCGATGGTATCTGCAAAGAGTTTTATGATAAGTTTAACTATTTATTGGGTGATGTTTTAGTTTCAATTTATAATCTCTCATTTGATGAAGGAATGTTACCTTTTAGTCAACGTCAATGTTATATAACTTTACTATGTAAAGATCTTAATCAGAAACACCTTTTAAAGTATTGGCGTCCTATTTCTTTATTAAATGTAGATTATAAATTGTTGTCAAAAATATTACAGTTAAGACTGCGAAGTGTACTAGATGAAATTGTCGAACCGGATCAGACATGTGCTGTGAGGGGTCGGTCAATTTCTGATAACTTACATCTCTTACGAAGTGTTATTGATTATGTCGATCAGAAGGATTTGTCTGTTTCGTTCATTTGTTTGGACCAAGCAAAGGCTTTTGATCGAGTAAATCATAATTTTCTTTTTACTGCTTTGGAACGTTATTCTTTTGGCCCTATGTTTTTAAAATGGATTAAATTATTATATACAGATATTTATAGCTCTGTCATCGTGAACGGACATATTTCGGACAATTTTAGTGTCACGCGATCAGTTCGGCAGGGATGTAGCTTGTCCCCTCTTTTGTATATATTATCATTGGAACCGTTTTATATTAAAGTCAGGAATGATAAACAAATAAAGGGTATTGTTATCCCGGGTAGCGGGGAAGAAGCTAAGATTGTGGGTTATGCAGATGATACAACTGGGATTTGTTCGACTGTTGCGAGTGTGGAGAGATTGTTGTTTCAGTGTAAGAGGTTCTCAGTTGTATCTGGGTCAAAACTCAATTTAGAGAAAACAAAGGGCTTATGTTTTGGTAAATTTAGGACTTCTTCAGATCACGTGTTTGGTATTTCTTGGCCCGACAAAGCAAAAATTTTAGGTGTTTATTTTGGTCGTAATATATCTGAAGATGATAATTGGAATAATATATTTAAAAGGTTCACAGCAAATTTTACTGTTTGGAAATCTACACATCTATCTATATTTGGAAGATGTAATGTAGCTAAGATCTTGGCTTGTTCTAAACTGTGGTATGTTAGTCAAGTTTTACCGTTACCCAATCATTATTATAAAATGTTTAAATTTCATATGTTTAGATATATATGGGCTTCGCGTTTCTTTGAACCTGTTCGAAGGACGGCCCTCTATGGTAAATTAAAAGATGGAGGTTTAAATATTTTGGACATTGAAACGAAAATAAAGTCATTTTTATTAAATCATATTCTCAAGATTTTGAAGTGTCACGGGGCCAAATGGGTTGAATTCGCCAAATACTGGATCGGCTTTTCGCTACGGCATGTTAATTCGGAACTGGGTTCTAATTTAAGGCCACACTCAGCGAATATTCCTGTGTTTTATCAGAAATGTTTGTCCGTTTTCCGTGATTTTTGTAAATTGTACCCAGACTTTGATTGGCATGGTAATTGGAATTCCAGGAGTTTTTATGATTTACTGATTAGTAAGATTAAAACGGAACCTCGATGTTTTAGTTTATTTTCACAGGTTGACTTCAAGTTGTCCTTTTCTAACTGTACAAATGTCTTTGTTGATCCGTTATCAAGGGAGACAACTTGGAAGTCAATCCATTATATTTTACCAACAAGTAGTTGTAAGTTTATTACAAGTCATACTGAGAATAAGTTCTGTAACTTTTGCAAAGCCTTTTTGGAAACTCAAGTTCATTTAATGTATAATTGTAAATATGTTAAACGGTTATGGGAAACAGTACATAATTGGGTTTTTGACCTTAGTTTGGGTGAGATAAATCTCAATGTTTGGCATGTTATTTTTAATACAATTCCAACAAAGAAAGGGAAATATATCCACAATGTTATTTTATGCATTGTTGCTTTGGCTAGGCGGCATATTTGGGCTACGCGATGCGATGTGAAATATAGACATAAGACCGTCTCAGATATTGGTATTTTATTGGAATTTGTAGAAAAGTTGAGAATTAGAATCTGGGCGGACCGGGTCCGACTCAGTGAGACTTCTTTTAAAAGTCATTGGTTAAACCCTGGTATGTTCTGTAAGCTTGATAATGGGAACTTGATTTTTCTTTTCGATAGGTAATCCATTCTGTTTTTACTTAGCATAATTATATTTTCATTGTCAAGAGTTGTCCCCCTTCAGGGTTGTGACATGACATTGCCATCAAGAACGTTTATTTAGGTATGTTTTTATAACAGGAATTATCGTTGTTTATTTAATTTTTACTATTGAATTTAGAGTAATTAAGTTGACTGTAGTTGTCTCTCTTCAGCTTTATTACACAGCACTGCTAATCTTAAGATGACTGTTTATAAATATGTTATGAATTTATATATACATATCAATCTTTATATTATCATTGTTGTTATTATTGTATTGATATGTAACTAATTGTTTCGTATTGACATTTTGTATTTATATATTTTTACATTAATAGTAATAATAGTAAGTGTGGTTATGGTGTGAGAAAAGAGAATGGATGTGTGTATAATAGTGTGTGTTTGGGAAATTTTGTTTATCAATATGTTTAATTATTTGTAAGAAAATTCAGTATATACATGAATGGGTGTGTATGTGTGTATGGCGTGTGTGTGTGTAAGTATGTATGGGTGAGTGAATTGTAATTTTATATTCATTGTATATACTCATTATCATTGTACATTTTCATATTCACATGTATATATATTAACATGAAATAAATTTATTCAAAAGTTAAAGTTACTAAAGATTTCCGTGGGGAGGAACAACTTAATGAGTCTATAGACAATTTCTTTAACCCTCTACGGAGGGTAAAAATAAAAAAAAATTAATGTATGATACCATAAATTCGATATTATTAAAACGTTTGGGAAAATACACCCCGTAGAAAGTCCCGCATTTCACGGTTGGAATTGATAGCAAGAAGTCTCAAAATGATGATTAATCAGCACCGATTGTTTTTATCTTTAACTAATAAAATATACATCACCCTGAATTATCTTTCAGAGCAGCCATTATTCTATGGAGCTCAAAAACAAAGGGAGAGTCGCGATCGTTTGCATTACGACCGCAGCGTTGAATCGACAACTTTGTGGCTAGGATGCGAATATCCAGTTCCGATTAACATGACTACGACCCCGTTCTTTAAAACTCGCCACGCGGAGTCCAAAAAAGTAAACACAGTCGAAGATTTTCGCCGCATTCACTTATCTAGATGTTATAATGCTTGTGTATTTTTATATTCCAGCGTTATTGTCCTGTATCACTGGTTTATCATACCGGTGTGACGCGTATATGCAACATGGACCAGGTGATTGGCCCACGTTTTAACAACACTCTGGTTTCTCCTCATTTCTCGTGTAAATCTTTCGCCTTTTACTAAAGATTTCCGTGGGGAGGAACAACTTAATGAGTGTATAGAGAATTTCTTTAACCCTCCATCCTCCATGTAGGGTAAAATTAAAATAACTGTTTATTAGTATTCCCCAGTATCTATTTAGGTGGCGGGAATGGCTTCAAATAGACCAACTACAATTTGTGGGTACCGATAGGGTGAACTTTAATGGTGGTCTGCCTCCCCTCCTCCGATATGGTTTCACGAGTTCATATATCACCAATGCTTTCCCCATTGACTTATTGTTGTTGGGTATAACGCTTTCTATCCACAGATGGACCATCACGTGGCAACTGGAAATAGAGACGAGTAAACATGGAATTTTCCGCCCCACCCCACTCTTGTATTTTTCCACATAAAAATCATGAATATTCACCAAAACCTGGCAGAAAATGTATATTCAAAAGCCTTTCTTCAATTCTACTACACCAACATGTCAACACAGATCGTCATCTGAAAAAAAGTCGGGAGGGGGGAACCAAAAAGCAAACCCTATTATATTCGTGGGGAGGAACTTAAGTATAGGCAATTTCTTTAACCCTCTATGTTGTATAAAATTAAAATAAATGCATCCAGTGTCGACTTGTCCATGCGATATTATAGTCCCAAATTTCGATAATCCTTATAAGACCCGAATCCAGACATGTGTTGAGAATAACCGTCGGTCATTTGGTTCTCAATGAGATCTCGAAAGAGATGAAAATAGGGGACACGGCCGTCTGGTGACTATAGCAAACGTTAAGGCAGTTAAATTTTCGCAAAAACGTTTGAGTCGCTCAGAGAAAGAGAATTATATATACTCATATATAGTAAAAAGAAAATCGGTGTCTAATGGCATATCAAAGTTTAATCAAACGTAACAAGAATATAAGGTTACAAAACTTGAACATAAAGTAAAAAACAAAACATAAACAACAGGCGTTCATTCACACTCTTCTGAGAAGTCGCTGCCTTCGTTTGACTTTAGCTATCTCTGTGAGGGATCTTGTGTTTCTCGCACGACTTCTTTTGTTACCAAACCACTTTTTGACCTGCTCCGCTGTTAGACTCGAAATCTCGGCCAGTTGTTCAACTTGCTGGGCTGTTGGATACGGGTGCTCTAAGTGCGACTGGTACCACTGTTCCAGTACTTTCAGAGACCGACGACACAAGACTGGACGACTTCTCGCCGCTGTTGAAGACTTGGTTGATTGAGAGCGGGATGCCAATAACTGTAAACTAGACTGCACCCGGTCGATGATCATGCGTAGCTGGTTGTCGAGTTCCACATGCAGCGACTGTTGTAGAACTTTGGATGGGCAAGACTGAACACGGTTCATTCTCTCCATGTCAATGCTGGCAGAATGAAAGCGGTAAAAGCAGGATAGTTGTTGAACCATGTCTGGATATTCAGGTTGAAGCTTGGAAAACATCTCAAGGAGAGATTCTTCTTTGTCTCTGATATTTACCACCTCGTGGGTGGAAAACATCAAGGAATCTGCCAAGCCGTCAGTGGATTTCACTTCATCGACGATCAAACATCTCAGGTCGTTGTAATATTGTGGAATAACTGGTCCTTTGTTGTTGATTGTTTCATCTTCATACTGTACACGATTTGGCGATGTTTTATCATCAGCTACGAGGTGTGTCAGCTGAGAAATCGACAAGTTGCTGTCCCATGGCTTTTCATTTCCAAATTCCAATTCTAAACATTCCGTAAATCGGGCTTCTCCACACTCATCAACGAGATTGTCTGGAAAAAAGAGATAGAAATATGTTTAATTAAAATTTAATAGATTATATATTTCAAACGCATACATTTTCGTTCGTTCCTGGGGTTTAACGTTCACTTCCACCAAGGGTGATATCGTAGACAAAAAAAGATAGAAATATATTTAATAAAAATTGTACGACCAATTTGATAGATTATATTTGAAACGCATACATCTCAAGCTATCTTATATAGTAGAGAAGGTAGTTCTACATTTAACAAAGCGTCAGAATAGAGAAATTTACCTGTCACACTGATTATTTCGTAGTTACCCGCCGGAAGTTGTGAAAAATCGGGAATGAAAGAAGCCATGTTTTATTATATTTTCGTCTCGAAAATAAACCGTAATGAAATAAAATCCAGGAATGGCAGATTGAGAATGAGATGTCAGAATTGAGTTGATCCTTTTTATCTGAATCGTCTGTTTTATGATAACTGTTCATGTGGACGGACGGCTTGCTGAAGCCACTCAAGAGAGTTTTCACGCCACTTAATCCCCTGACAATATTAATTGATCAGTACTGACTGCTTACTCATTATTAACTAATAATATCTCCAACACACTCTCACTGATTACTAATCACCTATCGTAACAAGATTTATCTTTACAGAGGACTAAAATGCCGCAGTAAACTGACGGTTTCAAAGGAGAGAGAGAGAGAGAAGGAGAGAGAGAGATTATTAAATACTGTCTCCAACACACTCATCACTGATTACTAATTATAATAATACAATACAATACAATACAGTTTATTCAATACCTTTGGCCTTCAGCCTATAGTACAAGTAAAGCATGTGTAATAATCAAAATACAAAACCTATCTAACGTGATCAATATTACAAACGAAACAGAATCCAATATTATAAATAATATGCAAATACATAGCTATCACAAGTGCCGTTTATACAATTATATATACACAGATCACAATATAATACAGTATACTCAATACATTAATATTTCGTTTCTCACGTCTAATGCTAGTTTGATATAAATAGCTAGATTTTTATATACAAATTCTGATTTACATTGAAATAGTTTACGTAACTTATATTCAGAAGGGTTATTGTGACAGTATACTGGTAAGAAGTTCAAACGAAGATCTCTTAAGTCTGGACATACGAGAATGAAATGAAATTCATTTTCCATTTTATGCATATTACATATGTTACATAACCTCTGGTCACGTGGTGTATTGGATCGGCGCCCCATTTCAATGCTAAGAGTATGGGTTGAACATAATTATAACAAGATTTATCTTTATAGAGGACTAAAATGCCGCTGTAAACTGGTGCTTTCGAAGAGAAAGAGAGGGAGAGAGAGAGAGTGGGGGGCGAATGTCTACTTCTATTACACTGGCTATTACATCGTAGACGATTAAAATGCCACAGTAAACTGACGGTTTCAAAGGAGAGAGATAAGGAGAGAGAGAGAGAGAGAGAGATTATTAAAGAATGTATCCAACACACTCATCGCTGATTACTAATCATAACAAGATTTATCTTTATAGAGGACTAAAATGCCGCAGTAAACTGGTGCTTTCGAAGAGAGAGAGAGAAAGTGTGGGGGGGGGGCCGAATGTCTACTTCTTTTACACTGGCTATTACATCGCAGTAAAACAAGCCATAACGTTGGATGTAGAATCAAAATCTGTAAACGCCTTCGATGATTTTTCAAGGATTAAATGATATAGTTGTTGTAATGCTTGTGAATTCATGTTGCAGCGTTATTGTCTCGTATCACTGGTTTATCATACCGGTGTGACGCGCATATGTAACATGGATCAACTGATTGACCCACATTTTAACGTTACTCTGGTTTCTCCTCATTTCTCGTGTAAATCTTTCGCCTTTCACGAGTAGAAATCAGGGTTTAGTACTACAGTGGATCGAGTGGGTGGGGCCAAGATGGCCGTGCCAGAACACATCATTGATGTTGATATTGATGAAGAAGATATAGATGAAAGTGTTGCAAGAAGGACAGTGAAAGTAACCATAGATAAGAAGGATTATGTATACAGGAAAGACGTCTTTGATTTGTTTGTTTCAATTTTTGGAAACGGTCGAGTGATCGAGGCAATTGCCAAGCGGGAGAGGAGCGAAGAGTGGTTTGTGACTATGAGAAGCGAGACAGCGTATGAACAGTGTTTAAAACAAGATCTAAGAGTTTTTAAAGGAATAAAATATTATTTTAGTGACGCGTCCAAGTGTGTGATCAATTTACGTGTACATTGGGTGTCCAGAGACTATAAAAATGGATTTATAAAGAAAGTTTTTAGTAGATATGGTGAAGTGCGATCAGTGAGGGAAGAAATAACTAATCTTGACGGTTTGGGGGTTTTAAATGGACTCAGACATGTGACTTTGGTTTGTACAGATCTACAAGCAGGAAATATTCCACACATGATTCGCCTGGGTAAAGGAAGGGTGCGGATGCTAGTTACGGCACCAGGGCGTCTACCCCTATGTCTTAGGTGTAATTGTATTGGTCATGTGGCAGCTAGCTGTGTACAGGGGAAGCCAGAGCAGAGCAGGCCACTTTTTACAGAAGTTTTAAATGGCAGACGATCACCTTCCCAGGCGGTTGATTGCCATGTGGCAGAGACAGGAGATAAAAATGAATCTGGAAAAAGTTATGACAGTGATGACAGCGGCGATAGCACCGACAGTGAGAAAGGCGCGTTGGTGATAGATGAGGATAGAATAGATGAAAGAAGTGGTATTGAAGAAGAGATGGAAAGTGTTGTGGGAGAGACAGGCAGTGGCATGGGGGAGTCAAGTAGTGGCATGGGGGAGACAAGTAGCGACATGAAGGAGACAGGTAGTGGTAATGAAGAGATAAAGGGTGGTAGCAGTATGGAAAGTATATGTGGAAAAGTGGGGGTTATAAACAGTGGAGATGGGAATGAGATGGGAACTGGTGCGTTGGGTGGGAATAAGCGGAGAAGTGATAGTGATGTAATAAACGATAATAAGAAAACGAAAAGTGGTGTTAAAGGGGGGAAGGGAGGTGGAAAAAAGAAATAGTTTTGTGTCTAGTTATTTTTCGTTGTTGTGTAATCGGGTTGGATTAGCAGTGCTCGTGTTTTTATTATATATGTTTTCGAAACGGATTATAATAATGGATTACCTATTATATAGTAAGTTTGATATTTTTAATTTTTATTCTCAGTATGACTTGACTTTGAGTCGAATTGTTTGTTTATCATTCTTGGCAAGGTACTCGGTTTATTTAGGATTGTATAGACCTAGGCTTGTTGTTATAACTTGTCTCTGTTTGTACTATCCATACTACTGGTTATTTTAGTACACTTTGCAGTCTGTTTGTTTACTTTCTAATTAAGAAATTATAAATGTCTAATATTAGATTTGTATCAATTAACTGTCGTAGTTTTATTTCTCCTCAGAAATCGAGAATTATTGCTCGTGATCTTAGAGATATAAAGGTGGACATTGCATTCTTACAAGATACTAATATTTGCAACGTAGAAAAAGCTAAATTTTATGAAAATGTTTTGGGTGGGAAATGTATTTGGTCTTTTGGCTCGCGTCGATCAACGGGTGTTGGAATAGTTTTATTCAATCATTTAAATTTCGTAATTAGAAAGATAAACTTTGATTTTGAAGGTCGATTGGTTGTTGTTGATGTTGACATCAATAACACGCAGTATAGATTAATATGTATATATGCGCCAGTAAATTGTGCGGACAGAAATGACTTTTTATTAACGATACCGCAGTATTTGGCTTGCAAGCGGTATGTAATTTGGGGAGGGGATTTCAATTTTGTCATGAATCCGCTTTTAGATAAAGTGGGAGGGAATATTGAAAAGGGAACTATTGGGAAGAGTAAATTGGGTGATATTTTAAAAGATTTCAATTTAAAAGATGCATATAGACTGTTATATCCTAATATTGTTAAAGTGACATGGCGAGGTAATGGCGTCGCTTGTCGCTTCGATCGATTTTATGTGAGTAAGGCTCTTTTTAATAAAATTGTAAGTTTTGACGTCCTTCCTTGTGCACCGAGTGATCATGATTATGTTCTGTTGGAGTTAAATGTCTCGGATGGCATCAAAATTGGGGAGGGATATTGGAAATTTAATAGTTCTATTTTAAATGATCGGGCTTATGTCTCTCTTTTTACTGATTTTTGGATTAAAAGTGTGATTGGGAAAGTAATTACTATTGAGTGGTGGGAGGGTATGAAAATTTCTATTCAAAATTTAACGAAAGATTACTGTAGAAAGAAGGCTCGATTGAAGCGAAAGATAGCGTTTGACCTAGAGAAGCGCTTCAGGATTTTGGCTGACGCTGAAGCACACTCACCTGGTTTATATATAGGTCAGATTAGCGCGTTAAAGAAACAGTTATATAATCATAAGGCGGAGGTTTCCCAAGGAGCGTATATTAGGTCTCGGGCGTTGCAGCTTGACAATGAGCAGGTAGCATCGCGCATTTTTCAAAATAGAGAAAATCGGAAAGGAGAAAATAAAATTATCCAGAATTTAGAGGATAAAGATGGCAATTTGGCAAATGATATGCCTTCGATTTTAGATATATGTAAGGATTTTTATTCGGAATTATTTTCGGAAGAGGCCATCGAAAAAAGTTTATTTAACGAATTTTTAAATGATTTACCTAAATTAGATGACTATAGTCAAGATGTATGCGAAGGCAAGATTAGTCCCCATGAATTAATTTTGGCATTAAACGGCATGCAGGATGATAAATCGCCGGGTCCCGATGGTATCTGCAAAGAGTTTTATGATAAGTTTAACTATTTATTGGGTGATGTTTTAGTTTCAATTTATAATCTCTCATTTGATGAAGGAATGTTACCTTTTAGTCAACGTCAATGTTATATAACTTTACTATGTAAAGATCTTAATCAGAAACACCTTTTAAAGTATTGGCGTCCTATTTCTTTATTAAATGTAGATTATAAATTGTTGTCAAAAATATTACAGTTAAGACTGCGAAGTGTACTAGATGAAATTGTCGAACCGGATCAGACATGTGCTGTGAGGGGTCGGTCAATTTCTGATAACTTACATCTCTTACGAAGTGTTATTGATTATGTCGATCAGAAGGATTTGTCTGTTTCGTTCATTTGTTTGGACCAAGCAAAGGCTTTTGATCGAGTAAATCATAATTTTCTTTTTACTGCTTTGGAACGTTATTCTTTTGGCCCTATGTTTTTAAAATGGATTAAATTATTATATACAGATATTTATAGCTCTGTCATCGTGAACGGACATATTTCGGACAATTTTAGTGTCACGCGATCAGTTCGGCAGGGATGTAGCTTGTCCCCTCTTTTGTATATATTATCATTGGAACCGTTTTATATTAAAGTCAGGAATGATAAACAAATAAAGGGTATTGTTATCCCGGGTAGCGGGGAAGAAGCTAAGATTGTGGGTTATGCAGATGATACAACTGGGATTTGTTCGACTGTTGCGAGTGTGGAGAGATTGTTGTTTCAGTGTAAGAGGTTCTCAGTTGTATCTGGGTCAAAACTCAATTTAGAGAAAACAAAGGGCTTATGTTTTGGTAAATTTAGGACTTCTTCAGATCACGTGTTTGGTATTTCTTGGCCCGACAAAGCAAAAATTTTAGGTGTTTATTTTGGTCGTAATATATCTGAAGATGATAATTGGAATAATATATTTAAAAGGTTCACAGCAAATTTTACTGTTTGGAAATCTACACATCTATCTATATTTGGAAGATGTAATGTAGCTAAGATCTTGGCTTGTTCTAAACTGTGGTATGTTAGTCAAGTTTTACCGTTACCCAATCATTATTATAAAATGTTTAAATTTCATATGTTTAGATATATATGGGCTTCGCGTTTCTTTGAACCTGTTCGAAGGACGGCCCTCTATGGTAAATTAAAAGATGGAGGTTTAAATATTTTGGACATTGAAACGAAAATAAAGTCATTTTTATTAAATCATATTCTCAAGATTTTGAAGTGTCACGGGGCCAAATGGGTTGAATTCGCCAAATACTGGATCGGCTTTTCGCTACGGCATGTTAATTCGGAACTGGGTTCTAATTTAAGGCCACACTCAGCGAATATTCCTGTGTTTTATCAGAAATGTTTGTCCGTTTTCCGTGATTTTTGTAAATTGTACCCAGACTTTGATTGGCATGGTAATTGGAATTCCAGGAGTTTTTATGATTTACTGATTAGTAAGATTAAAACGGAACCTCGATGTTTTAGTTTATTTTCACAGGTTGACTTCAAGTTGTCCTTTTCTAACTGTACAAATGTCTTTGTTGATCCGTTATCAAGGGAGACAACTTGGAAGTCAATCCATTATATTTTACCAACAAGTAGTTGTAAGTTTATTACAAGTCATACTGAGAATAAGTTCTGTAACTTTTGCAAAGCCTTTTTGGAAACTCAAGTTCATTTAATGTATAATTGTAAATATGTTAAACGGTTATGGGAAACAGTACATAATTGGGTTTTTGACCTTAGTTTGGGTGAGATAAATCTCAATGTTTGGCATGTTATTTTTAATACAATTCCAACAAAGAAAGGGAAATATATCCACAATGTTATTTTATGCATTGTTGCTTTGGCTAGGCGGCATATTTGGGCTACGCGATGCGATGTGAAATATAGACATAAGACCGTCTCAGATATTGGTATTTTATTGGAATTTGTAGAAAAGTTGAGAATTAGAATCTGGGCGGACCGGGTCCGACTCAGTGAGACTTCTTTTAAAAGTCATTGGTTAAACCCTGGTATGTTCTGTAAGCTTGATAATGGGAACTTGATTTTTCTTTTCGATAGGTAATCCATTCTGTTTTTACTTAGCATAATTATATTTTCATTGTCAAGAGTTGTCCCCCTTCAGGGTTGTGACATGACATTGCCATCAAGAACGTTTATTTAGGTATGTTTTTATAACAGGAATTATCGTTGTTTATTTAATTTTTACTATTGAATTTAGAGTAATTAAGTTGACTGTAGTTGTCTCTCTTCAGCTTTATTACACAGCACTGCTAATCTTAAGATGACTGTTTATAAATATGTTATGAATTTATATATACATATCAATCTTTATATTATCATTGTTGTTATTATTGTATTGATATGTAACTAATTGTTTCGTATTGACATTTTGTATTTATATATTTTTACATTAATAGTAATAATAGTAAGTGTGGTTATGGTGTGAGAAAAGAGAATGGATGTGTGTATAATAGTGTGTGTTTGGGAAATTTTGTTTATCAATATGTTTAATTATTTGTAAGAAAATTCAGTATATACATGAATGGGTGTGTATGTGTGTATGGCGTGTGTGTGTGTAAGTATGTATGGGTGAGTGAATTGTAATTTTATATTCATTGTATATACTCATTATCATTGTACATTTTCATATTCACATGTATATATATTAACATGAAATAAATTTATTCAAAAGTTAAAGTTACTAAAGATTTCCGTGGGGAGGAACAACTTAATGAGTCTATAGACAATTTCTTTAACCCTCTACGGAGGGTAAAAATAAAAAAAAATTAATGTATGATACCATAAATTCGATATTATTAAAACGTTTGGGAAAATACACCCCGTAGAAAGTCCCGCATTTCACGGTTGGAATTGATAGCAAGAAGTCTCAAAATGATGATTAATCAGCACCGATTGTTTTTATCTTTAACTAATAAAATATACATCACCCTGAATTATCTTTCAGAGCAGCCATTATTCTATGGAGCTCAAAAACAAAGGGAGAGTCGCGATCGTTTGCATTACGACCGCAGCGTTGAATCGACAACTTTGTGGCTAGGATGCGAATATCCAGTTCCGATTAACATGACTACGACCCCGTTCTTTAAAACTCGCCACGCGGAGTCCAAAAAAGTAAACACAGTCGAAGATTTTCGCCGCATTCACTTATCTAGATGTTATAATGCTTGTGTATTTTTATATTCCAGCGTTATTGTCCTGTATCACTGGTTTATCATACCGGTGTGACGCGTATATGCAACATGGACCAGGTGATTGGCCCACGTTTTAACAACACTCTGGTTTCTCCTCATTTCTCGTGTAAATCTTTCGCCTTTTACTAAAGATTTCCGTGGGGAGGAACAACTTAATGAGTGTATAGAGAATTTCTTTAACCCTCCATCCTCCATGTAGGGTAAAATTAAAATAACTGTTTATTAGTATTCCCCAGTATCTATTTAGGTGGCGGGAATGGCTTCAAATAGACCAACTACAATTTGTGGGTACCGATAGGGTGAACTTTAATGGTGGTCTGCCTCCCCTCCTCCGATATGGTTTCACGAGTTCATATATCACCAATGCTTTCCCCATTGACTTATTGTTGTTGGGTATAACGCTTTCTATCCACAGATGGACCATCACGTGGCAACTGGAAATAGAGACGAGTAAACATGGAATTTTCCGCCCCACCCCACTCTTGTATTTTTCCACATAAAAATCATGAATATTCACCAAAACCTGGCAGAAAATGTATATTCAAAAGCCTTTCTTCAATTCTACTACACCAACATGTCAACACAGATCGTCATCTGAAAAAAAGTCGGGAGGGGGGAACCAAAAAGCAAACCCTATTATATTCGTGGGGAGGAACTTAAGTATAGGCAATTTCTTTAACCCTCTATGTTGTATAAAATTAAAATAAATGCATCCAGTGTCGACTTGTCCATGCGATATTATAGTCCCAAATTTCGATAATCCTTATAAGACCCGAATCCAGACATGTGTTGAGAATAACCGTCGGTCATTTGGTTCTCAATGAGATCTCGAAAGAGATGAAAATAGGGGACACGGCCGTCTGGTGACTATAGCAAACGTTAAGGCAGTTAAATTTTCGCAAAAACGTTTGAGTCGCTCAGAGAAAGAGAATTATATATACTCATATATAGTAAAAAGAAAATCGGTGTCTAATGGCATATCAAAGTTTAATCAAACGTAACAAGAATATAAGGTTACAAAACTTGAACATAAAGTAAAAAACAAAACATAAACAACAGGCGTTCATTCACACTCTTCTGAGAAGTCGCTGCCTTCGTTTGACTTTAGCTATCTCTGTGAGGGATCTTGTGTTTCTCGCACGACTTCTTTTGTTACCAAACCACTTTTTGACCTGCTCCGCTGTTAGACTCGAAATCTCGGCCAGTTGTTCAACTTGCTGGGCTGTTGGATACGGGTGCTCTAAGTGCGACTGGTACCACTGTTCCAGTACTTTCAGAGACCGACGACACAAGACTGGACGACTTCTCGCCGCTGTTGAAGACTTGGTTGATTGAGAGCGGGATGCCAATAACTGTAAACTAGACTGCACCCGGTCGATGATCATGCGTAGCTGGTTGTCGAGTTCCACATGCAGCGACTGTTGTAGAACTTTGGATGGGCAAGACTGAACACGGTTCATTCTCTCCATGTCAATGCTGGCAGAATGAAAGCGGTAAAAGCAGGATAGTTGTTGAACCATGTCTGGATATTCAGGTTGAAGCTTGGAAAACATCTCAAGGAGAGATTCTTCTTTGTCTCTGATATTTACCACCTCGTGGGTGGAAAACATCAAGGAATCTGCCAAGCCGTCAGTGGATTTCACTTCATCGACGATCAAACATCTCAGGTCGTTGTAATATTGTGGAATAACTGGTCCTTTGTTGTTGATTGTTTCATCTTCATACTGTACACGATTTGGCGATGTTTTATCATCAGCTACGAGGTGTGTCAGCTGAGAAATCGACAAGTTGCTGTCCCATGGCTTTTCATTTCCAAATTCCAATTCTAAACATTCCGTAAATCGGGCTTCTCCACACTCATCAACGAGATTGTCTGGAAAAAAGAGATAGAAATATGTTTAATTAAAATTTAATAGATTATATATTTCAAACGCATACATTTTCGTTCGTTCCTGGGGTTTAACGTTCACTTCCACCAAGGGTGATATCGTAGACAAAAAAAGATAGAAATATATTTAATAAAAATTGTACGACCAATTTGATAGATTATATTTGAAACGCATACATCTCAAGCTATCTTATATAGTAGAGAAGGTAGTTCTACATTTAACAAAGCGTCAGAATAGAGAAATTTACCTGTCACACTGATTATTTCGTAGTTACCCGCCGGAAGTTGTGAAAAATCGGGAATGAAAGAAGCCATGTTTTATTATATTTTCGTCTCGAAAATAAACCGTAATGAAATAAAATCCAGGAATGGCAGATTGAGAATGAGATGTCAGAATTGAGTTGATCCTTTTTATCTGAATCGTCTGTTTTATGATAACTGTTCATGTGGACGGACGGCTTGCTGAAGCCACTCAAGAGAGTTTTCACGCCACTTAATCCCCTGACAATATTAATTGATCAGTACTGACTGCTTACTCATTATTAACTAATAATATCTCCAACACACTCTCACTGATTACTAATCACCTATCGTAACAAGATTTATCTTTACAGAGGACTAAAATGCCGCAGTAAACTGACGGTTTCAAAGGAGAGAGAGAGAGAGAAGGAGAGAGAGAGATTATTAAATACTGTCTCCAACACACTCATCACTGATTACTAATTATAATAATACAATACAATACAATACAGTTTATTCAATACCTTTGGCCTTCAGCCTATAGTACAAGTAAAGCATGTGTAATAATCAAAATACAAAACCTATCTAACGTGATCAATATTACAAACGAAACAGAATCCAATATTATAAATAATATGCAAATACATAGCTATCACAAGTGCCGTTTATACAATTATATATACACAGATCACAATATAATACAGTATACTCAATACATTAATATTTCGTTTCTCACGTCTAATGCTAGTTTGATATAAATAGCTAGATTTTTATATACAAATTCTGATTTACATTGAAATAGTTTACGTAACTTATATTCAGAAGGGTTATTGTGACAGTATACTGGTAAGAAGTTCAAACGAAGATCTCTTAAGTCTGGACATACGAGAATGAAATGAAATTCATTTTCCATTTTATGCATATTACATATGTTACATAACCTCTGGTCACGTGGTGTATTGGATCGGCGCCCCATTTCAATGCTAAGAGTATGGGTTGAACATAATTATAACAAGATTTATCTTTATAGAGGACTAAAATGCCGCTGTAAACTGGTGCTTTCGAAGAGAAAGAGAGGGAGAGAGAGAGAGTGGGGGGCGAATGTCTACTTCTATTACACTGGCTATTACATCGTAGACGATTAAAATGCCACAGTAAACTGACGGTTTCAAAGGAGAGAGATAAGGAGAGAGAGAGAGAGAGAGAGATTATTAAAGAATGTATCCAACACACTCATCGCTGATTACTAATCATAACAAGATTTATCTTTATAGAGGACTAAAATGCCGCAGTAAACTGGTGCTTTCGAAGAGAGAGAGAGAAAGTGTGGGGGGGGGGCGAATGTCTACTTCTTTTACACTGGCTATTACATCGCAGTAAAACAAGCCATAACGTTGGATGTAGAATCAAAATCTGTAAACGCCTTCGATGATTTTTCAAGGATTAAATGATATAGTTGTTGTAATGCTTGTGAATTCATGTTGCAGCGTTATTGTCTCGTATCACTGGTTTATCATACCGGTGTGACGCGCATATGTAACATGGATCAACTGATTGACCCACATTTTAACGTTACTCTGGTTTCTCCTCATTTCTCGTGTAAATCTTTCGCCTTTTACAGTTTATTCAATACCTTTGGCCTTCAGCCTATAGTACAAGTAAAGCATGTGTAATAATCAAAATACAAAACCTATCTAACGTGATCAATATTACAAACGAAACAGAATCCAATATTATAAATAATATGCAAATACATAGCTATCACAAGTGCCGTTTATACAATTATATATACACAGATCACAATATAATACAGTATACTCAATACATTAATATTTCGTTTCTCACGTCTAATGCTAGTTTGATATAAATAGCTAGATTTTTATATACAAATTCTGATTTACATTGAAATAGTTTACGTAACTTATATTCAGAAGGGTTATTGTGACAGTATACTGGTAAGAAGTTCAAACGAAGATCTCTTAAGTCTGGACATACGAGAATGAAATGAAATTCATTTTCCATTTTATGAATATTACATATGTTACATAACCTCTGGTCACGTGGTGTATTGGATCGGCGCCCCATTTCAATGCTAAGAGTATGGGTTGAACATAATTATAACAAGATTTATCTTTATAGAGGACTAAAATGCCGCTGTAAACTGGTGCTTTCGAAGAGAAAGAGAGGGAGAGAGAGAGAGTGGGGGGCGAATGTCTACTTCTATTACACTGGCTATTACATCGTAGACGATTAAAATGCCACAGTAAACTGACGGTTTCAAAGGAGAGAGATAAGGAGAGAGAGAGAGAGAGAGAGATTATTAAAGAATGTATCCAACACACTCATCGCTGATTACTAATCATAACAAGATTTATCTTTATAGAGGACTAAAATGCCGCAGTAAACTGGTGCTTTCGAAGAGAGAGAGAGAAAGTGTGGGGGGGGGGGGGCGAATGTCTACTTCTTTTACACTGGCTATTACATCGCAGTAAAACAAGCCATAACGTTGGATGTAGAATCAAAATCTGTAAACGCCTTCGATGATTTTTCAAGGATTAAATGATATAGTTGTTGTAATGCTTGTGAATTCATGTTGCAGCGTTATTGTCTCGTATCACTGGTTTATCATACCGGTGTGACGCGCATATGTAACATGGATCAACTGATTGACCCACATTTTAACGTTACTCTGGTTTCTCCTCATTTCTCGTGTAAATCTTTCGCCTTTTACTAAAGATTTCCGTGGGGAGGAACAACTTAATGAGTCTATAGACAATTTCTTTAACCCTCTACGGAGGGTAAAAATAAAAAAAAATTAATGTATGATACCATAAATTCGATATTATTAAAACGTTTGGGAAAATACACCCCGTAGAAAGTCCCGCATTTCACGGTTGGAATTGATAGCAAGAAGTCTCAAAATGATGATTAATCAGCACCGATTGTTTTTATCTTTAACTAATAAAATATACATCACCCTGAATTATCTTTCAGAGCAGCCATTATTCTATGGAGCTCAAAAACAAAGGGAGAGTCGCGATCGTTTGCATTACGACCGCAGCGTTGAATCGACAACTTTGTGGCTAGGATGCGAATATCCAGTTCCGATTAACATGACTACGACCCCGTTCTTTAAAACTCGCCACGCGGAGTCCAAAAAAGTAAACACAGTCGAAGATTTTCGCCGCATTCACTTATCTAGATGTTATAATGCTTGTGTATTTTTATATTCCAGCGTTATTGTCCTGTATCACTGGTTTATCATACCGGTGTGACGCGTATATGCAACATGGACCAGGTGATTGGCCCACGTTTTAACAACACTCTGGTTTCTCCTCATTTCTCGTGTAAATCTTTCGCCTTTTACTAAAGATTTCCGTGGGGAGGAACAACTTAATGAGTGTATAGAGAATTTCTTTAACCCTCCATCCTCCATGTAGGGTAAAATTAAAATAACTGTTTATTAGTATTCCCCAGTATCTATTTAGGTGGCGGGAATGGCTTCAAATAGACCAACTACAATTTGTGGGTACCGATAGGGTGAACTTTAATGGTGGTCTGCCTCCCCTCCTCCGATATGGTTTCACGAGTTCATATATCACCAATGCTTTCCCCATTGACTTATTGTTGTTGGGTATAACGCTTTCTATCCACAGATGGACCATCACGTGGCAACTGGAAATAGAGATGAGTAAACATGGAATTTTCCGCCCCACCCCACTCTTGTATTTTTCCACATAAAAATCATGAATATTCACCAAAACCTGGCAGAAAATGTATATTCAAAAGCCTTTCTTCAATTCTACTACACCAACATGTCAACACAGATCGTCATCTGAAAAAAAGTCGGGAGGGGGGAACCAAAAAGCAAACCCTATTATATTCGTGGGGAGGAACTTAAGTATAGGCAATTTCTTTAACCCTCTATGTTGTATAAAATTAAAATAAATGCATCCAGTGTCGACTTGTCCATGCGATATTATAGTCCCAAATTTCGATAATCCTTATAAGACCCGAATCCAGACATGTGTTGAGAATAACCGTCGGTCATTTGGTTCTCAATGAGATCTCGAAAGAGATGAAAATAGGGGACACGGCCGTCTGGTGACTATAGCAAACGTTAAGGCAGTTAAATTTTCGCAAAAACGTTTGAGTCGCTCAGAGAAAGAGAATTATATATACTCATATATAGTAAAAAGAAAATCGGTGTCTAATGGCATATCAAAGTTTAATCAAACGTAACAAGAATATAAGGTTACAAAACTTGAACATAAAGTAAAAAACAAAACATAAACAACAGGCGTTCATTCACACTCTTCTGAGAAGTCGCTGCCTTCGTTTGACTTTAGCTATCTCTGTGAGGGATCTTGTGTTTCTCGCACGACTTCTTTTGTTACCAAACCACTTTTTGACCTGCTCCGCTGTTAGACTCGAAATCTCGGCCAGTTGTTCAACTTGCTGGGCTGTTGGATACGGGTGCTCTAAGTGCGACTGGTACCACTGTTCCAGTACTTTCAGAGACCGACGACACAAGACTGGACGACTTCTCGCCGCTGTTGAAGACTTGGTTGATTGAGAGCGGGATGCCAATAACTGTAAACTAGACTGCACCCGGTCGATGATCATGCGTAGCTGGTTGTCGAGTTCCACATGCAGCGACTGTTGTAGAACTTTGGATGGGCAAGACTGAACACGGTTCATTCTCTCCATGTCAATGCTGGCAGAATGAAAGCGGTAAAAGCAGGATAGTTGTTGAACCATGTCTGGATATTCAGGTTGAAGCTTGGAAAACATCTCAAGGAGAGATTCTTCTTTGTCTCTGATATTTACCACCTCGTGGGTGGAAAACATCAAGGAATCTGCCAAGCCGTCAGTGGATTTCACTTCATCGACGATCAAACATCTCAGGTCGTTGTAATATTGTGGAATAACTGGTCCTTTGTTGTTGATTGTTTCATCTTCATACTGTACACGATTTGGCGATGTTTTATCATCAGCTACGAGGTGTGTCAGCTGAGAAATCGACAAGTTGCTGTCCCATGGCTTTTCATTTCCAAATTCCAATTCTAAACATTCCGTAAATCGGGCTTCTCCACACTCATCAACGAGATTGTCTGGAAAAAAGAGATAGAAATATGTTTAATTAAAATTTAATAGATTATATATTTCAAACGCATACATTTTCGTTCGTTCCTGGGGTTTAACGTTCACTTCCACCAAGGGTGATATCGTAGACAAAAAAAGATAGAAATATATTTAATAAAAATTGTACGACCAATTTGATAGATTATATTTGAAACGCATACATCTCAAGCTATCTTATATAGTAGAGAAGGTAGTTCTACATTTAACAAAGCGTCAGAATAGAGAAATTTACCTGTCACACTGATTATTTCGTAGTTACCCGCCGGAAGTTGTGAAAAATCGGGAATGAAAGAAGCCATGTTTTATTATATTTTCGTCTCGAAAATAAACCGTAATGAAATAAAATCCAGGAATGGCAGATTGAGAATGAGATGTCAGAATTGAGTTCATCCTTTTTATCTGAATCGTCTGTTTTATGATAACTGTTCATGTGGACGGACGGCTTGCTGAAGCCACTCAAGAGAGTTTTCACGCCACTTAATCCCCTGACAATATTAATTGATCAGTACTGACTGCTTACTCATTATTAACTAATAATATCTCCAACACACTCTCACTGATTACTAATCACCTATCGTAACAAGATTTATCTTTACAGAGGACTAAAATGCCGCAGTAAACTGACGGTTTCAAAGGAGAGAGAGAGAGAGAAGGAGAGAGAGAGATTATTAAATACTGTCTCCAACACACTCATCACTGATTACTAATTATAATAATACAATACAATACAATACAGTTTATTCAATACCTTTGGCCTTCAGCCTATAGTACAAGTAAAGCATGTGTAATAATCAAAATACAAAACCTATCTAACGTGATCAATATTACAAACGAAACAGAATCCAATATTATAAATAATATGCAAATACATAGCTATCACAAGTGCCGTTTATACAATTATATATACACAGATCACAATATAATACAGTATACTCAATACATTAATATTTCGTTTCTCACGTCTAATGCTAGTTTGATATAAATAGCTAGATTTTTATATACAAATTCTGATTTACATTGAAATAGTTTACGTAACTTATATTCAGAAGGGTTATTGTGACAGTATACTGGTAAGAAGTTCAAACGAAGATCTCTTAAGTCTGGACATACGAGAATGAAATGAAATTCATTTTCCATTTTATGCATATTACATATGTTACATAACCTCTGGTCACGTGGTGTATTGGATCGGCGCCCCATTTCAATGCTAAGAGTATGGGTTGAACATAATTATAACAAGATTTATCTTTATAGAGGACTAAAATGCCGCTGTAAACTGGTGCTTTCGAAGAGAAAGAGAGGGAGAGAGAGAGAGTGGGGGGCGAATGTCTACTTCTATTACACTGGCTATTACATCGTAGACGATTAAAATGCCACAGTAAACTGACGGTTTCAAAGGAGAGAGATAAGGAGAGAGAGAGAGAGAGATTATTAAAGAATGTATCCAACACACTCATCGCTGATTACTAATCATAACAAGATTTATCTTTATAGAGGACTAAAATGCCGCAGTAAACTGGTGCTTTCGAAGAGAGAGAGAGAAAGTGTGGGGGGGGGGGCGAATGTCTACTTCTTTTACACTGGCTATTACATCGCAGTAAAACAAGCCATAACGTTGGATGTAGAATCAAAATCTGTAAACGCCTTCGATGATTTTTCAAGGATTAAATGATATAGTTGTTGTAATGCTTGTGAATTCATGTTGCAGCGTTATTGTCTCGTATCACTGGTTTATCATACCGGTGTGACGCGCATATGTAACATGGATCAACTGATTGACCCACATTTTAACGTTACTCTGGTTTCTCCTCATTTCTCGTGTAAATCTTTCGCCTTTTACAGTTTATTCAATACCTTTGGCCTTCAGCCTATAGTACAAGTAAAGCATGTGTAATAATCAAAATACAAAACCTATCTAACGTGATCAATATTACAAACGAAACAGAATCCAATATTATAAATAATATGCAAATACATAGCTATCACAAGTGCCGTTTATACAATTATATATACACAGATCACAATATAATACAGTATACTCAATACATTAATATTTCGTTTCTCACGTCTAATGCTAGTTTGATATAAATAGCTAGATTTTTATATACAAATTCTGATTTACATTGAAATAGTTTACGTAACTTATATTCAGAAGGGTTATTGTGACAGTATACTGGTAAGAAGTTCAAACGAAGATCTCTTAAGTCTGGACATACGAGAATGAAATGAAATTCATTTTCCATTTTATGCATATTACATATGTTACATAACCTCTGGTCACGTGGTGTATTGGATCGGCGCCCCATTTCAATGCTAAGAGTATGGGTTGAACATAATTATAACAAGATTTATCTTTATAGAGGACTAAAATGCCGCTGTAAACTGGTGCTTTCGAAGAGAAAGAGAGGGAGAGAGAGAGAGTGGGGGGCGAATGTCTACTTCTATTACACTGGCTATTACATCGTAGACGATTAAAATGCCACAGTAAACTGACGGTTTCAAAGGAGAGAGATACGGAGAGAGAGAGAGAGAGAGAGATTATTAAAGAATGTATCCAACACACTCATCGCTGATTACTAATCATAACAAGATTTATCTTTATAGAGGACTAAAATGCCGCAGTAAACTGGTGCTTTCGAAGAGAGAGAGAGAAAGTGTGGGGGGGGGGGGGGGGCGAATGTCTACTTCTTTTACACTGGCTATTACATCGCAGTAAAACAAGCCATAACGTTGGATGTAGAATCAAAATCTGTAAACGCCTTCGATGATTTTTCAAGGATTAAATGATATAGTTGTTGTAATGCTTGTGAATTCATGTTGCAGCGTTATTGTCTCGTATCACTGGTTTATCATACCGGTGTGACGCGCATATGTAACATGGATCAACTGATTGACCCACATTTTAACGTTACTCTGGTTTCTCCTCATTTCTCGTGTAAATCTTTCGCCTTTTACTAAAGATTTCCGTGGGGAGGAACAACTTAATGAGTCTATAGACAATTTCTTTAACCCTCTACGGAGGGTAAAAATAAAAAAAAATTAATGTATGATACCATAAATTCGATATTATTAAAACGTTTGGGAAAATACACCCCGTAGAAAGTCCCGCATTTCACGGTTGGAATTGATAGCAAGAAGTCTCAAAATGATGATTAATCAGCACCGATTGTTTTTATCTTTAACTAATAAAATATACATCACCCTGAATTATCTTTCAGAGCAGCCATTATTCTATGGAGCTCAAAAACAAAGGGAGAGTCGCGATCGTTTGCATTACGACCGCAGCGTTGAATCGACAACTTTGTGGCTAGGATGCGAATATCCAGTTCCGATTAACATGACTACGACCCCGTTCTTTAAAACTCGCCACGCGGAGTCCAAAAAAGTAAACACAGTCGAAGATTTTCGCCGCATTCACTTATCTAGATGTTATAATGCTTGTGTATTTTTATATTCCAGCGTTATTGTCCTGTATCACTGGTTTATCATACCGGTGTGACGCGTATATGCAACATGGACCAGGTGATTGGCCCACGTTTTAACAACACTCTGGTTTCTCCTCATTTCTCGTGTAAATCTTTCGCCTTTTACTAAAGATTTCCGTGGGGAGGAACAACTTAATGAGTGTATAGAGAATTTCTTTAACCCTCCATCCTCCATGTAGGGTAAAATTAAAATAACTGTTTATTAGTATTCCCCAGTATCTATTTAGGTGGCGGGAATGGCTTCAAATAGACCAACTACAATTTGTGGGTACCGATAGGGTGAACTTTAATGGTGGTCTGCCTCCCCTCCTCCGATATGGTTTCACGAGTTCATATATCACCAATGCTTTCCCCATTGACTTATTGTTGTTGGGTATAACGCTTTCTATCCACAGATGGACCATCACGTGGCAACTGGAAATAGAGACGAGTAAACATGGAATTTTCCGCCCCACCCCACTCTTGTATTTTTCCACATAAAAATCATGAATATTCACCAAAACCTGGCAGAAAATGTATATTCAAAAGCCTTTCTTCAATTCTACTACACCAACATGTCAACACAGATCGTCATCTGAAAAAAAGTCGGGAGGGGGGAACCAAAAAGCAAACCCTATTATATTCGTGGGGAGGAACTTAAGTATAGGCAATTTCTTTAACCCTCTATGTTGTATAAAATTAAAATAAATGCATCCAGTGTCGACTTGTCCATGCGATATTATAGTCCCAAATTTCGATAATCCTTATAAGACCCGAATCCAGACATGTGTTGAGAATAACCGTCGGTCATTTGGTTCTCAATGAGATCTCGAAAGAGATGAAAATAGGGGACACGGCCGTCTGGTGACTATAGCAAACGTTAAGGCAGTTAAATTTTCGCAAAAACGTTTGAGTCGCTCAGAGAAAGAGAATTATATATACTCATATATAGTAAAAAGAAAATCGGTGTCTAATGGCATATCAAAGTTTAATCAAACGTAACAAGAATATAAGGTTACAAAACTTGAACATAAAGTAAAAAACAAAACATAAACAACAGGCGTTCATTCACACTCTTCTGAGAAGTCGCTGCCTTCGTTTGACTTTAGCTATCTCTGTGAGGGATCTTGTGTTTCTCGCACGACTTCTTTTGTTACCAAACCACTTTTTGACCTGCTCCGCTGTTAGACTCGAAATCTCGGCCAGTTGTTCAACTTGCTGGGCTGTTGGATACGGGTGCTCTAAGTGCGACTGGTACCACTGTTCCAGTACTTTCAGAGACCGACGACACAAGACTGGACGACTTCTCGCCGCTGTTGAAGACTTGGTTGATTGAGAGCGGGATGCCAATAACTGTAAACTAGACTGCACCCGGTCGATGATCATGCGTAGCTGGTTGTCGAGTTCCACATGCAGCGACTGTTGTAGAACTTTGGATGGGCAAGACTGAACACGGTTCATTCTCTCCATGTCAATGCTGGCAGAATGAAAGCGGTAAAAGCAGGATAGTTGTTGAACCATGTCTGGATATTCAGGTTGAAGCTTGGAAAACATCTCAAGGAGAGATTCTTCTTTGTCTCTGATATTTACCACCTCGTGGGTGGAAAACATCAAGGAATCTGCCAAGCCGTCAGTGGATTTCACTTCATCGACGATCAAACATCTCAGGTCGTTGTAATATTGTGGAATAACTGGTCCTTTGTTGTTGATTGTTTCATCTTCATACTGTACACGATTTGGCGATGTTTTATCATCAGCTACGAGGTGTGTCAGCTGAGAAATCGACAAGTTGCTGTCCCATGGCTTTTCATTTCCAAATTCCAATTCTAAACATTCCGTAAATCGGGCTTCTCCACACTCATCAACGAGATTGTCTGGAAAAAAGAGATAGAAATATGTTTAATTAAAATTTAATAGATTATATATTTCAAACGCATACATTTTCGTTCGTTCCTGGGGTTTAACGTTCACTTCCACCAAGGGTGATATCGTAGACAAAAAAAGATAGAAATATATTTAATAAAAATTGTACGACCAATTTGATAGATTATATTTGAAACGCATACATCTCAAGCTATCTTATATAGTAGAGAAGGTAGTTCTACATTTAACAAAGCGTCAGAATAGAGAAATTTACCTGTCACACTGATTATTTCGTAGTTACCCGCCGGAAGTTGTGAAAAATCGGGAATGAAAGAAGCCATGTTTTATTATATTTTCGTCTCGAAAATAAACCGTAATGAAATAAAATCCAGGAATGGCAGATTGAGAATGAGATGTCAGAATTGAGTTGATCCTTTTTATCTGAATCGTCTGTTTTATGATAACTGTTCATGTGGACGGACGGCTTGCTGAAGCCACTCAAGAGAGTTTTCACGCCACTTAATCCCCTGACAATATTAATTGATCAGTACTGACTGCTTACTCATTATTAACTAATAATATCTCCAACACACTCTCACTGATTACTAATCACCTATCGTAACAAGATTTATCTTTACAGAGGACTAAAATGCCGCAGTAAACTGACGGTTTCAAAGGAGAGAGAGAGAGAGAAGGAGAGAGAGAGATTATTAAATACTGTCTCCAACACACTCATCACTGATTACTAATTATAATAATACAATACAATACAATACAGTTTATTCAATACCTTTGGCCTTCAGCCTATAGTACAAGTAAAGCATGTGTAATAATCAAAATACAAAACCTATCTAACGTGATCAATATTACAAACGAAACAGAATCCAATATTATAAATAATATGCAAATACATAGCTATCACAAGTGCCGTTTATACAATTATATATACACAGATCACAATATAATACAGTATACTCAATACATTAATATTTCGTTTCTCACGTCTAATGCTAGTTTGATATAAATAGCTAGATTTTTATATACAAATTCTGATTTACATTGAAATAGTTTACGTAACTTATATTCAGAAGGGTTATTGTGACAGTATACTGGTAAGAAGTTCAAACGAAGATCTCTTAAGTCTGGACATACGAGAATGAAATGAAATTCATTTTCCATTTTATGCATATTACATATGTTACATAACCTCTGGTCACGTGGTGTATTGGATCGGCGCCCCATTTCAATGCTAAGAGTATGGGTTGAACATAATTATAACAAGATTTATCTTTATAGAGGACTAAAATGCCGCTGTAAACTGGTGCTTTCGAAGAGAAAGAGAGGGAGAGAGAGAGAGTGGGGGGCGAATGTCTACTTCTATTACACTGGCTATTACATCGTAGACGATTAAAATGCCACAGTAAACTGACGGTTTCAAAGGAGAGAGATAAGGAGAGAGAGAGAGAGAGAGAGAGATTATTAAAGAATGTATCCAACACACTCATCGCTGATTACTAATCATAACAAGATTTATCTTTATAGAGGACTAAAATGCCGCAGTAAACTGGTGCTTTCGAAGAGAGAGAGAGAAAGTGTGGGGGGGGGGGGGCGAATGTCTACTTCTTTTACACTGGCTATTACATCGCAGTAAAACAAGCCATAACGTTGGATGTAGAATCAAAATCTGTAAACGCCTTCGATGATTTTTCAAGGATTAAATGATATAGTTGTTGTAATGCTTGTGAATTCATGTTGCAGCGTTATTGTCTCGTATCACTGGTTTATCATACCGGTGTGACGCGCATATGTAACATGGATCAACTGATTGACCCACATTTTAACGTTACTCTGGTTTCTCCTCATTTCTCGTGTAAATCTTTCGCCTTTTACAGTTTATTCAATACCTTTGGCCTTCAGCCTATAGTACAAGTAAAGCATGTGTAATAATCAAAATACAAAACCTATCTAACGTGATCAATATTACAAACGAAACAGAATCCAATATTATAAATAATATGCAAATACATAGCTATCACAAGTGCCGTTTATACAATTATATATACACAGATCACAATATAATACAGTATACTCAATACATTAATATTTCGTTTCTCACGTCTAATGCTAGTTTGATATAAATAGCTAGATTTTTATATACAAATTCTGATTTACATTGAAATAGTTTACGTAACTTATATTCAGAAGGGTTATTGTGACAGTATACTGGTAAGAAGTTCAAACGAAGATCTCTTAAGTCTGGACATACGAGAATGAAATGAAATTCATTTTCCATTTTATGCATATTACATATGTTACATAACCTCTGGTCACGTGGTGTATTGGATCGGCGCCCCATTTCAATGCTAAGAGTATGGGTTGAACATAATTATAACAAGATTTATCTTTATAGAGGACTAAAATGCCGCTGTAAACTGGTGCTTTCGAAGAGAAAGAGAGGGAGAGAGAGAGAGTGGGGGGCGAATGTCTACTTCTATTACACTGGCTATTACATCGTAGACGATTAAAATGCCACAGTAAACTGACGGTTTCAAAGGAGAGAGATAAGGAGAGAGAGAGAGAGAGAGAGATTATTAAAGAATGTATCCAACACACTCATCGCTGATTACTAATCATAACAAGATTTATCTTTATAGAGGACTAAAATGCCGCAGTAAACTGGTGCTTTCGAAGAGAGAGAGAGAAAGTGTGGGGGGGGGCGAATGTCTACTTCTTTTACACTGGCTATTACATCGCAGTAAAACAAGCCATAACGTTGGATGTAGAATCAAAATCTGTAAACGCCTTCGATGATTTTTCAAGGATTAAATGATATAGTTGTTGTAATGCTTGTGAATTCATGTTGCAGCGTTATTGTCTCGTATCACTGGTTTATCATACCGGTGTGACGCGCATATGTAACATGGATCAACTGATTGACCCACATTTTAACGTTACTCTGGTTTCTCCTCATTTCTCGTGTAAATCTTTCGCCTTTTACTAAAGATTTCCGTGGGGAGGAACAACTTAATGAGTCTATAGACAATTTCTTTAACCCTCTACGGAGGGTAAAAATAAAAAAAAATTAATGTATGATACCATAAATTCGATATTATTAAAACGTTTGGGAAAATACACCCCGTAGAAAGTCCCGCATTTCACGGTTGGAATTGATAGCAAGAAGTCTCAAAATGATGATTAATCAGCACCGATTGTTTTTATCTTTAACTAATAAAATATACATCACCCTGAATTATCTTTCAGAGCAGCCATTATTCTATGGAGCTCAAAAACAAAGGGAGAGTCGCGATCGTTTGCATTACGACCGCAGCGTTGAATCGACAACTTTGTGGCTAGGATGCGAATATCCAGTTCCGATTAACATGACTACGACCCCGTTCTTTAAAACTCGCCACGCGGAGTCCAAAAAAGTAAACACAGTCGAAGATTTTCGCCGCATTCACTTATCTAGATGTTATAATGCTTGTGTATTTTTATATTCCAGCGTTATTGTCCTGTATCACTGGTTTATCATACCGGTGTGACGCGTATATGCAACATGGACCAGGTGATTGGCCCACGTTTTAACAACACTCTGGTTTCTCCTCATTTCTCGTGTAAATCTTTCGCCTTTCACGAGTAGAAATCAGGGTTTAGTACTACAGTGGATCGAGTGGGTGGGGCCAAGATGGCCGTGCCAGAACACATCATTGATGTTGATATTGATGAAGAAGATATAGATGAAAGTGTTGCAAGAAGGACAGTGAAAGTAACCATAGATAAGAAGGATTATGTATACAGGAAAGACGTCTTTGATTTGTTTGTTTCAATTTTTGGAAACGGTCGAGTGATCGAGGCAATTGCCAAGCGGGAGAGGAGCGAAGAGTGGTTTGTGACTATGAGAAGCGAGACAGCGTATGAACAGTGTTTAAAACAAGATCTAAGAGTTTTTAAAGGAATAAAATATTATTTTAGTGACGCGTCCAAGTGTGTGATCAATTTACGTGTACATTGGGTGTCCAGAGACTATAAAAATGGATTTATAAAGAAAGTTTTTAGTAGATATGGTGAAGTGCGATCAGTGAGGGAAGAAATAACTAATCTTGACGGTTTGGGGGTTTTAAATGGACTCAGACATGTGACTTTGGTTTGTACAGATCTACAAGCAGGAAATATTCCACACATGATTCGCCTGGGTAAAGGAAGGGTGCGGATGCTAGTTACGGCACCAGGGCGTCTACCCCTATGTCTTAGGTGTAATTGTATTGGTCATGTGGCAGCTAGCTGTGTACAGGGGAAGCCAGAGCAGAGCAGGCCACTTTTTACAGAAGTTTTAAATGGCAGACGATCACCTTCCCAGGCGGTTGATTGCCATGTGGCAGAGACAGGAGATAAAAATGAATCTGGAAAAAGTTATGACAGTGATGACAGCGGCGATAGCACCGACAGTGAGAAAGGCGCGTTGGTGATAGATGAGGATAGAATAGATGAAAGAAGTGGTATTGAAGAAGAGATGGAAAGTGTTGTGGGAGAGACAGGCAGTGGCATGGGGGAGTCAAGTAGTGGCATGGGGGAGACAAGTAGCGACATGAAGGAGACAGGTAGTGGTAATGAAGAGATAAAGGGTGGTAGCAGTATGGAAAGTATATGTGGAAAAGTGGGGGTTATAAACAGTGGAGATGGGAATGAGATGGGAACTGGTGCGTTGGGTGGGAATAAGCGGAGAAGTGATAGTGATGTAATAAACGATAATAAGAAAACGAAAAGTGGTGTTAAAGGGGGGAAGGGAGGTGGAAAAAAGAAATAGTTTTGTGTCTAGTTATTTTTCGTTGTTGTGTAATCGGGTTGGATTAGCAGTGCTTGTGTTTTTATTATATATGTTTTCGAAACGGATTATAATAATGGATTACCTATTATATAGTAAGTTTGATATTTTTAATTTTTATTCTCAGTATGACTTGACTTTGAGTCGAATTGTTTGTTTATCATTCTTGGCAAGGTACTCGGTTTATTTAGGATTGTATAGACCTAGGCTTGTTGTTATAACTTGTCTCTGTTTGTACTATCCATACTACTGGTTATTTTAGTACACTTTGCAGTCTGTTTGTTTACTTTCTAATTAAGAAATTATAAATGTCTAATATTAGATTTGTATCAATTAACTGTCGTAGTTTTATTTCTCCTCAGAAATCGAGAATTATTGCTCGTGATCTTAGAGATATAAAGGTGGACATTGCATTCTTACAAGATACTAATATTTGCAACGTAGAAAAAGCTAAATTTTATGAAAATGTTTTGGGTGGGAAATGTATTTGGTCTTTTGGCTCGCGTCGATCAACGGGTGTTGGAATAGTTTTATTCAATCATTTAAATTTCGTAATTAGAAAGATAAACTTTGATTTTGAAGGTCGATTGGTTGTTGTTGATGTTGACATCAATAACACGCAGTATAGATTAATATGTATATATGCGCCAGTAAATTGTGCGGACAGAAATGACTTTTTATTAACGATACCGCAGTATTTGGCTTGCAAGCGGTATGTAATTTGGGGAGGGGATTTCAATTTTGTCATGAATCCGCTTTTAGATAAAGTGGGAGGGAATATTGAAAAGGGAACTATTGGGAAGAGTAAATTGGGTGATATTTTAAAAGATTTCAATTTAAAAGATGCATATAGACTGTTATATCCTAATATTGTTAAAGTGACATGGCGAGGTAATGGCGTCGCTTGTCGCTTCGATCGATTTTATGTGAGTAAGGCTCTTTTTAATAAAATTGTAAGTTTTGACGTCCTTCCTTGTGCACCGAGTGATCATGATTATGTTCTGTTGGAGTTAAATGTCTCGGATGGCATCAAAATTGGGGAGGGATATTGGAAATTTAATAGTTCTATTTTAAATGATCGGGCTTATGTCTCTCTTTTTACTGATTTTTGGATTAAAAGTGTGATTGGGAAAGTAATTACTATTGAGTGGTGGGAGGGTATGAAAATTTCTATTCAAAATTTAACGAAAGATTACTGTAGAAAGAAGGCTCGATTGAAGCGAAAGATAGCGTTTGACCTAGAGAAGCGCTTCAGGATTTTGGCTGACGCTGAAGCACACTCACCTGGTTTATATATAGGTCAGATTAGCGCGTTAAAGAAACAGTTATATAATCATAAGGCGGAGGTTTCCCAAGGAGCGTATATTAGGTCTCGGGCGTTGCAGCTTGACAATGAGCAGGTAGCATCGCGCATTTTTCAAAATAGAGAAAATCGGAAAGGAGAAAATAAAATTATCCAGAATTTAGAGGATAAAGATGGCAATTTGGCAAATGATATGCCTTCGATTTTAGATATATGTAAGGATTTTTATTCGGAATTATTTTCGGAAGAGGCCATCGAAAAAAGTTTATTTAACGAATTTTTAAATGATTTACCTAAATTAGATGACTATAGTCAAGATGTATGCGAAGGCAAGATTAGTCCCCATGAATTAATTTTGGCATTAAACGGCATGCAGGATGATAAATCGCCGGGTCCCGATGGTATCTGCAAAGAGTTTTATGATAAGTTTAACTATTTATTGGGTGATGTTTTAGTTTCAATTTATAATCTCTCATTTGATGAAGGAATGTTACCTTTTAGTCAACGTCAATGTTATATAACTTTACTATGTAAAGATCTTAATCAGAAACACCTTTTAAAGTATTGGCGTCCTATTTCTTTATTAAATGTAGATTATAAATTGTTGTCAAAAATATTACAGTTAAGACTGCGAAGTGTACTAGATGAAATTGTCGAACCGGATCAGACATGTGCTGTGAGGGGTCGGTCAATTTCTGATAACTTACATCTCTTACGAAGTGTTATTGATTATGTCGATCAGAAGGATTTGTCTGTTTCGTTCATTTGTTTGGACCAAGCAAAGGCTTTTGATCGAGTAAATCATAATTTTCTTTTTACTGCTTTGGAACGTTATTCTTTTGGCCCTATGTTTTTAAAATGGATTAAATTATTATATACAGATATTTATAGCTCTGTCATCGTGAACGGACATATTTCGGACAATTTTAGTGTCACGCGATCAGTTCGGCAGGGATGTAGCTTGTCCCCTCTTTTGTATATATTATCATTGGAACCGTTTTATATTAAAGTCAGGAATGATAAACAAATAAAGGGTATTGTTATCCCGGGTAGCGGGGAAGAAGCTAAGATTGTGGGTTATGCAGATGATACAACTGGGATTTGTTCGACTGTTGCGAGTGTGGAGAGATTGTTGTTTCAGTGTAAGAGGTTCTCAGTTGTATCTGGGTCAAAACTCAATTTAGAGAAAACAAAGGGCTTATGTTTTGGTAAATTTAGGACTTCTTCAGATCACGTGTTTGGTATTTCTTGGCCCGACAAAGCAAAAATTTTAGGTGTTTATTTTGGTCGTAATATATCTGAAGATGATAATTGGAATAATATATTTAAAAGGTTCACAGCAAATTTTACTGTTTGGAAATCTACACATCTATCTATATTTGGAAGATGTAATGTAGCTAAGATCTTGGCTTGTTCTAAACTGTGGTATGTTAGTCAAGTTTTACCGTTACCCAATCATTATTATAAAATGTTTAAATTTCATATGTTTAGATATATATGGGCTTCGCGTTTCTTTGAACCTGTTCGAAGGACGGCCCTCTATGGTAAATTAAAAGATGGAGGTTTAAATATTTTGGACATTGAAACGAAAATAAAGTCATTTTTATTAAATCATATTCTCAAGATTTTGAAGTGTCACGGGGCCAAATGGGTTGAATTCGCCAAATACTGGATCGGCTTTTCGCTACGGCATGTTAATTCGGAACTGGGTTCTAATTTAAGGCCACACTCAGCGAATATTCCTGTGTTTTATCAGAAATGTTTGTCCGTTTTCCGTGATTTTTGTAAATTGTACCCAGACTTTGATTGGCATGGTAATTGGAATTCCAGGAGTTTTTATGATTTACTGATTAGTAAGATTAAAACGGAACCTCGATGTTTTAGTTTATTTTCACAGGTTGACTTCAAGTTGTCCTTTTCTAACTGTACAAATGTCTTTGTTGATCCGTTATCAAGGGAGACAACTTGGAAGTCAATCCATTATATTTTACCAACAAGTAGTTGTAAGTTTATTACAAGTCATACTGAGAATAAGTTCTGTAACTTTTGCAAAGCCTTTTTGGAAACTCAAGTTCATTTAATGTATAATTGTAAATATGTTAAACGGTTATGGGAAACAGTACATAATTGGGTTTTTGACCTTAGTTTGGGTGAGATAAATCTCAATGTTTGGCATGTTATTTTTAATACAATTCCAACAAAGAAAGGGAAATATATCCACAATGTTATTTTATGCATTGTTGCTTTGGCTAGGCGGCATATTTGGGCTACGCGATGCGATGTGAAATATAGACATAAGACCGTCTCAGATATTGGTATTTTATTGGAATTTGTAGAAAAGTTGAGAATTAGAATCTGGGCGGACCGGGTCCGACTCAGTGAGACTTCTTTTAAAAGTCATTGGTTAAACCCTGGTATGTTCTGTAAGCTTGATAATGGGAACTTGATTTTTCTTTTCGATAGGTAATCCATTCTGTTTTTACTTAGCATAATTATATTTTCATTGTCAAGAGTTGTCCCCCTTCAGGGTTGTGACATGACATTGCCATCAAGAACGTTTATTTAGGTATGTTTTTATAACAGGAATTATCGTTGTTTATTTAATTTTTACTATTGAATTTAGAGTAATTAAGTTGACTGTAGTTGTCTCTCTTCAGCTTTATTACACAGCACTGCTAATCTTAAGATGACTGTTTATAAATATGTTATGAATTTATATATACATATCAATCTTTATATTATCATTGTTGTTATTATTGTATTGATATGTAACTAATTGTTTCGTATTGACATTTTGTATTTATATATTTTTACATTAATAGTAATAATAGTAAGTGTGGTTATGGTGTGAGAAAAGAGAATGGATGTGTGTATAATAGTGTGTGTTTGGGAAATTTTGTTTATCAATATGTTTAATTATTTGTAAGAAAATTCAGTATATACATGAATGGGTGTGTATGTGTGTATGGCGTGTGTGTGTGTAAGTATGTATGGGTGAGTGAATTGTAATTTTATATTCATTGTATATACTCATTATCATTGTACATTTTCATATTCACATGTATATATATTAACATGAAATAAATTTATTCAAAAGTTAAAGTTACTAAAGATTTCCGTGGGGAGGAACAACTTAATGAGTGTATAGAGAATTTCTTTAACCCTCCATGTAGGGTAAAATTAAAATAACTGTTTATTAGTATTCCCCAGTATCTATTTAGGTGGCGGGAATGGCTTCAAATAGACCAACTACAATTTGTGGGTACCGATAGGGTGAACTTTAATGGTGGTCTGCCTCCCCTCCTCCGATATGGTTTCACGAGTTCATATATCACCAATGCTTTCCCCATTGACTTATTGTTGTTGGGTATAACGCTTTCTATCCACAGATGGACCATCACGTGGCAACTGGAAATAGAGACGAGTAAACATGGAATTTTCCGCCCCACCCCACTCTTGTATTTTTCCACATAAAAATCATGAATATTCACCAAAACCTGGCAGAAAATGTATATTCAAAAGCCTTTCTTCAATTCTACTACACCAACATGTCAACACAGATCGTCATCTGAAAAAAAGTCGGGAGGGGGGAACCAAAAAGCAAACCCTATTATATTCGTGGGGAGGAACTTAAGTATAGGCAATTTCTATAACCCTCTATGTTGTATAAAATTAAAATAAATGCATCCAGGGTCGACTTGTCCATGCGATATTATAGTCCCAAATTTCGATAATCCTTATAAGACCCGAATCCAGACATGTGTTGAGAATAACCGTCGGTCATTTGGTTCTCAATGAGATCTCGAAAGAGATGAAAATAGGGGACACGGCCGTCTGGTGACTATAGCAAACGTTAAGGCAGTTAAATTTTCGCAAAAACGTTTGAGTCGCTCAGAGAAAGAGAATTATATATACTCATATATAGTAAAAAGAAAATCGGTGTCTAATGGCATATCAAAGTTTAATCAAACGTAACAAGAATATAAGGTTACAAAACTTGAACATAAAGTAAAAAACAAAACATAAACAACAGGCGTTCATTCACACTCTTCTGAGAAGTCGCTGCCTTCGTTTGACTTTAGCTATCTCTGTGAGGGATCTTGTGTTTCTCGCACGACTTCTTTTGTTACCAAACCACTTTTTGACCTGCTCCGCTGTTAGACTCGAAATCTCGGCCAGTTGTTCAACTTGCTGGGCTGTTGGATACGGGTGCTCTAAGTGCGACTGGTACCACTGTTCCAGTACTTTCAGAGACCGACGACACAAGACTGGACGACTTCTCGCCGCTGTTGAAGACTTGGTTGATTGAGAGCGGGATGCCAATAACTGTAAACTAGACTGCACCCGGTCGATGATCATGCGTAGCTGGTTGTCGAGTTCCACATGCAGCGACTGTTGTAGAACTTTGGATGGGCAAGACTGAACACGGTTCATTCTCTCCATGTCAATGCTGGCAGAATGAAAGCGGTAAAAGCAGGATAGTTGTTGAACCATGTCTGGATATTCAGGTTGAAGCTTGGAAAACATCTCAAGGAGAGATTCTTCTTTGTCTCTGATATTTACCACCTCGTGGGTGGAAAACATCAAGGAATCTGCCAAGCCGTCAGTGGATTTCACTTCATCGACGATCAAACATCTCAGGTCGTTGTAATATTGTGGAATAACTGGTCCTTTGTTGTTGATTGTTTCATCTTCATACTGTACACGATTTGGCGATGTTTTATCATCAGCTACGAGGTGTGTCAGCTGAGAAATCGACAAGTTGCTGTCCCATGGCTTTTCATTTCCAAATTCCAATTCTAAACATTCCGTAAATCGGGCTTCTCCACACTCATCAACGAGATTGTCTGGAAAAAAGAGATAGAAATATGTTTAATTAAAATTTAATAGATTATATATTTCAAACGCATACATTTTCGTTCGTTTCTGGGGTTTAACGTTCACTTCCACCAAGGGTGATATCGTAGACAAAAAAAGATAGAAATATATTTAATAAAAATTGTACGACCAATTTGATAGATTATATTTGAAACGCATACATCTCAAGCTATCTTATATAGTAGAGAAGGTAGTTCTACATTTAACAAAGCGTCAGAATAGAGAAATTTACCTGTCACACTGATTATTTCGTAGTTACCCGCCGGAAGTTGTGAAAAATCGGGAATGAAAGAAGCCATGTTTTATTATATTTTCGTCTCGAAAATAAACCGTAATGAAATAAAATCCAGGAATGGCAGATTGAGAATGAGATGTCAGAATTGAGTTGATCCTTTTTATTTGAATCGTCTGTTTTATGATAACTGTTCATGTGGACGGACGGCTTGCTGAAGCCACTCAAGAGAGTTTTCACGCCACTTAATCCCCTGACAATATTAATTGATCAGTACTGACTGCTTACTCATTATTAACTAATAATATCTCCAACACACTCTCACTGATTACTAATCACCTATCGTAACAAGATTTATCTTTACAGAGGACTAAAATGCCGCAGTAAACTGACGGTTTCAAAGGAGAGAGAGAGAGAGAAGGAGAGAGAGAGATTATTAAATACTGTCTCCAACACACTCATCACTGATTACTAATTATAATAATACAATACAATACAATACAGTTTATTCAATACCTTTGGCCTTCAGCCTATAGTACAAGTAAAGCATGTGTAATAATCAAAATACAAAACCTATCTAACGTGATCAATATTACAAACGAAACAGAATCCAATATTATAAATAATATGCAAATACATAGCTATCACAAGTGCCGTTTATACAATTATATATACACAGATCACAATATAATACAGTATACTCAATACATTAATATTTCGTTTCTCACGTCTAATGCTAGTTTGATATAAATAGCTAGATTTTTATATACAAATTCTGATTTACATTGAAATAGTTTACGTAACTTATATTCAGAAGGGTTATTGTGACAGTATACTGGTAAGAAGTTCAAACGAAGATCTCTTAAGTCTGGACATACGAGAATGAAATGAAATTCATTTTCCATTTTAGGGTGCCCCACGTGCCTACTGAAAAGTTGTACTAGACACGTTGAATATGCACGCTTTACTTGGTTCACTACTACTAATTTTCTGACAGTCTCGCACACTAGTTGAGTCTATAAATAGCAACAGCCCGTGGAAATTCTAAACACACTGGTAACTATTACAGTCGTAAAAAATCTATTGTTGACGATTCTGAGTAGCAGTAATATTTATCGTTTTGGTTATTACGGCATCTTTAGAAATTACGTTCGTTTTATTTTTTAAATTGCTTTATCCTTCGCATAACCGTTAGAAGCGACATATTTTGGTTTAGTACAAATAATATCTATGAATAACTTGGGTTGTACAGAATCATGATACCAGCAGCAGTTTCGTTTTACTTTTACAAGGTTAGAAAAAACAATTGTTGAGTCAACACTGTGTGTTATTTATAAATTCGATTTCTTGTTCCAGCTTTCAGTCACGTTTCGTAAAAAGTAGTCTGGATTATCCCGGCCTGTCAATCAGACGGAGAATGGTCGGTAGGCTGGTGAAGTGAGACTAGTTTCAAAACAAGGGCACGTAACCTATTTTTTACTCGAAAGTGTCTGGATGTTATGGACGACGCTCCGAACCATTTTTCAGTGTATTATTTATGATGTTTAAATGGTCATAGCTTATTAAGTTTAACATGACCGTTTATTTAGTGACTATAAATTTGTGAAATAGTTTTAAGACATGTTATATATATAAATATTGTGGTGTAATTGTTTAGCTATTTGGAGATATTTATATATGGTGGGGCACCCTATCCATTTTATGCATATTACATATGTTACATAACCTCTGGTCACGTGGTGTATTGGATCGGCGCCCCATTTCAATGCTAAGAGTATGGGTTGAACATAATTATAACAAGATTTATCTTTATAGAGGACTAAAATGCCGCTGTAAACTGGTGCTTTCGAAGAGAAAGAGAGGGAGAGAGAGAGAGTGGGGGGCGAATGTCTACTTCTATTACACTGGCTATTACATCGTAGACGATTAAAATGCCACAGTAAACTGACGGTTTCAAAGGAGAGAGATAAGGAGAGAGAGAGAGAGAGAGAGAGAGATTATTAAAGAATGTATCCAACACACTCATCGCTGATTACTAATCATAACAAGATTTATCTTTATAGAGGACTAAAATGCCGCAGTAAACTGGTGCTTTCGAAGAGAGAGAGAGAAAGTGTGGGGGGGGCGAATGTCTACTTCTTTTACACTGGCTATTACATCGCAGTAAAACAAGCCATAACGTTGGATGTAGAATCAAAATCTGTAAACGCCTTCGATGATTTTTCAAGGATTAAATGATATAGTTGTTGTAATGCTTGTGAATTCATGTTGCAGCGTTATTGTCTCGTATCACTGGTTTATCATACCGGTGTGACGCGCATATGTAACATGGATCAACTGATTGACCCACATTTTAACGTTACTCTGGTTTCTCCTCATTTCTCGTGTAAATCTTTCGCCTTTTACTAAAGATTTCCGTGGGGAGGAACAACTTAATGAGTCTATAGACAATTTCTTTAACCCTCTACGGAGGGTAAAAATAAAAAAAAATTAATGTATGATACCATAAATTCGATATTATTAAAACGTTTGGGAAAATACACCCCGTAGAAAGTCCCGCATTTCACGGTTGGAATTGATAGCAAGAAGTCTCAAAATGATGATTAATCAGCACCGATTGTTTTTATCTTTAACTAATAAAATATACATCACCCTGAATTATCTTTCAGAGCAGCCATTATTCTATGGAGCTCAAAAACAAAGGGACAGTCGCGATCGTTTGCATTACGACCGCAGCGTTGAATCGACAACTTTGTGGCTAGGATGCGAATATCCAGTTCCGATTAACATGACTACGACCCCGTTCTTTAAAACTCGCCACGCGGAGTCCAAAAAAGTAAACACAGTCGAAGATTTTCGCCGCATTCACTTATCTAGATGTTATAATGCTTGTGTATTTTTATATTCCAGCGTTATTGTCCTGTATCACTGGTTTATCATACCGGTGTGACGCGTATATGCAACATGGACCAGGTGATTGGCCCACGTTTTAACAACACTCTGGTTTCTCCTCATTTCTCGTGTAAATCTTTCGCCTTTTACTAAAGATTTCCGTGGGGAGGAACAACTTAATGAGTGTATAGAGAATTTCTTTAACCCTCCATGTAGGGTAAAATTAAAATAACTGTTTATTAGTATTCCCCAGTATCTATTTAGGTGGCGGGAATGGCTTCAAATAGACCAACTACAATTTGTGGGTACCGATAGGGTGAACTTTAATGGTGGTCTGCCTCCCCTCCTCCGATATGGTTTCACGAGTTCATATATCACCAATGCTTTCCCCATTGACTTATTGTTGTTGGGTATAACGCTTTCTATCCACAGATGGACCATCACGTGGCAACTGGAAATAGAGACGAGTAAACATGGAATTTTCCGCCCCACCCCACTCTTGTATTTTTCCACATAAAAATCATGAATATTCACCAAAACCTGGCAGAAAATGTATATTCAAAAGCCTTTCTTCAATTCTACTACACCAACATGTCAACACAGATCGTCATCTGAAAAAAAGTCGGGAGGGGGGAACCAAAAAGCAAACCCTATTATATTCGTGGGGAGGAACTTAAGTATAGGCAATTTCTTTAACCCTCTATGTTGTATAAAATTAAAATAAATGCATCCAGGGTCGACTTGTCCATGCGATATTATAGTCCCAAATTTCGATAATCCTTATAAGACCCGAATCCAGACATGTGTTGAGAATAACCGTCGGTCATTTGGTTCTCAATGAGATCTCGAAAGAGATGAAATTAGGGGACACGGCCGTCTGGTGACTATAGCAAACGTTAAGGCAGTTAAATTTTCGCAAAAACGTTTGAGTCGCTCAGAGAAAGAGAATTATATATACTCATATATAGTAAAAAGAAAATCGGTGTCTAATGGCATATCAAAGTTTAATCAAACGTAACAAGAATATAAGGTTACAAAACTTGAACATAAAGTAAAAAACAAAACATAAACAACAGGCGTTCATTCACACTCTTCTGAGAAGTCGCTGCCTTCGTTTGACTTTAGCTATCTCTGTGAGGGATCTTGTGTTTCTCGCACGACTTCTTTTGTTACCAAACCACTTTTTGACCTGCTCCGCTGTTAGACTCGAAATCTCGGCCAGTTGTTCAACTTGCTGGGCTGTTGGATACGGGTGCTCTAAGTGCGACTGGTACCACTGTTCCAGTACTTTCAGAGACCGACGACACAAGACTGGACGACTTCTCGCCGCTGTTGAAGACTTGGTTGATTGAGAGCGGGATGCCAATAACTGTAAACTAGACTGCACCCGGTCGATGATCATGCGTAGCTGGTTGTCGAGTTCCACATGCAGCGACTGTTGTAGAACTTTGGATGGGCAAGACTGAACACGGTTCATTCTCTCCATGTCAATGCTGGCAGAATGACAGCGGTAAAAGCAGGATAGTTGTTGAACCATGTCTGGATATTCAGGTTGAAGCTTGGAAAACATCTCAAGGAGAGATTCTTCTTTGTCTCTGATATTTACCACCTCGTGGGTGGAAAACATCAAGGAATCTGCCAAGCCGTCAGTGGATTTCACTTCATCGACGATCAAACATCTCAGGTCGTTGTAATATTGTGGAATAACTGGTCCTTTGTTGTTGATTGTTTCATCTTCATACTGTACACGATTTGGCGATGTTTTATCATCAGCTACGAGGTGTGTCAGCTGAGAAATCGACAAGTTGCTGTCCCATGGCTTTTCATTTCCAAATTCCAATTCTAAACATTCCGTAAATCGGGCTTCTCCACACTCATCAACGAGATTGTCTGGAAAAAAGAGATAGAAATATGTTTAATTAAAATTTAATAGATTATATATTTCAAACGCATACATTTTCGTTCGTTTCTGGGGTTTAACGTTCACTTCCACCAAGGGTGATATCGTAGACAAAAAAAGATAGAAATATATTTAATAAAAATTGTACGACCAATTTGATAGATTATATTTGAAACGCATACATCTCAAGCTATCTTATATAGTAGAGAAGGTAGTTCTACATTTAACAAAGCGTCAGAATAGAGAAATTTACCTGTCACACTGATTATTTCGTAGTTACCCGCCGGAAGTTGTGAAAAATCGGGAATGAAAGAAGCCATGTTTTATTATATTTTCGTCTCGAAAATAAACCGTAATGAAATAAAATCCAGGAATGGCAGATTGAGAATGAGATGTCAGAATTGAGTTGATCCTTTTTATTTGAATCGTCTGTTTTATGATAACTGTTCATGTGGACGGACGGCTTGCTGAAGCCACTCAAGAGAGTTTTCACGCCACTTAATCCCCTGACAATATTAATTGATCAGTACTGACTGCTTACTCATTATTAACTAATAATATCTCCAACACACTCTCACTGATTACTAATCACCTATCGTAACAAGATTTATCTTTACAGAGGACTAAAATGCCGCAGTAAACTGACGGTTTCAAAGGAGAGAGAGAGAGAGAAGGAGAGAGAGAGATTATTAAATACTGTCTCCAACACACTCATCACTGATTACTAATTATAATAATACAATACAATACAATACAGTTTATTCAATACCTTTGGCCTTCAGCCTATAGTACAAGTAAAGCATGTGTAATAATCAAAATACAAAACCTATCTAACGTGATCAATATTACAAACGAAACAGAATCCAATATTATAAATATGGACATACGAGAATGAAATGAAATTCATTTTCCATTTTATGCATATTACATATGTTACATAACCTCTGGTCACGTGGTGTATTGGATCGGCGCCCCATTTCAATGCTAAGAGTATGGGTTGAACATAATTATAACAAGATTTATCTTTATAGAGGACTAAAATGCCGCTGTAAACTGGTGCTTTCGAAGAGAAAGAGAGGGAGAGAGAGAGAGTGGGGGGCGAATGTCTACTTCTATTACACTGGCTATTACATCGTAGACGATTAAAATGCCACAGTAAACTGACGGTTTCAAAGGAGAGAGATAAGGAGAGAGAGAGAGAGAGAGAGATTATTAAAGAATGTATCCAACACACTCATCGCTGATTACTAATCATAACAAGATTTATCTTTATAGAGGACTAAAATGCCGCAGTAAACTGGTGCTTTCGAAGAGAGAGAGAGAAAGTGTGTGTGTGGGGGGGGGGGGGCGAATGTCTACTTCTTTTACACTTGCTATTACATCGCAGTAAAACAAGCCATAACGTTGGATGTAGAATCAAAATCTGTAAACGCCTTCGATGATTTTTCAAGGATTAAATGATATAGTTGTTGTAATGCTTGTGAATTCATGTTGCAGCGTTATTGTCTCGTATCACTGGTTTATCATACCGGTGTGACGCGCATATGTAACATGGATCAACTGATTGACCCACATTTTAACGTTACTCTGGTTTCTCCTCATTTCTCGTGTAAATCTTTCGCCTTTTACTAAAGATTTCCGTGGGGAGGAACAACTTAATGAGTCTATAGACAATTTCTTTAACCCTCTACGGAGGGTAAAAATATAAAAAAATTAATGTATGATACCATAAATTCGATATTATTAAAACGTTTGGGAAAATACACCCCGTAGAAAGTCCCGCATTTCACGGTTGGAATTGATAGCAAGAAGTCTCAAAATGATGATTAATCAGCACCGATTGTTTTTATCTTTAACTAATAAAATATACATCACCCTGAATTATCTTTCAGAGCAGCCATTATTCTATGGAGCTCAAAAACAAAGGGACAGTCGCGATCGTTTGCATTACGACCGCAGCGTTGAATCGACAACTTTGTGGCTAGGATGCGAATATCCAGTTCCGATTAACATGACTACGACCCCGTTCTTTAAAACTCGCCACGCGGAGTCCAAAAAAGTAAACACAGTCGAAGATTTTCGCCGCATTCACTTATCTAGATGTTATAATGCTTGTGTATTTTTATATTCCAGCGTTATTGTCCTGTATCACTGGTTTATCATACCGGTGTGACGCGTATATGCAACATGGACCAGGTGATTGGCCCACGTTTTAACAACACTCTGGTTTCTCCTCATTTCTCGTGTAAATCTTTCGCCTTTTACTAAAGATTTCCGTGGGGAGGAACAACTTAATGAGTGTATAGAGAATTTCTTTAACCCTCCATGTAGGGTAAAATTAAAATAACTGTTTATTAGTATTCCCCAGTATCTATTTAGGTGGCGGGAATGGCTTCAAATAGACCAACTACAATTTGTGGGTACCGATAGGGTGAACTGCCTCCCCTCCTCCGATATGGTTTCACGAGTTCATATATCACCAATGCTTTCCCCATTGACTTATTGTTGTTGGGTATAACGCTTTCTATCCACAGATGGACCATCACGTGGCAACTGGAAATAGAGACGAGTAAACATGGAATTTTCCGCCCCACCCCACTCTTGTATTTTTCCACATAAAAATCATGAATATTCACCAAAACCTGGCAGAAAATGTATATTCAAAAGCCTTTCTTCAATTCTACTACACCAACATGTCAACACAGATCGTCATCTGAAAAAAAGTCGGGAGGGGGGAACCAAAAAGCAAACCCTATTATATTCGTGGGGAGGAACTTAAGTATAGGCAATTTCTTTAACCCTCTATGTTGTATAAAATTAAAATAAATGCATCCAGGGTCGACTTGTCCATGCGATATTATAGTCCCAAATTTCGATAATCCTTATAAGACCCGAATCCAGACATGTGTTGAGAATAACCGTCGGTCATTTGGTTCTCAATGAGATCTCGAAAGAGATGAAATTAGGGGACACGGCCGTCTGGTGACTATAGCAAACGTTAAGGCAGTTAAATTTTCGCAAAAACGTTTGAGTCGCTCAGAGAAAGAGAATTATATATACTCATATATAGTAAAAAGAAAATCGGTGTCTAATGGCATATCAAAGTTTAATCAAACGTAACAAGAATATAAGGTTACAAAACTTGAACATAAAGTAAAAAACAAAACATAAACAACAGGCGTTCATTCACACTCTTCTGAGAAGTCGCTGCCTTCGTTTGACTTTAGCTATCTCTGTGAGGGATCTTGTGTTTCTCGCACGACTTCTTTTGTTACCAAACCACTTTTTGACCTGCTCCGCTGTTAGACTCGAAATCTCGGCCAGTTGTTCAACTTGCTGGGCTGTTGGATACGGGTGCTCTAAGTGCGACTGGTACCACTGTTCCAGTACTTTCAGAGACCGACGACACAAGACTGGACGACTTCTCGCCGCTGTTGAAGACTTGGTTGATTGAGAGCGGGATGCCAATAACTGTAAACTAGACTGCACCCGGTCGATGATCATGCGTAGCTGGTTGTCGAGTTCCACATGCAGCGACTGTTGTAGAACTTTGGATGGGCAAGACTGAACACGGTTCATTCTCTCCATGTCAATGCTGGCAGAATGAAAGCGGTAAAAGCAGGATAGTTGTTGAACCATGTCTGGATATTCAGGTTGAAGCTTGGAAAACATCTCAAGGAGAGATTCTTCTTTGTCTCTGATATTTACCACCTCGTGGGTGGAAAACATCAAGGAATCTGCCAAGCCGTCAGTGGATTTCACTTCATCGACGATCAAACATCTCAGGTCGTTGTAATATTGTGGAATAACTGGTCCTTTGTTGTTGATTGTTTCATCTTCATACTGTACACGATTTGGCGATGTTTTATCATCAGCTACGAGGTGTGTCAGCTGAGAAATCGACAAGTTGCTGTCCCATGGCTTTTCATTTCCAAATTCCAATTCTAAACATTCCGTAAATCGGGCTTCTCCACACTCATCAACGAGATTGTCTGGAAAAAAGAGATAGAAATATGTTTAATTAAAATTTAATAGATTATATATTTCAAACGCATACATTTTCGTTCGTTTCTGGGGTTTAACGTTCACTTCCACCAAGGGTGATATCGTAGACAAAAAAAGATAGAAATATATTTAATAAAAATTGTACGACCAATTTGATAGATTATATTTGAAACGCATACATCTCAAGCTATCTTATATAGTAGAGAAGGTAGTTCTACATTTAACAAAGCGTCAGAATAGAGAAATTTACCTGTCACACTGATTATTTCGTAGTTACCCGCCGGAAGTTGTGAAAAATCGGGAATGAAAGAAGCCATGTTTTATTATATTTTCGTCTCGCAAATAAACCGTAATGAAATAAAATCCAGGAATGGCAGATTGAGAATGAGATGTCAGAATTGAGTTGATACTTTTTATTTGAATCGTCTGTTTTATGATAACTGTTCATGTGGACGGACGGCTTGCTGAAGCCACTCAAGAGAGTTTTCACGCCACTTAATCCCCTGACAATATTAATTGATCAGTACTGACTGCTTACTCATTATTAACTAATAATATCTCCAACACACTCTCACTGATTACTAATCACCTATCGTAACAAGATTTATCTTTACAGAGGACTAAAATGCCGCAGTAAACTGACGGTTTCAAAGGAGAGAGAGAGAGAGAAGGAGAGAGAGAGATTATTAAATACTGTCTCCAACACACTCATCACTGATTACTAATTATAATAATACAATACAATACAATACAGTTTATTCAATACCTTTGGCCTTCAGCCTATAGTACAAGTAAAGCATGTGTAATAATCAAAATACAAAACCTATCTAACGTGATCAATATTACAAACGAAACAGAATCCAATATTATAAATAATATGCAAATACATAGCTATCACAAGTGCCGTTTATACAATTATATATACACAGATCACAATATAATACAGTATACTCAATACATTAATATTTCGTTTCTCACGTCTAATGCTAGTTTGATATAAATAGCTAGATTTTTATATACAAATTCTGATTTACATTGAAATAGTTTACGTAACTTATATTCAGAAGGGTTATTGTGACAGTATACTGGTAAGAAGTTCAAACGAAGATCTCTTAAGTCTGGACATACGAGAATGAAATGAAATTCATTTTCCATTTTATGCATATTACATATGTTACATAACCTCTGGTCACGTGGTGTATTGGATCGGCGCCCCATTTCAATGCTAAGAGTATGGGTTGAACATAATTATAACAAGATTTATCTTTATAGAGGACTAAAATGCCGCTGTAAACTGGTGCTTTCGAAGAGAAAGAGAGGGAGAGAGAGAGAGTGGGGGGCGAATGTCTACTTCTATTACACTGGCTATTACATCGTAGACGATTAAAATGCCACAGTAAACTGACGGTTTCAAAGGAGAGAGATAAGGAGAGAGAGAGAGAGAGAGAGATTATTAAAGAATGTATCCAACACACTCATCGCTGATTACTAATCATAACAAGATTTATCTTTATAGAGGACTAAAATGCCGCAGTAAACTGGTGCTTTCGAAGAGAGAGAGAGAAAGTGTGTGTGTGGGGGGGGGGGGGGGGGGGCGAATGTCTACTTCTTTTACACTGGCTATTACATCGCAGTAAAACAAGCCATAACGTTGGATGTAGAATCAAAATCTGTAAACGCCTTCGATGATTTTTCAAGGATTAAATGATATAGTTGTTGTAATGCTTGTGAATTCATGTTGCAGCGTTATTGTCTCGTATCACTGGTTTATCATACCGGTGTGACGCGCATATGTAACATGGATCAACTGATTGACCCACATTTTAACGTTACTCTGGTTTCTCCTCATTTCTCGTGTAAATCTTTCGCCTTTTACTAAAGATTTCCGTGGGGAGGAACAACTTAATGAGTCTATAGACAATTTCTTTAACCCTCTACGGAGGGTAAAAATATAAAAAAATTAATGTATGATACCATAAATTCGATATTATTAAAACGTTTGGGAAAATACACCCCGTAGAAAGTCCCGCATTTCACGGTTGGAATTGATAGCAAGAAGTCTCAAAATGATGATTAATCAGCACCGATTGTTTTTATCTTTAACTAATAAAATATACATCACCCTGAATTATCTTTCAGAGCAGCCATTATTCTATGGAGCTCAAAAACAAAGGGACAGTCGCGATCGTTTGCATTACGACCGCAGCGTTGAATCGACAACTTTGTGGCTAGGATGCGAATATCCAGTTCCGATTAACATGACTACGACCCCGTTCTTTAAAACTCGCCACGCGGAGTCCAAAAAAGTAAACACAGTCGAAGATTTTCGCCGCATTCACTTATCTAGATGTTATAATGCTTGTGTATTTTTATATTCCAGCGTTATTGTCCTGTATCACTGGTTTATCATACCGGTGTGACGCGTATATGCAACATGGACCAGGTGATTGGCCCACGTTTTAACAACACTCTGGTTTCTCCTCATTTCTCGTGTAAATCTTTCGCCTTTTACTAAAGATTTCCGTGGGGAGGAACAACTTAATGAGTGTATAGAGAATTTCTTTAACCCTCCATGTAGGGTAAAATTAAAATAACTGTTTATTAGTATTCCCCAGTATCTATTTAGGTGGCGGGAATGGCTTCAAATAGACCAACTACAATTTGTGGGTACCGATAGGGTGAACTTTAATGGTGGTCTGCCTCCCCTCCTCCGATATGGTTTCACGAGTTCATATATCACCAATGCTTTCCCCATTGACTTATTGTTGTTGGGTATAACGCTTTCTATCCACAGATGGACCATCACGTGGCAACTGGAAATAGAGACGAGTAAACATGGAATTTTCCGCCCCACCCCACTCTTGTATTTTTCCACATAAAAATCATGAATATTCACCAAAACCTGGCAGAAAATGTATATTCAAAAGCCTTTCTTCAATTCTACTACACCAACATGTCAACACAGATCGTCATCTGAAAAAAAGTCGGAAGGGGGGAACCAAAAAGCAAACCCTATTATATTCGTGGGGAGGAACTTAAGTATAGGCAATTTCTTTAACCCTCTATGTTGTATAAAATTAAAATAAATGCATCCAGGGTCGACTTGTCCATGCGATATTATAGTCCCAAATTTCGATAATCCTTATAAGACCCGAATCCAGACATGTGTTGAGAATAACCGTCGGTCATTTGGTTCTCAATGAGATCTCGAAAGAGATGAAAATAGGGGACACGGCCGTCTGGTGACTATAGCAAACGTTAAGGCAGTTAAATTTTCGCAAAAACGTTTGAGTCGCTCAGAGAAAGAGAATTATATATACTCATATACAGTAAAAAGAAAATCGGTGTCTAATGGCATATCAAAGTTTAATCAAACGTAACAAGAATATAAGGTTACAAAACTTGAACATAAAGTAAAAAACAAAACATAAACAACAGGCGTTCATTCACACTCTTCTGAGAAGTCGCTGCCTTCGTTTGACTTTAGCTATCTCTGTGAGGGATCTTGTGTTTCTCGCACGACTTCTTTTGTTACCAAACCACTTTTTGACCTGCTCCGCTGTTAGACTCGAAATCTCGGCCAGTTGTTCAACTTGCTGGGCTGTTGGATACGGGTGCTCTAAGTGCGACTGGTACCACTGTTCCAGTACTTTCAGAGACCGACGACACAAGACTGGACGACTTCTCGCCGCTGTTGAAGACTTGGTTGATTGAGAGCGGGATGCCAATAACTGTAAACTAGACTGCACCCGGTCGATGATCATGCGTAGCTGGTTGTCGAGTTCCACATGCAGCGACTGTTGTAGAACTTTGGATGGGCAAGACTGAACACGGTTCATTCTCTCCATGTCAATGCTGGAAGAATGAAAGCGGTAAAAGCAGGATAGTTGTTGAACCATGTCTGGATATTCAGGTTGAAGCTTGGAAAACATCTCAAGGAGAGATTCTTCTTTGTCTCTGATATTTACCACCTCGTGGGTGGAAAACATCAAGGAATCTGCCAAGCCGTCAGTGGATTTCACTTCATCGACGATCAAACATCTCAGGTCGTTGTAATATTGTGGAATAACTGGTCCTTTGTTGTTGATTGTTTCATCTTCATACTGTACACGATTTGGCGATGTTTTATCATCAGCTACGAGGTGTGTCAGCTGAGAAATCGACAAGTTGCTGTCCCATGGCTTTTCATTTCCAAATTCCAATTCTAAACATTCCGTAAATCGGGCTTCTCCACACTCATCAACGAGATTGTCTGGAAAAAAGAGATAGAAATATGTTTAATTAAAATTTAATAGATTATATATTTCAAACGCATACATTTTCGTTCGTTTCTGGGGTTTAACGTTCACTTCCACCAAGGGTGATATCGTAGACAAAAAAAGATAGAAATATATTTAATAAAAATTGTACGACCAATTTGATAGATTATATTTGAAACGCATACATCTCAAGCTATCTTATATAGTAGAGAAGGTAGTTCTACATTTAACAAAGCGTCAGAATAGAGAAATTTACCTGTCACACTGATTATTTCGTAGTTACCCGCCGGAAGTTGTGAAAAATCGGGAATGAAAGAAGCCATGTTTTATTATATTTTCGTCTCGAAAATAAACCGTAATGAAATAAAATCCAGGAATGGCAGATTGAGAATGAGATGTCAGAATTGAGTTGATCCTTTTTATTTGAATCGTCTGTTTTATGATAACTGTTCATGTGGACGGACGGCTTGCTGAAGCCACTCAAGAGAGTTTTCACGCCACTTAATCCCCTGACAATATTAATTGATCAGTACTGACTGCTTACTCATTATTAACTAATAATATCTCCAACACACTCTCACTGATTACTAATCACCTATCGTAACAAGATTTATCTTTACAGAGGACTAAAATGCCGCAGTAAACTGACGGTTTCAAAGGAGAGAGAGAGAGAAGGAGAGAGAGAGATTATTAAATACTGTCTCCAACACACTCATCACTGATTACTAATTATAATAATACAATACAATACAATATAGTTTATTCAATACCTTTGGCTCTCAGCCTATAGTACAAGTAAAGCATGTGTTAGAGTGGTTCAGAGACACAGTATTTGTCCTTATAAAAACTGACCCGCTTATCTGTGTGATTGCTCCGTCGAGAAATCTTCTGAAGTGAGCAGAAGTTAGCGCCGCGCACGTGGTTTAGGAAGTCGCAACAAATATACGTCACATGAGGTATTTTACAAACCTGTATTGGTATATAACGCGGAGTAAAAAATACACTCATTACGGGCTTCGACTTACGTGTTTATTTAATAGCGAACGTGAGCAAAAATTTCGATTTCACTCCTTGATTTGATTTTTGATTTTGGCGATTTTGGTGATTTAAATACAGAGCTAGCTATAATAGCTTCGTTTCATTTCTAACTTTCAAGTAGGTGAAAGCGCCCAGATAAATTTACTACAACCTTTCGAGATTTACTTTTATTAAGTGGCTACATTCTTGGTTTACGCTGGCGACTATTGTTTTTAGGAAATAAATATTTGTTAGCTCTAAATACGCAGAACTATTTGAGACCGGAAAATAACCGAAACAAACTTTTTATTTGTAGTCTTTATTTTCCAGACCCTTTTCGGTAACATGGTGTAAATTATTTTTATAATCATAGTATATTATCTAACCATCCTGTAGCCATAGACTTTGGTCGACGGATTCTAGATTTGAGACTGAGCCCTGCAAGATATCGTCCACGGATGATTTGCTATCCAGCATTGGATTGGACAAGTACCCCTATGATTTGGGAACTGTAACAAACTACCTATGACAAAAATCACAAATAGGCTTTATGCTAGACAAATGTTAATAAATTCCCGACAACTTCGGAGCATCGGTCTATCATGACTGCTTTACATGACGACTGTGTGACTTTTGGTGACAAATACATTCAAAATAGACTGGTCAGACTGACGACAAAGACTAGGAAGGTGAGTAAAAGTAAGGTTAAGTCCACTAAAAGGTATGAAATCATACGATGATTTTCTTGACACCCCATTTTTTCCGGGATAGTTTACGTTACTCCATCGGCAGACACAAGTGAAATTAATTTAATAAACAGAGAGACTCGGACATCTGCCGATGCGACCTTAACTGATTTAGATAGAAAGAAAAGTATTTGCGGCGATTGTCATAAAAGCACAATCACCAAGTTTTAAAAAAAATCAACTTCCGAAGACTAAAAAAGAAATGATTCGCATGAAGGCTAATAATGAAAATAAAAAACAATTGGCAGGTAAAAAGAATGGTTGCAAGTCCAAACCTTTTTAGATGAACGAAGGAATTTTGTATGATGTCAAAAATCAAAGATACACAGCAGAATGCCATAATTTGGTCATGAAAATAAAAAATCTAAACGTTTCCAATGGTAACGTAGCAGTGGTTATAACCGCATGTTTGGCTCTCGCGGAAAAAAAAATATAATTACACTCCATCAAAATCTACAGTTCAAAGAATATCATGTGAGCGCGTCGGTGTCCACATGTTTAGGAAACCTTGAAGTCGGCGAAAAATACCACCCTTTATAGGCCTACAGACGATACTACAAAATTTGGCTCTAAATTCGGTACATACGCAATAATCGCTGGCTCGGCGCATACGCCACTTACCCAGCAATGTTTGTTTTTTTTTCATAACAAACATCATGCAGTACAAAATATTTATTTATCTGAGGGACAAAAAATAAAGTCTTAAAGCCCCAATAACACTCTTGTTGTAACTGACTAATATGTCCCAATCTTCATTCTGGTCAACAAATCGTATTATTTTAGAATATTCCAATTAAATGATGATATAAATTTCATCTTAACACACCTAATTTAAAAAATTGGAAAAATTCAACCAATTGATTTGAAAAGTCTAACGTAAACCTTTTCAAATGTGACTTGGATTTTAAAATATTTTCGAACCCTCTGGACAAATAAAATAGGATGTAATGGATAATTTACACAACAGGTAGGACATTTAAACATCTAGTACTTAAAATAAGGGTATTATTTATTTTCTGGAGCTACCAAGCCAGCAAGAATGTTATTGTCCCTTTAAATTAATAGTTTTATTGGGGTGTTTATCCCGCTCTCTCACTCCCCGTATTACATGTCATTATATTTTCCTCGTACTTTACCCGGCAATTTATTTTTCATAACAAACATCGTACTGCACAATATAATATTTAGTTATCTTTGAGATAAACATTAAAATGTTACATTATTAGATTTATAGACCCCTCTCTCTCCCTCGCTCCCTCTGTATAACATGCCGTTATAAATAGGCCAGTGTCTGGGTATAAATAAGTAAACGCACTGTTCATTTTAATATATGTATGAGGCTAATCTTGAAATAATTCATGTCAAATGCCGATCTTTTCATCTCCAGCTTAACATGTATTTTAATTTCTACTGTAGCATTATAAAGACGGTTAATATAAAGACATTTGAAGGCGCGGGTTTACTGTTAAAACAACGAAGCGTTTGCGCATGCGTACATATGTCAAATCCAATCGTCTCATAGAGTGTATTCGGTTACTTTGCAGTATGGAAATAAACGATATTTTCCGACTGCGATCAAGTTATTTCGTTTCCGGGACGTGCGTAGCTTGGAGCATATTTTTTTTAGTACAACCAAGGGACATAGCTCTTATTCTCACTAAGAGATAACTCCTTTGATTATGGAAGCCGGGAAGATTTTGAGCCATTTATAATATATGTCCAAATGATTATATATCCTCAAAATTCAGAAGTGGCCAGACTTCCATTGTTGATCAATGAAGTTTTTATAGTAAGTCTTATCATATAATGTCTTTACTGTCCCGAAATAGTGTCTGTTTGTTATAAAACATTTTTAGCCTGAACCACTCTACATCATGTGTAATAATCAAAATACAAAACCTATCTAACGTGATCAATATTACAAACGAAACAGAATCCAATATTATAAATAATATGCAAATACATAGCTATCACAAGTGCCGTTTATACAATTCTATATACACAGATCACAATATAATACAGTATACTCAATACATTAATATTTCGTTTCTCACGTCTAATGCTAGTTTGATATAAATAGCTAGATTTTTATATACAAATTCTGATTTACATTGAAATAGTTTATGTAACTTATATTCAGAAGGGTTATTGTGACAGTATACTGGTAAGAAGTTCAAACGAAGATCTCTTAAGTCTGGACATACGAGAATGAAATGAAATTCATTTTCCATTTTATACATATTACCACAGGCACTTGAAGGGATTAAAATAAATTAAAATAAAACTTCTTACCACTGCTTAATAAATACAAGAAGGTAAGTCACTACGCCATCTTTGTTTTGACTGAGATACCATGAATCGTCTGAATTCATCTCACAATACTCACTAGTTCTAACACTTCATGTCATTTTTATTGCTAACGAGACTTTATTTGATTATTATTCACCTTCCGATGTAATTAAATTGGTCATTTAACACTGTTATTGATAACAAATCAAACTTGAACCGCTATCATTTATCCGCAATCAACTTGCCGAGACCGGAAGTATTCCGAAAATAGGTCAAAAGAAGTCTGTGTCACCCAGTTCCTTTATAAACCTATCATTACTCTATATGTGCATAGGAACTGGGTGATCGAGTTTCGCCTAACAGCGGCCTCGCTTCGTAGGCTTTATCACGTTATAGAACTTACGAAGCCAGGCCGCTGTTGATTGAGACTTGATCACCCAGTTCCTATGCACATATCGAGTAATGATAGGGTTATAAAGGGACTGAGTGACACAGACTTCTTTTGACCTTATTTCGGGTTTCTTCCGGTCTCGGCAAGTTGATTGCGGATAAATGATAGCGGTTCAAGTTTGATTTGTTATTAATAACGCTGTAAAAGGACAAATTTAATTACATCGGAAGGTGAATAATGATCAAATAAAGTCTCGTTGGCAATAAAAATGACATGAAGTGTCAGAACTAGTGAGTATTGTGAGATGACACCAGACAATATATCATAAAAAAGTCAGAACAAAGATGGCGTCTGCCATCCCTTGATCATATAGGCTAGTTATAGTCAAGCAGTAGTAAGAAGTTTTATTTTAATCCCTTCAAGTCCCTGTGCATATTACATATGTTACATAACCTCTGGTCACGTGGTGTATTGGATCGGCGCCCCATTTCAATGCTAAGAGTATGGGTTGAACATAATTATAACAAGATTTATCTTTATAGAGGACTAAAATGCCGCTGTAAACTGGTGCTTTCGAAGAGAAAGAGAGGGACAGAGAGAGAGTGGGGGCGAATGTCTACTTCTATTACACTGGCTATTACATCGTAGACGATTAAAATGCCACAGTAAACTGACGGTTTCAAAGGAGAGAGATAAGGAGAGAGAGAGAGAGAGAGAGATTATTAAAGAATGTATCCAACACACTCATCGCTGATTACTAATCATAACAAGATTTATCTTTATAGAGGACTAAAATGCCGCAGTAAACTGGTGCTTTCGAAGAGAGAGAGAGAAAGTGTGGGGGGGGGGGCGAATGTCTACTTCTTTTACACTGGCTATTACATCGCAGTAAAACAAGCCATAACGTTGGATGTAGAATCAAAATCTGTAAACGCCTTCGATGATTTTTCAAGGATTAAATGATATAGTTGTTGTAATGCTTGTGAATTCATGTTGCAGCGTTATTGTCTCGTATCACTGGTTTATCATACCGGTGTGACGCGCATATGTAACATGGATCAACTGATTGACCCACATTTTAAAGTTACTCGGGTTTCTCCTCATTTCTCGTGTAAATCTTTCGCCTTTTACTAAAGATTTCCGTGGGGAGGAACAACTTAATGAGTCTATAGACAATTTCTTTAACCCTCTACGGAGGGTAAAAATAAAAAAAAATTAATGTATGATACCATAAATTCGATATTATTAAAACGTTTGGGAAAATACACCCATTAGAAAGTCCCGCATTTCACGGTTGGAATTGATAGCAAGAAGTCTCAAAATGATGATTAATCAGCACCGATTGTTTTTATCTTTAACTAATAAAATATACATCACCCTGAATTATCTTTCAGAGCAGCCATTATTCTATGGAGCTCAAAAACAAAGGGACAGTCGCGATCGTTTGCATTACGACCGCAGCGTTGAATCGACAACTTTGTGGCTAGGATGCGAATATCCAGTTCCGATTAACATGACTACGACCCCGTTCTTTAAAACTCGCCACGCGGAGTCCAAAAAAGTAAACACAGTCGAAGATTTTCGCCGCATTCACTTATCTAGATGTTATAATGCTTGTGTATTTTTATATTCCAGCGTTATTGTCCTGTATCACTGGTTTATCATACCGGTGTGACGCGTATATGCAACATGGACCAGGTGATTGGCCCACGTTTTAACAACACTCTGGTTTCTCCTCATTTCTCGTGTAAATCTTTCGCCTTTTACTAAAGATTTCCGTGGGGAGGAACAACTTAATGAGTGTATAGAGAATTTCTTTAACCCTCCATGTAGGGTAAAATTAAAATAACTGTTTATTAGTATTCCCCAGTATCTATTTAGGTGGCGGGAATGGCTTCAAATAGACCAACTACAATTTGTGGGTACCGATAGGGTGAACTTTAATGGTGGTCTGCCTCCCCTCCTCTGATATGGTTTCACGAGTTCATATATCACCAATGCTTTCCCCATTGACTTATTGTTGTTGGGTATAACGCTTTCTATCCACAGATGGACCATCACGTGGCAACTGGAAATAGAGACGAGTAAACATGGAATTTTCCGCCCCACCCCACTCTTGTATTTTTCCACATAAAAATCATGAATATTCACCAAAACCTGGCAGAAAATGTATATTCAAAAGCCTTTCTTCAATTCTACTACACCAACATGTCAACACAGATCGTCATCTGAAAAAAAGTCGGGAGGGGGGAACCAAAAAGCAAACCCTATTATATTCGTGGGGAGGAACTTAAGTATAGGCAATTTCTTTAACCCTCTATGTTGTATAAAATTAAAATAAATGCATCCAGGGTCGACTTGTCCATGCGATATTATAGTCCCAAATTTCGATAATCCTTATAAGACCCGAATCCAGACATGTGTTGAGAATAACCGTCGATCATTTGGTTCTCAATGAGATCTCGAAAGAGATGAAAATAGGGGACACGGCCGTCTGGTGACTATAGCAAACGTTAAGGCAGTTAAATTTTCGCAAAAACGTTTGAGTCGCTCAGAGAAAGAGAATTATATATACTCATATACAGTAAAAAGAAAATCGGTGTCTAATGGCATATCAAAGTTTAATCAAACGTAACAAGAATATAAGGTTACAAAACTTGAACATAAAGTAAAAAACAAAACATAAACAACAGGCGTTCATTCACACTCTTCTGAGAAGTCGCTGCCTTCGTTTGACTTTAGCTATCTCTGTGAGGGATCTTGTGTTTCTCGCACGACTTCTTTTGTTACCAAACCACTTTTTGACCTGCTCCGCTCTTTGACTCGAAATCTCGGCCAGTTGTTCAACTTGCTGGGCTGTTGGATACGGGTGCTCTAAGTGCGACTGGTACCACTGTTCCAGTACTTTCAGAGACCGACGACACAAGACTGGACGACTTCTCGCCGCTGTTGAAGACTTGGTTGATTGAGAGCGGGATGCCAATAACTGTAAACTAGACAGCACCCGGTCGATGATCATGCGTAGCTGGTTGTCGAGTTCCACATGCAGCGACTGTTGTAGAACTTTGGATGGGCAAGACTGAACACGGTTCATTCTCTCCATGTCAATGCTGGCAGAATGAAAGCGGTAAAAGCAGGATAGTTGTTGAACCATGTCTGGATATTCAGGTTGAAGCTTGGAAAACATCTCAAGGAGAGATTCTTCTTTGTCTCTGATATTTACCACCTCGTGGGTGGAAAACATCAAGGAATCTGCCAAGCCGTCAGTGGATTTCACTTCATCGACGATCAAACATCTCAGGTCGTTGTAATATTGTGGAATAACTGGTCCTTTGTTGTTGATTGTTTCATCTTCATACTGTACACGATTTGGCGATGTTTTATCATCAGCTACGAGGTGTGTCAGCTGAGAAATCGACAAGTTGCTGTCCCATGGCTTTTCATTTCCAAATTCCAATTCTAAACATTCCGTAAATCGGGCTTCTCCACACTCATCAACGAGATTGTCTGGAAAAAAGAGATAGAAATATGTTTAATTAAAATTTAATAGATTATATATTTCAAACGCATACATTTTCGTTCGTTTCTGGGGTTTAACGTTCACTTCCACCAAGGGTGATATCGTAGACAAAAAAAGATAGAAATATATTTAATAAAAATTGTACGACCAATTTGATAGATTATATTTGAAACGCATACATCTCAAGCTATCTTATATAGTAGAGAAGGTAGTTCTACATTTAACAAAGCGTCAGAATAGAGAAATTTACCTGTCACACTGATTATTTCGTAGTTACCCGCCGGAAGTTGTGAAAAATCGGGAATGAAAGAAGCCATGTTTTATTATATTTTCGTCTCGAAAATAAACCGTAATGAAATAAAATCCAGGAATGGCAGATTGAGAATGAGATGTCAGAATTGAGTTGATCCTTTTTATTTGAATCGTCTGTTTTATGATAACTGTTCATGTGGACGGACGGCTTGCTGAAGCCACTCAAGAGAGTTTTCACGCCACTTAATCCCCTGACAATATTAATTGATCAGTACTGACTGCTTACTCATTATTAACTAATAATATCTCCAACACACTCTCACTGATTACTAATCACCTATCGTAACAAGATTTATCTTTACAGAGGACTAAAATGCCGCAGTAAACTGACGGTTTCAAAGGAGAGAGAGAGAGAAGGAGAGAGAGAGATTATTAAATACTGTCTCCAACACACTCATCACTGATTACTAATTATAATAATACAATACAATACAGTTTATTCAATACCTTTGGCCTTCAGCCTATAGTACAAGTAAAGCATGTGTAATAATCAAAATACAAAACCTATCTAACGTGATCAATACTACAAACGAAACAGAATCCAATATTATAAATAATATGCAAATACATAGCTATCACAAGTGCCGTTTATACAATTCTATATACACAGATCACAATATAATACAGTATACTCAATACATTAATATTTCGTTTCTCACGTCTAATGCTAGTTTGATATAAATAGCTAGATTTTTATATACAAATTCTGATTTACATTGAAATAGTTTACGTAACTTATATTCAGAAGGGTTATTGTGACAGTATACTGGTAAGAAGTTCAAACGAAGATCTCTTAAGTCTGGACATACGAGAATGAAATGAAATTCATTTTCCATTTTATGCATATTACATATGTTACATAACCTCTGGTCACGTGGTGTATTGGATCGGCGCCCCATTTCAATGCTAAGAGTATGGGTTGAACATAATTATAACAAGATTTATCTTTATAGAGGACTAAAATGCCGCTGTAAACTGGTGCTTTCGAAGAGAAAGAGAGGGAGAGAGAGAGAGTGGGGGGCGAATGTCTACTTCTATTACACTGGCTATTACATCGTAGACGATTAAAATGCCACAGTAAACTGACGGTTTCAAAGGAGAGAGATAAGGAGAGAGAGAGAGAGAGAGATTATTAAAGAATGTATCCAACACACTCATCGCTGATTACTAATCATAACAAGATTTATCTTTATAGAGGACTAAAATGCCGCAGTAAACTGGTGCTTTCGAAGAGAGAGAGAGAAAGTGTGGGGGGGGGCGAATGTCTACTTCTTTTACACTGGCTATTACATCGCAGTAAAACAAGCCATAACGTTGGATGTAGAATCAAAATCTGTAAACGCCTTCTATGATTTTTCAAGGATTAAATGATATAGTTGTTGTAATGCTTGTGAATTCATGTTGCAGCGTTATTGTCTCGTATCACTGGTTTATCATACCGATGTGACGCGCATATGTAACATGGATCAACTGATTGACCCACATTTTAACTTTACTCTGGTTTCTCCTCATTTCTCGTGTAAATCTTTCGCCTTTTACTAAAGATTTCCGTGGGGAGGAACAACTTAATGAGTCTATAGACAATTTCTTTAACCCTCTACGGAGGGTAAAAATAAAAAAAAATTAATGTATGATACCATAAATTCGATATTATTAAAACGTTTGGGAAAATACACCCCGTAGAAAGTCCCGCATTTCACGGTTGGAATTGATAGCAAGAAGTCTCAAAATGATGATTAATCAGCACCGATTGTTTTTATCTTTAACTAATAAAATATACATCACCCTGAATTATCTTTCAGAGCAGCCATTATTCTATGGAGCTCAAAAACAAAGGGACAGTCGCGATCGTTTGCATTACGACCGCAGCGTTGAATCGACAACTTTGTGGCTAGGATGCGAATATCCAGTTCCGATTAACATGACTACGACCCCGTTCTTTAAAACTCGCCACGCGGAGTCCAAAAAAGTAAACACAGTCGAAGATTTTCGCCGCATTCACTTATCTAGATGTTATAATGCTTGTGTATTTTTATATTCCAGCGTTATTGTCCTGTATCACTGGTTTATCATACCGGTGTGACGCGTATATGCAACATGGACCAGGTGATTGGCCCACGTTTTAACAACACTCTGGTTTCTCCTCATTTCTCGTGTAAATCTTTCGCCTTTTACTAAAGATTTCCGTGGGGAGGAACAACTTAATGAGTGTATAGAGAATTTCTTTAACCCTCCATGTAGGGTAAAATTAAAATAACTTTTTATTAGTATTCCCCAGTATCTATTTAGGTGGCGGGAATGGCTTCAAATAGACCAACTACAATTTGTGGGTACCGATAGGGTGAACTTTAATGGTGGTCTGCCTCCCCTCCTCCGATATGGTTTCACGAGTTCATATATCACCAATGCTTTCCCCATTGACTTATTGTTGTTGGGTATAACGCTTTCTATCCACAGATGGACCATCACGTGGCAACTGGAAATAGAGACGAGTAAACATGGAATTTTCCGCCCCACCCCACTCTTGTATTTTTCCACATAAAAATCATGAATATTCACCAAAACCTGGCAGAAAATGTATATTCAAAAGCCTTTCTTCAATTCTACTGCACCAACATGTCAACACAGATCGTCATCTGAAAAAAAGTCGGGAGGGGGGAACCAAAAAGCAAACCCTATTATATTCGTGGGGAGGAACTTAAGTATAGGCAATTTCTTTAACCCTCTATGTTGTATAAAATTAAAATAAATGCATCCAGGGGCGACTTGTCCATGCGATATTATAGTCCCAAATTTCGATAATCCTTATAAGGCCCGAATCCAGACATGTGTTGAGAATAACCGTCGATCATTTGGTTCTCAATGAGATCTCGAAAGAGATGAAAATAGGGGACACGGCCGTCTGGTGACTATAGCAAACGTTAAGGCAGTTAAATTTTCGCAAAAACGTTTGAGTCGCTCAGAGAAAGAGAATTATATATACTCATATACAGTAAAAAGAAAATCGGTGTCTAATGGCATATCAAAGTTTAATCAAACGTAACAAGAATATAAGGTTACAAAACTTGAACATAAAGTAAAAAACAAAACATAAACAACAGGCGTTCATTCACACTCTTCTGAGAAGTCGCTGCCTTCGTTTGGCTTTAGCTATCTCTGTGAGGGATCTTGTGTTTCTCGCACGACTTCTTTTGTTACCAAACCACTTTTTGACCTGCTCCGCTGTTAGACTCGAAATCTCGGCCAGTTGTTCAACTTGCTGGGCTGTTGGATACGGGTGCTCTAAGTGCGACTGGTACCACTGTTCCAGTACTTTCAGAGACCGACGACACAAGACTGGACGACTTCTCGCCGCTGTTGAAGACTTGGTTGATTGAGAGCGGGATGCCAATAACTGTAAACTAGACTGCACCCGGTCGATGATCATGCGTAGCTGGTTGTCGAGTTCCACATGCAGCGAGACTGTTGTAGAACTTTGGATGGGCAAGACTGAACACGGTTCATTCTCTCCATGTCAATGCTGGCAGAATGAAAGCGGTAAAAGCAGGATAGTTGTTGAACCATGTCTGGATATTCAGGTTGAAGCTTGGAAAACATCTCAAGGAGAGATTCTTCTTTGTCTCTGATATTTACCACCTCGTGGGTGGAAAACATCAAGGAATCTGCCAAGCCGTCAGTGGATTTCACTTCATCGACGATCAAACATCTCAGGTCGTTGTAATATTGAGGAATAACTGGTCCTTTGTTGTTGATTGTTTCATCTACATACTGTACACGATTTGGCGATGTTTTATCATCAGCTACGAGGTGTGTCAGCTGAGAAATCGACAAGTTGCTGTCCCATGGCTTTTCATTTCCAAATTCCAATTCTAAACATTCCGTAAATCGGGCTTCTCCACACTCATCAACGAGATTGTCTGGAAAAAAGAGATAGAAATATGTTTAATTAAAATTTAATAGATTATATATTTCAAACGCATACATTTTCGTTCGTTTCTGGGGTTTAACGTTCACTTCCACCAAGGGTGATATCGTAGACAAAAAAAGATAGAAATATATTTAATAAAAATTGTACGACCAATTTGATAGATTATATTTGAAACGCATACATCTCAAGCTATCTTATATAGTAGAGAAGGTAGTTCTACATTTAACAAAGCGTCAGAATAGAGAAATTTACCTGTCACACTGATTATTTCGTAGTTACCCGCCGGAAGTTGTGAAAAATCGGGAATGAAAGAAGCCATGTTTTATTATATTTTCGTCTCGAAAATAAACCGTAATGAAATAAAATCCAGGAATGGCAGATTGAGAATGAGATGTCAGAATTGAGTTGATCCTTTTTATTTGAATCGTCTGTTTTATGATAACTGTTCATGTGGACGGACGGCTTGCTGAAGCCACTCAAGAGAGTTTTCACGCCACTTAATCCCCTGACAATATTAATTGATCAGTACTGACTGCTTACTCATTATTAACTAATAATATCTCCAACACACTCTCACTGATTACTAATCACCTATCGTAACAAGATTTATCTTTACAGAGGACTAAAATGCCGCAGTAAACTGACGGTTTCAAAGGAGAGAGAGAGAGAAGGAGAGAGAGAGATTATTAAATACTGTCTCCAACACACTCATCACTGATTACTAATTATAACAAGATTTATCTTTATAGAGGACTAAACTGGTGCTTTCGAAGAGAAAGAGAGAGAGAGAGAGAGTGGGGGCGAATGTCTACTTCTATTACACTGGCTATTACATCGTAGACGATTAAAATGCCACAGTAAACTGACGGTTTCAAAGGAGAGAGATAAGGAGAGAGAGAGAGAGAGAGATTATTAAAGAATGTATCCAACACACTCATCGCTGATTACTAATCATAACAAGATTTATCTTTATAGAGGACTAAAATGCCGCAGTAAACTGGTGCTTTCGAAGAGAGAGAGAGAAAGTGTGGGGGGGGGGGGGCGAATGTCTACTTCTTTTACACTGGCTATTACATCGCAGTAAAACAAGCCATAACGTTGGATGTAGAATCAAAATCTGTAAACGCCTTCGATGATTTTTCAATGATTAAATGATGTAGTTGTTGTAATGCTTGTGAATTCATGTTGCAGCGTTATTGTCTCGTATCACTGGTTTATCATACCGGTGTGACGCGCATATGTAACATGGATCAACTGATTGACCCACATTTTAACGTTACTCTGGTTTCTCCTCATTTCTCGTGTAAATCTTTCGCCTTTTACTAAAGATTTCCGTGGGGAGGAACAACTTAATGAGTCTATAGACAATTTCTTTAACCCTCTACGGAGGGTAAAAATAAAAAAAATTAATGTATGATACCATAAATTCGATATTATTAAAACGTTTGGGAAAATACACCCCGTAGAAAGTCCCGCATTTCACGGTTGGAATTGATAGCAAGAAGTCTCAAAATGATGATTAATCAGCACCGATTGTTTTTATCTTTAACTAATAAAATATACATCACCCTGAATTATCTTTCAGAGCAGCCATTATTCTATGGAGCTCAAAAACAAAGGGACAGTCGCGATCGTTTGCATTACGACCGCAGCGTTGAATCGACAACTTTGTGGCTAGGATGCGAATATCCAGTTCCGATTAACATGACTACGACCCCGCTCTTTAAAACTCGCCACGCGGAGTCCAAAAAAGTAAACACAGTCGAATATTTTCGCCGCATTCACTTATCTAGATGTTATAATGCTTGTGTATTTTTATATTCCAGCGTTATTGTCCTGTATCACTGGTTTATCATACCGGTGTGACGCGTATATGCAACATGGAATTCATGTTGCAGCGTTATTGTCTCGTATCACTGGTTTATCATACCGGTGTGACGCGCATATGTAACATGGATCAACTGATTGACCCACGTTTTAACAACACTCTGGTTTCTCCTCATTTCTCGTGTAAATCTTTCGCCTTTTACTAAAGATTTCCGTGGGGAGGAACAACTTAATGAGTGTATAGGGAATTTCTTTAACCCTCCATGTAGGGTAAAATTAAAATAACTGTTTATTAGTATTCCCCAGTATCTATTTAGGTGGCGGGAATGGCTTCAAATAGACCAACTACAATTTGTGGGTACCGATAGGGTGAACTTTAATGGTGGTCTGCCCCCCCTCCTCCGATATGGTTTCACGAGTTCATATATCACCAATGCTTTCCCCATTGACTTATTGTTGTTGGGTATAACGCTTTCTATCCACAGATGGCAACTGGAAATAGAGACGAGTAAACATGGAATTTTCCGCCCCACCCCACTCTTGTATTTTTCCACATAAAAATCATGAATATTCACCAAAACCTGGCAGAAAATGTATATTCAAAAGCCTTTCTTCAATTCTACTACACCAACATGTCAACACAGATCGTCATCTGAAAAAAAGTCGGGAGGGGGTAACCAAAAAGCAAACCCTATTATATTCGTGGGGAGGAACTTAAGTATAGGCAATTTCTTTAACCCTCTATGTTGTATAAAATTAAAATAAATGCATCCAGGGGCGACTTGTCCATGCGATATTATAGTCCCAAATTTCGATAATCCTTATAAGGCCCGAATCCAGACATGTGTTGAGAATAACCGTCGATCATTTGGTTCTCAATGAGATCTCGAAAGAGATGAAAATAGGGGACACGGCCGTCTGGTGACTATAGCAAACGTTAAGGCAGTTAAATTTTCGCAAAAACGTTTGAGTCGCTCAGAGAAAGAGAATTATATATACTCATATACAGTAAAAAGAAAATCGGTGTCTAATGGCATATCAAAGTTTAATCAAACGTAACAAGAATATAAGGTTACAAAACTTGAACATAAAGTAAAAAAAAAAACATAAACAACAGGCGTTCATTCACACTCTTCTGAGAAGTCGCTGCCTTCGTTTGACTTTAGCTATCTCTGTGAGGGATCTTGTGTTTCTCGCACGACTTCTTTTGTTACCAAACCACTTTTTGACCTGCTCCGCTGTTAGACTCGAAATCTCGGCCAGTTGTTCAACTTGCTGGGCTGTTGGATACGGGTGCTCTAAGTGCGACTGGTACCACTGTTCCAGTACTTTCAGAGACCGACGACACAAGACTGGACGACTTCTCGCCGCTGTTGAAGACTTGGTTGATTGAGAGCGGGATGCCAATAACTGTAAACTAGACTGCACCCGGTCGATGATCATGCGTAGCTGGTTGTCGAGTTCCACATGCAGCGACTGTTGTAGAACTTTGGATGGGCAAGACTAAACACGGTTCATTCTCTCCATGTCAATGCTGGCAGAATGAAAGCGGTAAAAGCAGGATAGTTGTTGAACCATGTCTGGATATTCAGGTTGAAGCTTGGAAAACATCTCAAGGAGAGATTCTTCTTTGTCTCTGATATTTACCACCTCGTGGGTGGAAAACATCAAGGAATCTGCCAAGCCGTCAGTGGATTTCACTTCATCGACGATCAAACATCTCAGGTCGTTGTAATATTGAGGAATAACTGGTCCTTTGTTGTTGATTGTTTCATCTTCATACTGTACACGATTTGGCGATGTTTTATCATCAGCTACGAGGTGTGTCAGCTGAGAAATCGACAAGTTGCTGTCCCATGGCTTTTCATTTCCAAATTCCAATTCTAAACATTCCGTAAATCGGGCTTCTCCACACTCATCAACGAGATTGTCTGGAAAAAAGAGATAGAAATATGTTTAATTAAAATTTAATAGATTATATATTTCAAACGCATACATTTTCGTTCGTTTCTGGGGTTTAACGTTCACTTCCACCAAGGGTGATATCGTAGACAAAAAAAGATAGAAATATATTTAATAAAAATTGTACGACCAATTTGATAGATTATATATGAAACGCATACATCTCAAGCTATCTTATATAGTAGAGAAGGTAGTTCTACATTTAACAAAGCGTCAGAATAGAGAAATTTACCTGTCACACTGATTATTTCGTAGTTACCCGCCGGAAGTTGTGAAAAATCGGGAATGAAAGAAGCCATGTTTTATTATATTTTCGTCTCGAAAATAAACCGTAATGAAATAAAATCCAGGAATGGCAGATTGAGAATGAGATGTCAGAATTGAGTTGATCCTTTTTATTTGAATCGTCTGTTTTATGATAACTGTTCATGTGGACGGACGGCTTGCTGAAGCCACTCAAGAGAGTTTTCACGCCACTTAATCCCCTGACAATATTAATTGATCAGTACTGACTGCTTACTCATTATTAACTAATAATATCTCCAACACACTCTCACTGATTACTAATCACCTATCGTAACAAGATTTATCTTTACAGAGGACTAAAATGCCACAGTAAACTGACGGTTTCAAAGGAGAGAGAGAGAGAGAAGGAGAGAGAGAGATTATTAAATACTGTCTCCAACACACTCATCACTGATTACTAATTATAACAAGATTTATCTTTATAGAGGACTAAAATGCCGCTGTAAACTGGTGCTTTCGAAGAGAAAGAGAGGGAGAGAGAGAGAGTGGGGGGCGAATGTCTACTTCTATTACACTGGCTATTACATCGTAGACGATTAAAATGCCACAGTAAACTGACGGTTTCAAAGGAGAGAGATAAGGAGAGAGAGAGAGAGAGATTATTAAAGAATGTATCCAACACACTCATCGCTGATTACTAATCATAACAAGATTTATCTTTATAGAGGACTAAAATGCCGCAGTAAACTGGTGCTTTCGAAGAGAGAGAGAGAAAGTGTGGGGGGGGGGGGGGGGCGAATGTCTACTTCTTTTACACTGGCTATTACATCGCAGTAAAACAAGCCATAACGTTGGATGTAGAATCAAAATCTGTAAACGCCTTCGAAGATTTTTCAAGGATTAAATGGTATAGTTGTTGTAATGCTTGTGAATTCATGTTGCAGCGTTATTGTCTCGTATCACTGGTTTATCATACCGGTGTGACGCGCATATGTAACATGGATCAACTGATTGACCCACATTTTAACGTTACTCTGGTTTCTCCTCATTTCTCGTGTAAATCTTTCGCCTTTTACTAAAGATTTCCGTGGGGAGGAACAACTTAATGAGTCTATAGACAATTTCTTTAACCCTCTACGGAGGGTAAAAATAAAAAAAAATAATGTATGATACCATAAATTCGATATTATTAAAACGTTTGGGAAAATACACCCCGTAGAAAGTCCCGCATTTCACGGTTGGAATTGATAGAAAGAAAGAAATGTTGTTTAATGGCACGTCAGCTCCAACCGGGCCATATTGCGCCAAACATGATGAAATTATCGAGACAAATTAAAACAATATCACAGGGATGTATTTATATATGTAAATAAAAACAAATATCACAGAAAATATAGCTAAAAATAAATATATCAATTACATTACATATATAAATATTTAAAATGCAGTATACGATAAATATATACAATTAAAATTTTGAATAAAAATTTGTCTCTCTTAAAAATGCTAGCAATTTATCATAAAGCTCCGGTTGTGCAAATAGCTGACGTGCTGACTGGCAACGGTAGTACTTAGATCTAATATTCTTGAGATGCTTGCACTCAATCAAAATGTGCTTCACTGTCAAAGGAACATGACAGTGTTGACATTCTGGTTGAGGCTCTCGCTTTAAGATGAAAATATGAGTTAAAAAGGTATGACCTATGCGAGAGCGACACAAGACAACTTCATCCCTCCTGCTTGTACGATAGGAGCTTGGCCAATCTCCTAAGAGAGGCTTGATGTGATGAAGTTTGTTTGTGCCTGCAAGATCCCAAGACCGTTGCCAGCGGTCATAAATACAATGATTTATTGAAGATTTAAAATCTTTATAAGGAATTAAAAAGTGTGATTGGGGAAGATCTAAAGCAGCTTTGGCAGCAAAATCTGCTAGATCATTCCCCTTTATATTGACGTGACTGGGGAGCCAGCAGAAGACGACGTCTTTGCTGCTGAGCTCGTACGATAGTAGCAGACGATAGACATCTGCTACTAATGGGTGTTCAAGCTGTTTATTGTTAATTGCTTGTAAAGAGGACAGAGAATCAGTAAAGATGATATGCTTTAAAGCTGAAGAGGACTGAATGAACTCCAAGGCCTGAAGAATGGCCTGGAGTTCAGCTGTAAATATGGAAGCAGCAGGTGGGAGACTCACGGAAATGGTCTCAGATGGCGTCACAGTAGCCGAAGCTACCCGATCACCATCCTTAGAACCATCTGTGTATATAGGAGCATAATCACCATACTTAGACCGTAACTCTCTAAAGAGAGATTGGAACACCGTAGAGCTAGTATCTCTCTTTTTATGTTGAGTAAGATCGAAATCGATCTTTGGGGGAGACGTAGCCCACGGTGGAGTCCTAAAGACAGGGGTGTTCGCAATACTGTCGAGGCTGATGCCAGCCTCAGACAAAAGGGGTTGTATGCGAATACCGAATGATGGAACAACATTCGTCTTTACCAGATACAAATGCTCATGAAGAGGTCTAAATATGGTGTTAAATGAAATATGATTGGGAAGTGATGCAATTTTCGTAGCATACTGCAGGGCCAGTTTATCACGTCTGTTGTGCAATGAGGGCTCGTGCGCCTCGACGTATAAACTGTCCACTGGAGATGTACGAAATGCTCCTAAACTGATTCTAAGTCCTTGGTTGTGTATGGTGTCGAGCTCTTTGAGATAAGACTCGCGGGCAGACCCATACACTATACACCCATAATCGAGTTTTGATCGAATTAATGCTCGATATAATCGGAGCAAGACCTTACGGTCTGCTCCCCAGTCAGTATTTGATAAGACTCTCAATATGTTGAGGGCTTTCAGACATTTCTTCTTTAGGTTTTTAATATGGGGGATAAATGATAATTTCTTATCAAATATCAGCCCCAGAAATTTGGTTTCATCCACAACTGGAAGGCGATTGCCATCCAAATAAAGTTCTGGATCTGGATGCAAACCTCGTTTCTGACAGAAATGCATGCAGACAGTCTTGGATTTCGAAAAACGAAATCCATTTTCGGTTGCCCATTGTTGAAGGGAATTCAAACAAAGCTGCAACTTACGTTCGATTATCCGCATGTCTGTAGAACCATAGCACATCTGAAAGTCATCAACATAAAGAGCGCCGTTTGTACCTGGTTTAAGGCACGCTGGGATAGTGTTAATTTTTATAGCAAATAATGTTGGTGATAAAATACTTCCCTGGGGGACCCCCATTTCCTGAGGAAATGGGTCAGAGAATATTGATCCCAGTCGTACCTTAAATGACCTATCTTCGAGGAAATTTTTAATGAAGATAGGTAAGCGACCTCGTAGGCCGAGGTTATGGAGGTCGCGCATGATACCATGTTTCCATGTGGTATCATAAGCTTTCTCCAGATCGAAAAATATAGCAACTAAATGTTGCTTCTGGATGAAAGCGTCCCTGACGAACGTTTCAAATCTGACGAGATGATCAAGAGTGCTCCTTTGGGACCGAAATCCACATTGGAGGTCAGTAATGAGGTTGTTAAACTCTAGGTACCAAACAAGCCTTCGATTGATCAATCTCTCCATGGTTTTGCAAATACAGCTAGTTAAAGCAATCGGACGATAATTGGTAGGATTCGTATGATCTTTACCCGGTTTAGGGATGGGAATGATTGTGGCTTCATGCCACGAAGGAGGGAAATTCCCATCAACCCAAATCTGGTTGAAAAGATCCAGTAAGATGAGGAGTGTTGGAAAAGGTAAATGTTTTAAAATCTGGTAGTGTATTTCATCTGGACCAGTTGCAGTATCCCGAGCCCGCTTAAGCGAATCTCGAAGTTCTGCAATGGAAAATGTATCATTATAGCATTCATCATTGCGGGACTTGAAATTAAGTCGCCTTTTCTCCTGTTGTTGTCTAATGCCTCGAAAGGCATCGGAGGAGAAATTGGATGATGAATTGAATGAAAAAGTACTGGCCAGAGAATTAGCAATATCAGGAAATGTTGTTAAGGTGGTATTATCAACATTGAGATGGTTAACTGATAATGCACTACTTTTACCTTTAATCCTACGAATCCTATCCCATACCGACTTAGATGTGGTACGGGAATTGATCCTTGAGACATAACTCTCCCATGAAGATTTCTTTGCTTGACGTATGGTTCTACGGGCCTTCGCCCGGACCATTTGGTATGCCGCAATATTCTCCATGGAAGGATGGTTCTTTAAACGTCTCAGTATACGATCACGCTCTTTAAGAGCGGATTTGCAATCGTCGTTAAACCATGGTTTATTGAAACGTTTTGGTTCAGTCGTGGTTTTTGGAATCGCCTGCTCAGCTACATCTTGAAGAATTGAAGTGAATAAGGCCATAGGCTCATCTGCATCTTCTAACTCCTTTGCATCAAAAGAGAAAAGACACAAAGATTCAAAAAGAGCCCAATCAGCCTTATGCAACTTCCACCTCTGAGGTCTTTCAACCGGAGAGGGACCGTTATTATCTATCAAGATAGGAAAGTGGTCACTACCACACAGATCTTCATTTACCCTCCATGTAAAATCCTGAAACAGGACCGGCGAGCAAATGGTGAGATCGAGAGAAGAAAAAGAAGATGTGGCAGGATGTAGATAAGTAGGCGAGTCATCATTTAATAAACACAAATTATTAATGTTAATGAAGTCCGCTATTTGTTTACCTCTGTTGTTATCATCTGTACTACCCCAGAGGGAATGATGACCATTGAAATCCCCCGTAATAATAAACGGGAGTGGAAGCTGTGCAATAAGGTCATCAAGATCTCTAGGGTTCAGATGTAAACTTGGTGGAAGATATATAGAGCAGAGTGTTACAGGAATATGTAAAGTCACCTTAACTGCAACTGCCTGTAAAGGGGTGTTGAGTGTGACTAGACTCTGAGGAATGTCTCCATTCAGAATAATAGATACACCCCCATGAGCTCTACCATCACCAACTGCATAATGATGGTAACCAACAAAATGTCTAAAAGACAAAGTGTCAGAATTCCTCAAAAAAGTTTCCTGTAAACAAATAGCTAAAGGATTGTATTTTTGAATTAATAATTGGACTTCATTAAAATTTGGTTTTAAACCACGACAATTCCATTGAATAATGGAATTTACCATTGTCAGGGATATGTTACTTTGGAAGGTTTAGTAGAGTCGACATGGACATCTACTGTTGTAATACCTTCCATAGAATCAGCATTTCCATATTTATTGTGAAGGGCGATAGGATCATTACTACCCTTTTTCTCCCTTCCTCTCAGCTTCGCCAATCGTTTTTTTTTCCTTTTTAGATAAATCGTCTTTATCTTGTGATTGTGATGGCGAAGGGCTAGACTTTCGTCCGTCCTTTCCAGACTGGCGTATAACAGTAATCGGCTTCTCTGTTGAAGAAGTCGACGACGAAGATTGAGAGGACGTCGCAGACGAAGATTGAGAGGACGTCGCAGACGAAGAATTGATGATAGAGCTCTCTAATGTTTGAGAGGAGTTCGAGGAATCTTTGATTGTATGCTGATGTTTTATTAATTTTGGGTTATCCTCTTTATCAGGCCATGTATAATCGGTCTGAACGGATATGGTTCTGGTAGATACTTTTACGACACTAGAAAACGACTTACCGGCTTGCGGGGTCGTGAACAGTGATGTAAGTTCTACTTGTTTCTTAGCATCAAAGTAAGAAATTTTCCGTTCAGATATAACCTGTTGGATCCGTGGAATTGATAGCAAGAAGTCTCAAAATGATGATTAATCAGCACCGATTGTTTTTATCTTTAACTAATAAAATATACATCACCCTGAATTATCTTTCAGAGCAGCCATTATTCTATGGAGCTCAAAAACAAAGGGACAGTCGCGATCGTTTGCATTACGACCGCAGCGTTGAATCGACAACTTTGTGGCTAGGATGCGAATATCCAGTTCCGATTAACATGACTACGACCCCGCTCTTTAAAACTCGCCACGCGGAGTCCAAAAAAGTAAACACAGTCGAAGATTTTCGCCGCATTCACTTATCTAGATGTTATAATGCTTGTGTATTTTTATATTCCAGCGTTATTGTCCTGTATCACTGGTTTATCATACCGGTGTGACGCGTATATGCAACATGGACCAGCGGATTGGCCCACGTTTTAACAACACTCTGGTTTCTCCTCATTTCTCGTGTAAATCTTTCGCCTTTTACGAGTAGAAATCAGGGTTTAGTATTACAGTGGATCGACTGGGTGGGGCCAAGATGGCCGAACAAGAACACATCATTGATGTTGATATTGACGACGAGGATATTGATGAAAGTATATCAAGAAGAACTGTTAAAGTTACAATCGAGAAGAAGGATTATGTTTATAGGAAGGATGTTTTTGATTTATTTGTTAGTATTTTTGGCAATGGGCGTGTAGTAGAGGCTATTGCGAAGCGGGAAAAAAGCGAGGAATGGTTTGTGACAGTGAAGAGCGAAACAGCATATGAGCAGTGCTTAAAACAAGATTCAAGAGTTTATAATGGGAGGAAATTTTATTTAAGTGATGCTTCAAAGTGTATAGTGAATTTGCGAGTGCACTGGGTCTCCAGGGATTACAAGAATGGATTTCTTAAGAAGGTGTTCAGCAGGTATGGAGAAGTCCGATCTGTGAGAGAGGAGACATCGAACATTGAAGGGTTTGGAGTTATGAATGGTCTTAGGCATGTAACTTTGGTGTGTACAGATTCCCAAGCTGGGAACATCCCACACATGATTCGCTTGTGTAAAGGAAGGGTGCGAACGTTAGTCACGGCTCCAGGCTGCCTACCCTTATGTTTAAGATGTAACTGCATCGGCCACGTGGCAGCTAGTTGTGTGCAGGGAAGGTCAGAGCTGAGCAGGCCACTTTTTACAGAGGTTTTGAATGGCAGAAGATCACCTCCCCAGGTTGTTGACTGCCAAGTGGCAGAGGTAGAAACGAAGAAAAATGATGAATGTGAAGAGCGACGATGATAGTACCGACGATGATAGTACTGTGATGACAGCGACGATGATAGTACCGACAGTGAGAAAGGCGCTTTAGTAATAGACGAAACAGGAATGGATGAAACGAGTGGTGGTGAAGGGATGGAAAGTGTTGTGGGAGAGACAGGCAGTGGCGAAGGGGAGTCAAGTATTGTCTTGGGGGAGTCAAGTAGTGTCCTGGGGGAGGCAAGTAGTGGCATGGGGGGAAGCAAGTGGTTATATGGGGGAAGCAAGTAGTTGTATGAGGGAGACAGATAGTGGCAATGAAGAGACAAGTGTGATCAAAACAGGTGCGTCGGGTAATAAGCGGAGAAGTGACAGTGATCAAATAAAGGATAATAAGAAGACAAAAAGTGGTGCTAAAGGGGGGAAGGGGAGTGGAAAAAAGAAATAGTTTTTCTATTTGTAGTTTGTATTTGTTTTTCTTGTGGTGTAATAGGATTGGATTAGCAGTGCTTGTGTTTCATTATATATGTTTTCTAACTGGATTAATTATGGATTACCATTTATATTGTAAGTTTTATATTTTATCTTTTATTCTCAGTATGACTTGGCTAAGAGTAGAATTGTTTGTTTATCATTCTTGGCAAGGTACTCAGTTTATTTAGGATTGTATAGACCTAGGCTTGTTGTTATAACTTGTCTCTGTTTGTACTATCCATACTACTGGTTATTTTAGTACACTTTGCAATCTGTTTGTTTACTTTCTAATTAAGAAATTATAAATGTCTAATATTAGATTTGTATCAATAAACTGTCGTAGTTTTATTTCTCCTCAGAAATCGAGAATTATTGCTCGTGATCTTAGAGATATGAAGGTGGACATTGCATTTTTACAAGATACTAATATTTGCAACGTAGAAAAAGCTAAATTTTATGAAAATGTTTTGGGTGGGAAATGTATTTGGTCTTTTGGCTCTCGTCGATCAACGGGTGTTGGAATAGTTTTATTCAATCATTTAAATTTCGTAATTAGAAAGATAAACTTTGATTTTGAAGGTCGATTGGTTGTTGTTGATGTTGACATCAATAACACGCAGTATAGATTAATATGTATATATGCACCAGTAAATTGTGCGGATAGAAATGACTTTTTATTAACGATACCGCAGTATTTGGCTTGCAAGCGGTATGTAATTTTGGGAGGGGATTTCAATTTTGTCATGAATCCGCTTTTAGATAAAGTGGGAGGGAATATTGAAAAGGGGACTATCGGGAAAAGTAATTTGGGTGATATTTTAAAAGATTTCAATTTAAACGATGCATATAGACTGTTATATCCTAATATTGTTAAAGTGACATGGCGAGGTAATGGCGTCGCTTGTCGCTTCGATCGATTTTATGTGAGTAAGGCTCTTTTTAATAAAATTGTAAGTTTTGACGTCCTTCCTTGTGCACCGAGTGATCATGATTATGTTCTGTTGGAGTTAAATGTCTCGGATGGCATCAAAATTGGGGAGGGATATTGGAAATTCAATAGTTCTATTTTAAATGATCGGGCTTATGTCTCTCTTTTTACTGATTTTTGGATTAAAAGCGTGATTGGGAAAGTAATTACTATTAAGTGGTGGGAGGGTATGAAAATTTCTATTCAGAATTTAACGAAAGGTTACTGTAAAAAGAAGGCTCGATTGAAGCGAAAAATAGCGTTTGACCTAGAGAAACGCTTCAGGATTTTGGCTGACGCTGAAGCACGCTCACCTGGTTTATATATAGGTCAGATTAACGCGTTAAAGAAACAGTTATATAATCATAAGGCGGAGGTTTCCCAAGGAGCTTATATTAGGTCTCGGGCGTTGCAGCTTGACAATGAGCAGGTAGCATCGCGCATTTTTCAAAATAGAGAAAATCGGAAAGGAGAAAATAAAATTATCCAGAATTTAGAGGATAAAGATGGCAATTTGGCAAAAGATATGCCTTCAATTTTAGACATATGTAAGGATTTTTATTCAGAATTATTTTCGGAAGAGGCCATCGAAGAAAGTCTATTTGATGAATTTTTAAATAATTTACCTAAATTAGATGACTATAGTCAAGATGTATGCGAAGGCAAGATTAGGCCACATGAATTAATTTTGGCATTAAACGGCATGCAGAATGATAAATCGCCGGGTCCCGATGGTATCTGCAAAGAGTTTTATGATAAGTTTAATTATTTATTAGGTGATGTTTTAGTTTCAATTTATAATCTATCATTTGATGAAGGAATGTTACCTTTTAGTCAGCGTCAATGTTATATAACTTTACTATGTAAAGATCTTAATCAGAAACACCTTTTAAAGTATTGGCGCCCTATTTCATTATTAAATGTAGATTATAAATTGTTGTCAAAGATATTACAGTTAAGACTGCGAAGTGTACTAGATGAAATTGTCGAACCGGATCAGACATGTGCTGTGAGGGGTCGGTCAATTTCTGATAATCTGCATCTCTTACGAAGTGTTATTGATTATGTCGATCAGAAGGATTTGTCTGTTTCTTTCATTTGTTTGGACCAAGCAAAGGCTTTTGATCGAGTAAATCATAATTTTCTTTTTACTGCTTTGGAACGTTATTCTTTTGGCCCTATGTTTTTAAAATGGATTAAATTATTATATACAGATATTTATAGCTCTGTCATCGTAAACGGACATATTTCGGACAATTTTAGTGTCACGCGATCAGTTCGGCAGGGATGTAGCTTGTCTCCTCTTTTGTATATATTGTCATTGGAACCGTTTTATATAAAAGTCAGGAATGATAAACAAATAAAGGGTATTGTTATCCCGGGTAGCGGGGAAGAAGCTAAGATTGTGGGTTATGCGGATGATACAACTGGGATTTGTTCGACTGTTGCGAGTGTGGAGAGATTGTTGTTTCAGTGTAAGAGGTTCTCGGTTGTATCTGGGTCAAAACTCAATTTAGAGAAAACAAAGGGCTTATGTTTTGGTAAATTTAGGACTTCTTCAGATCACGTGTTTGGTATTTCTTGGCCCGACAAAGCAAAAATTTTAGGTGTTTATTTTGGTCGTAATATATCTGAAGATGATAATTGGAGTAATATATTTAAAAAGTTCACAGCAAATTTTACTGTTTGGAAGTCTACACATCTATCTATATTTGGAAGATGTAATGTAGCTAAGATCTTGGCTTGTTCTAAACTATGGTATGTTAGTCAAGTTTTACCGTTACCCAATCATTATTATAAAATGTTTAAATTTCATATGTTTAGATATATATGGGCTTCACGTTTCTTTGAACCTGTTCGAAGGACGGCCCTCTATGGTAAATTAAAAGATGGAGGTTTAAATATTTTGGACATTGAAACGAAAATAAAGTCATTTTTGTTAAATCATATTCTCAAGATTTTGAAGTGTCACGGGGCCAAATGGGTTGAATTCGCCAAATATTGGATTGGTTTTTCGCTACGGCATGTTAATTCGGAACTGGGTTCTAATTTAAGGCCACACTCGGCGAATATTCCTGTGTTCTATCAGAAATGTTTGTCTGTTTTCCGTGATTTTTGTAAATTGTACCCAGACTTTGATTGGCATGGTAATTGGAATTCCAGGAGTTTTTATGATTTACTGATTAGTAAGATTAAAACAGAACCTCGATGTTTTAGTTTATTTTCACAGGTTGACTTCAAGTTGTCTTTTTCTAACTGTACAAATATCTTTGTTGATCCGTTATCAAGGGAGACAACTTGGAAGTCAATCCATTATATTTTGCCAACAAGTAGTTGTAAGTTCATTACTAGTCATACTGAGAATAAGTTCTGTAACTTTTGTAATGTATATTTAGAAACTCAAGTTCATTTAATGTATAATTGTAAATATGTTAAACGGTTATGGGAAACAGTACATAATTGGGTTTTTGACCTTAGTTTGGGTGAGATAAATCTCAATGTTTGGCATGTTATTTTTAATACAATTCCATCAAAGAAAGGGAAATATATCCACAATGTTATTTTATGCATTGTTGCTTTGGCTAGGCGGCATATTTGGGCTACGCGATGCGATGTAAAATATAGACATAAGACCGTCTCAGATATTGGTATTTTATTGGAATTTGTTGAAAAGTTGAGAATTAGAATCTGGGCGGACCGGATCCGACTCAGTGAGACTTCTTTTAAAAGTCATTGGTTAAACCCTGGTATGTTCTGTAATCTTAATAATGGGAACTTGAGTTTTCTTTTCGATAGGTAATATATTCTGTTTTTACATAGCATAATTATATTTTCATTTTCAAGAGTTGTCCCCCTTCAGGGTTGTGACAAAACACTGACATGCAAGAACGTTTATTTAGGTGTGTTTTTATAACAGTAATTATCGTTGTTTATTTAATTTTACTATTGGATTTAGAGAAATTAAGTTGACTGTAGTTGTCTCCCTTCAGTTTATTACACAGCACTGCTAATCTTAACATGTCTGTTTATTAATATATTATGTATTTATATACATATTTATCTTTATATTATCATTGTTGTTATTGAATTGTAGGTTATGGTTGTATTCATATGTTACTAAATGGTTTCGTATTGACGCTTTGTAATGAATTATATTAACTGTGGTCAATGTGTACATAATGTGTATTATAAATCGTTCTAGTACATACACTTGAACCTATTTATACATTATTTGTCTAATTGTATATATTATTATTCTAAACTTTCATTTATTGAAGTACAGTTTATTTCTTTTACTTATCTAATTGTATATCTTGTTATTCCAACATTATATTTATATATTTTTGCATTAATAGTAATAATAGCAAGTGTGGTTGTGGTGTGAGAAAAGAGAATGAATGTGTGTATAATAGTGTGTGTTTGGAAAATTTTGTTTATAAATATGTTTAATTATTTGTAAGAAAGTTCAGTATATGCATGAATGGGTGTATATGGCGCGTGTGTGTGTAAGTATGTATGGGTGAGTGAATGGTAATTTTATATTCATTGTATATATTCGTTATCATTGTACATTTTCATCTTTACATGTATATATATTCTCATGAAATAAATTTATTCAAAAGTTAAAGTTACTAAAGATTTCCGTGGGGAGGAACAACTTAATGAGTCTATAGACAATTTCTTTAACCCTCTACGGAGGGTAAAAATAAAAAAAATTAATGTATGATACCATAAATTCGATATTATTAAAACGTTTGGGAAAATACACCCCGTAGAAAGTCCCGCATTTCACGGTTGGAATTGATAGCAAGAAGTCTCAAAATGATGATTAATCAGCACCGATTGTTTTTATCTTTAACTAATAAAATATACATCACCCTGAATTATCTTTCAGAGCAGCCATTATTCTATGGAGCTCAAAAACAAAGGGACAGTCGCGATCGTTTGCATTACGACCGCAGCGTTGAATCGACAACTTTGTGGCTAGGATGCGAATATCCAGTTCCGATTAACATGACTACGACCCCGCTCTTTAAAACTCGCCACGCGGAGTCCAAAAAAGTAAACACAGTCGAAGATTTTCGCCGCATTCACTTATCTAGATGTTATAATGCTTGTGTATTTTTATATTCCAGCGTTATTGTCCTGTATCACTGGTTTATCATACCGGTGTGACGCGTATATGCAACATGGACCAGGTGATTGGCCCACGTTTTAACAACACTCTGGTTTCTCCTCATTTCTCGTGTAAATCTTTCGCCTTTTACTAAAGATTTCCGTGGGGAGGAACAACTTAATGAGTGTATAGAGAATTTCTTTAACCCTCCATGTAGGGTAAAATTAAAATAACTGTTTATTAGTATTCCCCAGTATCTATTTAGGTGGTGGGAATGGCTTCAAATAGACCAACTACAATTTGTGGGTACCGATAGGGTGAACTTTAATGGTGGTCTGCCTCCCCTCCTCCGATATGGTTTCACGAGTTCATATATCACCAATGCTTTCCCCATTGACTTATTGTTGTTGGGTATAACGCTTTCTATCCACAGATGGACCATCACGTGGCAACTGGAAATAGAGACGAGTAAACATGGAATTTTCCGCCCCACCCCACTCTTGTATTTTTCCACATAAAAATCATGAATATTCACCAAAACCTGGCAGAAAATGTATATTCAAAAGCCTTTCTAAAATTCTACTACACCAACATGTCAACACAGATCGTCATCTGAAAAAAAGTCGGGAGGGGGGAACCAAAAAGCAAACCCTATTATATTCGTGGGGAGGAACTTAAGTATAGGCAATTTCTTTAACCCTCTATGTTGTATAAAATTAAAATAAATGCATCCAGGGGCGACTTGTCCATGCGATATTATAGTCCCAAATTTCGATAATCCTTATAAGGCCCGAATCCAGACATGTGTTGAGAATAACCGTCGATCATTTGGTTCTCAATGAGATCTCGAAAGAGATGAAAATAGGGGACACGGCCGTCTGGTGACTATAGCAAACGTTAAGGCAGTTAAATTTTCGCAAAAACGTTTGAGTCGCTCAGAGAAAGAGAATTATATATACTCATATACAGTAAAAAGAAAATCGGTGTCTAATGGCATATCAAAGTTTAATCAAACGTAACAAGAATATATAAGGTTACAAAACTTGAACATAAAGTAAAAAACAAAACATAAACAACAGGCGTTCATTCACACTCTTCTGAGAAGTCGCTGCCTTCGTTTGACTTTAGCTATCTCTGTGAGGGATCTTGTGTTTCTCGCACGACTTCTTTTGTTACCAAACCACTTTTTGACCTGCTCCGCTGTTAGACTCGAAATCTCGGCCAGTTGTTCAACTTGCTGGGCTGTTGGATACGGGTGCTCTAAGTGCGACTGGTACCACTGTTCCAGTACTTTCAGAGACCGACGACACAAGACTGGACGACTTCTCGCCGCTGTTGAAGACTTGGTTGATTGAGAGCGGGATGCCAATAACTGTAAACTAGACTGCACCCGGTCGATGATCATGCGTAGCTGGTTGTCGAGTTCCACATGCAGCGACTGTTGTAGAACTTTGGATGGGCAAGACTGAACACGGTTCATTCTCTCCATGTCAATGCTGGCAGAATGGAAGCGGTAAAAGCAGGATAGTTGTTGAACCATGTCTGGATATTCAGGTTGAAGCTTGGAAAACATCTCAAGGAGAGATTCTTCTTTGTCTCTGATATTTATCACCTCGTGGGTGGAAAACATCAAGGAATCTGCCAAGCCGTCAGTGGATTTCACTTCATCGACGATCAAACATCTCAGGTCGTTGTAATATTGAGGAATAACTGGTCCTTTGTTGTTGATTGTTTCATCTTCATACTGTACACGATTTGGCGATGTTTTATCATCCGCTACGAGGTGTGTCAGCTGAGAAATCGACAAGTTGCTGTCCCATGGCTTTTCATTTCCAAATTCCAATTCTAAACATTCCGTAAATCGGGCTTCTCCACACTCATCAACGAGATTGTCTGGAAAAAAGAGATAGAAATATGTTTAATTAAAATTTAATAGATTATATATTTCAAACGCATACATTTTCGTTCGTTTCTGGGGTTTAACGTTCACTTCCACCAAGGGTGATATCGTAGACAAAAAAAGATAGATATATATTTAATAAAAATTGTACGACCAATTTGATAGATTATATTTGAAACGCATACATCTCAAGCTATCTTATATAGTAGAGAAGGTAGTTCTACATTTAACAAAGCGTCAGAATAGAGAAATTTACCTGTCACACTGATTATTTCGTAGTTACCCGCCGGAAGTTGTGAAAAATCGGGAATGAAAGAAGCCATGTTTTATTATATTTTCGTCTCGAAAATAAACCGTAATGAAATAAAATCCAGGAATGGCAGATTGAGAATGAGATGTCAGAATTGAGTTGATCCTTTTTATTTGAATCGTCTGTTTTATGATAACTGTTCATGTGGACGGACGGCTTGCTGAAGCCACTCAAGAGAGTTTTCACGCCACTTAATCCCCTGACAATATTAATTAATCAGTACTGACTGCTTACTCATTATTAACTAATAATATCTCCAACACACTCTCACTGATTACTAATCACCTATCGTAACAAGATTTATCTTTACAGAGGACTAAAATGCCGCAGTAAACTGACGGTTTCAAAGGAGAGAGAGAGAAGGAATGAATGAATGAAATGTTGTTTAATGGCACGTCAGCTCCAACCGGGCCATATTGCGCCAAGCATTATGAAATTAACGAGACAAATTAAAACAATATCACATGGGTGTATTCATATATGTAAATAAAAACAAATATCACAGAAAATATAATTAAAAATAAATATCAATTCCTTTACATATATAAATATTTAAAAACGCAATATATGATAAATATATACAATTAAAATTTAAAATAAAAGTTTGTCTCTTTTAAAAAAGCTAACAATTTAGTATAAAGCTCCGGTTGAGCAAATAGCTGACGTGCTGACTGGCAACGGTAATATTTAGATCTAATATTCTTGAGATGATTGCACTCAATCAGGATGTGTTTTACTGTCAAAGGAGCATGACAGTGAACACATTCTGGTTGAGGCTCTCGCTTCAAAATGAAAATATGAGTTAAAAAAGTATGACCTATGCGAGAGCGACACAAGACAACTTCATCTCTCCTGCTCGTACGATAGGAGCTTGGCCAGTCTCCTAAGAGAGGCTTGATGTGATGAAGTTTGTTTGTGTCTGCAAGATCCCAAGACCGTTGCCAGCGGTCATATATATAAAAGTTAATAGACGACTTAAAATCGGTGTAAGGTAAAAGAAATGGTGATATGGGAAGATCTAAAGCAGACTTGGCAGCTAAGTCTGCTTGATCGTTCCCTTTAATATCAACATGACTGGGGAGCCAACAAAGGACTATGTCCTTGCCGATAAACTCGTGTGATAGTAGCAGATTATAAATATCTGCTACTAATGGGTGTACAAGATGTTTATTGCCTATGGCTTGCAAAGAGGACAGAGAATCAGTAAATATAATGTGTTTTATAGATGAAGAGGGTTTAATGAATTCCAAAGCCTGAATGATGGCCTGGAGTTCAGCAGTAAATATGGAAGCAGCAGGAGGAAGACGAACAGAAATGGTCCCAGATGGCGTGACAGTAGCCGAAGCTACCCGATCACCATCTTTGGAACCATCTGTATAAATTGGAGCATAATCACCATATTTAGACCTTAACTCTTGAAACCGAGATTGAAATACCGTGGAACTAGTCTCTCTCTTTTTGTGTTGTGTAAGATCTAAATTGATCTTGGGAGGAGATATAACCCATGGTGGTGTTTCAAAGAAAGGGGTATTCGCAATACTGTCGTGACTGATACCAGCCTCAGACAATAGGGGTTGTATGCGAATACCGAATGGTGGAATGACTTTAGTCTTCACCAGATATAAATGCTCATAAAGAGGTCTAAATATGGTGTTAAATGAAATGTGATGTGGCAGAGATGCAATTTTTGTGGCATACTGCAGTGCAAGTTTATCACGTCTGTCGTGCAATGAGGGCTCGTGCGCCTCGACGTATAAACTCTGCACTGGTGATGTTTGGAATGCTCCTAAACTGATTCTAAGTCCTTGGTTGTGTATGGTGTCTAGCTCTTTGAGATAAGACTCGCGGGCAGACCCATACACAATACACCCATAATCGAGTTTTGATCTTATTAAAGCTCGATATAATCTGAGCAAGACCTTACGGTCTGCTCCCCAGTCAGTATTTGATAAGACTCTCAATATGTTGAGGGCTTTCAGACATTTCTTTTTAAGGTTTTTAATGTGGGGGATAAATGATAATTTCTTATCAAATATCAGCCCCAGAAATTTGGTTTCATCCACGACTGGTAGGCGATTGCCATCCAAGAAGAGTTCTGGATCTGGATGTAAACCTCGTTTCTGACAGAAATGCATGCAGACAGTCTTGGATTTCGAAAAACGAAATCCATTTTCGGTTGCCCATTGTTGAAGTGAATTCAAACAAAGCTGCAACTTACGTTCGATTATCCGCATGTCTGTAGAACCATAGCACATCTGAAAGTCATCAACATAAAGAGCGCCATTTGTACCTGGTTTAAGGCACGCTGGGATTGTATTAATTTTTATCGCAAAAAGTGTAGGAGATAATATGCTTCCCTGGGGAACTCCCATTTCCTGAGGAAATGGGTCAGAGAATATTGATCCCAGTCGTACCTTAAATGACCTATCTTCGAGGAAATTTTTAATGAAGATAGGTAAGCGACCTCGTAGGCCGAGGTTATGGAGGTCGCGCATGATACCGTGTTTCCACGTGGTATCATATGCTTTCTCCAGATCGAAAAAAATTGCAACTAAATGTTGCTTCTGGATGAAAGCGTCCCTGACGAACGTTTCAAATCGAACGAGATGATCAAGAGTGCTCCTTTGGGACCGAAATCCACATTGGAGGTCTGTAATGAGGTTGTTGGACTCAAGGTACCAAACAAGCCTTCGATTGATCAATCTCTCCATGGTTTTGCAAATACAGCTAGTTAAAGCGATCGGACGATAGTTAGTAGGATTCGTATGATCTTTTCCCGGTTTAGGGATGGGAATTATTGTGGCTTCATGCCACGAAGGAGGGAAATTCCCATCAACCCAAATCCGGTTGAAAAGATCCAGTAAGATTAGGAGTGTTGAAAAAGGTAAATGTTTCAAAATCTGGTAGTGTATTTCATCTGGACCAGTTGCAGTGTCCCGAGCTCGCTTTAGCGAATCACGGAGCTCTGCAATGGAAAAACGATCATTGTAGCATTCATCATTGCGGGACTTGAAATTAAGTCGCCTTTTCTCCTGTTGTTGTCTAATGCCTCGAAAGGCATCGGAGGAGAAATTGGATGATGAATTGAATGAAAAAGTACTGGCCAGAGAATTAGCAATATCAGGAAATGTTGTTAAGGTGGTGTTATCAACATTGAGATGGTTAACTGATAAAGCACTACTTTTACCTTTAATCCTACGAATCCTGTCCCATACCGACTTAGATGTGGTACGGGAATTGATCCTAGAGACATATCCTTGCCATGAAGATTTCTTTGCTTGGCGTATGGTTCTACGGGCCTTCGCTCGGACCATTTGGTATGCAGCAATATTCTCCATGGAAGGATGGTTTTTTAATCGTCTCAGGATACGATCACGCTCTTTAAGTGCGGATTTGCAATCGTCGTTAAACCATGGTTTATTGAAACGTTTTGGTTCAGTCGTGGTTTTAGGAATCGCCTGCTCAGCTACATCTTGAAGAATTGAAGTGAATAAGGCCATAGGCTCATCTGCATCTTCTAACTCCTTTGCATCAAAGGAGAAGAGACACAAAGATTCAAACAGAGCCCAATCAGCCTTATGCAACTTCCACCTCTGGGGTCTTTCGACCGGAGAGGGACCATTATTATCAATTATGATAGGAAAGTGGTCACTACCACAAAGATCTTCATTTACTCTCCATGTAAAATCCTGAAACAGGACCGGAGAGCAAATGGTGAGATCGAGGGAGGAAAAAGAAGCTGTGGCAGGATGTAGATAAGTAGGCGAGTCATCATTTAATAAACACAAATTATTAAGGTTAATGAAGTCCGCTATTTGTTTACCTCTGTTGTTATCATCTGTACTACCCCATAGAGAATGATGACCATTGAAATCTCCCGTAATAATAAATGGGAGAGGAAGTTGTGCAGCAAGGTCATCAAGATCTCTGGGATTAAGATGTAAACTTGGTGGAAGATATACAGAGCAGAGTGTTATAGGAATATGCAACGTCACCCTAACTGCAACTGCCTGTAAAGGCGAGTTGAGGGTGACTTCACTCTGGGGAATATCTCCATTAAGAATAATAGAAACACCCCCATGAGCTCTACCATCACCAGCTGCGTGATGATGGTAACCAACAAAATGTCTAAAAGACAAAGTGTCAGAATTCCGTAAAAAAGTTTCCTGTAAACAAATAGCTAAAGGATTGTGTTTTTGAATTAATAATTGGACTTCATTAAAATTTGGTTTTAAACCACGACAATTCCATTGAATAATGGAATTTAACATTGTCAGGGAATTTTATTTTTTGACGGCTTACCATGCGGGTCCATATGGACATCCGCGACGGCAACACCGTCCATCAGATCATCCCCATATCTATTATAGAGAAAAATAGGGTCTTTTGAACCCTTTTTCATTTTCTCTTTAAACTTTGCTAATCTCCTCTCTTTCCTGGAGAGGACAGTTTGATCCTGAGAGGGTGGGATACCCTTCAGCTGCGAACTTGATCCAGCAGTGCTGGAATCAAGAGCGACAGCTTCAGCAGAAGGCGAGGGGCGCGACCCCTTGTCATTCTGGGTTGACGTGTTGGGGATAGTCCCAACACTTCCAGGTTGCGACAAGGAAGGTTGTCCCTCGCCAGGCAAAGAATTAATAGTTTGGATCGAGTTCTCTCGCGTTTGAGAGAAGCTCGATGCCCCTTGATCTGATATGTCTTTTGGCATTTCCTCTTGATCAGGCCAGGTTATGTCTGTCTGAACAGAAGTTGTTTTAGTAGAAACTTTGACTGTACTTGCGTAAGATTTCCCTTGTGGTGCAATGGGAAATAATGCAGTAAGTTCTACTTGCTTACGAGCATCGAAATATGACATCTTTCGTTCAGACATCACCTGTTGGATTCGTTTCTCCTTCTGCCAAATTGGACATTCGCGAGAGTAAGCAAAGTGCTTACCCTTGCAATTTATACAACAAAAATCAGCCTGGCAGGTAGCGCTTTCGTGGCCATCATGACCACAGCGAGCGCAGGTGTCTTTACCTCTACAGACAGTTTTGCTGTGTCCAAACTTTTGGCATTTGTAACAGCGAAGGGGGTTAGAAATATACGAATCAACAGGTATATTAAGATAACCTGCCTTGAGAGTTTTGGGTATTTCGGGACGATTGAAAGTGAGGATGTAGGTGCTTGTAGCAATCACCTTATCTCCCCGACGTACGCTAATTCTTTTAACGTGCGAGACGCCTTGGGATGAAAGGTATTCTACCATTTCATCCTCACTGCTGCCTTCAAGATCCCGACAGCGAATAACACCTCTACTTGAATTTAACGACCTATGCGGCGACACCTTGATCGGAATGTCTGCTAAGGATGTGGATTTAAGCAGCATGGTAGCATGCTGTTCCTTAGCACATTCGACCAGAAGTGTTCCATTTTTCAGTTTTTTGATAGCCTTGGGCTCACCGGCCAAGCCAGCTATGCCCTTGGATATCAAAAAAGGTGAAATTTTTGAGAGGTCGGTAGAGGGACTCTCAATCAAGAGAAACCTCGGCCATGCCTTTGACATTTTATTTGTTGATTTAAATAGAGTAGAAACGTCCTCTGTACTAGGACGTTTCTGTTTTTTATTTTGTTCTTTATTAATATGGATTGGGGGGGTTGGGGAATCCATGAATAAATATTTTTTTTAATTCACCCCTCGTCGTCCCCCAGGTTACTTCCCTGCCTACCAGGGGGAGGACTAGCACGGATCGCCAGTGCATGGCCTCAGGGCTCGACGAGGGGTATACTCAAGCCAGAAGTAAAAAATACTTTCCAACCTGATTGACCCAAGCCGCCGCTCTGTAGAATGTACTTAGGACACAAAGGTAGATATTATGCTGAGTGAATAAACAACAGAGCATTAAACTGGAAAGAGTACACTCCACAGAGCTAAAACGACCAAAGCCGATTGATCAGAGTGGGCCACTCTGGCCTCCCGTCTAGGTGAACCATGGGCCAAAGCAATGTGTTGCAGAGAAAGGGCTCGCAAGCCAAATCCCCACTCAATTACCAGGATTCCACTCTCCACCGACACGGGTCGCAACGCACGGCAAACACGTTGCCCCATTACAGGGGTCCTTTTAGTCGCCTCATACGACACGCAGGACATACGAAGGGTATATTCTTATCACCCCCTACACCCCAGGGGGGAAGAGAGAAGGAGAGAGAGAGAGATTATTAAATAATGTCTCCAACATACTCATCACTGATTACTAATTATAACAAGATTTATCTTTATAGAGGACTAAAATGCCGCTGTAAACTGATGCTTTCGAAGAGAAAGAGAGAGAGAGAGAGAGTGGGGGGGCGAATGTCTACTTCTATTACACTGGCTATTACATCGTAGACGATTAAAATGCCACAGTAAACTGACGGTTTCAAAGGAGAGAGATAAGGAGAGAGAGAGAGAGAGAGAGATTATTAAATAATGTATTTAAGAGAGAGAGAGATAGTGTATGTGTGGGGGGGCGAATGTCTACTTCTTTTACACTGGCTATTACATCGCAGTAAAACAAGCCATAACGTTGGAATGAATGAAATAGAGTTTTATGGCACATCAGCTCCAACCGGGCCATATTGCGCCAAACATGGTGAATATTATGAGACAAATTAAATGATATCACATAAGGTATTTATGTACACAAATAAAAACAAATATCACAGTATATTAAATAATTAAAAATTATAAGTCAACTTCATGTACATAAATAGTTAAAAGTGAAAAAATAAAGTGAATTATCTATTTACAATTAAAACTGGCGATAAAAATTTGTCTCTTTTAAAAAGTCTAGTACTTTGCAATATAGACCCGGTTGGGCAAATAATTGATTTAATGATTGGCAACGATAATATTTAGACCTGATGTCCTTAAGAAACTTGCACTCAATCAGAATGTGCTTAACTGTCAAAGAAACATGACAATGTTGACATTCTGGTTGAGGCTCTCGCTTTAAGATGAAAATATGTGTTAAAAAAGTATGACCTAAGCGAGAACGACACAAAACAACTTCATCCCTCCTGTTGGTTCTGTAGGAGTTTTGCCAATCTCCTAAGAGCGGCTTAATGTGATGAAGTTTGTTAGTGTCTGCAAGATCCCACGACCGTTGCCAACGGCCATAAATGAAACTATTTATGGAAGCTTTAAAATCTTTAAATGGTATTAAAAAGTGTGATTGGGGAAGATCTAGAGCAGCTTTGGCAGCAAAATCTGCTTGATCATTCCCCCTTATATCAACGTGACTGGGGAGCCAGCAAAAGACAACGTCTTTACTGCTGAGCTCATAAGATAGTAGCAGACGATAAACATCTGCCACTAATGGGTGTTCAAGATGTTTACTATTAATTGCTTGAAGCGAGGACAGAGAATCAGTAAAGATGATATACTTTAAATATGAAGAGGATTTAATGAACTCCAGGGCTTGGAGAATGGCCTGAAGCTCAGCTGTAAATATTGAAGCAGCAGGTGGAAGACACACAGAAATAGACTCAGATGGCGTCACAGTAGCTGAAGCTACCCGATCACCATTTTTAGAACCATCTGTGTAAATAGGAGCATAATCACCATACTTAGACCTTAACTCTCTAAACAGAGATTGGAACACCGTAGAGCTAGTATCTCTCTTTTTATGTTGAGTAAGATCGAAATCGATCTTTGGAGGAGATATAACCCACGGCGGAGTCTTAAAGACCGGGGTATTCGCAATACTGTCAAGGCTGATACCAGCCTCAGACAAAAGGGGTTGTATGCGAATACCGAATGATGGAATAACATTCGTCTTTACAAGATACAAATGCTCATGAAGAGGTCTAAATATGGTGTTAAATGAAATATGATTGGGAAGTGATGCAATTTTCGTAGCATACTGCAGGGCCAGTTTATAACGTCTGTTGTGCAGTGAGGGCTCATGCGCCTCGACGTATAAACTTTCCACTGGAGATGTACGAAATGCTCCTAAACTGATTCTAAGTCCTTGGTTGTGTATGGTGTCAAGCTCTTTGAGATAAGACTCGCGGGCAGACCCATACACAATACACCCATAATCGAGTTTTGATCTTATTAAAGCTCGATATAATCTGAGCAAGACCTTACGGTCTGCTCCCCAGTCAGTATTTGATAAGACTCTCAATATGTTGAGGGCTTTCAGACACTTCTTTTTAAGGTTTTTAATGTGGGGGATAAATGATAATTTCTTATCAAATATCAGCCCCAGAAATTTGGTTTCATCCACGACTGGTAGGCGATTGCCATCCAAGAAGAGTTCTGGATCTGGATGTAAACCTCGTTTCTGACAGAAATGCATGCAGACAGTCTTGGATTTCGAAAAACGAAATCCATTTTCGGTTGCCCATTGTTGAAGTGAATTCAAACAAAGCTGCAACTTACGTTCGATTATCCGCATGTCTGTAGAACCATAGCACATCTGAAAGTCATCAACATAAAGAGCGCCGTTTGTACCTGGTTTAAGGCACGCTGGGATAGTATTAATTTTTATTGCAAATAATGTTGGTGATAAAATACTTCCCTGGGGAACTCCCATTTCCTGAGGAAATGGGTCAGAGAATATTGATCCCAGTCGTACCTTAAAAGACCTATCTTCCAGGAAATTTTTAATGAAGACAGGTAAGCGACCTCGTAGGCCGAGATTATGAAGGTCGCGCATGATACCATGTTTCCACGTGGTATCATATGCTTTCTCCAGATCGAAAAAAATTGCAACTAAATGTTGCTTCTGGATGAAAGCGTCCCTGACGAACGTTTCAAATCGAACGAGATGATCAAGAGTGCTCCTTTGGGACCGAAATCCACATTGGAGGTCTGTAATGAGGTTGTTGGACTCGAGGTACCAAACAAGCCTTCGATTGATCAATCTCTCCATGGTTTTGCAAATACAGCTAGTTAAAGCGATCGGACGATAGTTGGTAGGATTCGTATGATCTTTACCCGGTTTAGGGATGGGGATTACTGTAGCTTCATGCCATGAAGGAGGAAACTTCCCATCAACCCAAATCCGGTTATAAAGATCCAATAAAATTAAGAGAGTTGGAAAAGGTAAATGTTTTAAAATTTGGTAATGTATTTCATCTGGGCCAGTTGCAGTATCCCGAGCTCGTTTTAGCGAATCCCGAAGTTCTGCAATGGAAAAGGTATCATTGTAGCATTCATCATTACGGGACTTGAAATTAGGTCGCCTTTTCTCCTGTTGTTGTCTAATGCCTCGAAAGGCATCGGAGGAGAAATTGGATGATGAATTGAATGAAAAAGTACTGGCCAGAGAATTAGCAATATCAGGGAATGTTGTTAAGGTGGTATTATCAACATTTAGATGGTTAACTGATAATGCACTACTTTTACCTTTAATCCTACGAATCCTATCCCATACCGACTTAGATGTGGTACGGGAATTGATCCTGGAGACATAACCTTGCCATGAAGATTTCTTTGCTTGGCGTATGGTTCTACGAGCTTTCGCCCGGACCATTTGGAATGCCGCAATATTCTCCATGGAAGGATGGTTCTTTAATCGTCTCAGGATACGATCGCGCTCTTTAAGAGCGGATTTGCAATCATCGTTAAACCATGGTTTATTGAAACGTTTTGGTTCAGTCGTGGTTTTTGGAATCGCCTGCTCAGCTACATCTTGAAGAATTGAAGTGAATAAGGCCATGGGCTCGTCTGCATTTTCTAACTCCTTTGCATCAAAAGAGAAGAGACACAAAGATTCAAACAGAGCCCAATCAGCCTTATGTAACTTCCACCTCTGGGGTCTTTCGACCGGAGAAGGACCATTATTATCAATCAAGATAGGAAAGTGGTCACTACCACATAGATCTTCATTTACTCTCCATGAAAAATCCTGAAACAGGACCGGAGAGCAAATGGTTAGATCGAGGGAAGAAAAAGAAGCTGTGGCAGGATGTAGATAAGTAGGCGAGTCATCGTTTAATAAACACAAATTATTAATATTAATGAAGTCTGCTATTTGTTTACCTCTGTTGTTATCATCTGGACTACCCCAGAGGGAATGATGACCATTGAAATCGCCCGTAATAATAAACGGGGGAGGAAGTTGTGCAACTAGGTCATCAAGATCTCTGGGATTAAGATGTAAACTTGGTGGAAAATATACAGAGCAGAGTGTTACAGGAATATGCAAAGTCACCCTAACTGCAACTGCCTGTAAAGGCGAGTTGAGAGTGACTTTACTCTGAGGGATATCTCCATTAAGAATAATAGAAACACCCCCATGAGCTCTACCATCACCAACTGCATGATGATGATAACCAACAAAATGTCTAAAAGACAAAGTGTCAGAATTCCGTAAAAAAGTTTCCTGTAAACAAATAGCTAAAGGATTGTATTTTTGAATTAAAAGTTGAACTTCATTAAAATTTGGTTTTAAACCACGACAATTCCATTGAATAATGGAATTGACCATTGTCAGGGATAATTTATTTTTGGCGGTTTACCGCCGACGGGGTCATTACTGGCCCCCTCTACGGTAATACCGTCCATCAGATCAACCCCATATTTCGTGAAATGGACAATAGGGTCTTGTGAACCCTTTTCACGCAACTTTGCTAATTTCCGTTGTCGGGAAGATATATATACTTTTTCCTGTGAGGGTGGGATAGCCGTTGACTGCGATCCTGACCCAGTGGACCTGGGATCAGGAGTTGCAGCTTTCGACTTATCTAATGAAGGTGCTCCCTTGCCATTCTGGGAAGAAGAATTGAGATTTGTCCCAATAACTTCATTTTGGGGCAAGGAAGATGTACCCTCACCAGGCAAGGGCAAAGTTGTTTGAATCGAGCTCTCACATAAATGAGCCCCTTTATTTAGATCTGATGATGTCAAAGTCTTAAGTTCCTGCTTATCAGGCCAGGTTAAATCTGTCTGAACGGAGATAGATTTGGTGGCAACTTTAACTGCACTAGCAAATGATTTCCCTTGTGGTGTTGTGGGAAAAAGTGCAATTAAATCAACCTGCTTTCGAGCTTCGAAATACGGTATCTTTTGTTCAGACATAACCTGTTGGATTCTTTTCTCTTTTTGCCATATGGGACATTCACGGGAATAAGCAAAATGCTTTCCCTTACAATTCACACAACAAAACTCGGCCTGGCAGGTAGCGCTTTCGTGGCCATCGTGACCACAACGAGCGCAGGTGTCCTTACCCCTGCAGACAGTCTTGCTGTGCCCAAACTTTTGGCACTTGTAACAACGAAGAGGATTGGATATGTACGAATCCACAGGTATGTTTAAATAACCTGCCTTGAGAGTCTTTGGTAAGTCGGGACGATTGAATGTGAGGATGTAGGTGCTTGTTGGAATCACCTTGTCTCCTCGACGAACACTAATTCTTTTAACGTGTTGTACACCTTGAGAAGAAAGGTATTCTACCATTTCATCCTCACTGCTGCCTTCAAGGTCCCGGCAACGTATTACACCTCTACTAGAATTCAAAGACCTATGAGGAGACACCTTAATAGGGATGTCTGCCAAAGATGATGATTTTAAAAGCATGGTAGCATGCTGTTCTTTGGCACATTCTATTAAGAGTGTTCCGTTCTTTAGTTTTTTAATAGCCTTAGGCTCGCCGGCCAAGCCAGCTATGCCCTTGGTTATTAGAAATGGTGACACTTTTGATAGGTCTCGAGAGGGACTCTCAATTAAGAGGAACCTCGGCCAAGACTTTGACATTTTATTTTTATTTGTAAATAAATCAGAAACGTCCTCTGTACTCGGACGTTTCTGTTTACGTTCTTTCACGGATGTGGAGGGGATTTGGGGATCCATGAATATAATTTTTTTATTATTCACCCCTCGTCGTCCCCCAGGTTACTTCCCTGCCTACCAGGGGGAGGACTGGCACGGATATCCAGTGCGCGGCCTCAGGGCTCGACGAGAGGTATACTCAAGCCAGAAAGTAAAAATACTACTCCAACCTGATTGACCCAAGCCGTCGCTCTGCAGAATGTACTAAGGACACAAAGGTATATTTGCTGAGTGAAAAATACAACAAAGCATTGGAATTAGGGTTGCACATTCTGCAGAGCTAAAAACGACCAAAGCCGATTGATCAGAGTGGGCCACTCTGACCTCCCGTCTAGGTGAACCATGGGCCAAAGTAATGTGTTGCAGAGAAAGGGCTCGCAAGCCAAATCCCCACTCAATTACCAGGATTCCACTCTCCACCGACACGGGTCGCAACGCACGGCAAACACGTTGCCCCGTTACAGGGATCCTTTTAGTCGCCTTTTACGACACGCAGGACAAACGAAGGGTATATTCTTATCACCCCCTACACCCCAGGGGGGCCATAACGTTGGATGTAGAATCAAAATCTGTAAACGACTTCGAAGATTTTTCAAGGATTAAATGATATAGTTGTTGTAATGCTTGTGAATTCATGTTGCAGCGTTATTGTCTCGTATCACTGGTTTATCATACCGGTGTGACGCGCATATATAACATGGATCAACTGATTGACCCACATTTTAACATTACTCTGGTTTCTCCTCATTTCTCGTGTAAATCTTTCGCCTTTTACGAGTAGAAATCAGGGTTTAGTATTACAGTGGATCGACTGGGTGGGGCTAAGATGGCCGAACAAGAACACATCATTGATGTTGATATTGACGACGAGGATATTGATGAAAGTATATCAAGAAGAACTGTTTAAGTTACAATCGAGAAGAAGGATTATGTTTATAGGAAGGATGTTTTTGATTTATTTGTTAGTATTTTTGGCAATGGGCGTGTAGTAGAGGCTATTGCGAAGCGGGAAAAAGGCGAGGAATGGTTTGTGACAGTGAAGAGCGAAACAGCATATGAGCAGTGCTTAAAACAAGATTCAAGAGTTTATAATGGGAGGAAACTTTATTTTAGTGATGCTTCAAAGTGTATAGTGAATTTGCGAGTGCACTGGGTGTCCAGGGATTACAAGAATGGATTTCTTAAGAAGGTGTTCAGCAGGTATGGAGAAGTCCGATCTGTGAGAGAGGAGACATCGAACATTGAAGGGTTTGGAGTTATGAATGGTCTTAGGCATGTAACTTTGGTGTGTACAGATTCCCAAGCTGGGAACATCCCACACATGATTCGCTTGTGTAAAGGAAAGGTGCGAATGTTAGTCACGGCTCCAGGACGCCTACCCTTATGTTTAAGATGTAACTGCATCGGCCACGTGGCAGCTAGTTGTGTGCAGGGAAGGTCAGAGCAGAGCAGGCCACTTTTTACAGAGGTTTTGAATGGCAGAAGATCACCTCCCCAGGTTGTTGACTGCCAAGTGGCAGAGGTAGAAACGAAGACAAATGATGAATATGAAGAGCGTAATGGCAGTGATGACAGCGACGATGATAGTACCGACAGTGAGAAAGGCGCTTTAGTAATAGACGAAACAGGAATGGATGAAACGAGTGGTGGTGAAGAGATGGAAAGTGTTGTGGGAGAGACAGGCAGTGGCGAAGGGGAGTCAAGTATTGTCTTGGGGGAGTCAAGTAGTGTCCTGGGGGAGGCAAGTAGTGGCATGGGGGAAGCAAGTAGTTGTATGAGGGAGACAGATAGTGGCAATGAAGAGACAAGTGTGATTAAAACAGGTGCGTCGGGTAATAAGCGGAGAAGTGACAGTGACCAAATAAAGGATAATAAGAAGACAAAAAGTGGTGCTAAAGGGGGGAAGGGGAGTGGAAAAAAGAAATAGTTTTTCTATTTGTAGTTTGTATTTGTTTTTCTTGTGGTGTAATAGGATTGGTTTAGCAGTGCTTGTGTTTCATTATATATGTTTTCTAACCGGATTAATTATGGATTACCATTTATATTGTAAGTTTTATATTTTATCTTTTATTCTCAGTATGACTTGGCTAAGAGTAGAATTGTTTGTTTATCATTCTTGGCAAGGTACTCAGTTTATTTAGGATTGTATAGACCTAGGCCTGTTGTTATAACTTGTCTCTGTTTGTACTATCCATACTACTGGTTATTTTAGTACACTTTGCAATCTGTTTGTGTACTTTCTAATTAAGAAATTATAAATGTCTAATATTAGATTTGTATCAATAAACTGTCGTAGTTTTATTTCTCCTCAGAAATCGAGAATTATTGCTCGTGATCTTAGAGATATGAAGGTGGACATTGCATTTTTACAAGATACTAATATTTGCAACGTAGAAAAAGCTAAATTTTATGAAAATGTTTTGGGTGGGAAATGTATTTGGTCTTTTGGCTCTCGTCGATCAACGGGTGTTGGAATAGTTTTATTCAATCATTTAAATTTCGTAATTAGAAAGATAAACTTTGATTTTGAAGGTCGATTGGTTGTTGTTGATGTTGACATCAATAACACGCAGTATAGATTAATATGTATATATGCACCAGTAAATTGTGCGGATAGAAATGACTTTTTATTAACGATACCGCAGTATTTGGCTTGCAAGCGGTATGTAATTTGGGGAGGGGATTTCAATTTTGTCATGAATCCGCTTTTAGATAAAGTGGGAGGGAATATTGAACAGGGAACTATCGGGAAAAGTAATTTGGGTGATATTTTAAAAGATTTCAATTTAAACGATGCATATAGACTGTTATATCCTAATATTGTTAAAGTGACATGGCGAGGTAATGGCGTCGCTTGTCGCTTCGATCGATTTTATGTGAGTAAGGCTCTTTTTAATAAAATTGTAAGTTTTGACGTCCTTCCTTGTGCACCGAGTGATCATGATTATGTTCTGTTGGAGTTAAATGTCTCGGATGGCATCAAAATTGGGGAGGGATATTGGAAATTCAATAGTTCTATTTTATATGATCGGGCTTATGTCTCTCTTTTTACTGATTTTTGGATTAAAAGCGTGATTGGGAAAGTAATTACTATTGAGTGGTGGGAGGGTATGAAAATTTCTATTCAGAATTTAACGAAAGGTTACTGTAAAAAGAAGGCTCGATTGAAGCGAAAAATAGCGTTTGACCTAGAGAAACGCTTCAGGATTTTGGCTGACGCTGAAGCACGCTCACCTGGTTTATATATAGGTCAGATTAACGCGTTAAAGAAACAGTTATATAATCATAAGGCGGAGGTTTCCCAAGGAGCTTATAGTAGGTCTCGGGCGTTGCAGCTTGACAATGAGCAGGTAGCATCGCGCATTTTTCAAAATAGAGAAAATCGGAAAGGAATGAATGAAATAGAGTTTTATGGCACATCAGCTCCAACCGGGCCATATTGCGCCAAACATGGTGAATATTATGAGACAAATTAAATGATATCACATAAGGTATTTATGTACACAAATAAAAACAAATATCACAGTATATTAAATAATTAAAAATTATAAGTCAACTTCATGTACATAAATAGTTAAAAGTGAAAAAATAAAGTGAATTATCTATTTACAATTAAAACTGGCGATAAAAATTTGTCTCTTTTAAAAAGTCTAGTACTTTGCAATATAGACCCGGTTGGGCAAATAATTGATTTAAAAATCGGAAAGGAGAAAATAAAATTATCCAGAATTTAGAGGATAAAGATGGCAATTTGGCAAAAGATATGCCTTCAATTTTAGACATATGTAAGGATTTTTATTCAGAATTATTTTCGGAAGAGGCCATCGAAGAAAGCCTATTGGATGAATTTTTAAATGATTTACCTAAATTGGATGACTATAGTCAAGATGTATGCGAAGGTAAGATTAGGCCACATGAATTAATTTTGGCATTAAACGACATGCAGAATGACAAATCGCGATGGTATCTGCAAAGAGTTTTATGATAAGTTTAATTATTTATTAGGTGATGTTTTAGTTTCAATTTATAATCTCTCATTTGATGAAGGAATGTTACCTTCTAGGCAACGTCAATGTTGTATAACTTTACTATGTAAAGATCTTAATCAGAAACACCTTTTATTTAAAGTATTGGCGCCCTATTTCTTTATTAAATGTAGATTATAATTTGTTGTCAAAGATATTACAGTTAAGACCGCGAAGTGTACTAGATGAAATTGTCGAACCGGATCAGACATGTGCTGTGAGGGGTCGGCCAATTTCTGATAACTTACATCTCTTACGAAGTGTTATCGATTATGTCGATCAGAAGGATTTGTCTGTGTCTTTCATTTGTTTGGACCAAGCAAAGGCTTTTGATCGAGTAAATCATAGTTTTCTTTTTACTGCTTTGGAACGTTATTCTTTTGGCCCTATGTTTTTAAAATGGATTAAATTATTATATACAGATATGTATAGCTCTGTCATCATAAACGGACATATTTCGGACAATTTTAGTGTCACGCGGTCAGTTCGGCAGGGATGTAGCTTGTCCCCTCTTTTGTATATATTGTCGTTGGAACCGTTTTATATAAAAGTCGGGAATGATTAACAAATAAAGGGTATTGTTATCCCGGGTAGTGGGGAAGAGGCGAAGATTGTGGGTTATGCGGATGATACAACTGGGATTTGTTCGACTGTTGCGAGTGTGGAGAGATTGTTGTTTCAGTGTAAGAGGTTCTCGGTTGTATCTGGGTCAAAACTCAATTTAGAGAAAACAAAGGGCTTATGTTTTGGTAAATTTAGGACATCTTCAGATCACGTGTTTGGTATTTCTTGGTCCGATAAGGCAAAAATTTTAGGTGTTTATTTTGGTCGTAATATATCTGAAGATGATAATTGGAATAATATATTTAAAAAGTTCACGGCAAATTTTACCGTTTGGAAATATACACATCTATCTATATTTGGAAGATGTAATGTAGCTAAGATCTTGGCTTGGTCTAAACTGTGGTATGTTGGTCAAGTTTTACCGTTACCTAATCATTATTATAAAATGTTTAAATTTCACATGTTTAGATATATATGGGCTTCTTGTTACTTTGAACCTGTTCGAAGGTGTAACAAAGTTCTCTATACCTTTCATAAACTGAACATTCATTTTGGTGCAAAGAACTGTATGACCTCTGTTAGTTTTGATATTTATTATAGTGGACGTTTCTTTCACCCTCTAAACTTATTTAAGGCACGATCTTATTTACTATATAATTTATTCCATATGTTATTTACAAGCTACATTCGATATGTAAACACGCCATAGAACTTCCTTATTTGATGATCCCTCCTGTCCATCTTCCATGAGTGTTGGAGGCTTTATATACAGTAGTTTACTCACAGTGAAGACAAGACAACTAGAGAGAGAGAGAGAGAGAGCAGACGACAGAGACCGGGGTATGGGCTCGCCCGAGTCCAGTCGCTGCATGGGCAGTGGTGTAGAATGGTTGATACAATACAGTTAGATGTGTTCCAGTATAGTAATAGTACTTATAGTTTATGTAGTGTAGATGTAGACTTCTTTATGTATCTATTTGATATCCTGTTCCCGATGTAAATAAACCATATATTTACGAAGCGGACTCTGTAATAACTAAAATACTGTTACAAAGGACGGCCCTCTATGGTAAATTAAAAGATGGAGGTTTAAATATTTTGGACATTGGACATTTGTTAAATCATATTCTCAAGATTTTGAAGTGTCACGGGGCCAAATGGGTTGAATTCGCCAAATATTGGATTGGCTTTTCGCTACGGCATGTTAATTCGGAACTGGGTTCTAATTTAAGGCCACATTCGGCGAATATTCCTGTGTTTTATCGGGAATGTTTGTCTGTTGTCCGCGATTTTTGTAAATTGTACCCTGACTTTGATTGGCATGGTAATTGGAATTCCAGGAGTTTTTATGATTTACTGATTAGTAAGATTAAAACACAGATCGTCATGTGAAAAGAAGGCGGGGGAGGGGCAACCAAAAAGCAATCCCTATTATATCCGTGGGGAGGAACTTAAGTATAGGCAATTTCTTTAACCCTCTATGTTGGATAACATTAAAATAAATGCATCCAGGGGCGACTTGTCCATGCGATTTCGATAATCCTTATAAGGCCCGAATCCAGACATGTGTTGAGAATAACCGTCGATCATTTGGTTCTCAATGAGATCTCGAAAGAGATGAAAATAGGGGACACAGCCGTCTGATGACTATAGCAAACGTTAAGACAGTTAAATTTTCGCAAAAAAGTTTGAGTCGCTTAGAGAAAGAGAATTATATATACTCATATACAGTAAAAAGAAAATCGGTCTCTAATGGCATATCAAAGTTTAATCAAACGTAACAAGAATATAAGGTTACAAAACTTGAACATAAAGTAAAAAAACAAAACATAAACAGGCGTTCATTCACTCTTCTGAGAAGTCGCTGCCGTCGTTTGACTTTAGCTATGTCTGTGAGGGATTTGTGTTTCTCGCACGACTTCTTTTGTTACCAAACCACTTTTTGACCTGCTCTGCTGTTAGACTCGAAATCTTGGCCAGTTGTTCAACTTGCTGGGCTGTTGGATACGGGTGCTCTAAGTGCGACTGGTACCACTGTTCCAGTACTTTCAGAGACTGACGACACAAGACTGGACGACTTCTCGCCGCTGTTGAAGACTTCGTTGATTGAGAGCGGGATGCCAATAGCTGTAAACTAGACTGCACCCGGTCGATGATCATGCGTAGCTGGTTGTCGAGTTCCACATGGAGCGACTGAACACGGTTAATTCTCTCCTCAATGCTGGCGGAATGGGAGCTGTAAAAGCAGGATGGTTGTTGAACCATGTCTGGATAATTAGGTTGAAGCTTGGAAAACATATCAAGAAGAAGCCATGTTTTATTATATTTTCGTCTCGAAAATAAACCGTAATGAAATAAAATCCAGGAATGGCAGATTGAGAATGAGATGTCAGAATTGAGTTGACCCTTTTTATTTGAATCGTCTGTTTTATGATGACTGTTCATGTGGACGGACGGCTTGCTGAAGCCACTCAAGAGAGTTTTCACACCACTTAATCCCCTGACAATATTAATTAATCAGTACTGACTGCTTACTCATTATTAACTAATAATATCTCCAACACACTCATCATTGATTACTAATCACCAATCGTAACAAGATTTATCTTTACAGAGGACTAAAATGCCGCAGTAAACTGACGGTTTCAAAGGAGAGGGGGCGAATGTCTACTTCTATTACACTGGCTATTACATCGCAGTAAAACAAGCCATAACGTTGGATGTAGAATCAAAATCTGTAAACGCCTTCGAAGATTTTTCACGGATTAAATGATATAGTTGTTGTAATGCTTGTGGATTCATGTTGCAGCGTTATTGTCTCGTATCACTGGTTTATCATACCGGTGTGACGCGTATATGTAACATCTGATTGGCCCACATTTTATCATTACTCTGGTTTCTCCTCATTTCTCGTGTTCGCCTTTTACTAACGAGTAGAAATCATGGTTTAGCACTACAGTTGATCGAGTGGGTGGGGCCAAGATGGCCGAAGCAGAACACATCGTTGATGTAGAAATAGATGAAGAAGATATTGATGAAAGTGTTGCAAGAAGAACAGTAAAAGTCACTATAGATAAAAAGGATTATGTTTACAGGAGAGATATATTTGATTTGTTTGTGTCAATATTTGGAAATGGTAGAGTTGCGATAAGAGTGAGGAGTGGTTCGTGACGGTGAGGAAGGAGTGAGACGGCTTATGAACAATGCATGAAACAGGATCTTCGAGTTTTTAAAGGAAGAAAATACCTTTTCAGTGACGCGCCGAAGTGTGTGGTGAATTTGCGGGTACATTGGGTCTCCAGAGATTATAAAAATGGATTTATAAAGAAAGTGTTTAGTAAATATGGTGAAGTAAGATCGGTGAGGGAAGAGATAAATCTTGACGGTTTTGGAGTAATGAATGGACTTAGACATGTGACTTTGGTCTGTTCTGATTTGCGAACAGCCAACATTCCACATATAATTCGCCTGGGTAAGGGAAGGGTACGGATGTTGGTGACGGCCCCAGGGCGCCTCCCTCTTGGTCTCAGATGCACTGTATAGGACACGTGTCGGCTAATTGTTTGCAGGGTCGGCAAGATCTTACTAGCAAGCCACTTTTTACCGAAATATTAGATGGTACCCGATCACCCTCTCGGGCGGTTGATTGCCATGTGGAGACAGAAGGAGGGAAGAATGAAGAACACGTAGAAAGTAATGATGAAACAGAGAAGACGAGAAAAGAACCTGACAGTGATAGTAGTGACGGCGAGTGTGGTAACTTAATGACATGGTAATTGGAATTCCAGGAGTTTTTATGATTTACTGATTAGTGAGATTAAAACACAGATCGTCATGTGAAAAGAAGGCGGGGGAGGGGCAACCAAAAAGCAATCCCTATTATATCCGTGGGGAGGAACGTAAGTATAGGCAATTTCTTTAACTCTCTATGTTGGATAAAATTAAAATAAATGCATCCAGGGGCGACTTGTCCATGCGATTTCGATAATCCTTATAAGGCCCGAATCCAGACATGTGTTGAGAATAACCGTCGATCATTTGGTTCTTAATGAGATCACGAAAGAGATGAAAATAGGGGACACAGCCGTCTGATGACAATAGCAAACGTAAAGACAGTTAAATTTTCGCAAAAATTAGAAAGATAAACTTTGATTTTCAAGGTCGATTGGTCGTTGTTGATATCCATGGCGCAGAGTATAGATTGATATCTATATATGCACCAGTAAATTGTGCGGATAGAAATGACTTTTTATTAACAATACCGAAGTATTTGGCTTGCAAGCGGTATGTAATTTGGGGAGGGGATTTCAACTTTGTCATGAATCCGCTTTTAGATAAAGTGGGGGGGGGGAATATTGAAAAGGGAACTATCGGAAAAAGTAATTTGGGTGATATTTTAAAAGATTTCAATTTAAACGATGCATATAGACTGTTATATCCTAATATTGTTAAAGTGACATGGCGAGGTAATGGCGTCGCTTGTCGCTTCGATCGATTTTATGTGAGTAAGGCTCTTTTTAATAAAATTGTAAGTTTTGACGTCCTTCCTTGTGCACCGAGTGATCATGATTATGTTCTGTTGAAGTTAAATGTCTCGGATGGCATCACAATTGGGGAGGGATATTGGAAATTTAATAGTTCTATTTTAAATGATCGGGCATATGTGTCTTTTTTTTACTGATTTTTGGATAAAAAGTATGATTGGGAAAGTAATTACTATTGAGTGGTGGTGGGTTCCCAGAGACTTTAAGAACTCTTATGTTGCGAAAAGTTTTAGTCGTTGGGGAGAAATAAAGTCGGTCCAAGAAGAAACTTCAAATCTTAATGGTTGTTTTGTCATGAATGGATTACGACATGTCACCATCTGCTGCAATGACGTTCAGGCTGGGAATATTCCCCACATGATCTGGGCAAGCAAGGGGGGAGTCCGTATGTTGGTTACGGCACCAGGGCGCCTCCCTCTTTGCTTGAGGTGTAACTGTATTGGCCATGTGTCGGCTAGCTGTGGACAGGGTCGACAAGATTTTACTAGTAAGCCGCTTTTTACTGAAATAGTTGGTGGTAGAAGATCGCCCTCTCAGGCGGTTGATTGTAATGTGATAGAAGAGGAGAAGAATGAAGAAAGTAATAACTGTGATAGCAGCGACGATGACACCGGTAGTGAAAAAGGCGCGTTAGTTATGGATGGAATGGATGAAAGGAGTGATATTGAAGAGAAGATGGAAAGTGTTTTAGGAGAGACAGGCAGTGGGGAGTCAAGTAGTGGCACGGGGGAAGACAGGTGGTAATGTGAGGGAGACAGGGAGTGATGACAAGGAAGAAACAGAAGGTAGTAGTTAATTTAGTACACTTTGCAGTCTGTTTACTTTCTAATTAAGAAATTATAAATGTCTAATATTAGATTTGTATCAATTAACTGTCGTAGTTTTATTTCTCCTCAGAAATCGTGAATTATTTCTCGTGATCTTAGAGATATGAAGGTGGACGTAGCATTGTGGAAGGGACAGATAGTATGGCGGGAGAGGCTAATAACGATATGGAGGATGTAGGTAGTAATGTGGAGGATGCAAGCAGTGGTGTGCGGGGTATAAGCGGAGACGTTGGGGATAGTTGTATGCGCAGTACGGAAAGTGGTGGTTTGAATACGCCTGGGGTGTCAAACGTGGGGGAGATTTTCAAGAAGTGGACAGAAACAGCAAAGCCAAGAAGGGTGCTAAAGGTGGAAAGGGGGCTGGGAAAAAAATGACATTTTATTATTTGTGTGTTATAATTTCTATCGAGTTTCTTTATTTGCTGTGTATTTTCCCATGGATTAGCAGTGCTTGTGTTTTATTATATTGTGTGTTTCTAAACGGATTATAATAATGAATTACCTATCATTTTGTAAGTTTGATATTTTTAATTTTTATTCTCAGTATGACTTGACTTTGAGTCGAATTGTTTGTTTATCATTCTTGGCAAGGTACTGGGCTTATTTAGGATGGTATAAACCCAGGCTTGTTGTTATAACTTGTCTTTGTTTGTACTATCCATACTACTGGTTATTTTAGTACACTTTGCAGTCTGTTTGTTTACTTTCTAATTAAGAAATTATAAATGTCTAATATTAGATTTGTATCAATTAACTGTCGTAGTTTTATTTCTCCTCAGAAATCGAGAATTATTGCTCGTGATCTTAGAGATATGAAGATGGACATTGCATTTTTACAAGATACTAATATTTGCAACTTAGAAAAAGCTAAATTTTATGAAAATGTTTTGGGTGGGAAATGTATTTGATCTTTTGGCTCTCGTCGATCAACGGGTGTTGGAATAGTTTTATTCAATCATTTAAATTTCGTAATTAGAAAGATAAACTTTGATTTTGAAGGTCGATTGGTTGTTGTTGACATCAATAACACGCAGTATAGATCAATATGTGTATATGCACCAGTAAATTGTGCGGATAGAAATGACTTTTTATTAACGATACCGCAGTATTTGGCTTGCAAGCGGTATGTAATTTGGGGAGGGGATTTCAACTTTGTCATGAATCCGCTTTTAGAAAAAGTGGGAGGGAATATTGAAAAGGGGACTATTGGTAAAAGTAATATGAATGATATTTTAAAAGATTTCAATTTAAACGATGCATATAGACTGTTATATCCTAATATTGTTAAAGTGACATGGCGAGGTAATGGCGTCGATTGTGGCTTCGATCGATTTTATGTGAGTAAGGCTCTTTTTAATAAAATTGTAAGTTTTGACGTCCTTCCTTGTGCACCGAGTGATCATGATTATGTTCTGTTGGAGTTAAATGTTTCGGATGGCATCAAAATTGGGGAGGGATATTGGAAATTTAATAGTTCTAGTTTAAATGATGGGGCTTATGTCTCTCTTTTTACTGATTTTTGGATTAAAAGCGTGATTGGGAAAGTAATTACTATTGAGTGGTGGGAGGGTATGAAAATTTCTATTCAGAATTTAACGAAAGGTTACTGTAAAAAGAAGGCTCGATTGAAGCGAAAGATAGCGTTTGACCTAGAGAAGCGCTTCGGGATTTTGGTGGGAGGGTATGAAAATTTCTATTGTAAAAAGAAGGCGCGGTTGAAGCGAAAGGCATCGCGCATTTTTCAAAATAGAGAAAATAAAATTATCCAGGGGATAAAGATGGCAATATGGCAAAAGATATGCCTTCAATTTTAGACATATGTAAGGATTTTTATTCAGAATTATTTTCGGAAGAGGCCAGCGAAGAAAGTTTATTTGATGAATTTTTAAACGATTTACCTAAATTGGATGACTATAGTCAAGATGGGTGCGAAGGCAAGATTAGGCCACATGAATTAATTTTGGCATTAAACGCCATGCAGAATGATAAATCGCCGGGTCCCGATGGTATCTGCAAAGAGTTTTATGATAAGTTTAATTATTTATTAGGTGATGTTTTAGTTTCAATTTATAATATCTCATTTCATGAAGGAATGTTACCTTTTAGTCAACGTCAATGTTGTATAACTTTACTATGTAAAGATCTTAATCAGAAACACTCTTTAAAGTATTGGCGCCCTATTTCTTTATTAAATGTAGATTATAAATTGTTGTCAAAGATATTACAGTTAAGACTGCGAAGTGTACTAGATGAAATTGTCGAACCGGATCAGACGTGCGCTGTGAGGCGTCGGTCAATTTCAGATAACTTACATCTTTTACGAAGTGTTATCGATTATGTCGATCAGAAGGATTTGTCTGTTTCATTTGTTTGGACCAAGCAAAGGCTTTTGATCGAGTAAATCATAATTTTCTTTTTACTGCTTTGGAACGTTATTCTTTGGGCCCTATGTTTTTCAAAATGGATTAAATTATTATATACAGATATTTATAGCTCTGTCATCGTAAATGGACATATTTCGGACAGTTTTAGTGTCACGCGGTCAGTTCGGCAGGGATGTAGCTTGTCCCCTCTTTTGTATATATTGTCGTTGGAACCGTTTTATATAAAAGTCAGGAATGATAAACAAATAAAGCGTATTGTTATCCCGGGTAGCGGGAAAGAAGCTTAGATTGTGGGTTATGCAGATGACACAACTGGGATTTGTTCGACTGTTGTGGAGAGATTGTTGTTTCAGTGTAAGAGGTTCTCGGTTGTATCTGGGTCAAAACTCAATTTAGAGAAAACAAAGGGCTTATGTTTTGGTAAATTTAGGACTTCAGATCACGTGTTTGGTATTTCTTGGCCCGACAAAGCAAAAATTTTAGGTGTTTATTTTGGTCGTAATATATCTGAAGATGATATTTGGAGTAATATATTTAAAAAGTTCACGACAAATTTTACTGTTTAGAAATCTACACATCTATCTATATTTGGAAGATGTAATGTAGCCAAGATCTTGGCTTGTTCAAAACTGTGGTATGTTAGTTAGTTATAAAATATTTAAATTTAATATGTTAGATATATATGGGCTTCGCGTTGCTTTGAACGTGTTCGTAGGACGGCCCTCTATGGTAAATTAAAAGATGGAGGTTTAAATATTTTGGACATTGAAACGAAAATAAGTCATTTTTGTTAAATCATATTCTAAAGATTTTGAAGTGTCACGGGGCCAAATGGGTTGAATTCGCCAAATACTGGATTGGCTTTTCGCTACGGCACATTAATTCGGAACTGGGTTCTAATTTAAGGCCACACTCGGCGAATATTCCTGTGTTCTATCGGGAATGTTTGTCGTTTTTCGTGATTTTTGTAAATTGTACCCTGACTTTGATTGGCATGGTAATTGGAATTCCAGGAATTTTTTATGATTTACTGATTAGTAAGATTAAAACGGAACCTCGGCATTTTAGTTTATTTTCACAGATTGACTTCAAGTTGTCCTTTTCTAACTGTACAAATATCTTTGTTGATCCATTATCAAGGGAGACAACTTGGAAGTCAATCCATTATATTTTACCAACAAGTAGTTGTAAGTTTATCATAAGTCATACTGAGAATAAGTTCTGTAACCTTCGCAAAGCCTTCTTAGAAACTCAAGTTCATTTAATGTATAAATGTAAACATGTTAAACGGTTATGGGGAAACAGTATATAATTGGGTTTTTGTGACCTTAGTTTGGGCGAGATAAATCTCAATGTTTGGCATGTTATTTTTAATACAATTCCAACAAAGAAAGGGAAAAATATCCACAATGTTATTTTATGCGTTGTTGCTTTGGCTAGGCGGCATACTTGGGCTACGTGACATTAGGGGTTCCCACTGGATTTCACATCGAACATGTCACATGTCGTTCGCCATGGGTGACGGTTCAGACTCATCTGACGAGGAAATTCTTGCTCTATGTCTGTTGTACCGGCGAGCTAGGAAAGGAAGAGAAACTGCACCAGGCGCTCAATATGGTGCAGGGACCATTACTTATTGCGTCCAGAAAGGGGTCCCACAGAAGTGGGGTCTTCTTCACAAGGCATATCAAGTTGTGCTTATAGTCATTCATGTTCAGGACAGCGTAAATAACTAATTTTAGACGATCAAGACACAGGTTCTTTTTACATTCGATACGAACACGTGGAGTTACCAAAAGGGAAAGTAAAAAGCTGTGGAAAACCCAGGGGGAAACCTAGATCGGACAGACGTGACACATGACACGGGTAAAAAGAATGAACATGTTCATTCTTCAAAAACGTGTCATTTCACGCGTGAAACGTGAAAAGTGACATTGATGGAAACGGTTCTTACCAAAATCATATGTTTCTATTTCTTGTCACGCGTCACTTGGTGGAAACGCAGCCTTGCAGGAATATCAGGACTTTCGTCTGTCTTCTTTCTTTTCAATGTTGAGTTGGGGATTGGGGGATCCATGAAAATAATGTGTTGCAGTGAAAGGGCTCGCAAGCCAAATCCCCACTCAACCAGGATTCCACTCTCCACCGACACGGGTCGCAACGCACGGCTAACGTGTTGCCCCATTGCACGGATCCTTTTAGTCGCCTTTTACGACACGCAGGACATACGAAGGGTATATTCTTATCACTCTCTATAGGAAATATATTTTAGATTTGTTCATCTGGATGTTTGCGGACACTCGTGTGGTGGAGGCTATTGAGAAGAGATACAACGCGAGAATGGTTTGTGACCTTGAAAAGTGAAAATTGCATATGAACAGTTTTGAAATCTGAAGTTCGAGTGTTTAAGGCAAGGAGATTTTATTTCAGTGATCCATCTATATGCGTTATTTCCGAGACCGGAAAATAACATTCCATGTGTTAAAGTGGCATCTGCCTACGAATTTCAGTGGGTAGTGAGACTGCGCACAGAAAGTTAAAAATAAAATGATCAGGACATAATGACGAATTTTAAAAACTTCATTCACAATGGTCGGGAAATTAAATAGCGGTTGATATTTCCCGATGGTAAAGGTCGGCTGACAAACCGACACGAAGTGCCCAGTGTGAACGGGCTGGATGCAGAATCCCCGAGGGAAATAGGCTTATCCTTCTCCCTATTAGAGACTTTTGAATTCCTGGTCCGTAGCGCCTTTACGTGTGACGTCATCAATGTGCGTGTATTTCTCATGTGATTGGCACACGGACACGACAGCACTAATCGAACAGCTTTCATACGGAAAAGGCTTGTATGCTACTTGAAATGTTGTGCAATGGCGTTCTTATGTGTATCCTAGAACACGAAGGCGTATATTTGATGCGATTTTAACCATGATAGATACTGGAATTTAATTATTTTTGAATAACTTTTCATGGAATTTTCATTTTTTTCCCCTGTCTACATGCTGCTATATTGGAGGAGGTTTGACCTTGCAAATCTGTAAAAGAGGTATAAACTTTCTGAAATGATGCATAAAGGGACCCACATAAGCTTAATATAATGGCAATATTATCGATGTCAATTTCCCACACACGTTCAATTGTATTATTCCAATCGGACACCTTCCCAGCAGAGAGATTTGTATCACGAACCCGCTTTTAGATAAAGTGGGAGCGAATATTGAACTGGGGGACTATTGGGAAAGGTAATTTTGGCGATATTTGAAAAGATCTCAATTTAAAAAATGAATACGTTCCGTTATATCCTTGGAGGGGCAATGACGTTGTCTGTTGCTTCGGTCGATAATATGTATGAATGAAATGGGAGTATTTATGGCACGTGAGCTCCACCCGAGCTATATTGCGCCACACATATGGTGAGGTTTCTCGAGACAAACTAGAAATCAATAATCAATATCATCTATACATATCGGCTGGGGCTTTCGGTTAAAATGCAAGTTAAAGTGACCAATTCGGCAGTCCCCACCAACGAACTTCATCCCAGAAGTTACGTCGATATAGTGGGGGCTGGTCAAGCAAATGAATGTATCTGCGCTCATTACAATTTGTAGACCGGGTGAAGTTGCCTCTAAATCGATGTCTTCGTTTTCCCAAAAATGGTGTCTGGTGAGTGTGAAGGCTTCCTAGAACAAAATTAATACTGGACTAAATTTGGTTGATCCCCGCAATATTAATATGCACAAAAAGGGTAATTTCATTTTGAACTTCCTTTACTGCGCTGTTGATTTTATTTATGCAAATATTTTTTGGTGATATTTAGTTAACTTGTCTCACATATGTCACTATCATTACATGTTAGGCGCAACATAGTCCGGTGGGTGCCGACATTTAATAAAACCTCTTTTCATTTGCAACATCAGGAACATTTATCAACACTTTTATTGCATGGGAGTACATATTTACCAGATATTACAATGGGGCCAAATTAGACAACCTTTTCTCGAAATGTAAACTACATCGCTGTCTTATGAAGTAGATAACATAAATTGTATTTCGCCAAGGTAAATACATGTATCCGATTTTTCACGATTTCAAAATTATATATTTTTGGCGTTACGGCGTTATACCCCACCGTTTTTGTTATTCAAAGCGAGATCCTCCACCAATTTGATAGAGTGCAAGTTTTTTTTAAGGATTTTAAACAGGTATAATCGTTGCCAGTTAATGCTAGGTGACCCGTGCAACGACAATTTTCCCTTCAGATAGTTTTAACTCTACACGGCGAATATACACGCTACAGTGGAAGCGATTTCTGCCTATCGTGCAGTGCGGTAACCCTTGGTGGCAGTCTATAATACTATTACAGCCGTAAAAAATTCTGAATGGCAGTAATATTTAGCTTTTTGGTTATTACAGCAGCCTTAGAAATTAACTATTCCGTTAGAATGCATCTCTTGGTTTAGTACAAAAAATACCTCTAATACACCCATTTGGGCAAGAGCATGATGAAACTCGGTGGTTTCCTTATACAAGGCCATTAAAATTGTTGAGTTGACTAAGGTGCGCTTTTCTAAATTCAATTTCTTGTTCCAGCTTTCTGTTATGATTGTAATAAAAAGTAGTCTTGATTATCCCGGCCTGTGAATCAGGCATAATAAGGTCGGTAGACTGGGATGAATGAAATGTTGTTTAATGGCACATCCGCTCCAACCGGGCTATATTGCGCCAACGCCAAACATATGGTGATTATTTCAAAACAGGCTAAATAATATCACAGGACACATTTGCACAAATAAAAATAATATCACAGTAAATATTAATAAATCTTTTATGCACGGAATTACCTAAAATACGAAAATGAAATGATATAAATACAAATTAATTTATTGTAAAAACCTGTCTCTTTTAAAAAATCTAACACTTTCCCCCCATATAAGCCCGGTTGAGCAAACATGTGATTTAATGACTGACAACGGTAAAAAATGCGATCTAATGTCCTTGAGATGCTTGCACTCAATCAAAATGTGCTACACTGTCAAAGGAACATGACAATGTTCACATTTTGGTTGACGCTCTCGCTTTAAGATGAAAATATGCGTTAAAAAAGTATGGCCAATTCGAGAGCGACACAAAACAACTTTATCTCTCCTGGTAGACCTGTAGGAGCTTGGCCAGTCTCCAAGGAGTGGCCTTATGTGATGAAGTTTGTTTGTGCCTGCAAGATCCCAAGACCGTTGCCAGTAATAAAATTACTGATACAGGATTTGAAATCCGTGTATGGTGTTAAAAATTCGGATAAGGTAAGATCTAAGGCAGACTTGGCAGCCAAATCTGCTTGATCGTTCCCTTTTACATCCATGTGACTGGGGGCCAGCAAAGGACAATGCCTTTGCTGATGAACTCGTATGATAACAGCAGACGATAAATTTCTGCTTTTAATGGGTGTTCAAGCTGTTTTTATTTTATCATTTATTGCTTGTAGCGAGGACAAAGAATCAGTAAAAATGACATATTTTAAATTGGATGATATGTCAATGAACGGTCGGTAGACTGGTAATGCGCGGCTAATTTCAAACAAGTGCACGTAACCTATTTATTACTCAAAGGTTCCCGGTAAAGGCCAACACTCGTAACCATGTCAGTCTATTATTTATGCATGGTTCAATGGTCATATCAATGCACAATTCCTTTTTAAGTTTATTACTAACCACACGGTAGCCATGATTTTCAAATGCAATGAAATGGTTTTTAATTTCCTACTGTTCTGCTTCTAATTCTTAATAACATGTATATGGAAACCGTATATAGTTTTAGTGAAATTGGCCCCATTGTTTCCCATTACAGCTATCTTACAATTGAATAATTAGGTCACTGATAAATTTCTCTTAAATAATACGTGATCTAGTTGAAAATAAAATATTGATTGGTTTGGTCCCGTGTGTAACTTTCACTTATTGGACGATGTCAATACAATGGAATTTGGTTTTATATGTGTAATGCAAACTAGATTTCCGCATTCGTAGCTGAATTAATTACGAAAAGTTGGTTTGGTTAGAGCAGCCATTGGCTGGATTTGGTTCGCTTTATAAATGGATAAATTAAAATAAGTTAACCCAGTGTTAATTTCCGCGAGTCCACCATCTGCTTAATATCGTTACACCATTATCATAATCATTGTGGAGTTAAATATCCACTTTTCTGGAGTGTGTTCTTTTTATTGTTGTTGTATATATTAAATTACTAAATACCTAAGTAAGATGAGCATTCCATTGGCTACATTGCAAATATTTTAATACAGCCACATTTTAGTATTGACGTAGTTTGTCGACACATTGTCATTTTGTTTGTCAACATTTGGCTTGTGAACGTTATAGGGGGCTATACATTTATTTTCTAATTTGGTTTAACACATTAGGGTCCCGAGAGGACAAATCGTCCCGATATACAGCGTTCAACGAATTTTAATTCAGAATGGAAGAACCTTGTGAACCTGATTGAGGCCACGGCTTTGAATGATTCTTTTAAAATTTGGTGATAATTGTCGTTACGAGCTGGCCCGAATTATGCGCCCTTTTCCGGACAGCTTACCAATGCAATAGACGTTTTCAACGGATTCTTTACAATTTTAATGTGACGCAAAGGATTGATGGGAAGACGAATCTAATTCAGCGTTTTTCGATATTCCCTTCCGGTGTTACCCCACCCCATCCTTTGCTGAAATACGTGTGGAACGCAAAAGGTTAAAATTTTAACCGATAGTTTTCTACTTTATGTAAAGTATGGTGGCAATTTGAAAACGAGTACTCTCGACATCCACCGTTCTGCAATTATCCGTTCTGGAATTTTGCCCCCTTTTCAACATTCCTTTTAATTTAGTGTTCAGTGTAGTCATGGAAGAATGTACCTAGTGATTTTAGCATTCGCCCACCAACTTGGCATTGACTACACCCCCCCCCCCGCCTTTCGAAGAAAACAGACGACTACTAAAATGGGTTCGTCTGTCTGTCCAAATTAGCAGTGACTACATATTTTTGTCCACCGCCTTGCGCAGAAGCAGGGAACTCCTAATTGAGCTAGAATGTTCAAACTTGGTGTAAGTGTTTATTAGGTCCGTGATGAAGTTCAAAGATGAGCATTTTCTGCTTAGGGTAAGCAGAGGTAAGCAATTTAATTGGTTGATGCTTTGGGACACGATAACTTCAACTTTAATTAAGTGAGAGTGGTGAAACTTGGTGTATAGTTTAATTACATCTATACCCTGACTAAGTTTGATAATGAACATTTTTTGCTCAGGGCAAGTAGAGCGATAAGCAATTTGATTGGTCGATATTTTAGTGGAGGTGTTTATTAGGTTGATAACTGTATGAAGTTCAAAGATGTGCATTTTCTGCTTAGGGAAAGCAGGGATAAGCAATTTAATTGGTTGGTACTTTGGGGCACGATAACTTAGTTCTAATTTAGTGAAAATGATGAAAATTGGTATATAGTTTCATCACATCAATACCTGGACCAACTTCGATAATGAACATTATTGCCTGAGGGTAAGCAGAGCGATACGCAGTTTAATCGGTCAAGACATTGAAATATAACTCTGTTTTTAATTGAGGTAGAATATTTAAAGTTAATCGGGTTGGTTTTATCTGTTAGAGAGTGATGAAACTTAGACATAAACAGTTCCTAAACTCGCGGACAACAGTGGTACTATGCCTAACGGAGGCACCGTGATGGCCGATGATCAGAATGGGAATTCTCAAGTTGCACATCCTCTGGGTTTAGGCGTCGTACGCCCCCGGAATCGCGGGAAAGGGCCGATTTAATTCAAATTTTTGCGGACAAGGTTAATCTTTTCTACATATGTTCACGTTGCTAAAGCAAACTTGAAAAGTGCTCTTCAGAACAAAAAAACTTCTGGTTTCAGAACGGCTCCTAGTGACCCGGGTACGCAGGGTTATTTCTAATACGGCGGACAACTTAGATTCCTGTATCAGCCGATAGGGTATGGTCCCAAAGTAAATCAGACGTAACTTCAGAACAAAGAATCCCCTTGGTATTTACGCCAGTACCGATTCTAAGCTGAACACATACGATATCCCAGTAGAAGACTAATTAGTTTCAAGTATGGCGGACAAAATTCCTTTGTGAGAATGGTGCCAACATGGACCTTTAAATACAAAGTGCCCTTCAGAAGAAAATATGACCTGGTTTCTGTACTTCAGAACGCCCCCTGCTGACTCCGATAAACGTGTTTATTTCATACATCGACGAGATCATACACCGAAAAGGCCATGCATCAACGATACCATTTACCGGCGACTACTCAATAGAGGATACCATTAACAGAACAAACTGTCCAGCCATCGGAAAGACCATATATTGAATATTCATAGAAGATACCATTCACAGAACAAACTGTCCACCAATCGGAAAGACCATACACCAGGCATCGCCGAGACCATACATCGGAAAGACCACGCATCGACGATACCTTTTACCGGCGACTACCCATAGACGATACCATTCATCAACTGAAGTGAACACTTAACATCTATTAGGGGAGAGAAATGGGGTTAAAAGTCAACTCGACACAAACTGGGTCATTTCGGGACTAACGTATGGTTTAATTTTATTTCAATAATTCGCTTGCGAGTAGGGGTCTTTAGCAGTGGGAGGAAACCGGACTACCCGTAGAAAACCCGCGAATATCTGACGGGTATCAGACGAAATTTTACAGCCTTTGTCAAATTGGAGCAGGTTCTGTACTTCAAGATGACAATGCTCGACCGCATTTCTTACCCAAAATGGTATTGAACGAATGGATTGGCCTGCATACTCACCTGACTTGGCACCAATTGAGCATGCATGGGATGAGTTGGGCAGACGTGTGAGAGACGATCATAGGCAACCTGATAATCTTCAAGAATTGGTGCAATTCCTACAAGCAGAGTGGCAGGCCATTCCCTAGATGTTTTTTCGACGTCTGATCGACAGCATGCCTCGTCGGTGTATCGACTGCTTACAAACACGTGGTGGTTTCACTCGTTATTAAAGTTATCGAATTTGAGACAGTTTTGTTGGACCTCAATATGCTCAAAATGGCTAATTTTCATCAGATCCTCAGAATAGTTGTGAATAAAAAGTGTGTTCTTAAAAGATTTGATTTACATGTTCCCTGTGTCTAATAAAATGTCAAACAAAACTAGTTGGTTGACCCTTAACTTTTGAGTAGTATACAACGGTGAGTAAAATATACAAATCATGCATAGAGGAACCCAAGACACCAAAGTTAATAGCATAATAATTCCACTCACTCAAGTACCCGGTGTCAGTATTGATTCCTTCAGTCTGTCATAATCCATCTCCCAAACAAGCCGGATTGCAAGGTTTATATACTACCTGTATGCACGTGCATTGAAGGTAGGCAGTTTGGGCGAGCCTGAAGTACAGAAACCAGGTGATATTCTCTTCTGACGGGCACTCTTATCTATAGGTTTATTGTTGCATAGATATTCAAGAATCGGGCACAACAAATAAGGTGGGTATATAGCTTTAAAATCAATTATGACTGTGGATATACATCTTTAAATCAAGATGATAATGTAGTACTACCATTTTTATACGTCCACATTCATAATGTGTGTTTGTTAGCGTGTGTTTGTTTGCGTGCGTGTCGCCTACAGGGCGCAATTCCTAATGGATTTTCTTCAAACTTTGTATACTTATACCCTAAGAGAGATACCTATTGTTTTTGGTGCATGCCCGACCCTCAGGGGCAGAGCTACATCCATTTCTAGTGTTTGTCGTCTACAAGCCATATTTCTTAACTTATAATTTTGAAAGTTTGCATACATATTCTTTTTACCCAAAGGAACATCTGTCGTTTGGGGTACATGCCCAACCTCCAGGGGCAGAGCCACGCCCATTTTCTTTTCGTGTGTCTTTGTATGGCCTACAGGGAGCAATTCTTACTGGATTTTCTTAACTAAGGATGCTCCGTATTGATTGTTGGTGCATGCCCTACCCCAGGGGCAGAGCCACGCCCATTCCTTGTATTTATTTGTCGTCTACAAGCCACATTTCTTAACGTATTATCTTGAAACTTTGAATACTTATTCTTTGTACCTATTATTTGGGGTTGGGGTGGTCTAGAGTGCCGCGCTTCGAACTCTAGCTGGCCTGTCACCTCTGGCTTGCGGCTGTGGTTTCGAGCCCTGGTGTGAGCGTATGTGGCATGGAGATAGGGACGCCTTCTCAACCTCGTGGGTTTCCTCCGGGCACTCTGGTTTCCTCCCACTGCTAAAGACCTCTACGCGCAAGCGAATTATGGAAATAAAATTAAAAACATATGTTAGTCCCGAAATGACCTAGTTGTGTCGAGTGGACGTTAAACCCCATTTCTCTCTCTCTCTGACTCCCTGAGGCAAGCCACGCCCATTTTTTGTTTGTTTGTCGTTTACAGGCCGCAATTCTGAATAAATCAGCTTGTTGCTTGGCATATTTGTATTCCTTAAGAGTCTGTGGGCGTCCACTATTGATTTTGGTGAATGTCCCGACCCCCAAGAGGAGAGCCACGCCCACTTTTTGCCTTTGGCGTCTGAAAGCCACAATTCTGAATGGATTATCTTGGTATACTTATTTCTTATACTCTAAGGACGTCATCTACTGATGGTGAGGCACGACCCTCAACGCTAAACAAACCAAACGCCTAGCCTTCTCGACAAAGTACCATATCAATCAAAGCAGGAATGTGGACGTATATTGTAGCGTTAAGGGTTTTTTTTTTATAAATGAAGGCATTCAACTTTAAATCAATCAAAGCAGGAATGTGGACGTATATTGTAGCGTTAAGGGTTTTTTTTTTATAAATGAAGGCATTCAACTTTAAATCAATAGGTAAACACATTTAATCATGAAACACGCAGTTAAAGTTAAATCAATATACATGCACGGTGATAAAGGTAGGTGTTGAGTTAAACTATCATATACCATTTATTGGGGGTGTGTATATTTTTAAATCAAGATGCATGCATGAAAGGGCTATATTGGTGTCGGTCATTATCACATAATAGGATAGAGCTGTTTAAACACGTTCCGAATATATTTGTTCGAAGCCCAAAAATTGTTATGAGACTGGGGGGATATTTGACAATTCCGAAAAAATAGTTGACTGTCACTAGTTAAGCATAAACTAAATAAAACGAGGACATGTGCAGATTTTCTCTTTTCCCCCTTACCCAGTGACATTTTTTATTATCAAATGTAATGTCCTTGCATACACTGTTGCCTCACATAACAACTTTTGGGCTGTGAAGGAATTATTTGGGATCAGAAATTAGCCCGGGTATCTGTTACCAATCAGTCATTTATATAGATGCGTGACTCGAGTTTTCCGTTAGGAATGATCTCGGTGTAAACATTATATTTGGAACGTGTTTAACAAGTCCTTTCACGTGTTGACGACTCGCTACTTTCAGTTGCCTGCCGTCGGCATTTGTTAAACATGGTTTTATTTAACAGGAATGACCAACATAAGAAGATACCCTGAGATGAGTTCAGAATAATAGATAAGTAATCTAAAGCAGGGCTAGTCACAACATTTGATAAAATGGCGAATAACCAGAAACAGCCAGTTACCACAGACAGTTTGGTGTAAATTATGATGTTATTTCTATCCCCGGTCTGTTTACCACTTTGTTTAACACGGTGGATAGTGATAACGGTCAATGCGAAAAATATTATATTTGTTAAAATAACTAAGCTTAGTGGGAGAACAAAACTATAAAGAATAAGTTCGGCAGTAGATAAATAGCAGGTATTACCACCGTAACCATAACTAGTCCCACCTGATAAAACGTAATTGGAAACAATAACAGCGACAATAATCAGGATGGGTGTTCCATTGGCATACATAAGATATATTAACATTTGCTTAAAGTCATTTGAAACAACCACCCTGGCTAGTTTATGCAGCACGAATACTTTGAACATATGATATGAACACACATTCATCCAAAATACCATACTTAGCCAAAAATAATGAATAGTAATACCCATAATGATACATGCAATATGATTATTCACTTGGTCGACACCAGTCACCAACGTGAGTTGAGCTAAAAATAAATTTATTGTCAGCGCCATATTATTTTTAACTGGTTGGGTTCTCATTTCAGAAAGTCTGATATACGTTATGAAGGTTACCCCTAGTGCTATCATTGATATCGTCAAACAAACCGTGCTAACATACCATTTAGTTCCATATTCCTCTGTTGATTTAACAGTTAGGTGATAGGTTCGATTATCATATATAAAACCGGTCTTGTAGAGAAACCGTTCAAAACAAACTCTTAGTTGGTCTTTGTAAACGGAAAACTCGTCTTTATTTAAACTTAGGTTCAGATGATCAATTCTTGCAGTCGTGTTTCTCAAAACATATTCATTGATAGTGAATTCAATGTACGGACACATTAATTGATGAGTTATTGGTTCATATTTGTCTTTCTTCAAAGTCAGTTTATCGTTTAAAGAGCAGCATAAGCCCGTTTCCAAATTGGGAGAAAATCTTTGATGGAATTCGCTTGCATGGGTCAATATTGAGTAATTAGCGTGTGCTGTGATCGACACTCCCGAATACAGCCTAAAATAATGGGAACGCATAGCCAGAGCAAGTTCTTCGAAATCATTCAATGAAATATTTGCATTGACTGTAAACCAAATATCAACATAAATCACATGTTTCTCAGCTATTAACTCTGGATTAGTAATTGTTATCTGGTAGTCAGAAGTCATCAGTTTATAAGACAGAAAAGTCACCATGTTGTGTATAGCTTGCTTGTACACGGGGACACCTGAATTCGGCTTCACAATCGACTGCAGCATTAGATGATACAAATTACCAAGAGCTGTTCTATTATTATATTCACAATATCCAGAACGTAAAATTTTGTCAGTGTGACATCTTATTGGCCGGCATTTATTCTGAAAAAAAATGTTTTAAAATAAGATTGTGAAATATTTAAATTAACGATGGGCTGGTTGTTTTCTGGATTCTACTTTTGTGTCTGTAACATTACATCGGTACACTTACGTGTCGGTCCATGCATTGGCCGAGAAAGTTCTTTTCCAACGCCAGCAGGGGCATTTTAAGGTTTATCATGGCGAAGGCTATACTATTTTGAGGGCCCTCTTTCGCAGGGGTCCGGGGGGGGGGTCTTGATTGATGATTTTTATATCAGTGCAATGACTGCATTCTCATTCAGTAGTGGATTCGACAATAACAGTGTAAAGAAAACGATTGACTCGGACTCCTTTCCCTTGGCCAGAGGAGCCCTTTTGTCAGACGAGGGTCCCTTTTGTTTGCCTTTAGGGCCCTCCCTAACTAGGGTACATTTCATTTATCTCATCGGTTTTTGCATTTTTCTCCCGTTTTATTTGTTCAACTACTTTGATTTTCTTCGCGAGGAAGATGGTGTCTCCATCGCCTCTGCTATAAAACGCCTTTGCTTGTCAGTGGGCAGGGTGGTATAATTGTCTCGAAAGAATCAACATATGTTTGGCGCAATATAGCCCGGTTGGAGCTGACGTGTTATTAAACAACATTTTGGTCGGAATTCAACGGTAAGATTTAGATAAAGGGCTGGTCTGTCTTGCTATTATATATATATAGTTCATAAATAGATAATTCTGAGCGAAGTTATGAAGATGTTTATTATCGCTACCAAGGTTACTGGACAATGGAGACTAAGTCTGTCTTGTCCATTTTATCGCTCAATTTTTAAATCTCGCGGGCATACAATCCATTTAAATTTCTGCCATTTGATGATCTAGAGAAATGATTATCGGCTTGCCATGTTAATGCTTAAATAAAAGGTTATATAAAATTTGAAGCCAAATTAAAGACAGCCATATGCAGATTTAGCTCTTACCATAATATATCTTCAAACAATATAATTGTCACGGGGTCGTTATTTAACATGCCAGATTACTCAGTATAATAAATCTAAATGAAATGACCATTCAACATACACATGTAAATGTGTTTATTCCATGTCTACCCTATACGATTTTCAGTAGTGGAGTGCAATTGAATATCCGTGCATTTCGCAGGTGGAGTTAAAAACCAATCGAATCATGCAAACAATCACACATGACGGACACACCCAAGCTTACCGACAAAGAACAAACGATGGACAATCTCAACACACAAAAATAAAATACACTAGCGCAATATTAACATAATTATTAACCCTGCGACATAATGGTACTGCAGAACAGCATGAGCCCGAGTGTTGTTTCAATATATTACTTTTTTAATACCATATAAGGATTTTAAAACATGTATTAATCATTTTATTTATGACCGCTGGCAACGGTCGTGGGATCTTGCAGGCACAAACAAACTTCATCACATTAAGCCTCTCTTAGGAGAAAGGCCAAGCTCCTACAGAACCAACAGGAAGGATGAAGTTGTCTTGTGTCGCTCTCGTCTTGGTCATACCTTTTTAACTCACATTTTCATTTTAAAGCGAGAGCCTCAACCAGAATGTGAACACAGTCATGTTCCTTTGACAGTGAAGCACATTTTGATTGAGTGCAAGCATCTCAAAGAAATAAGATTACGGCATTACCGTTGCCAATCACTTCATCAGTTGTTTGGCCAACCGGGTCTTAACTGTAAAGCGCTAGACTTTTTAAAGGAGACAAATTTTTATCGCAAATTTTAATTGTATATATCTGATTTTCACCTTCATGTTTTAAATATATAATATACATAAAGTTTATATTTATTTTTATTTGATATTGACTGTGATATTTGTTTTTATTTATGTATATATAGATAATATTGTGATTATATTTTTCTAGTTTGTATCGAGAAAGCTCACCATATGTTTGGCGCAATATAGCCCGGTTGGAGCTAACGTGCCATTAAACAACATTTCATTCATTCATTCATACCTTTTTAACTCACATTTTCATTTTAAAGCGAGAGCCTCCACCAGAATGTGAACACTGTCATGTTCCTTTGACAGTGAAGCACATTTTGATTGAGTGCAAGCATCTCAAAGATACTAGATCGTATTTTTACCGTTGTCAATCATTAAATCACATGGTTGCTCAACCGGGCTTATATGGGAACGTGTTAGACTTTTTAAAAGAGACCCCCCCCTGGGGTGTAGGGGGTGACAAGAATATACCCTTCGTATGTCCTGCGTGTCGTAAGAGGCGACTAAAAGGATCCCTGTAATGGGGCAACGTGTTTGCCGTGCGTTGCGACCCGTGTCGGTGGAGAGTGGAATCCTGGTAATTGAGTGGGGATTTGGCTTGCGAGCCCTTTCTCTGCAACACATTGCTTTGGCCCATGGTTCACCTAGACGGGAGGTCAGAGTGGCCCACTCTGATCAATCGGCTTTGGTCGTTTTTAGCTCTGCATAATGTGCAACCCTAATTCCAATGCTTTGTTGTATTTTTCACTCAGCAAATATACCTTTGTGTCCTTAGTACATTCTGCAGAGCGACGGCTTGGGTCAATCAGGTTGGAGTAGTAATTTTACTTTCTGGCTTGAGTATACCTCTCGTCGAGCCCTGAGGCCGAGCACTGGATATCCGTGCCAGTCCTCCCCCTGGTAGGCAGGGAAGTAACCTGGGGGACGACGAGAGGTGAACCAAAAAATATAATATTCATGGATTCCCCAGTCCCCCCCACCCAAATAATGAAAGACAATAAAAGTAAACAGAAACGTCCGAGTTCAGAGGATGTTTCTGATTTATTTATAAATAAAAATAAAATGTCAAAGTCTTGGCCGAGATTTCTCTTGATTGAGAGTCCGTCTCGAGACCTATCTAAAGTTTCACCATTTTTAATAACCAAGGGCATAGCTGGCTTGGCCGGCGAGCCCAAGGCTATTAAAAAACTAAAGAACGGAACACTCTTGATAGAATGTGCCAAAGAACAGCATGCTACCATGCTTCTTAAATCATCATCTTTGGCAGACATTCCTATTAAGGTGTCTCCGCATAGGTCATTGAACTCCAGTAGAGGCGTAATTCGCTGTCGGGACCTTGAAGGCAGCAGTGAGGAAGAAATGGTAGAATACCTTTCTTCTCAAGGCGTGTCACATGTAAAACGAATTAGTGTACGCCGAGGAGAAAAGGTGATTCCTACAAGCACCTATATCCTCACGTTCAATCGTCCCGATCTACCAAAGACTCTCAAGGCAGGTTATTTAAACATACCTGTGGATTCTTACATATCCAATCCTCTTCGATGTTACAAGTGCCAAAAGTTTGGGCACAGCAAAACAGTCTGCAGAGGTAAAGACACCTGCGCTCGTTGTGGTCACGATGGCCACGAGAGCGCTACCTGCCAGGCTGATTTTTGTTGTGTAAATTGTAAGGGAAAGCACTTTGCTTATTCCCGTGAATGCCCAACATGGCAAAAAGAGAAAAGAATCCAACAGGTTATGTCTGAACGAAAAATATCATATTTTGATGCTAAAAAGCAGGTTGATTTAACTGCACCTTTCCCCATTGCACCACAGGGGAAATCTTTTGCAAGTGCAGTTAAAACTTCCACTAGATCCATCTCCGTTCAGACAGACATAACCTGGCCTGATAAACAAGAAATGAAGACTTTGACAACATCAGATCAAAATAAAGGGGTCTCGAGCTCTTCTCAGTCATGTGAGAGCTCGATTCAAACAACTTTGCCCTTGCCCGGCGAGGGTACATCCTCCTTGCCCCAAACTGAAGTTATTGGGACCAATCTCAATTCTTCTTCCCAGAATGGCAAGGGAACATCTTCAATGGATAAGTCGAAAGCTGCAACTTCTGATCCCAGGTCCACTGGGTCAGGATCGCAGTCAACGGCTATCCCACCCACACAAGAAAGAGTATATCTATCCTCAAGACAACGGAAATTAGCAAAGTTGCGTGAGAAGGGTAAAAAGGGTTCACAGGACCCTATTATCCATTTCACGAAATATGGGGTTGATCTGATGGACGGTATTACCGTAGAGGGGGCCAATAATGACCCCCTTGGCGGTAAACCGCCAAAAATAAATTATCCCTGACAATGGTAAATTCCATTATTCAATGGAATTGTCGTGGCTTAAAACCAAATTTTAATGAAGTCCAACTTTTAATTCAAAAATATAATCCTTTAGCTATTTGTTTACAGGAAACTTTTTTACGGAATTCTGACACTTTGTCTTTTAGACATTTTGTTGGTTACCATCATCATGCAATTGGTGATGGTAGAGCTCATGGGGGTGTTTCTATTATTCTTAATGGAGATATCCCTCAGAGTAAAGTCACTCTCAACTCGCCTTTACAAGCAGTTGCAGTTCGGGTGACTTTGCATATTCCCATAACACTCTGCTCTGTATATCTTCCACCAAGTTTACATCTTAATCCCAGAGATCTTGATGACCTTGTTGCACAACTTCCCCTCCCGTTTATTATTACGGGAGATTTCAATGGTCATCATTCACTCTGGGGTAGTCCAGATGATAACAACAGAGGTAAACAAATAGCGGACTTCATTAACATTAATAATTTGTGTTTATTAAATGATGACTCGCCTACTTATCTACATCCTGCCACAGCTTCTTTTTCTTCCCTGGATCTCACCATTTGCTCTCCGGTCCTGTTTCAGGATTTTACATGGAAAGTAAATGAAGATCAATGTGGTAGTGACCACTTTCCTATCATAATTGATAATAATGGTCCCTCTCCGGTCGAAAGACCCCAGAGGTGGAAGTTGCATAAGGCTGATTGGGCTCTATTTGAATCTTTGTGTCTCTTTTCCTTTGATGCAAAGGAGTTAGAAGATGCAGATGAGCCTATGGCCTTATTCACTTCAATTCTTCAAGATGTAGCTGAGCAGGCGATTCCAAAAACCACGACAGAACCAAAACGTTTCAATAAACCATGGTTTAACGACGATTGCAAATCCGCTCTCAAAGAGCGTGATCGTATCCTGAGACGATTAAAGAACCATCCTTCCATGGAGAATATTGCGGCATACCAAATGGTCCGGGCGAAGGCCCGTAGAATCATACGTCAAGCAAAGAAATCTTCATGGGAGAGTTATGTCTCAAGGATCAATTCCCGTACCACATCTAAGTCGGTATGGGATAGGATTCGTAGGATTAAAGGTAAAAGTAGTGCATTATCAGTTAACCATCTCAATGTTGATAATACCACCCTAACAACATTTCCTGATATTGCTAATTCTCTGGCCAGTACTTTTTCATTCAATTCATCATCCAATTTCTCCTCCGATGCCTTTCGAGGCATTAGACAACAACAGGAGAAAAGGCGACTTAATTTCAAGTCCCGCAATGATGAATGTTATAATGATCGTTTTTCCATTGCAGAGCTCCGTGATTCGTTAAGGCGAGCTCGGGACACTGCAACTGGTCCAGATGAAATACATTACCAAATTTTAAAACATTTACCTTTTCCCACACTCTTAATCTTACTGGATCTTTTCAATCGGATTTGGGTTGATGGGAATTTCCCCCCTTCGTGGCATGAAGCCACAATAATTCCCATCCCTAAACCGGGAAAAGATCATACGAATCCTACCAACTATCGTCCGATCGCTTTAACTAGCTGTATTTGCAAAACCATGGAGAGATTGATCAATCGAAGGCTTGTTTGGTACCTTGAGTCCAACAACCTCATTACAGACCTCCAATGTGGATTTCGGTCCCAAAGGAGCACTCTTGATCATCTCGTTCGATTTGAAACGTTTGTCAGGGATGCTTTCATCCAGAAGCAACATTTAGTTGCAATATTTTTTGATCTGGAGAAAGCATATGATACCACGTGGAAACATGGTATCATGCGCGACCTCCATAACCTCGGCCTACGAGGTCGCTTACCTATCTTCATTAAAAATTTCCTGGAAGATAGGTCATTTAAGGTACGACTGGGATCAATATTCTCTGACCCATTTCCTCAGGAAATGGGGGTACCGCAAGGAAGCATTTTATCCCCTACTCTCTTTGCTATAAAAATAAATACGATCCCAGCGTGCCTTAAACCAGGTACAAACGGCGCTCTTTATGTTGATGACTTTCAGATGTGCTATGGTAGTACAGACATGCGGATAATCGAACGTAAGTTGCAGCTTTGTTTGAATTCACTTCAACAATGGGCAACCGAAAATGGATTTCGTTTTTCGAAATCCAAGACTGTCTGCATGCATTTCTGTCAGAAACGAGGTTTACATCCAGATCCAGAACTCTTCTTGGATGGCAATCGCCTACCAGTCGTGGATGAAACCAAATTTCTGGGGCTGATATTTGATAAGAAATTATCATTTATCCCCCACATTAAAAACCTTAAAAAGAAATGTCTGAAAGCCCTCAACATATTGAGAGTCTTATCAAATACTGACTGGGGAGCAGACCGCAAGGTCTTGCTCAGATTATATCGAGCTTTAATAAGATCAAAACTCGATTATGGGTGTATTGTGTATGGGTCTGCCCGCGAGTCTTATCTCAAAGAGCTCGACACCATACACAACCAGGGACTTAGAATCAGTTTAGGAGCATTTCGTACATCTCCAGTGGACAGTTTATACGTCGAGGCGCACGAGCCCTCACTGCACAACAGACGTGATAAACTGGCCCTGCAGTATGCTACGAAAATTGCATCACTTCCGAATCACATTTCATTTAACACCATATTTAGACCTCTTCATGAACATTTATATCTCCGGAAGACTAACGTCATTCCATCATTTGGTATTCGCATACAACCCCTTTTGTCTGAGGCTGGTATAAGCCGTGACAGTATTGCGACTACACCTTTCTTTGAGACTCCACCGTGGGCTGTATCTCCCCCAAAGATCGATTTTGATCTTACTCAACATAAAAAGAGAGATACTAGCTCTACGGTTTTCCAGTCTCTCTTTCGAGAGCTAAGGTCTAAATATGGTGATTATGCTCCAATATATACAGATGGTTCGAAAGATGATGATCGGGTAGCTTCGGCTACCGTGACACCATCTGAGACCATTTCTGTCCGCCTCCCACCTGCTGCTTCCATCTTTACAGCTGAACTCCTGGCCATTATCCAGGCATTGGAGTTCATTCAATCATCATCTAATCTCAAATATATAATTTTTACTGATTCTTTGTCCTCATTGCAAGCAATACATAACAAACAGCTTGATCACCCACTAGTAGTAGATATTTACCGTCTGCTACTAGCGAACGAGTTCAACAGCAAGGACATTGTTCTTTGCTGGCTCCCCAGTCATATGGATATTAAAGGGAATGATCAAGCAGACTCGGCTGCCAAGTCTGCTTTAGATCTTCCCATTTCCGAATTTTACATTCCTTATAAGGATTTTAAATTTATTATCAATTCATTTATTAATGACCGCTGGCAACGGTCTTGGGATCTTGCAGGCACAAATAAACTTCATCACAGTAAGCCTTTCTTAGGAGACTGGCCAAGCTCCTATAGAACTAACAGGAGGGATGAAGTTGTTTTGTGTCGCTCTCGTATTGGTCATACCTTTTTAACACACATTTTCATTTTGAAGCGAGAGCCTCAACCAGAATGTGTTCACTGTCATGTTCCTTTGACAGTTAAGCATATTTTGATTGAGTGCAATCATCTCAAGAACGTCAGATCAAAATATTACCGTTGCCAGTCGCTACACCAATTGTTTGCTCAACCGGAGCTATATGGAAAATTGTTAAACTTTTTAAAAGAGACAAACTTTTATTACAAATTTTAATTGTATATATATATATTCCGTATTTTTTATTTTAACTATTTATATACATAAAAGACTTATATTTAGTTGTATTTATTTTTAGTACCTTTATTGACTGTGATACTTGTTTTTATTTATGTATATAAATATATTTATGTGATATTTGTTTAATTTGTCTCGTTAAATCATCATTTGTTTGGCACCATATAGCCCGGTTGGAGCTTACGTGCCATAAAACTCCATTTCATTCATTCATTTAAAAGAGACCGGTTTTTACCATAAATTTATATATCATTTCATTTTTGTATTTTAGATAGTTATATGCATAAAAGATTTATTTTATTTTTAATATTATTTACTGTGATATTGTTTTTATTTGTTCACATGATGTGTTCTGTGATATAATTTAGCCTGTCTTGAAGTAGTCACCTGTTTGGCGCAATATGGCCCGGTTGGAGCTGATGTGCCATTAAACAACATTTTATTCATTCATTCAATATATTACTTAATTTCTTTCGCGATATCAATATTTCATCTAGTATAAATTAATGTACTATTGGTACATCCGTATTTTACTGAACAAAATTGCAACGTTTGTAGACCGATATTCCGATTTGGCGTTCATCTTTCACAATATTAGCTTGCAAGGGATTCGTATTGCGTTAAAATGTCGCAATGGGGCTTTCAACAATTCAGTCTACAAAACTTTGACATGTACAATTGCAGCTGGAATGAACTGAAATGGGGTTTAACGTCCTACTCTTTTGCACCTAACCTGGGCTAATGGAAGACGGGCATACGCCATGCAGTGTGCTATGATGGGAAATTTTGCCCGGGCAGCGGCGCTACGGCCTACTCTTATATCGAATTCCAACTGCCAAGGGATCTTTTACGTGCACTCCAATGTGTACACGGAACCTCGGTTTTTCTTTCCATCCGAACGACTAGGCAGTTGTCCTTGTCAGGCCCTCCTTCTGTATCACTGACAAGTGGAAATCACGCCGGAAAATCGAAATGAACTTTCTCGGCCAATGCAGGGATCGAACACCCGACCTCCAGGCTAGCGAACCAGCGCCTTATCCACATAGCCAACGTGACTCCCATGTACAATATCGACTTTTGGCAAGTGGTATTTCTCCTATCCGTATCGTATACATGATACGTTGTAGTTTAGAGTTTTGGCAGATGCTCGTGTGGCGTACGTATGCGTCACTAAGCTGAGCTTAGTCCTATTACAGCATGATGACAGTATTCTATAAAAAATAATGATTATCAAGATAACCATCAGTACTAGTCAAATGCCTACAATTTTTTGGAGTGAGTGAAGTCGCTATAATAAAAAAATAATGTCGCATCTTATTAAAAAAAAATCGTTGACTTCGACTCGACAGCAATTTTCGGTTTCACTAATTTATCATAGCACCACATCATTTACAGATTTGCAAGGTCCCATATCTGCCTAAATCTAGCACGTAGATCAACCAGCGTGCTGGCGACAGACCAGATGGGAAAAGTATGAAAATTCCTAGAAAAATCTATCAAAAATAATGATTAAATTCCAGTCTTTATTATGGTTGAATTCAATAAATATACACCTCCGTTTTCTAGGAAACACAATCATAGATTCATAAAAACGCTATGATACAACATTTCAGCGTCTAAAAAGACGATAATGTTAATCGGACCTTCTCCGTATGAATGGTGTTCGATACGGGCTGTCGTATTCGTGTGCCTTATCACGTATGAGAAATACACACACATTGATGACGTCACACACAAAATCCATACGGATACGTGATACGTACTAAGAATTTGAGCTTGCCAAAAGTCTCTAATATGTTTCAAGTAACATATCTTGAGACCCACAGAAATGTATCGGGAATTTTAATGTTGCAAAATAAGCTGGTTGGGCCACTTGTATACTTACCATCTCAAAATCCATCCAAGCTTTTGTGCCATCACAAGGCAGTCTATAGACTGCTTTCTCAAACTGATCTGCAAAGCTTGTTAGTATTGTTATTGGAGTTTCACCTCCAGCACTCAAAACGAGACTAAAAGGATTATCATTACAGGCGTAACAAAATATGTTCTTATACACTTGACCGTCTTCCGCATATACAAGATAAAAGTATTTTGCACACTTTTCTGCAAGTCGTAATGACGGAGAACTGTTATTGTTTTTAGGACACTGTGAAATAATAGGTTGACTTCTTCTAGTGTCACAATATCGCAATTCAGCGAAACCCGGTGGAATAAGATAGCTTTTACACTGGTCATTTGGGTCAGATTTTGTAGAAGCGCACTCTGATTGTAGACTCCAGTCTTTACAACCAAATGCATTGTTCAAAAAAGCACACTGCATGTTCACGTACGTGTCGCCTGTTGTTTGACAAGTAACTGGTAATACAATGTCAGTCCTGCATTCATAACGTGTACCATTGGTGTCTCTGAAATATGTTTTCATATAGTAACCACCCATAGGTTCCATATCTTTTAGTCTAAAAACTGAACCAGACTTCAGTGCCTCGCATTTATATTCAGTCTGTGGGGCTTTGCTGTATAGACCCATATCCGCCATTACATCGATACAACAATCGCTATATTTTATACATTCGAAATCACACATGCATGTCACACACCTTGGTGCTGTTAGAGACGCTTTCCCTTCCCGCGATCTACAAGTCCTACATTGTTTTAAATATTCCAAATCGGATTCAAGGTGCAGGAATTGAAGGGTGTTAGCCAATACCAGTAAGCCACAATTTGTAACAGCAAAACATATAGCTGTCAACAACATCTGAAATTAAACATAAAAAATTATTGACATTAAAGCCAGACAAACTAAGTAATTTAAGCAGATTACAATTTCACTGGTTCTCACTGTATACCAGATGCACGTAGTCAACACAATCAATCGTAAACAAATAAAATTACCACGGAAGCCTTTTAAGAGTGTCTGGACAGTAAGCATGGAAGCCGTACACTCTCGAAACGCGATTTATAAAAGAAATATTTTACTTATCTACGTAATACTGAAAAACCACACCTTATAGCTTTCGTGGTCATTTAACACTGGGGGATATATAATGATCCTCAAATAGTATTATAATAATAAAAATTGTGTTGCTTGTGATTGATTCTTTGATTTCGTGAAAGCCATCCAGCTAGAAAATAACTAGACCCCAACAATGGTAAAATCGTGATATTTCGTAATTAATTAATGTGTAACCGTACATAATCGATCAAAATGGACCAGACAATTTGATTATGTGACATTGAGAAAATTATTACCTACATCAAATCTCACTCGAATTACCAACCAATTAAAGATATCACTGCCAGACTTCGGGTCATTTATATTGATTACAAAGACAATTATTTCCCTTCCTGTGTGTTCGACAGCTCGGGAATAATGCAGGCTTAAGGGAGTAAAACAACTTCGGGCAACATAAATTATTTATTTTGATTGGCATGATCAGATATTATTTCGATCACAAGCGCTTACAAAAATAATTGGAATGGGGGTGGTAACGTCTGATAGTTCTGCTTCGAAATGAAATGGGGTTTAACGCCATACAGTGTGCTAAGGGGGGGGGGGGGCTGCGGCCTTCTCTGGTATTGAATTCGATTCAAACTGTCAAGGAATATTTTACGCGCACGCCACCGTAATAATTTCCTCTACGATAAAAATGATTCGTCTTTGAATTATGATTAAGAATTGTTTAATGCTCGAGAGAGAGACATTTACAATATATTACGCAATTCTTAAACTCGAGACCATTAAACAACTTAAAATACAGACACTTGCACGTACTTTTACAGTGAAATATGTCACACGAATCCAATATTTCACACGTACGATTATTTGAAATAATGGTACGCCAACATCAAAGGGTGACTTCACAACTGTATTATAAATGATAAAAATAAACAAAATGTATATGCGGCCACATTAACAACATTTATGAACTCAAATCGAACCGTGCACAATAATGACGACTACTTAGGATTAAATTAAAATTTAAAAACTGTTCTAAAACTGCCGTTCGTTTGTTCCTGAAGTTTTACGCCCACTCCCCCGGGTTGACATCGTAGACAATTAAAACTGTCGATGAAAACAAATTTATAAATGAAATGAAATGGGTTTTAACACCCCACTAGGCTAATGAAGACGGCACCCTTACAAGACATTCATCATTCAAAATGCCTGGTGGTAAATTTTTTGTTTTATATTCTTAAGGAATGTTACGACACGTTTGGGTCTATATATATGAAGACGCATTACCTATGGCACTACTTTTATATTCTGTCATTGTTTATATGGCACTACTCTTAGATTCTATCATAAACAAACAATATGGTATCTAAAGTGATTTAGCACGTACACGTTAATTATACGTGTAGTTTATAAGATGCATTATGAAAAGTGTAAAACAAAGAATACCGGGGATAAGGGTGCCATGCAATAAAATACAATATATAATTGTAATTAGTGCTGTGCAACTTTTATCTGGTCGTTCCGGGGGACTTCGCTATAATTATTTTTAAAAAACACGATTTTTAATTAGTAATGATTCATAATAACTAATAGCACATTCCGCCGAGTACTTCGACCGTTGCGGTTTCTTCAAGGCGAATAATAATGGAAGTGACAATACGTCGTCATAGGGATGGTAACTATTTTTAGCATTTTACATTTAGCTTTGCATTAACCATTTTTGTATAAAACGCAGTTCTTTCAGTTCCAGAACTAGATGCATGTCAAAATTGTTCATTTTATAAATGGGGGAAAGTTTTCCTTTCCCACATACATCAATATATCCGACTGCCCGAATTTCTGGAATCTTAATGTGCGTGCGATGAAGGTTCATTCGCTGGCATAATTTTTGATGTTGTTAACCTGTACAGCAACACCGACCTATTTCTAAGTATGAAGCCATCGGATATTGGAAATCGTACAGTTCCTGTAGGAATGTGTTAAATTTATTAGTTTTTATGAATCGTTTGTAGTTAAAAAATGTGGTTTTTTTAATATTATATACCGAGAGCAGCTTTATTTAGAATTTATATATAATTAAATCTAAAGACTGGAATTATCCTTGAAACTATTTATTACCGTAAAAGATAATTACGGAAAACGGCCCGTCCGACAAGCTGAGAAACAACTGTTCTTAAAAACGGGATGAAACCTAGAATACTTTATGAATGTACAATCGGTATTAATGGTATCCCAGGAATTAAAGATACACCAACGTTACTCACAGCCATTAAAGGGGAAATTAAAATATAGCGGACATTACAATTAACATATAACAATAAAAAAAATAACTAAAATCATTCATTTGTCAGCGGCCGATCGTCTGTTATAGATAAGTATCTTATACATTTAATCAATGAATGTTATTAAATAGAAACATAAGAAAAAGAAATGGGGTTTAACGTCCTATTTTTCTGCTCCTAAACTGGGTTAATGAAGACGACGGAAAAACATAAGAATAACAGAATTTTTTTAATGGATTTTGATTGAGTGCAAGCATCTCAAAGAAACAAGATTACGGCATTACCGTTGCCAATCACTTCATCAGTTGTTTGCCCAACCGGGTCTTAACTGTAAAGCGCTAGACTTTTTAAAGGAGACAAATTTTTATCGCAAATTTTAATTGTATATATCTGATTTTCACCTTCATGTTTTAAATATATATATACATAAAGTTTAGATTTTTTTTAATTTGATATTGACTGTGATATTTGTTTTTATTTATGTATATATAGATAATATTGTGATTATATTTTTCTAGTTTGTCTCGAGAAAGCTCACCATATGTTTGGCGCAATATAGCCCGGTTGGAGCTAACGTGCCATTAAACAACATTTCATTCATTCATTCATACCTTTTTAACTCACATTTTCATTTTAAAGCGAGAGCCTCAACCAGAAATGAAACCTGTCAAGCACATTTTGATTGAGTGCAAGCATCTCAAAGATACTAGATCAAATTTTAATTGTATATATCTGATTTTCACTTTCTTGTTTTAAATATATATACATAAAGTTTACTTTTATTTGATATTTACTGTGATATTTGTTTTTATTTATGTATATATATATATAATATTGTGATTATATTTTTCTAGTTTGTCTCGTTAATTTCATCATGATTGGCGCAATATGGCCCGGTTGGAGCTGACGTGCCATTAAACAACATTTTTCATTCATTTTTAATGGAATGAATAAATAAATAATGAAATTCAAGCATTTCATAATTGTATCACCATTATACTGTGTTAACACTATTTGAGTGATTGACATATAAACGAAACATTATTATATAAGCACAATACATTTTGAATTACCCACTTAAATTACAATATAGAATTGAATAGAAAAAAGCATATTTCAATAAGGTAAAATTATTTATCTGTACTTGTTTGAAACCATTATCAACTAGAAGCCTAGTTAAACCCCATGTCATTACTAGAAGCCTAGTCATGAGATTTTAGACATGCTTTTTGTGTCTGATTTGTGTCACTTTATATTTTGTCCATTAGTTTATCATATGTATTATTGAATACCGTTTTTTCATTGTTAACTTCTTTTCACTGTGTTTACTATACCTTTTAATTACTAATGTAGCCATTTATTCTAAAGGTATTGTTGCCTCCATGTTTGGTTCCAATGTAATTCTTCTTTTCTTTTATTTTAATGTCTATATTCATCAAGTATTTGGTATTTATTCTTAATTTTATATATTATCTGTGACATTTGATTTTATTTATGGATACAAATATATTTCTGTGATTTCATTTATTTTGTCGCGAATAACCAACATAAGTTTGGCGCAATATAGCCCGGTTGGACCTGGCGTGCAATAAGACTTTATTTCATTTGTTTGGTTCTACTGATTCTGCCTGGTTTATAACTCCAGCTAATCGGGTAGTGATATTTATTTATAGGTTGTTCCCAAGATATTGGTTAGCGGGCAAAAGACTTAAGTGAATGACCACTGCCCCCAAACTTCTCGTGGGTGGACGTAGTTGAAAATCAAATGAAATGAGGTTTAAAGTCCTACTGCTCTCCGAACCACGCTAATAAACACCGGGCATACGCCATACAGTGTACTATGAGGAAAATGTTGCCCAGACAGCGGCACTAGGGCCTACTCTTGTAATGAATCCCAGCTGTCAATGGATCTTTTAGTACTTCTACGTGCACGCCAATGTGTGCACGGGACCTGGTTTTTCATATCTTATCATCCAAACGACTAGACAGCCGTCCTTGTCGGGCTCTCCGTCACAATAAGACCCCGACTCTCTATAGCGAATGGCATGAGGAATGCTGGGATGCCAATGGGGCATTCTGCCCACGGTCCCGCGACTAATACCAAACGCAACAGTGCGTTTGAACTTCACCCTTTTGCACCAAGTACTATGTTGAAAACGAGTCTTATCTCAAAGAACTTGACACCAAGAGCAACAAAAGTGTGAATCTAATGATGAATCAAACAGCTTGAATTCCAAATAAGATTGTGGATATTGGACCACTCGATATAGAGAGGTATGATGCTAAATCCCATTTCTCACCAACTAACACATTTGACAATAGATATCGCTTGTATGATAAAATACATAATCTATTGCGATATCTCAATTAGGAGATATCGCTTTACATGAATTTGATTGGTCAATCAAAAAGGAACTACTTTCTTTAATTTTAAAGAAATCACTTTTTTAAAATAAAAAGTGACCCTTTTTTTGGTTAAAAAGAAACTGTTTTTATTTAATTGACCTTGAAGGAAATACTGGGTCAATATATAGGACTTTGCAATAGCTAAACTGTTATCAAAAAAACTGATGTATCACTACGCTGTAATGTAATAGATTCAGTAAAGGTGAAATCTATACCTACCAAATAATGACATTTATTTTTTTGTGCATGTAAGAAAGGATTGGGTAATAAATAAAATCTCCAACTCGTGTTTTTTTTTATATCAAAAATAAGAACCTCGTTTTTTTTTACTTTATCAACTTGTGTTGATATTTTTTGATATCAAAAAACACTAGTAGGAGATTCTCTATTTATTCCATAACCGTTTATCAAAATAAAACAGTTAATGGAAATTAAAATTACAATCTTTTTTGTTCATCTTAAAAGTAATATTGACTCCTCTTAGCCCGCTACCAACAGGCTAATACCAATTTACCTATTCGGGACAGAACAGTAGGACGTTAAACCCAATTTCCTTCCATTTCATTACGTGTATACCAGTTTTTGGGAGAAAATCGAATGTTTATAAATGCCTTGTTTCAGCGTAATATGTGTTTTAAATTACTTTTAGTCAGTTAACGGCTTTTCCAGAAATGTATAGTTTGTTTAGGTGAGTTATGTGAAAATAGGTTTCAAGGACTTTTAATGCTTCTTTAAATACATAGTCTTTCATGCTTTGTTTTCTCTTTAAAATCCGGTTGGCGTATGTCGGGTCGTTAACCCCCTTTTATTTCTATGCCTATTTATTAAATACTCCTATGTAACAAACTTTAATTAGTAAAATGAAAAATCATTATTATACTCTAAATTATTCAATGGACCAAATTATATAAATCGTTAGCATAGACTTTATTTTTACATGAAGAAAAAATTGATTGTAGAGAGTGTCATCGCCAGAAAAATCTATATTAAGCCGGTATTGCACGTTGCGATTTTCCCGTTGAAACGATATTCTATCTTAGCTTATCGTGGTATAGCATATCGTAGACGTGGAACATACCACTGATAAAATTGCGCCTGCGATAGGCAACAAGTGCTCTTCTATGGCTGTTTGCGATACGGTATCGCAGGTATCACTGGCTGTCATATACGTTCGTCACATATCGGTGTGTGGGGTTGGCTTAATATAATAGTACCAGTCACATAAGTATGTTTCTGATGAACACATCAAAGAATATTGAAGTTTAAGGATAACGTAATCATGTTGTCCGTATTCTTTAGTAAGTAAATTTTATTTTAAGATATTTTTCTCCGGTTTTATTTGTTTATTGTTTTATTGCTTATATTTTTGTAATAAATCAGACCGGGTTTGGTAACTTAAGTCAGATTGAAGGTAGCACTTCAGTAATTAAGCGATTTTAAGTTAATATTCACTTTATCTCGCACGCGTATGCCAAATATGGATGAAACTTTATTCGGTTGTAAATAGTATGTGGACAATAGTGAATACGACACTATCGTGGCTTTTTAGTGTCCTACGCTTATATAAATCCTTTTCTTAAAATTTTCCTCATATGAGAAACCGCGGTGAAAACTATGATAAATCAGAACAAAAACATGAAAAACTATCTCTCCGCGGTATAAAGTTTCTCTGCGGAGAAAAAAGTTTTCCGCTCCAAAATAAAAGTTTTACACCCCGAAGAAAACGTTTCCACCGCGGAAAGAAGGTTACACTGCTACATCTCATATGGTGTGTAAACCTTTTCTCCGCGATTAAAGTTTTCTCCGCGGTATTAAGTTTCTCTGTGGAAAAAAAGTTTTCCGCCCTTGATAAAAGTTTTTCACCACAGAAAGAATGTTTTTCATGTTTTTATTTAAATATTGTAATAGTTTTCACTCCGATATCGCATGTGAGGTATATTACAAAAGGGTATAAATCAACGTTTGACACTAAAAGGCCACCGTACAAGACTGACTTTATTATGAATAAATATGGTATTAAAGATACATTATGTTAGATTTAGATAAAGAGCTAGCCATACTTGCTATATTAGTTCGAAAAAAGATAATGCAAAATGACTAATTTGAAAATTTCTTCCAAATTACTCTGTTACTTTTGAGGTTTGACAAGACGTGTGCAATAATTATAAGCACCGTCCTGGTTGTTCGAAGCCAAGTATCGCTCCTGGATTTTTAACTTAAATCAAAATATGGCTTAACCGTTCTAATCAATTTAATATCGGGGAACTCCGATGCCATCGAGAGTTGATTATGGGCTGGATCAGTTAATTAATGTTTAATTAATAATTCAGAAAACAATCCAGGTCTCAAGAAGGGCCTGCAATAAGCAAATTTTGCTCTTGCATAATGTATGTTTAACTAACCAGTTTGTTAGTATCTCTGGATATTTTATCTATGCTTAAAGATACATTATGGGAGATTAGATAACGAGTTGGCAGTTCTCACTATAATAGTTAAAAACTAGTTAATATAAAGGCAATTTGCGGAACATTTACGTCAAATTGAACCACTATGAACCGAGAACTAAGCGAATGAGAGTTCCGCTTAGCCTTGATCATCATTACTAAAGTTGTCAAGACAAAACTAGTAGTATCGGTTATCCATTTAATCGTTAAATCACGAATTTTGCAGCGCATCAAACTACAATCCAGCAAACATCACAGGCTAGCCTTGACATCTAGAGTTGAATATGGTCTGGATAAGTTAATTAATGTCTAATTAATAGTTTTTATAACATTTCAGGCCCAAAGAAAGACCCACAAAAGACAGATTTTGCTCTTGCATAATGTATGTTTAAGCTTGGTCTAAGGGTTGTATTCACCGCGATTATAAATATATTAAACTGTAAATGTTAACCTTTGTATATTATTTTAAGTGTTTTAACGTATGATTTTTGTTTTAAGAGTGATATCGTGTATTTTAAATTGAATTAGGTTCTGAATTCGGATTTACACAAAATGTCTAAAGCTAATGCAGGCTCCAGATAGTGTAGTGGAATTTACGACATAATTCTAACTCTTGACATACCTATTTGCTTACTTCAGTGCATGCAATCCAATCTATTGGTGTGGTCTTCCTGCACTTTCTATTATAGACGTCACCAAATGTTTGACGCAATATAGACCGATTGGTGCCATTAAACTGTATTTCATTTCATTGTTTCTAACTTAAATATACATGTAGTTAATTGGGTATTTACCCCCAAGCTGATTTAGCTATTCTTTTATTGTGGCGGAAGTACAGTAGATCTTCGTCAAGTTTTTGCCCAACCGGAGCTATTATTAATCTGTAAGTGGCATATTTTTAGCGATCGGCAAACTCATTAACAGAACACAGGTTTTATGGGATACAGTCATTAGTTTTATTCTAAAAGCACGACGTTTTATCCTCTTATCGTTATCAAGCACACTGACATTTAGTAAACTTGAGGTCAATATATATACAAAATTCATAGTGCAACCACAAACATGGATTAACATAACAGAAACAATACGGATCTAAGAAGTAAAGGGTATTTAACAAAAAACGACAAGTACAAGGTAATTAGCTTACTAAATAAACTCTAATGTATGAGTAGGGGGTTATTGACTCGTTCGTTCGTTCGTGGGGTTTAACGTCCACTTCCACCTAAGGTGATATCGTAGACAAGGGTTATTGACTGGTATGAGACCCTTCAAATTGTACCATGAATAAACCGGGTAAAGCTGGTGATACACAGAAAGTGAAGCCATATGCATGTAATTAAATACGATAACTACAGTTATGACAATACACAAATAATGGACAGGTTTTTGGAGAATTTATAATAGTGAAAACTTAACAATCAAAATGGAGGGGGTGGGTGGATTTAATACAACCAAGGGTGCTAAATTGCCATAGTTAATTTATATTATGCATTTTAATGACATCATCATATGCCCAGGGGATGTAAAGCCCTAAGTCCCTATTAAGTTCAGGTAAATGTCTTTTGACGTTTATAGCTTCAAGGATCCTTCTGTTTTTCTTGTTCTGTTGGTTGACGGTGAATATTTGGACCTCATTCCATTTAACGTGATGCTGTGGGTGGTTTTGTAAATGTTCTGCTATGGCTGAATTATTAGTGGCAGCTTTGGACCTATGATCTGTTATTCTTTTATCATTTTGTTTCATTTCTCCAATATATGAGGTATTACAGGAGCAAACCACTTGGTAGACTCCTTTGGGTTGAATCGGGACAATTGTTTGCAGCTTATCATTGGCTTTGAGTTTTTGTTTGGGGATGGTGGGGACGGAGAATGTGGTATAGATGTTCGATTTCTTTAGTAGATTGCTCACTTTGTATGTTAGATTAACATACTAGTAATGGGGTGGGGGGGGGGTAATTATTCAGGTTACAAAAGATATGGCGTAAATCGTCCAATTCTTCCTGCAGGTATTCGGGTTCACAAATGTTAATTGATCTGCATGCTAGGGTGGATATAAGGGCTCTTTTGATATAGTGGGGATGAATGGAGGTGTAATTGATATATTGGTCTGTGTGGGTTGGTTTGCGATATATTTTTGTTTTCAGTTGATTATTCACTTTTTTAACTCGTACATCTAGGAACGGTAGGGTCTCATCTTTTTCTGTTTCGATAGTAAATTTAATTCTGGGATTCTATTTGTTAAGGTGTTCTAGTAGGGCCATTGGTTCATCATTTTCAACAAGGACTACAAATGTATCATCGACTTTGCGAAGCCAAAGGATTGGAGTAATGGGAGAGTTTCTTAGCGCACACTTTTCAAATTCTGTCATGTAAATTAAGGAGCAATATTGTAAAACGTTAAACTTTTTAAAAGAGACAAACTTTTTCCGAAAATTTGAATTGGTATATATTTTAAATATTAATTTACATTGAATTTTAATTACATTGACTGTAATACATGTTTTTAGTGATGTATATTAATATATTAATGTGGTATTATTTAATTTGACTCGTATATTACCATTTGTTTGGCGAAATATAGCTCGGTTGGGGGCTGACGTGCCATTAAACTACATTTCATTTCAATATTCAGTAGATGCTTTCTCAGATAGGTTTGGCGCATAAAAGCCCGGTTGAAGCTGGGGTGTCACAAAACTACATTTCATTCCATTTTATTATACAGATGCATTCCCACATTTGATTTGATTATATATATTTGAACTTAAAACATTCAAACAAGTTTATCTACCTAATGTTTATTTCCAGTCACTTTCAATTTTAAGCAGCCTTGTTTATAATATGACTTAGTTGAAAGAGGGTCAATTATCCACTTGTATTTGTGGTTAGTCGGTGTTCATTTACCTCGAGTAAATTCTTAGATTATCCTCAGTGAACTGCTTATTGCGTCGTCGTTTAATCGCTGGGTCTGTTGTACGTTTAGCCATATCACTGTTCCCACAACCGCAAGCTATTCAATAAACACACGTGGGTAAGACGCTGACTCGCTAGCCTGGAGGTCGGGTGTTCGATCCCAGCATGGGCCGAGAGAGTTCATTCAGAAATTCCGGCGTGGTTTTCCCTTGTCAGTGATGCACAATGGAGGGCCTGATCGAGGTCCCGTGTACACAGTGGCGTGCACGTAAAATAACCCCTGGCAGCTGGAATTCGATATAAGAGTAGGCCGTAGCGCCGCAGCCCGGGCAAAATTTCCCTCATAGCACAATACTATGTCCGTCTTCATTAGCCCAGTTTAGGCGCAGAACAGTAGGACTTTAACCCCCGTCAGCTATATGTATTTATTTTGGGATTAAGGCGAGGGAATCCAATCTCACTATTGATATGTTATATTTTAATAGTTCCAGTCGTTTTGGCAATAGCTACACCAGTACCAAAATACAGGTGGCCACTGAATACAATGACTTGTGGTTTAGAAGTACAGACTACAAAAGCTGATGCTATTCAACCGAAAAAAGATGAGTGCAGTATTAGCTCGCCCGGAATAGTCACGCCACTTGGATCAGATGGTTTTGTGGAATTTACACCAACACAACCAAACATAGATGTCACTATAAAAGACTGTTTGTTATTACCTTCATTCGGGTTTTCTGTCTTTATTTATCCACAAGTTTCAACGGGAACTATTGCTCATTACGTAGCAACATCTGCATCGGCCTCGGAGTTTTCCGATTTTCTGTTGACTTTAACAAATGGAATGTTGCAAGTTACACTCAATATCGGTAGTGAAGTGTTCAGCTCGGGAGCGATTGGAGTACTAAATATAAACAGATGGACTTTGGTAGTGTTTGGCTTTGATGGGGCTGTAAAGAGGTTGCATCTGTCAAAGAATGGGGGAAGCAGTAATAAACTGAAAAATGATTTAGGTGGGCCACTGTCAGTACCTGGAGTATTACGAATTGGATCTAAACAGGGAACGAGTGCACTAGAGAGGTTTACAGGTAGGGTGGCTTGTGCCATGCTGTTCGATGAAAAGATAGAGTTTAATGAGGCAAATCAAGCAATTATATCCTTTTGCAATTCACCGTGGGAAAATGTACCATCACCGGGTAAAGTATTATTGGCAATTATTATTTTTACCTAATAGACTGTGTTATCAATAATTATGTCTAAAATAGAAACACATTTTCAATAGGCAGTGTCATCAATAATTATGTCCATAAATACACATTTTCAAGGAAAAAAATGCTTGGTATTGGGAGTATAATGATCCCTTTTTTTTACGAATTTTATAATAAGAAATTACACCCCCTGTCTATCGAACCTCAAATTTTAGATTTTTCCAGCACCTGACAGATGACAAATGTTTGTTTTTACAAGCCACCATACGGATAAATCAGGGGTGGATCCAGGAATATTTGCAGGAGGGGATTTACCAGGCTCCTGTAAAGAAAATCTTGACAGTTGACAATGCACAATGCCATGATCATCGTATCTAAATTACACAGACATACATACAAACTGAGCTTTCTAAAGGTTTCAATCCAACACACCGTTTCACGTCAATTTTTATAATGATGTAACATCATATTGATTTAATTTCATTAAATGTAGCTGAGCAGGGTGGGGTTTGGACGCCCCTCCCCCCTTCGTCTGCCCCTGGGCTAAATATGTGCATTGATTTAGAAATTATATGCAAATGTGCCAGTTAAAGATTTGACAGCTTCACACCCAAAGAACTATTACCAGAAGAGAGATACGACTCCGTGTGCACTCCATGGACTTGCAATTTGAGATTTTTACAACCCCACGCAGCTAACAAAAGTTTTCACCCGCTTGACACCCCATGAACTACTCAAGTTAAGATTTCGACCGTTTGATACCGTCAAGTCTCTTTAGGGAGTCCTAAAGTTTGTTTTTGGCTGTTTTGATTGATTCTACGTTAGCAAAGCTTTGGTTGGTATTTTGACTGAACTAATATTAAACGCGGAATGATTATTTAAATAACATACTTTGACAGCTTAGCACTAATTAGCTGTTGTAGACGAATAACTCTCGGAGTATTAAACGGGAGGGCCTGTCGGTCAGATTTTATAAAAAATGCCTAAGTGTCACGAGTTGCATAATATAAGGTACGTGTAAGGAAACCATACATAAATATGTGTATCCTTTTGTATTTTAGTACCATCATGCGTAACTGTTCCTGCACCACCTTCTCCTCACCTTGTTTGGCCTTTAGATGAAAATAGTTTGGGTTTTCGAGCCACAGATTTTAAAGGACCATTAAATGAGCCAGATTACAGACAAGCTGATGGTCCAGCCTCGTTAAGCGGGAAAGCTTTATATTTTGATGGTTCAAAGTTTACGACTTTAATGCTCGATGGAATAGTTCCTACTTTATTAGCGGCTCAACAAAGTTTTGGCATGTATCTTTACGTAGACCAGGAAAATAATGCAACGTTGATGCACCTAAAGACACCTGCATCAGACGCCACTGAGGTTGTGCTTACAGTCAACAACAAGGACCTGGTGATAAGGTTAGTGGATCCATCACAACAGGAATGTTGCAATATGATAATAGCTGATGCCTTTCCCATTGAAACCTGGGTTGTGTTTTCCTTCAAAATAGAATTTCCTAACGATATAGTAGTAACAATAAATGGCACAGAATATACAGGAACACATTCATGTGGACCTCCGGCAACATCCACCAGAAACTACACACTTAATATTGGGTACGATGAAAAAGATATGGAAGGATTCCGTGGGCGAATTCGATGTTTGGTGTTAGTAGATGATATTTCAAATATGGAGATGGTTTTGAAACACGCTTGCAATACGTCACTAGGTGTTGAAGGTTAGTATACCAGTGGTTATTTTGTGATATATCTGAGGGTCACGGTGGGTAAGACGCTGGTTCGCTAGCCTGGAGGTCTGGTGTTCGATCCCTGGATTGGCCGAGAGATATCATCAAGACTTTCGGGCGTGGTTCCCCCCTTGTCAGTGATGTAGGACGGGAGAGAGAGAGAGAGAGAAATGGGGTTTAACGTCCACTCGACACAAACTAGGTCATTTTGGGACTAACATATGGGTTCATTTTGTTTCAATAATTCGCTTGCGCGTAGGGGTCTTTAGCAGTAGGAGGCCCCTATCTCCATGCCACATACGCTCACACCAGGGCTCGAAACCACAGCCGCAAGCCAGAGGTGACCGGCCAGCTAGAGGTCGAAGCGCGGCACTCTAGACCACTAGGCCGTCCCAACCCCCAGATGTAGGACGGAGGACCTGACAAGGGTAGCTGTCTAGTCGTTCAGATGGTACAAGAAACGAGGTTCCGTGTACACATTGGCGTACACGTAAAAGATCCCTTGACAGTTGGAATTCGATATAAGAGTAGGCCGTGGTGCCGCTGTCTGGGCAACATGTTCCTCATAGCACGGAAGTCCTCTAACATCTCTGTAAAAAATGACTGTCTCGAACACGTGCAAACATCACGCGGCGTCAATCATTGGCTCAATGGCGCGTGCATTGTTTACATTAGACGTAACCGCTTCGGACAGAATGATGCCTTTTACTCATTTTAAGACCCATTTACACTAAGCAGGAAATATTTTTACCTACAAATACTTCAAATGTCTTTATTTATTTTTTCTACTACATAGTAAAAGGTTAATATTGAGGACTCGTAAAGTCGCATCCATGTCATCCTTATCAGTGACTGTAGCGCCCTAGCGAATATTCACTGCTGATCAGTGTGTCATTAGCCCAGTTGAGGAGCAGAACAGTCAGTTGGGCGTTAAACCCCATTTCATTTCGGTGGCATATCCAGGGACCCGTTGTATAGTTATACGAACCAAACAGAATATAAAAAAAATCACAGCTTATGACAATTAACATCATACAATTTGAATTGGGGTAGTCGGACAGTCGGGCCCTGGTTGAATAGCTTCACCCTTTCATATTCTTGTTTGGTGAGGTTACACGCTTTGGATTTACCCAACAGGGTCTATATTGTAGATTACTACATTTTTTAATTTAAAAGAGCAATTTTTTCACAGAATTTTAATTAGATATTTGTAAATTTTGTTTGTAGTATTTTAATTATATACAAATGTACACTGTATATAAAGTGTTGTGATTAATTGTTTTTGATTGATAATCACTGTGATATTTGTTTTTATTTATGTATTATATAGATTACTATTGTGATTAGTATTTAATTTATCTCGTATAACTCATCATATGTTTGGCGCAGCATAGCCCGGTCTGGTTATTGGTCAGACAGACAACTCACTTTCGACATCGGGGTAGAAAGAGAAGTGAGGTTTAACGTCCACTCGACACAAACTAGGTCATTTCGGGACTAACATATGGTTTAATTTTATTTCAATAATTCGCTTGCGCGTAGTTGTCTTTAGCAGTGGGGCGCAACCCACGAGGTTGAGAAGGTGCCCCTATCTCCATGTCACATACGCTCACACCAGGGATCGAAACCCCAGCCGTAAGCCAGAGGTCGAAGCGCGGCACCACAGACCACTAAACCACACCAACCCCCCTTTCGACACCGGACAGCTTACAGCTGTTAGTGTTGTGACAGATAAAATTGTGTGAAATGAAATGGGGTTAATGTCCCCTTCTGGATTTTCAGCCTGGTTTCCACTTGCCATTGATGTATGGCGGAGATCTGGCAAGGAATAAAAGAAAGACAAAAAAAGTTTAACGTCCACTCGACACAAACTAGGTCATTTCGGATCTAACATATGGTTTAATTTTATTTCAATAATTCGCTTGTGCGTATGGGACTTGAGCAACGAGAGGAAACCGAAGGACCGGGAGAAAACCCACGCTGGCAAGGAATAGTGTCTAGTCGGCTGAATGAGATGATAAACCTAGGTCTCATGTATTAAATTGTCGTGCATGTAAAATAATCCTTTTATGCGTTTCGAGGAATAGTGTATTTAGTAGTTATATGTTCTGTAATTCTTGTATTTCAGTTCTACTTCAAGAAGCAATTCCTACAGAAAGACATATGTATGGCAAATTATCAAAGAGGGATAGTTCTCCTGGTAATTCTATAACACCTGTAGGAGTAGCAGAGGTCAAGTCCCTGGCAGCATGTGGTAAAATGTGTTGTGAAACACGCTATTGTCGTAGTTATACTTACAATAGTTACCATGGAATCTGTAAACTTTATGACATTGTCATGTTTGCTGGATTGATAACAGCAACAGGAAACAGTTATTATACAGTTGATTTAAAGATGCTTCAAATATAGATGTGACGTCATCTTTTGATGTTGACGTACCATTATGTCCAATAATGTACGGACAACTTGCCAATCGTACATTATCTACAGTAGATAAAATATTGGACTCGCGTGACGTATTTCATTGAAAAGCACGTACTGGTTAGTGTCTGTATTTTAAGTTGTTTAATGGCCTCGGGCTAAAGACATATCGGTATTTATCTTGGCTTCAAATGCTTTATAAATTATACCCTAGACACGATTAGATATAATTTTACACATCATCTTGTTCGTGTTTACACTTCGCCCTGTTCACGCTTCGCGAAAAGCATCGACGGTTACTATTATTGGTACAATTATGTTCCCAAGACAGGCATTGCTCGGGGTTAGTGTCTGTATTTTAAGTTGTTCAATGGCCTCGGGCTAAAGATATATCGGTATTTATCTTGGCTTCAAATGCTTTATAAATTATACCCTAGACACGATTAGATATAATTTTACACATCCTCTTGTTCGTGTTTACACTTCGCCCTGTTCACGCTTCGCGAAAAGCATCGACGGTTACTATTATTGGTACAATTATGTTCCCAAGACAAGCATTGCTCTGAGTTGGCGAAAACAGATGTTTGTCTAATAAAATCCTTAAAAATTAATTTGCTTACAGCCAGTAGGAATTCGGTACGGATCCGAACTGAAGTAGACCAGATAAGGAAGAATACATGGTACCATCCCATTTCTCCTACGTCCCATTTCGACTACAGCTTACAACAGTTTATATGGGCTGGTAGTTTTATTATCCCTACTTAATTATCCCTACTTCCCACTTTGCCGGCTGTTAATCCTTTGATTGATCTTAAAACTATACTCTGTTTAAATTAAGTCACCCAAGAACTGTTCACTAGTGTTTAGCGTTAATGAGCTCTTAATCCCTCTTAATAAAATGCCTATAAAAATGAATTCAATTCACTATATTAATATAATTAGATAGTCATAGGCGTACGAGCCAGCCCCCCCCCCCCCACTTTCGGGCAAGGTGACTTTTCGGGCAGACAGGTAAAGTGGGGAAAAAATTATTTCATCACCCAAGAACTGTTCACTAGTGTTTAGCGTTAATGAGCTCTTAATCCCTCTTAATAAAATGCCTATAAAAATGAATTCAATTCACTATATTAATATAATTAGATAGTCATAGGCGTACGAGCCAGCCCCCCCCCCCACTTTCGGGCAAGGTGACTTTTCGGGCAGACAGGTAAAGTGGGGAAAAAATTATTTCATCTACTTGGCAAAATAAAATGCCCGATATCTAATAAAACACTAATTTTACGAGCTTGAGTAGCAGTAAAACGCGTTTGCGACCGTCAAATATTTCAAAGAAAACCGGCACCGCTCATTGTAAACCTGCAATTTTTTCGGGCATTTCTAATTTTGCTTTTCTAACTGTCCTTGGACCCTAATAAAACACTAATTTTATTTTTTAATTAAATACCACGAATTTGTACTGAGTTGACTTTGGATTTAAACATTTTGTGTGGAGCCACTCTACTTTGTGCGACATTTTTCGGCCATCGAATAGAAGTTGTTTTGTTCACGGGTTGAAATAGCAGGAAAACGTTTTCGCAGCCGTCAAATATTCCAAAATTTTCTTGAGGGGGAAGGGGGGGGGGGTCGTCTGTAAACCCGTAAATTTTTCGGGCAATTTGGGTTCTGCCCTCCTAACTGTCATCGAGCCCGTACGCCTATGTAGATAGTCGATCTGTGTCGAAATTATATTCATTTTAAAATGACAAACGTTTAGGTTAATATTCGCTTTATCTTCATTCTCCAATAATTAAAGTGGTCGAAATTTAATACACCAAGAATGATGCTCTTACAGCTAATGGTCACCGGTTTCTGCTTTTTTCGAACAGAAATACATGTATGTGCATATTAACAATAGATGAAAATCTACGACATTTACCGATTTCGAGACAGTGGCACAAAATGCCGCAAAGATTTATTTAATTCTGATGTTAAAGGGTGTAGGTTTCATTTGTTAACATCAATACATTTTCATATGTGTAAATTATTTAATGTTATTCAATAAAAGTTAAATTTGTTAAAATCAATACAATTTTATTCTTTATAAAGATATGGACTGTAGTTTATAACACCATTGTTCTAAGATTAACTCTGGATTAGCGGCAAAATTTGACATCAAAGCCTGCCGGCAAAGTAGGAACACCACAAATAGACAGGGTATATAAGTAGGGAGGGTATCCTAAAATCGTGCAATGTGTATTGATATATAGATCAAAATTGAAACATAGCAGCCACGACTACAATATTGAACTACAGAATTATGAAAATCAATATACAATTTTGAATCTATATACATACATATTTACATAGATATGATATTATATGTAGACATTGTAGATACAAGTATTATTGAACTTTATCGTATTATGTGTCAAAATAAAGTCGTACGTTAATAATAAATTATAAATCTAAATATTGATGGATAATAAGTTTCCATGTTCTAATGGAGCTAAATATGTAACTCACTAGCTAGTATCTATAATGTTGAAATTAAAAACACGATATAGAATTCGACCTTGGTCCATTTCAATCTATATTGATTGATGCTATCATCTTAATGTGAAAATATGGGACCCTTATGTCCATTATTTAAGACACGGTGGATTTTATAAATTCTATGGATTCCGTCGCCATTTGTAATGACCAAAGAAAAACATATCTCAAAAAACAAAATTAATAGTAATTAAAAATGGATGATTCACAAATGATAACATAACCGAAAAACGTGTAGAATGAATGGAATAAGCTGCAGGCGCAAATGACTGTCGTCCAATTTGGGCTATTCACGTATTTTAGAGAACATGATTGATTAGAAATTACAATAAAAAAATTAAAGAAATTGATATGTATCATTTTATATAGAAACATATTACATTCATGCGTGCCTTAAGAACTATTTTGGTCTATTTTATATATATAAGGTTACCAAGAATAGAGCTTTTTGCCCTTTAAATAGGTGAATCTCGTATCGGTACAATAATTAGGCCCACTGTCAGACAGGATTTTATTATACATTTTAATTTGTATGTGTATACATCATTTCATTTTCGTATTTTAAATAGTTATATGTACAGTTTAAAAGATTTATTTTATTTTTAGTTTTTCTTACTGTGACATTGTTTTTATTTGTACATATGATTTGTAATATAAATCAGCATTATGTTTGGCGCAATATAGCTCGGTTGGTGCTGAAACCTTACTTCATTCATTCATTCTTACTATTTACTTTTTGTTGCTGTGTTGTTTGAATACATGACCATTTGTTTTTTTAAAAGTAGCCAAGTCTCTAAATTAATATCATTCAAAAGTCTTACACGTTGAAAACACGAATTATTTGTCAAGGCAAATCAACATTGATGTTGTTATCTTGCCTTCAAAAGGTAGGCTTCTGATATCCAATATTTTTGACAAAATAAACATTTTAGCTTTGGTACACAAATCGTGTACCATAGTGCGTTTCGGTGTCGTTTGTGACAAGTGACCGGAAAGAATGAGTAGACATATTCCAAAACTCATGTCAAACGGCGACGCCATAACCTTTCTTGAGAGCATGCGCAGTAGACTGAAATAACCAGACACTAGAAATTTCTTTTTGGTTGAGACTCATGCCGTATTTCGCTGGACACAACTGATTTGAAATTAGGGTCAAAACGGAATCAAATTACATTGTTATATGCGTTTCGACCCGTTTTATGTCAATATCTAGGTCCCAAATATTAGCGATTTAGCTCCTTAAAACTGAGTTGATTGTGATGTGACTCCTCAGTTCGACAAAATATAATTTGACATTCTTTTTAAAAACTCTACCATGTTGACAGTGTTGAAATGTCAATGACTATTATGTACAATATCTTTTGAATTATCCTGCTCTTTTCTGCTGACATATATCGAAATTTCGAAAGGAAATTGATATGTAATTTTACCCTTCAATCGACTATGCCAAAAACCTATTCGTCAATATGTCTAACCTAAAAAAAGGCCGATTCACGGATGCATGACTATAGAATAGAGGACGTGTGCAGATAATCGAAGTTATTTTATAAAACGGTATATTAATATTGTTACAGTCTTTTTTATCATTCGCAAAATACACAATGATTACAGTTTATTAAAAACTTTGTTATTTCACTCAAGAAACAAACAATAAATACAGCGATGCCAAGCAACCAATATAAGCCCACTCAGCTAAAATGTATGTTTTTGCTCGGCAAGGTATAACCTGTAGAGTATTTACACAATTATTATCGTTTCTTTAAAGATACCTCCCCGCTTACAAACCGTGTTAATTGGACTAAAACATATTCAAACTAATTTATTTATGAAAAAATTGCTTCAAACCCTCTAGAAATATTTCATTCGAACAAAACTACCTCATGCCGCAAGAATCTATGTTTATCACGAAGCTTGATTTATGGAGAATCCCTTTCCAGCCGTTGAATATTTATAATAAATATTAAAGCCTATAAAGTAAATTCCTGGTACTCTGCCAAATTTTGTTTGTCTAATCGGCGTTTTGTTCTCACAGCCGTTAGCTGTTAGGCGGGTTGTTTTTTAGGGATACCCTCACATTTGTGTCGAGTGCGCATCCCATCGGTCTTTTTGAGGATTCTCGAATTTTTCCAGTAAGATTGGGCGTCTTTCCTTCCCATATCAAAACTGTTATAGTTTTAATGGAAATAACTACACGATAAATACTTCGATGTATCTATAAAGAGCGTATAACTCTATTCTTTGGAAGCTTAGAATATACGTAATATGTACTGTGTGTATGTGAGGTATTGACCTATAGGAGCTAGGATATTGCGTATTTCTCTGTTCATACAAATTTCACCCGAAATCATAAAATACACGACCTCAGAATGTACAAACTATAAAATTTCTTAAATATTGAATATTCGGTTCTCATTAATTTCCTGTGTAACAAACATTTTTTTTCTATATAAAAAAAAGAAATTCGATGTATGAATTACTTTGAATCAATGCAATTATAAGCTACTTCTAACAGTAATAGACTAGCTAATGTCAACATATTTCATTTAAAATTCAATTGAAGACGTAAACAGTAAAAGCAGTGTTGACAGAACATGAAAAAGCATTGTGATGCTAAGTCAAAATATCAATAATTCAATACTAACTAAATACTACCAACTAGCACCATTATTGCTTAAGTTACACGAAAGTATATCGAGTTAATCTAGGGAATTAGCCGAATGATTACGATAATGGGCTATTAATGGCAGAGATTCTCAACTAGTGAGCCATGCAGCGAAATTTTGAACGGCACACTAAGAAAACGCGTCTTGGGTCCTCATGAGCTCAGGACATATCTATTGGACAATAACACCCCTCTAAATGCGAAATAGGAAGTGTTTATCTCCTAAATAAATAGTGTATGTCAAAATTTCAAACAATGATCAAGTCCAGAATACAGTAATTGGAACGAAATTATTAATGTTGCATTATCTATTTTGGGACGATCAGGGGCCGGTTGCTCAAAGCTCTGTTAACTTTTAACGATCCGTTAATATGGAGTAAACGGATCGTTAACTTTAACGGGGAGAAAGGTTGTTGCTGGAAGACACGTTAACTTTAACGGATAATGACATTGACTTTCCAGCAACAGAAATTTAACGGACCGTGAACAAACGACACATGACAGATAACGATCCGTTACTTTAACGGATCGTTAAAATAACTTAGTTTTGAGCAACCGGCCCCAGATCTTTATCTGAATCTTACAGTGCTTCTTTGATATTATCCAAATGAAATAAAATGAAATGGGGTTTAACGTCCTGCTGTTCTGCTCTGAACTGGGCTAATGAAGACGGACATACGCCATACCATGTGCTGTGACTATGAGGGAAATTTTGCCCGGACAGCAGCACTACTACTACAGCCTACTCTTATATATAATTCCAACTGTAAAAGGAACTTTAGCGTGTACGCCAATGTGTACACGGGACCTAGGTTTTTTCGTACCATCCGAACGACTAGACAGCTGTTCTTATCGGGTCCTTCGTCTTGCATCAATGACAAGGGGAAACCACGCTGGAAAATCTGGATGAACTTTCTCGTCCAATGCAGTGATCGTTATTATGCATATTATTAATATCATGAGATATTTTAATAAAGGGCGTAATCGCTACACAATACAAACATGTTGAAAATACCAGAAATGACAACCAACGATTATTAAATAGTAAGTACAAATTTATTTTACATCACGTGTTTTAATTAATACAATAATATACAATAATCACATTCCACATAATTGACGCAAATTGTCATTGGCAAATATTTGTTTAAGATGAATTATGTATTATCTACCTGTTTTCATGTTGTTTGTCTGGCGTCAAATGTTATAAAACAATGGAGACTATTTAGACTATTTCTTGTGAAAACGTCAAACATTAATAACATCACACCGAATACAATCATTTAGCTGAAAATTTTAAAATATTCGTTTTTCTTTATCTATTTTTACACTTAAATAATGCCTCTTTAATTTATATACAACACTATTATACAAATATAGTTTAGAGCCAAAACATGAATAACAAGAAATCTAATGATATTCTTACAAAAAAACCAAATCATTCCATTAATCTGAACAACAGTAACAAAACAAAGCATAACAAATACAAAATGGTTACAAATGGAAAAATAAGAAAAGTTTAAATGAGGTTATGCGTCCTGCTTTTCTGTTTCTGCTTCAATCGGGAAAAATGAAACAAAACATTCATAGTTTTTGTCGTCCTCGGTATTCCCAGTGTCGTCCATTCACGTGGTTTTCAAGAATTCAAATTATCTGCACCCTGACGAGTTCAATGGTCATGTAGATTGATTCTACGAACCAATCAAAAAATAATTTACATTATACCAGTATTAGCGTCATTGGTTACTCTCACTACGCTCTTTTATGAGAAGGGTTGCAAGAAATTTAACATCAAAGACGTGAAATGCACATAAACTATTTTGACAAAGTTTGCAACAACGATCTTAGTTGTAAAAAAATGCGAGTTATTACCCCTTCGCCACCTCGCGAAGGTTTTGATTGGTCGATAAAAATAGCATAATTATCAAAGGTGTATAATTTGATTATGCGTCTCCCCCGTCAATGAGTCGTGGGTTAATGCAGATTCTTGTTTAATCATGCGTTGTCGCTCATATCGGAGACGACTAGATTTTTAATGTGGGCATCAAGAACATGAAAGAGAACGGTGTTAATAACGCTGCAGTACCGTCTATAAGAAAACACGGCGTAACGTTATCTGGCAATATAACAGGGCCCTGTTTCACGAAATTTTAACTAAAGATAAAATCCTAATTTTAGCAGATACTTCAATTTTGATTGGCTAAGAACTAAAATCAATCTAATATTGTCCAATCAAATAACTAAAATTCAGATCTTATCTTAGTTAAAATTTTGTGAACGCCCCCTTGGTACCAGTAGCATTCTCCGTCGCGAGTTTATATTTAATAATACAAAAGTACCACCCACTATGGCGGGGGAAAGCGGCAAAAACCTAATGCTATGTAGAAATGTCTAATTCAAAACACACATGTAACATAATGCCATACCAAATACCTAAAACGTCTAATGCAAAAAACAAAATACAAGAAACCTCTAATACAAAATACCTCATACGTCTATTGCAAAAGACAAAATACAAGAAACCTCTAATACAAAATACATATAACCTCTTATGCACAATTAATTTTACAATCTGAAACATCTACCATAAGCATTAGATGACATATCTCGTTGTCATTACTTACATTTCTCCACTGAATTATCTTTATTTAGGTCAATGTCAAGGTCACCGAACACAACTTGGCGACCTATTCGGCTAGCGAGCTATTCGACCGATCCAGCTGGCAACCTGTTCGTTGGCAACCTATTCAGAATTAAGACAACAGTCGCCCAAACTCATCTATTTTTAACAACCAATAAAATCCAACGTTACTTCTATCAAATGAAAGTAGAATAATATATTATTTTTATCAATTCCTTTAGCTCAGAACAGAGATGTAATTTCGCATTATCGTACAAAATTCTAGACATCCAACTAAATATATTCCGAAAGGTAATTAAATAGGCTATCTAAGTATTATCAGTAAAAATTGGCACATTCATATTAAAGGGGTGCACTCTCTTCCTAAACATGACCAATTTTTAAAAAATTTTAAAGGGAAAAACTGTTAATATCCCGTGTCAAAATTAGGACCATCGTACAAAATTCTGATGATCCAACTAAATATATTCTAAAAGGTAATTGAATAAGCTTTCCAAATATTATTAGTAAAAGTTGGCACAATCATATTAAAGGGGTGCGCTCTCAACCTGAACATAGCCAATTTTTCAATATTTTAAAGTGAAAGAACGGTAATATTTCGAGTCGAAATTCGGACCATCGTACAAAATTCTTAGCAACCAGCTTCTGAAAGGTAATTGAATAAGCTTTCTAAATATTATTAGTAAAAGTTGGCACAGTCATATTAAAGGGGCACGCTCTCAACCTGAACATAGCCAATTTTTCAATATTTTAAAATGAGAGAACGGTAATATTCCGAGTCGAAATTCGGACCATCGTACAAAATTCTGAGCATCCAGCTATATATTTTCTGAATGGTAATTCAATAAGGTTTTTAAATATTATTAGTAAAAGTAGGCACAATCATATTAAAGGGGTGCGCTCTAAACCTGAACATAGCCAATTTTTCAATATTCTATATGTAAAGATAGACCGAAATTTTTTTTCGAAGTCCGAATTTCGACCATCGTACAAAATTCTGACCATCCAGCTATATATATTCTGAAAGGTAATTGGATAAGCTTACCAAATATTAATAGTAAAAGTTGGCAGAATCATATTAAAGAGGCGCGCTTTCAACCTGAACATAGCCAATTTTTCAATATTTTAAAGTGAAACAACGGTAATATTCCGAGTCGAAATTCGGACCATCGTACAAAATTCTGAGCATCCAGCTATATATATTCTGAAAGGTAATATGATTGTGCCAACTTTTACTAATAATATTTGGAAAGCTTATCCAATTACCTTTCAGAATATATATAGCTGGATGGTCAGAATTTTGTACGATGGTCCAAATTCGGACTTCGAAAAAAATACCGGTCTATCTTTAAAATTTTTTAAAAATTGGTCCTGTTTAGGAAGAGAGTGCACCCCTTTAATACGAATGTGCCAATTTTTACTGATAATACTTAGAAAGCCTATTTAATTACCTTTCGGAATATATTTAGTTGGATGTCTAGAATTTTGTACGATAATGCGAAATTACATAAAATAATATATTATTCTACTTTCATTTGGTTGTTAAAAATAGATGAGTTTGGGCCAATGTTGTCTTAATTCTGAATAGGTTGCCAACTGGATCGGTCGAATAGCTCGCTAGCCGAATAGGTCGCCAAATTGTGTTCGGTGACCTTGACATTGACCTAAATAAAGATAATTCAGTGGAGAAATGTAAGTAATGACAACGAGATATGTCATCTAATGCTTATGGTAGATGTTTCAGATTGTAAAATCAATTGTGCATAAGAGGTTATATGTATTTTGTATTAGAGGTTTCTTGTATTTTGTCTTTTGCAATAGACGTATGAGGTATTTTGTATTATAGGTTTCTTGTATTTTGTTTCTTGCATTAGACGTTTTAGGTATTTGGTATGGCATTATGTTACATGTGTGTTTTGAATTAGACATTTCTACATAGCATTAGGTTTTTGCCGCTTTCCCCCGCCATAACCCACAGATGCTAGTTAAATGAACTCCTCAATGAATGAGGAAGTGATATGAGAGGTGTTAGAAAACACTTTATTGTCAATGCAGAGAAGCTGGTGCTTACATTCTATCATCGTCAAATAGAAACGACCAATAAAGGGGAGTATACCTGTATTTTATAAAATAAATGAAAATGGATCGAACGCGCACATAAATGTAGTATGAGTGTATTTAAAGTGGTTTACACTCAATTTTTTAAAAAAATTTCTATTATATTTTCTGATCAATTATGTTTGGTTAAGTACGCGAAAAGTCTTAATAGAACGGCAGTCCTTTGATCCAACTTGGTTCATTATAAACCATTATTCTATTATTATTTTGTTGTTTGCGAATGAGGCATTTTTATTAACTTCCGCATTGTCTTCGTACAAGCAATAAATAGCACTTAAAACCATTATGAGCCAGGACTCAATATGTCGTGACTTTACAATGTTTACTGTGGCTTCAATATTAGACGATAGGATTCCATATTTTCGTGGTAAGATAACAATATTGATTGAAATGAACCAAATATTGAATTCTAATTCGAATTTTTAATTTCTAATAATGTGGATACTAATTGATTTAGAGGACTCAATATGTCGTGACTTTAAAATGTTTACAGTGGCTTCAATATTAGATGATAGGATTCAATATTTTCGTGGTAAGATCACAATATTGATTGAAATGAACCAAATAATGAATTCTAATTCGAATTTTTAATTTCTAATAATGTGGATACTATTGATTTAGAGGTTTAGCCCCTTTAAGGGAAGGACAATAAATGTTGCATCATATGAACTTCCCCAATATATAATCACAGACAAACATAACTGGACAAAATTATTAAACATTCTCATGATATTAAAGAGAAAATTAAACGACATTGAGGCCTTTTTAGTCGAAAGATAAAAGCGCTACTGTTTTGTCGACTAATTTTGAGTAATTTGAAGCAAGTACTAATATCTTCTACTTGTTACAAACCTGTATCTGCACCTAAAATAAAATGGTGAATAGTATACAAATACATTTGATTATATACAAATTATATACAATATAGGGAATCACTGTCGAATTCAGGTGGCGATGGAGATGTACGATTAAAATTGTAGAAATTCGTTTCAATAATTGAACGACAATTCAGATTTAAAGGGTAGACACAATATAAGCACGCCCGACGCATTAAATGAGTTTTATCCGTTTTTGTGCACTGCCAAGAGTCTATACATTGTTCACCATTCGTGGCACGCCACATTGGACGGGATTCAAATATAAGCTATGTCTGTCCGCCAATCCTTTTCTATTTTAGAATTTTGAGTGATCCAAATGTGTTGGTATCCACTGTCGAACATCCGTGTTATGCTCGACTACATTTAGTGGGGCATTTTCAGATTGATATATATAAAAATACAACGGTACCAAGTGGAATCGACTGCCCGCGTGTATATCGCTGGCCAGACGTCTTTAGATCAAACTGAAACTGTCGACAAGATACCTTTCTTCACGAAGCATCGGCAAGCTATACATGTATATATGCACAATAATATTAAGGCTTCAATACTTTCGAAAATTTGGAGCATTTCAAAATTTTGCCTTTATTAGTTCGACGTGTTTGACCATTGCCCAACACTTTTTGTCAGATTTTTAAATTTGGATGTGGAAACTGTTCACACAGATCCGTTTCCTACAACCTAGTAGGTGTTGATCGAAAGCCTACTTACTAGCGTTCCAAGGTTACACTTATGTATAATGTGTTTTGTAAGACTTATCTATAATGTGTTTTGTAAGTCCACTGTTGGCAAGGTTTATGAGTTACATAGCAATAATGTAAAAATATAAGATGCCACTAATGGAATTTGTAAGCATTCTCAGAAACCGCTGGAAGGTTCGGAAAAACTGACATAAACATAACCGATATACACTGCATGATAATACAGCCAAAATATATCGAAATATTAAATATTAGAGAACTACAACTATAACTAAATGTTATTAGATTACATGACAATTAACTAAAATCTGAGAATTTGTTTAACTAAATATAATTAGTGTAATGAAAACGTGACTGGTTATGGGTCAACTAGTAAATAGGCAAACCACAAAAAATAACAAAACCTGAGAATACTGACAAGATCGACCATAAATTATAATCGTGATAAACGTCATTTTGTTCATTATCATCCACACATATCTTCAAACTATTGGTGGTACGTAATAAAGGTTATCTTCTCCTCTTTTGAAGAATTTAGACAACAATTCGGCATTTAACACCAGCTCTCGAAATAGATCAGCCAAATTGTTTTTCAACAACCCATCTCTTCCAATTGCCGAACTTTGCTGAAAATTCACTAGTCAACTTTAGATTATCAGAGTAGGTCTTTGGTGTTAGTAATGAAAGAAAGGGTTAACCGATTCCTCAGATAAGAATAGCCAGCATTAGAATCCAACAAAAGAACCGTTATGAAATGGTAGTTAGTATTAATAAAGCTTGCTGGTGAAAAGTTGAATGTCTACAAGTGTACCGACTCACTAGTTGTATTAACGTATATATCATGTTTATAGTTGTCGTTATCATAACCATCTAGCATATGTTTAGGTTGTTTCGTACCCTTCTCTCCTTTGCAGTTACGACTTCTCCCCATTAGTCCACGTATCGACTCGGCTAATATGTATACCAGGACAATAGCACACAAGTAGCCGAACCATAATGACCAAATAAGCTGATCCGTGACCGCCAGAAATACTCCCAGTGAGATATTAACCAGAGCTAGAATTAGACCAGCTCTACCGCCAAAATGATGAACACATTCCCACAATCTTCTACGAAACGTCTTCGATTCATCTGGCTGTGTTTTATGTGGACGACTGAAATAATACGAAGAAACCGAATTGTATGTATACTTATATAATATATTCAGTTGTCGTCCAAATACCTACCTGTTTCCATTCCTGTTGGAATAAATGTTAAAACGTTTAATTTTCTTAAACAAGTTGAAAGAAATGTTCGTTCCTTCGGTTAAACACTGTATTAAAATTAGAAACACCGAATCGTTTAATGTTGTGGATATTAGGTAAACGTTTTTTTCCGTCCACCGGAGCCTGGTCTTATGACGTCATATGTGGATTGTGGGTTAGGATAAGGGTTAGGGGGGGTTGGGATGGCCTAGTGGTCTAGAGTGCCGCGCTTCGACCTCTAGCTGGCCGGTCACCTCTGGCTTGCGGCTGTGGTTTCGAGCACTGGTGTGAGCGTATGTGGCATGGAGATAGGGGCGCCTTCTCAACCTCGTGGGTTTCCTCCGGGCACTCCGGTTTCCTCCCACTGCTAAAGACCCCTATGCGCAAGCGAATTATTGAAATAAAATTAAACCATATGGTAGTCCCGAAATGACCTAGTTTGTGTTGAGTGGACGTTAAACCCCATTTCTCTCTCTCTCATAAGGGTTAGGCTTGGCCCAGGGTTAGGGTTAGGGATAGCCCTGTCTACATCTCGAGACTGTGACGAAATCTGCAGGCCACAGCCCTTATCCTAACCCTTATCCTAACCCACAATCCACACATGACGTCATAAGACCAGGCTCCGGTGGACGGTAAAAAATGCTTACCTGGATATTATGTGTAAAAGAATATCAATTAGCAAATGAAATGACATTGGATTTAACGTCCTACTGTACTGACCCGATTAGGCTAATGAAGGCCCACATGGAACATACAGTGTGCTACGAGGGAAATTTTGCCCGAGCAGCGGCACTAGAGTCTACTACTCTTTTATCGAATTCCAAATGCCAGGGGATGTTTTACGTCAACGCAAATGTGTACACGGGACCTCGGTTATTCGTCTCATCCGAACAACTAGGCAGCTGTTGGTATTTGGCCCTGACAAGGGGCAACCAAGTCGGAAAATCCAGATGAAATTTCTCGGCCAATGCAGCTATCGAACACGCGAACTCCAGGTTAGCAAGCCAACGTCCTACTTCTCCGCACTTTTAGTGTCATTACTATATACGGATCTTGCACAATGGCTACTGTTACTGTACTGTAATCATATGCTTTCTACAGTAGATCATCTAACAATATAAATATATTCGATCGGGTAGTCGAGATTGTAGCCACATGAAGGTGTTGACGGCGGTTAAATACACGAATACTTACATCAAAGCATTTATAGGCTGTAATACTCCCAATATCATGACAACAATACCAACTATTGAATGGACAAATTTAACATGTCCAAACGGTACTGATAATATCCCCATAACTAGACCAGCGATAGCACAACACAGTCCAAATATCTGAAAAAATAAACATGTGTTACTGTGTTACGATGCAACGATTATACCTCCCCTGGCAAGAGTTTGTTTATATTTTGAAGAGTTATTGGATACAGCTACCATACAATTGACGAACCCCTCTGGATAGGGATGGAGTTCATCCCTGTGACTATCCAAACAATCCTGGTTAGTCGAATTCTCTGTAATGTCCAACATGTACAAGATTTTCGTGACAGGGGCAATAACTCTGCCATTAAAACTATGAAAGGCGGTGTTGTTCCTGTTTAAGAGTTATTGATCAGTTCCATTAACTTTGAAATATAAATCTTAGAGGTTGTTACATGTGGAGTTACAAGAAATGTTACACGCTAAGGTTTAGAAACAACAGTCACAAGGAAATGTCTGGTCATCAGCTGCAGGTTGTCCGCCTACTCTTGGACTCGTTTACTACTAACGAATGTGTACGACTTTGCCTTTGTTTTTCGTTCCTTCGTATTATTATAGGATACAGTTTTCTCGACAGACCTATTGGCCCTAAACCTGGCATGAAATTCACGGAAGTCCACAAGTCTTTTTAGAAGCAAAATTTGGACGTTTTTTTTAATCACTTCTTTTCAATTAATCTTGCTGATACTGATCTTACTGGATAAGTATATATTACTTACCTGAAACGTCACGTGTAAGTAAAACCAGATTGGATTCTTACACTTAAGATATCGAGCTATAAAAGCTCCCCATTGTAAAAAGAAACCCCAACCTATAGCCATCAATATACCATGTACGGTAATATAATTCATAAAGTATTTAGTACATTCTAACTGCTCGGATTTATCAGCATCCGTGACGTCACCTCGCAACATCCATAGATCGTTCATTGGATTCTTACTGCAATAAACATAAAATAGGTTTTAAAAATCCAAGAAGTAATAGTACATACTCCAACTAAAAATACTAAATGAAATGAGCGTGGACGTCTTACAGGGTTTAACGTGCACTCGTCACAAATTAGGCCATTCCGGGACCAGGCCCGTAGTCAGCTTGCTGGCTGTGGAGGGGCAGTGAAGTTTTTAAGGGGGGAGGGGCATACCCGACACAGTCTACAGTATGTATTTTAGAGTAATGGTCGGAAAATCTACGGGCCTGTCCGGGACTAATATAATATGGTTCGATTTTATTTTAATAATAAGCTTGTGCGTAGGGGTCTTTAGCAGTGGGAGGAAACCTGGAGAAAACCCAAAGAGGTTGAACAGGCGACACTACTCCTTGTCACATACAACAAAGGAATCGAAACCACGCCAGCCGACGCAATGACAGACCTTGTGATACAATGCGCACACGCTGACCGTTTGGCTATCCAACTCCCCTATACGGGACGGATATGCTTTATACAGTGTGCTAAGAGGGGTATTTTAGGACGGGCTCCGGCGTCTCCGCCCATACTCTTCATCGGATTCTAGCTGTCATGGGGGCTGTCAAGGCTTTGTACAGTGTGCTCCATCTGAGAACACGGATGGCCATCGCTTATCTAAGGACTAGAGATGACGCAGGTGGTTGGTTACGTGACTCTACTCCTTCTCATCACAAGCTTGGACTCGAAACCACAAAACATTATTCAAACGCGCATGCTGTCTTGCGTTGATTTGTGTGGTGACATAACAGTTTAAATTGCACAACTACACGGATCAATTTAGACTCAAATTTACTTACGTCATTTTATTGATTCCACCAAACATATAGATTCCATTTTTGCCTGTTGCCATACCAACGGACGCTCTCCCACTAGGTACAGGTATACTGGAATTCTAAAAAACAAATAAAAAGTCATGTATATGATGCATTGGGATTCGGATCACAAATTATTTAAAATGCCTATCCTTCCCAGAATTTTAACGATCAATGGATCTTTTGAGTGTACTGCCACAATCAACAGCTTTGACGGAATAACATCATAAATATAACTAAACGATCGACGTTTATATAGCATCCTGGTGGGTATTAGAATCTATGACAGTCTAATAAAACAAAACCAAGTACGAACAATCCCAAGCATTAAACAAAATTCATGTCATTTTGTCGTTTAAGAACACTGATTGGCATCCAAGTGGAAGTATAGTTGGACATTGTTGATATGGTGATTGGTTTCGACCATCAAGGGTAGCTAACTCTAGCTAACTGAACTGAAGACCAAGTTGAAGTTGCTAGTACTTACAAAAGGTAGTGTTTTTCTGACAGACCAGCTATTAGAATCGGGATCATAAACAGCTACTTGATCATCCTGTATCTCGTTTGTCTGAAAACATAAATCAGTCTCATTGAAAACAAACTATAACCTCAAACAAGCCCCCGATAAATCCACAGTAGCAAAGTAAACAATGCTTAATCCCAAATCATTTTAAATACCATTATGAAACTTGCGCAAAGATTTGAAAGTAATAAGGAAAGAAAAATAAAGCTAAAAATGGAGTTTGAAATCTACGATCTGAAAATGTTACATCCCAATTAAAAATATCCCAGAGTTTTAAATATTCAAACAAGAAAGCTGCCCTTTATCACTTCATAATTTTTCATAGGTTGCGAGATAATGCCATTTGACTTTTGGTAGTGTTCTTCCTTCCGACCACATTTGAAAAATGGCCGCAAAGATATACAGTTTACAGTGGTGTGATGGACCGACAAACGAAGATGTTAACACTATACGCCTGTCTGACGAAAAGAGATATAGTTTACAGTGGTGTGACGGACCGACAAACGAAGTTGGCGACACTATACGTCAATCTGATTAAAACACGGATCTTATTTCGTTTCGTTTTTTATCGTTCAAAATTTTGTTTTACTTTTGTTTACTACACTAGGATCTTGCCGCTATCCTGTTTGAAGTGACGGATTAGCTAATGAAACGGTCTGTTACGGCGAGTTCTTGTCGTGCGATACACGGAAATGTGGCTAAACCACTAGAAACGTCAACGCTGATTGATCAATCAATGGTTGGCGCCATTGGGTCAAAAGTCGCTCGTAAACCCGTGATGCGACCTTACAGTACAACCGGTCAGCTATTCGTGTAGTGATGGCCATCGAAAGTATGAAAAAAATGAAACGAAAGTTTGTTTTTTTTAAAATGCGGATTTATAGAAATAAGGTGATTAAGGGGACCTTACTCTGATTACTTGATCGGACTTGTCCAAACCGCCATATAAAACTACACGTCTTCTATTTACTGCCGACGGTAAATTAGCCATAACACCATACATTCTAAAACAAATATGAAACTCGTGGTCAATATTAATTGTTAAAACACACATAAAGCTAATTCAATGTTTGGCAACTGATATTTCGGTGCATCTATTCTTTCAAATACATGAATCTATTTAAAACAAGAAACAGTTTTATATCTCACTCTCAGTAAGAAAAGGTTTCACAATTTTATTGACAGTTCATTAAATTCACCCCAAACTGAAAAAACGTTGCCGGTTTCCATAATCAAACATAATTTTTCATAGGATGATCACTAGAACTGCAAGTACATGTACATCAAAATATCTTATGGAGTATCACTACTTTTTACAATGATAAAACAAGTATCTGCAACCTCAGATCCCGACGGTTTGGCCACTTTCATGGTGTCACGACAGAGTACTGTTCCTGGCTGAATGCCAGCACCCTTTCGTTCTGGGTCCCCATCTTTCCTTTCTTGGGGCTACAGTATACCCAGTGTGCAAGAAGCTTTAATGATTTTTTTTCTCTGGCAGTAATATTTATATTCACTCAATTAAGACTATGATTATACCTTGGTGCTGCACAATCAGGAAGTCTTTTCCAGTATTTAGATTTCCCATTAAATAACCAAGAATCACCAGCAGGACATGGTCCACCACTTCCACCACCACTAGAGTAGAGAATCAACATGTATTAGCTATCAATTTGAGGTCTACTGAACATTGTAGGCTTTAAGATAAATACCTGTTAACAGGCTGCAATATGTTTTAAAGATGAATTATATCTTACCCAGAAATAATCGTATATGCATAATTTTTAAATTAGATTCTTTACAATTGATTGATGAGTTGTCGTAAATTTGAATAACCTGTCCAATTGATGGTGCCAAATTCCAGATTTAGGGTAAACAAATAGGTTATTATAAAATAACTAACCCCTGCAAATAGGCTATTATAAAATAACTCACCCTAGACATCCACCAAAGATAACCATTTCATCTTTATCTATCATAGTACCAGCATGTAAACATCTAGCATGAGGATAACTAGGATTATATGAGTTACAATCACGACAATATTCTACAAAAAAAGTAATAAGATAGAAATTGATATACAAAGTATCCTAACAATCGTAAGATTTTATGACAAAGTCTGATACCTTGACTATTTTAATACATTTTATTGTAATCCGAGACTTATATGAATGCTGTTTATTGACAACATTATTATTCGCCAATCATATCAACTCATTTTCTTAAATCTGATATAACTCAATTATTTCCATACAGGGAGGGCAATGAAAGTATTAGGATATCAGCCACTGCATCATTGAGGGTATCAGCGAGGGTATCCGCCAATGTATCAATGAAGGTATCACCAAATGTATCAGATATTGTGAAAATGTCTGGTATATTACACACTAACTGACTTCAGAAATGTGATCAGATAATCTGGAGACCTTGCACGAACGATTACCAATGATATGGTAAATTATACAATTACTGACTTCAGAAACGTGATCCATGGGATTATCTGGAGGTACTCCTAATCATGGCGACTACCAATGATTCCAACACCTTGACCCGTCTCAGAAAAGCAACGAAATAGGGTCTAACGGATGTCCTAGTGTTCTGTTGCGACTGGGTTAATGAAGACGGACATACGCCGTACAGTATGCTGTTAAGGAAATATCGCACCGGTTTACTCTTATATCAAATTGTAGCTGCCAAGGTATCTTTTACGTGCACGCCAATGTAGACACGAGGACTCGGTTTTTCGTCCTGCACCAGAGATAAGAAGAACCCACGTCGAAAAAAACCCCAATGAACTTCTTTGGTCAATGTAGGGATAGACCACGCGACCCCAGGCCTAGCAGGCCAGTGTCTAACCAACTTAGTCCGCCAGACTTGGAGCTAATTTCAGGGTTATCAGTTAAATCTTTCCGGGTAAATATTAATTAGTTTGTTTTCACATAGGTTATATGGTAGCTAAACGTATTCACATATTAAAGTATCATTTATAACCACTAAAATTATATCTAAATCTAAGTGAAATTCTAAGCCAAATTGTCACTGCGCAATCTTCAAAGTTAAACATAGCGAACAATTGGGCCATAATACTTCTCTAGACAGGATTCAAATGCTTGGGACTAAGAGGCCCCCACACAGAATTTACCCATTTTATTCATCGAAATACAGAGTGGGCCAAAAACCGTGTTAACTATTCCGATTCCACACTCCTTTTTAAAATATGAATACTTTAATATTTGGTTTCAAAAAAATATCACAGAAGCATGAAGTTTTTATTTGACACTAATTTATTTGAGAGTCAAGGTGGTGCAATGTCAAATAAAAATCCCTGCATCGAAGATACTTACCAAGATGCCATCGAAGTTGTCGTGTATCATACGAATATGTATTATGGTATCTAACAGAAGAAAACCCTAAGGCAACATATAACTGTTCTCCGCCATTAGCATATATTCCACCAGCAGCACCATATCTTGGTTCTGGGCCTATCCAAGTTGTATTTCTAGCTTGCCATTCAACTTGACTAAAGTAAAGCAAAATATAACACAGTATACTACTTGGGTAGTGAGATATTCATCGTACGTGCACGTAAGTTTTTGTCTTTGCTTTGTGAAACCTTCCCCCGAGTCCATTTGACGAGTGTAGTACCCGTATTCTCTCAATCGATGCTGTCATAATATTCTTTAGCGAGACTTGTGTTGAGAATGTCGTGCCCGGTGGGATTTGTGGCAGTTATATTTTTTGTCGTTTTAATTTGCAACGAACATTGTTGAGCTTTTAAATCAGAGGGTCCATATTCAGTTTTAGGTTTATCTTAGAATTTTGCAACTCAATGCAAGTTCAAAAAAGAAGACGAGAAAGTCCGATGACAACTAGGGTACAAAACTACGTTTGGAAGTTAATGTCCCTGAGCATTATTTGCCTTGTTTTAAATTTTACATTGAAATTTCTAATTGACTTCAGTAAACGAGGAATAGACGATCAAGTCATCCATTCGTATTGATATTTCATAAATCAAAATATCGTTACCGTTTTTAGCAGATTTATTAAATTCAAAATGTATCAATAGAAAGTACGTGCAGGTAGTTTGTATATTCCTAGGGCGGTTTTATAACAGTTATTCGAAAAGAATTGTGATATTTTTTACCTATAAAAGTCGGGTCGACTTTGGGTTGGAATTTCCTCCCACACTTCTAATCTACAATAGAAAAAAAAGATTATGTTTTAGGGAATTATTTTTTTGTTTTAGCGGAAATGTATATTATTTGTTCATGTGTCCAATAAAAGTTATTTAGTATTTTCAGGAACTGGTTCCATCTCTAACCGCTTTCCGTGTCACTCAACATGTAATTGGTAATGTAGACATAATCCCTGCATTTCTGTAAGTTTCGTAAGTAAAGTCATTTAAAAGTCCCTATCTTCTTGCGACTGTGAGGATGGATATATGGCAAGCTTTGGGGGTTTTGTGTGGAATAGTTGACCACAAGAGTGCCACTAGAAAATTGTTCTAAAGTTTCTTCACAAATCACAACATTTTCAAATTAGAATAATTTTGGTATATAGAGTTTTTGGTCTGTGGTGTTTTTCACCACAAAACTTTCACAGGCCCTCATATCTCCTTGTGTAGTACTACATTCCACAAGATTTTTGACTTTGAATAATTTTTGGGCTGTGATTTCGCTCGCCACTGGAGGTCCACAAGATTTGTGAGTTACCTAACGGATCTATTTTGTTATTTTCTGTGGGTGGACATAGATACCAAAGAATGGTTATGTAGAAGGATTATGTTTCTGCGTAGACAGTAAAAGATAAATAAATACATATTATGATAATGTCATGCCTATGGTAATACGGGAATTGTACCCGGACACCCAACTCAAATGTTAATTATCCAATGGAACAAAAATGCCTACAGTCACAATTAAAACAAGGATCTACGTCTTTTGTTTCTAACTTGTACTAGAGCGTGGTTGAAAGCCTAAAACTCAAATTTCAAAACTGGAATCGCTGAAATACAATATGAAATTTTGTTTAACGTCCTGTATTTCTGACCGGGGGAATCGAAGAAAACCCACGGGGTTGGATAAGAGAGTCTACATGTACTCTTGATATGTACAAGCTGTGCACCGAAATCACAGCACTTGACTTAATGGCCGGCCTTTACAATCTAAAGGGGGAAATAATTATATGATCATTCGGCCACTTAACCCCATAGATCAATCGGTAACCCTAAATTAAATCTTTACTTCACAGTTAACTGAATATATCAGATAATATGATAATATATCAGATACAGATCATATTATAATTAAGCAAGTTCAAATGTCACAAATATAAATAAAATCTTGATCTTTTATTATTTAGATTATAAGAAATAAATATAAAGATTATACCTTAAATCAAATCTCCAAATATCGGAGAAGAATTCTTTATTTTTTCCCTCGCCAGTGGCTATATAGAAAAAATCACCGCTGACCCCACTAACCATGCTAAATCTTGCCGGGGGTCTTGAACTCACGGTTACCATCCGCCATTTACCTAAACAAATAAAATATAAACATCACAAGATTATGTTTTTCTTAGATGCAACATCTCAACAAATGTTTGGAGGTCACGATGGCTGAGTGAGTAAAACGCTGGTTTGCTAGCATGGAGGTCGGGTGTTCGATCAAATCTGATTAAAACACAGATCCTATTTCGTTTCGTTTTCATAGTTCCAAATTTCGTTTTACTTGTCTTAGTGTAGGCCATCGAAAAAATAAAAAAACGAAACGAAATATAGATCTGTATTTTAATTAGATTGGTGGTCTATCCCAACAAAAGTTCATACAGATTTTCCGGCGTGGTTGTCAGTGATGCAGGAAGGAGGGAGGGGGCTGACGAGGACAGCTGTGTAGTCGTTCGGATGGTACGAAAAACCGAGGTCCCGCGTACACACTCGCGTGTACTTTAAGAGTAGGCCGTAGTGCCGCTGTCCGGACAAAACTTCCATCATAGCACCACATCATAGCACTTTATTTAGACCATAAACACATGACAAATTCAGATGCGACAAAATCACTCGTTTTGAGGTATATTTGGATAAAAAAAAATCTTATTTAGTGTACATGTAAATGGGTACATCAAATAGTACGCGAAGGCGTAAAATGAGAAAAAATGCACCAATTCTGCCTAGGCCAGTTAGTGTTACTACGTCTGATTTAAACAATGCACGTATGATGTGACGTCACACGTAGTCCGCAATGCACGTGAACCTAAAAGTAAGCCATCTTCAACGTAACCGATGTGAAACTAATTGGAATTTCACAATTAATTAAGAATAGCATTTAATTCTAATCACATGGATTTGAAATATCATGCCAAGAAAGTTAATTAATAAGCTGGGTATTTTTGTATAACAAAAAGTCCACGAAAATAATTTCATGAATAATGGACGAGTGGTAATCAAATTCAGGAGTTTAAGGAGATGGATGCAAATAGTGTACCAAATACAAAACGGCGTTTAAATTGAATTTAAAATATCAAGGGAACAAAATAACAAATAAATGACAAGCTAAGAACAAATCGGAGATCGCATGGAAACAAGATCAAATACTAAATATATTCAAACCGGTGTGTGGCGCAGTGGCAAAGACGCTGGCTTGGTCACCAAGATATCTCGGTTTTCTTCCCCTTGTCAGTAGTGCGGTGGGGACTGACAAGTAACGGTGTCTAGTTGTTCTGAAGGGACAAAAACCGAGGACCCGTTAACATATTATCCTGCGCGAAAAATAACACTAGACAATATGAATTCGAAATATAGGCAGTAAACTACATGTACTTGTTACGGATATAAGTAAAGAAATATAGCCTTCGGGACAAATATGCAAATAAACCTTTAATTTGAATTCGACACCTTCATATTTTGCAAAACTCCAGGTCACGAACAGCGTAGCATTGATCTGCTATTGTGAAATGTAATTAAAGTTTCATAAACGAATGTATCATTTGCTATCTCATTTCGCCATATTATACCAATCTCATGTTTAAATATATGAAATGAATACTAAGATATAATTGAAACCACAAGCCACAATAAATTTATTCATGTAGAGTTCAGGGCTATACACATCCAAAAGTAATTTTATATCTAAAAATGTGCTCCATTAAGTATCTCACAGATGAAAACATGCCATTCCTGAAACATTGCGTATCCAAATAATGGCCGTCAACATATCAGAATAGCCACCTTGCACCCGAAGCGGATAGGGAAATGCATGTCGGTGCCTCTAGAAACAAAAAGAACATGAATCTTTATTCTGTTTCCTAGGAACTGAATTACGCAGTGTCAGATTTAGAGGAAGAGCTGCCCCTTCCAATCCTGATCCTCGCGACTAAAGGGCGAGTGGGGGGGTGTTTTAAACACAACTGAGCAAAGCCGGTAATGCTTTTTAACTGTTTTGGGAAAATTCAATTTTGACATCAATGAAGAATTCGCTTCGTAGCCCCCATCACCTCCTCCTAAAATCAATAAATTCTTGCCACCTGATTAGCCGTTTTTGTGACGCAGAGGTGAACTTTTGGCGGTATCTTAATTTTGTATCTATATCAATTAATGTACAGGTTGATTTAATCTAAAGAAATAAATAAAAAAAAAGACAAGACACGCCAAAGAGAATTCATGGAGCGTAAAAAATATATTCAGTTTTAAATGAATACAAAATTGGCTATTATATGGTTGGGTATTTATAGCCCATGAAGTTCATACTCCGCGCAGTGTTTCGTTTGATTAGAGCTAATTCCACTACTCACTGCTGTACAGAGCGAACATTCTTGTGCTAAATTATGATTGGTCAGTAGTCCCATTACCAACCAGTAGCTGACAGCGTTACAAAGGCTTTACCTTTACAACAAAGCGCCTAACATGTTTACATAACGTTACGTCATGGCTCACGATTGTATTATGCCCAATTAACCAGTGCATAGCAGATTATTGCAGTAAAACTAATTGCGTGACAAACAAAACTATCAAATCGATTAAAATTAAACAATACTGTTTGGAAACGAACATACTTTCACCGTTTTTAATACCTTAAATCACTGTCCAAAGTTTTAAGGAAAACCCAGATTAAACGAAGGACTGTCATGATGCTGCACTCGAGTGATAGCTTTGAGTGAACGGGAAGAATAGACACACTTCCGCAAAAGTTCAAGAATCAGAAGCTAATCCAGCAATGGCCAGAGAGGGATTTCTCGGGCCATTGCTTCAGGAATATGACGAAGTTGAGCAAAAGTTAAAGTAAGAAATAAACAGTTAAGTTGCTTTATTAACAGATTAAGTTAGCGTTACAAAAAGGTCACATGTACGGTCATGTCCATGTCAACAATATTATAACTTACTATCAATTACATCGTCACATTTATAACTTATTTCATAATCTTGCTTTTTTGATGTTCTGGGTTTTAGATATTTAAATTGTATCTAAGAGCATGTGCATGTCAACAATATTATAACTTACTATCAATAACATCGTCACATTTGTAACTTATTTCATATTCTTGCTTTTTGATATTGTGGGTTCTAGATAAATTTAAATTGCACCTAAGAGCAGTGGGACTCGAATGTCTTGAAAAATGTATCTAATGACCTAATTTGATTAATTTTCAGATCTATAATTAAAAAAACTTCAGAGTTCTCAAGACATGAACTACAAACAATTTCCCATCATTAATCAGGTATAGCTCACGTCAAGGTATGCTTGCTCTTTTCGGAAAATCTAATATCACTTGCGGTTTATAAAACTAACCACTTTTTTGTGTTTAAAAATCACAGATTTGATTTGTGTGTTTACTTGTTGAGCAGCATTCCTACGTACTGTAGGCCTATCTCTTCTCTCAAAGGCTACATTATTTTTACATGTATTAATATAAATGTCATCTCAAATATGAAGTGAAATGCTAAGCAAAACCCCGATAATAACAAGTACGAGCACACCATGGACCATATCAGAAATGGAAGTAAATAATAAAATACATATGGACTTTCAAAGTCCAAAAATACAAAATGCTGTGATAAATAGTATGAATAAACGATATTCCTATTCTTATGACAAAGAAGTTTGCAGGGTGTTTCAAAAAGGGCAAATATGATAATATAAAAATACGAACCTGTAGAAAATTCATATATCCACGTATCCTGCAAGGGTCCAGGTTTCCCACCAAATAATACCAGTCTATCTCTCACGGCGTCATAACCGAACCCCATATCACGTCTGGGACTCGGGGCATCGCCAATACCACGATCTAACCTTTCCCATTTTAACTGGCCTTCGACAGATTTTGAAACTAACACGATAATTAATGCTGCTATTTTCATTTTAGGACTTTTAAAACTGAAAATGAAAATAAATCACATTACGTTAAACAAGAAAAGAAAAGGTTTTGTGTTTTAATATAGTATTCCAAATTTCCTTTGTTATATCCCATCACTGGCTTACTCTAGAGTTAAACGCCCTGGAGGCAACAAAAACTTTTAAAAACGTCTTTATCTCAGCAATGGATTAGCAGATTTATCTCAAATAAACTAGCTATTTTAAATCTCTCAGATTTAACAAGACGGGCAAGTCTTGTCGAGTTTTTACCACTTGGTAAAGTGCTTGTGGCTCTTTAACATCTGATCCAAGGTATAACCCAGTCACTAAATTTAATGCGATATTATAAACAAACGCCTATTAATAACACATATTATAACTTGCCTCGGGAATTTAAATATATAGTGACTTTTTGCAAGATTGACAGCCGGATAAATGAAAGGACGGGCTGAAGATGTTCTTAATGTCTGTGTGACAGGTTAGGTTATATGATAGGCCCTACCAAGCCATCAACTACACTGTTCTTGCCAGTGTGGCTTATCAAATTATGAATGCTAAAAGGCTTCACTTTTGGTCACTTAAACCACACAATGCAAAGATTCGCTTTCGTTTATGGGCTGCAGATTGTTGGTAATGTTTTTAAACAGACATACCACCAAGTTATTAAATTCCCTGGATAGATTTTTAAGAGGAGTGCAGGGGCGGATCCAGAGGGGGGAGGCCCCCCCCCCCCGCTCAGCTACATAAAAAAATAATGCCTTGCATCAATGAAATTACATCACAAAGTGATCCTACATCAGTATAAAAATGATTTCTCTGTTTAAAAAGCTCAATTTGTATGTATGCCTATGTAATTTAGAGACGATGATGGCATATTTCCGTAACAGAAACCTTGCAAACCCCCTCCTGCAAAAACTCCCTGGATCCGCACCTGGAGTGGGATCGGCTGAAGAGACATGAAATGTACATGTAGTCTCAAGTCTATATAAATATTCATTCTTTGCATATCGATTCAAGCAAAAGTGAATAGGGTTTAGGGGCGCACCAAAATTTTAAGGGAAGGGCTTTCGTTTCACAGGACTGAATCATACGTATTATTTTCACACCCGTCACAAAAAAAATCTATGCGAATTGCACCATAATTTATTCTGATAAGAAAGGTGGAGTGGGTGATATAGTCATTTTCATGGATTAAAACGCTCTTTTTATTACAGACATTTCTAATATTAAGGGTTTAGTAAGACAACCACGCCCATCGACACTTCCAAATCTATTAAATAACCCTTTATGATTTGAATTACCCTGGCGATCAACCACTTGAAATATTCACTTAAAAGAATAAAAGTTTTTAAATATACGTATATCTAGGAGGGTCGTTAAATATTAAATAAGATACACTTAAAAGTTCAAAATAATATATCATTTTAAAAATGTTGTTTGAAATGTCCTTACATAAAGTTATCCCACTCACAGTACCCTTTGATGTTTTGGGTATTCGTAATGAGTGTGCAAGACATACTTGAAATTACATGTTTTACTCCTACTCACATCAGGTAGTCTAACGTGCTCACGGTGGATTATACTGTCCGTTATATGGATTCAATCCTTAGTTCGTACATGGCAAAGAGTGTGGTCGTGGGTTTTCTATAGACAATTTGGAATCCTTCTAGTTTTAAATGAAATGGTGTTTACCGTCCGACATTTCTGCATTAACGTGACTGACAAAGACAGGTGTGTGTCATACAGTGCCCGGACAGCGGCGCTATGGTTTACTCTCATTTATAATTCCAACTGCCAAGGGTACTTAAAGTGTACACCAATTTGTACACGGGATCTTTGCTTTTCGTAGCTACAGTAGGACGTTAAATACTATTTCATTCCATTTCCTTACTTTTCGTCCCATCCGAACGACTGCCATCTAAATATACTAGATATTAATAGTAGTCTCGATATAGCCTGGACGTAAAATTGTCATTCCCAATAACAAAAAACCCCCACATAAATCCAGTGAAATCGAAAGTCGTATTTTTGACCCAAATAAACAATGGAATATACTAACCCTTGCGCCACTATGTTGTTTGTATAACAAATGAAGATGTATTTACCTATATCACTAGTTTAATGGTATATAAAGTAAACATGTTTGTCATACACAATAATTCTAACAAGAATTTATAATGAATGTTATAATATGTTGAGCAGGCCTTGCTTTAAAATGGCCATATCGTTTTCAATTGAAATTTAAGATAGTCACAATGGCATTTTAACCACGAGAACCGGGGCTCTATCCCGGTGCTGACCGAGAAATTTCCCTCGGACTTTACAGCACGGTTTCCCGTTGCCATTGATACAAGATGAAACACCCAAGGGTCTGTGTACACCTCGGTGTACTTTTAAAAGAACCCTTTACAATTGGAATTCAATTGCTGTCCGGGCACAATAGCGACCAAATTACATGTAGCAAACTACTTTGTCCCGTTAGTGAATAAAATACTAGGACGTTAAACCCCATTTAATACATGTATTCATCCACATTTCTTTAAATAAATAGATTGTTAACTATAATTCTTACATTGATGGGCTTCCAAACTAACGTGGTTTCACCTTATTAGTGTTAGAGAACAGGGGCGACGGGCTGTCGAGGACAGTTGTCTAGTCGTTCGGATTGAACGAAAAACCAAGGCCCCGTATACACATCGGTGTGCACGTAGAAGATCCTTTGGCATTTGGAATTCGTTAAAGATTCGGTCTTGGTGCCGCTCCCCGGGACAATTTCGCTCAGCACACTGGATGGCATATCTGCGTTAGCCCAGTCAGAGCTGAACAATAGGACGTTAAACAACATTTCATTACATTTTAATATTATTTGTTCAAGTTATGATATCAAAACCAGTATGTCAAATTATAATTCATCAGTTATTGAAAACCTAGCCAAGTGAATATATACCATTCTTTGAAATAAGGAATCTAAATCTAAATCTAAACTTAATTACCTAGTGCTTTCTATTAAGGCCAAACAAATGTTTCACATTCTAAATCTAACAGACTGTTGAAACTAGTGCGTGACATTAAATGTAATAACCCATTTATTCTCTAGCATTGTTATTGCCTTTTTATAAAGCAGGTGAGGACTCTAACGTTGACGTACTCGAATGAAATAACAATAACTTCGTAAGTTCTGATATATAAAAAGCTGAATATTTATACAGTATATCAACAATAAAAAATATAAACTGCGTTCTACCTAATTAATATAACTAAACTATTCAGGCTTTTCTTTCTAAGAAATGATTTGATAATAGTATTTCAATTTTCTCAAAAGTAGTACTTACATAATATAGAATTTGAAATATATAAAGACAGAACAGTTACTGAACTATCTTTAATGACATCGCTGAGAAAAGTGAAGCCTCTGGGAAGATTTACTAGATGTAGGTTAATGTGGGACTCACTAGCCACACATGTATATACAAACAATGACTGTATGGGGTGGACCTCAAATGTTTTGGTAAAAATTGTCAAGTCATATTCTGCCAAAAGGCCTTTGTGTTCATCAGTGATGAAGCATTTCTGCTTCTATATTTCACGGTCTGTCTGTTTTCTACTCTTTACACAAAACATCCAACAAACGTGAAAATTCTAAATTCGTCTGAATTTAGATGCATAAAAGGTCGTGGTATATAAAAAGGGAACATTGCATAATTAATTCACAAAAACACAACCGAAATCGGGTCTAAGCAATAATGTACTAGTTAGCCCTTGTTGTGCAGGAGTGTCGGCAACGCCAACAATGCTGGAGCATGTTTAGGCATTGATATTAATCAGACTTGTAGAAGTTTGCGACATAAAAGACAATATGAAATGAATTGGCGGGATCCTCCTGTGTATTTGGTCTATCCGGGCGGCTAATGAAAACTGCCATAACGCAGTGTGCGATAAATGAAATTATCGAATCCCCACTATCAACACCAATGTGTACCCGGGAATTTCGGCTGTTCGTCCCGTTTTGAATAAAGTCTGGCAGGCAAAATTAAACCGAATATATTTACTATATTGCCTGACATGTTTGACAAGCGTATTTTTGATGCACAACCCGTCTATATGTTAATGTTATATCTATATCTAGAACAATAGTTTGTTATAGCTGTGTGTGAACACGCTGTGTCGTGTTACCATCCATTTCTAATTACATATTCTTTGCATTTGTTTCAAAGTCTTTGAAAGATAAATAAACTGTAATAATTTGGTATAACAAAGGTAGATCCACAGAGCTTATAACATTTAAACATGCATTATGCAAGAGCTAAATCTCCTAGTGCAGGTCCTTCTTAAGGCCTGAAATATTATCTAAATTATTAAATAGACATTAATTAACTTACACAGACCATCGCTAGCCTGCGATATTTATTGGATTGAGATCTGATTTGCTGCTCAACTTTCATTCCTAATTAAAACATGGAGATAATCGAGACTATGTTTTGTATCGTACCGACTTTAGTCATGATGATCAAAGTTAAGCAGAAAACTCAATGGCCAAATTCTCGGCTCTGAGTGGATCAATTTGACTGATATTTACAGCAAATTACCAAACTATCATGGTGAGATCTGCCAGCTTTTTTACCTGATCTCCCGTAATGTGTCTTTAAGTGCGCGTTTATAGTTAGGGTGTTCCCCTTGTCGATGATGCAGGACGGAGGGCCTAACAAGGACAGTTGTCTAGTCGTTCGGATTGGACTAAAAACCGATGTCCCTTGTAGGCCTACACATCGGTGTGCGCGTAAAAGATCATTTGGCAGTTGGAATTCGATACAAGAATAGGCCGTGGCGTCGCAGTCCGGGCAAAACTTCCCGCATAGCAGAAGAGTAGGCCGTTAAACCCCATTTCATTTCATTTCATTTCTCTCCAACGTTAAAAATGTTACTGTCAACAAAAACGGGAAACAAACCTCAATCCGACAAGTCTTTGCGACAGGAGAGGGAAATTGGGGTCTAGTTCAAAAAACTTCAGCGTCCATCCCCCTCTTTCGGAAACCACTCCTCCTTCTCTCGGTTACAAAACAAAACCCTATCCACGTTTCTATATGGACCATGGCATGTGATGTGAATAATTCTTGATGCAATAATCAATATCATAATATCCACGACCAACAAACTAATCGGATAACTAATAAGTCTATGTTTAGACCATCAGTCAGGATGACTGCCAAGAAAAACAAAGAATAGAAGTCGACCGATTTTCACTTCATTGGCTGCATTGACAGGCGAGTGAGAAAATATTATGTTTATAGTAACAAACTTAGACATATAATATATTTCTGGCATATCACAGATTTGTGATCCTGCGTATCAAATCTGGGCATACACATAATGTGCAAATTTTAAACACAAAGATATTATTGGAAACTAGCGGACGAAATTAGAGAACATAATATCGATTTCTTTGTTTATTTGCGAAATCGGAGTACACTTAATTCTAATGGTTTTTTTTTAGATACAAATGACATAAATATGTTTTTCATCTCATCCGAACAAATAGTATAATTGTTCCTTGCCAGAACCTCCGTCCTACATCGCTGCCAATGTAAAACCACATTTGAAAACCGCGAGGACTTACCCTGGACCCTCAATCTGAACGACAGACACACCGTACAAAAAGCTAGCTACCATTTTGGGGGTCACGGTGGCTAAGCGGGTTACACGCTGGCTCGCTAGTCTGGATTTCGGGTGTTCGATCCATGACATTGGCCTAGAAAGTTCATCCAGATTTTCCGGCATGATTCCCCCTTGTCAGTAAAGCCGGGCGGAGGACTTGACGAGGAAAGCTATCTAGTCGTTCGAATGGAGGAGAACGCTAGATCGGAGACGGTCCTACGCAAATTGTGACGTCATATGTGAATTGTGGGTTAGGGTAAGGGTTAGTCTTGATCATGGGTTGGGATTAGGGCTAGCCCTATTTACATCTCGGGATTTTGACCAAATCTACAGGTCCTAGCCCTTACCCTAACCCATAATCTATATATGACGTCATATGTGCTAAAATGCGTAGGACCGTCTCCGATCTAGCGTTCTCCTCGAATGGAACGAAATACCGAGGTCCCGTGCAGTTGGAATTCGATATAAGAGTAGGCCGTAGTGTCGTTGTCCGGGCAAAACTTCCCTCACGGCATACTGTTTGGTGTATCCCGTCTTCATTAGTCCAGTTCGGAGCAGATCAGTTGGAATTCGATATAAGAGGAGGCCATAGTGCTGCTGTTCGGGCAAACTTTTCCCTCATGGTAAGGTGTATGCCCGTCTTCATTCGGAGCAGAACAATAGGACACCAAACTCCATTTCATTTCAGCTACCATATAATTTTCGTACGTTAGTTACGTACGCTGGACCCCGTGAACTGCCGTGACTCCTTGAATAGTGTGCATGTGTCTTAGACTTTGGCGTTACTAGGCCATCGCAAACACACAGACTTTAATTTTAAATAAATGATATCAATATTGACGTTATGGGAAAACGGGGGTTAAGTAAATGGAACGCAGTGACTCTCTTGGTGTCATGGGTTTAGAGTTTTTAGTCACCCTCGATGTTTTACACTTCCTTTCAAATAATTATAAAAATTACTTGGTTTTAAAGTTTACAACACATACTGCAAACCATATTCCCTCTCTTACCATTGCTGGATAGAAGTCATATTCTTGAAATTGGGCGGGGTGTGTCTCTTTTTAACGTCCAATCAAATCCCTCCTCTCTTCTCGCATTCGGCATAATTTTCAAAATGGCCGACGAAGAAAACATGTTAGCACTGGATAATCGAGCATAATAAATTTCGCGGGTTATGACATAAACAAGTCGCGATTGTCACTAGATACATTGCGGTAACATATTTTGAGGTCTGGTTAACCCCGATATTGTTTGTTACAATGTAGGTCATTGGTTGGTAATGGCACTACTGACCAATAATAATTTAGCACAACAATGTTCACTCAAGATAGCAGTGTGAAGTGGATTAGTTCTAATCAAACGAAACACTGCGCAGGAGTATGACTGCAAACATAGATCCATCTACTTCACATTTCGACTAGAGCCATATCCAAAAATTAGTATACTGTTTTGTAATGCGGTTCTACTCCCTTTCACATCTGACATACACACAAAGACTAAATAAACCCATTTCAATTTCTTTAAATCGGAGCAGAATTAACACTTTAAAAAATTTAAAATATACTTGGCGTTTTCGACTAAAATGTTTAATTTAGGACTTAAAATGTCGATCAACTGGATTTGTTTCTCCCCTCAAGCAGTATGTTTACAACATAGACGTACATGACTTGACAGATTCTTATCTTCATTACTTCATAATCATTGCTCATCCAGATACCATAGCTCATAATGCTACAAATCACCTCTAGTATAACCATATAAATATTGGGGTGAACTAACCAACTGGGCTCTTAGTTCACCCCAAAGGATCTTGTTCTTCGTGCAAAATGAGCGGTAACCAGGTCCCTTATTTTATCAGAGCCACTAAGAATCTGGCTTATACATGTATTTCTAATTTGGAGAACACTTTTATCTAAATTAATTATTAGAATTAAGCAAAAATGTGGATTTTTATGAAAAAAATAATTATATTGTAGCGACAAATGGGACTATTTAATCGATTTTTTTCTAAATTAAAGCTCGCTAATTACTTTTACTAAGGGTGTAAGAATACACCATGTTCATCCGTAAAAATCGATACTAATCTGTAACAATGCTCCATCCTGCTTTTATTATAGTATACTAATACGCGTAGTTTTTAATGGATATTTACCTTCTCGTTGGTTCGTAATAAGTGTTCTACATTTGTTTGTCCTATTGTCCTTCAGGTAAGTAGGAACAACAGAGAGAGAGAGAGAGAGAGAAAGAGAGAGAGCATTTCGGGTCTAACATATGTTTTATTTATGTCAATTGTTTGGTTGTGTTAAATGGTCTTGACAAGTGGAAATAAACCGGATTACCAGGACCCCCCCCCCCTCCCAATGGTCAAGTCGGTGACTTTCTTAACAAAACCCATTACTTGCAAAGTGACCACAAAATCTACAGACCATGGGTTACACCACTCCGGCCATCCAAACCCCCTGAAAGTATGTAAACAACGGGGTACTTGACAAAAAATACGTTGCCGTCTGTCTGTAACAACAGCGGTTAACTTGTTTCCCTATCCTACAAGGAAAGCAATTATTCTAGTTTACAGTGTATCGAACATGGTTTCCCACCCAATTGCCACCTTCAGAGTAATATGTTATAATCCTTATGAATATCTATAATGCCAAGAAGTACCTAGAATAAACGTCAAAGTAGTATTCCAATAATTAGCACGGACGACGCAATTTGACGTAGAGCCATTCATCATTTTAACACACTGAAACATTCTTCTCTCCAACTCAATGACACTCGATGAATGAACATTGAAAGAGGAACTAATATTTAAATAGTATATATATATATATCTACATAATGTATACCAATCAATACAGTGTTAAATGGTGTCCTTGTGTATCAAATCGATCGAAACGTCTTCAATATAGTATTAATCGTTTATAATAATTATTTTCAGCATCGTAAGTAAACTCCAAATATTCTGGCCGACTAATTTTATGTGGTTGTGATATGTTATGTTTGAATTATTAGAATTAAATCACATAATATTATAGCACATACAGCTGTGCCTGTAGCGTGAACGATGAATATATACTAAACAACATAAGGCCTTCTATATTAATATAATTGAAATTTAAAACAAGTATATATATTCATTAAAATCAAATATTACCTGTACTAAGAATTGTCAAACTATACACACTACAAGTTTTTATACAACCGTGTTAGATTAAATATGAGGCCTTTCGTCTATCATTCGTGATGTTAAGGCTAATGACCACGCCCTTGACAGACTTAATAACTCGATAATAGTATACTAATATAGTGCTAATATCCAGTGCAAGTTTGTACGAGTTAGCGGATGCGGACAAATAGCTATTATATAATAACACTTTCATTAGATATATACACGAGAGAGAGAGAGAGAGAGAGAGAGAGAGGGAGGGAGGGAGGGAGGGAGAGAGCAACCGGGTTAATGAAAACGGACACTATTGTCAATGATACATGGTCCGGCGACTGCCTTGGTTTTTCATCCAATCCAAATGAGCAGACGGTGTTCCTTGCCAAACATCCCATTCTGCTCAACTGGAAAAACACACTTGGAACCTCGTGGAACTGTGTCGGCCAGCACCGGGATCAAATCCTGGATCACCTGCCTAGCTTGTCGGTGGCCATACTCAGGATGCTAGAAAAGGGTCAACACTTGACAAACCAGTATCCAGAGAAATGGGGTTTAATGTCCACTCGACACAAACAAGGAAATTTCCGGAATAACTATTGGTAAATCTTATTTCAAAAAAATTCGCATGCGCATAGGGGCTGGGGTCATCCGTGGCAGGAAACCGGAGGACTCAGAGAAAAACCCACGAGGATGGACAGGCAACCCTATAAGGTCTACACTTACTTATTGTCACGTACAAGGGGGAAATCGAAACCACGTGACCCCCCCCCCCCTCCAACAAGTTGAGACATTCTGAGATCAACACGGTAGATTTTTATTTCATAAACTCGGGTATCCCCCATCCCCATCAACATAAATATGAAAAGAAACATACTAAAGTGCGATCAACATGGCAGAAAGCAAAGAATCAAATTTTGATTTTTAATATTTATATTTTTTGTTTTAAAATAATGTGTGCTAGAATACAGAACTTGCCAATAAATATTATTATTACTTTCTAGAAAAATATACATGCCTAATTTACAAATTTTGTCAAATCACGTGTTGAATGGCGCATCAATGCATACAAGTTCAATCGTATCTATAAGCAAAATTTCTTTTTTGAACTCTTAGTAAACTACTATACTTTATCATGCAAATGCAAGTCATGGGCTTTAACATGTAGGTCGAGGGTTTGAATGGATTCTCTAGGCTATAAACAAATTTTAAAATGATCTCTGCAGAAAAACATTTTAAGCCGCCGAATAGAAAATATTACACAAAGAGTTGTCGGCTTTTAATAAGAAAACAAGTAGATTTGCGTCTTTTCTTTCCATATATGTTTTAAACGTTGGAAGATGTTTACAACATTAAAATATATGTGAGGTTGTAATTGCTGACGATTGACATTCAAACTGCCATACTGATATTGTCAATGACAATAATAACGTGAAACTTAATAAAATAGACATTGTTATTTATTGTTATTTAGACATTGTTATTAAGTAATCAACTCTTTGATTGTGGACATAAACAGACAGAAGCAGAAGCATCCTGTAAACAAATGGACATTTACATGCAATGGAAACTCACTAAATTTAAAATTAGTATAAAAAAATAAGTAGTGTCAATACACTTACCTGTGTATATAACGATTCTATAGAGGTGTGATAAACTGTCTTTGATTGATCAAACCTTAATTCTGTGGGTTTATTTTATGGCAATAACAGAACATAAACAACAAAGGCAGCTATACTCGAGGATCACAATATTCTTTGTACTTCAAGAGAAAAGAAATCCCATGTATTCTTTTGTCGGTCACGCTATAGAATTAATCATACGTTAGTCCCACCTTCCCGATCGATTGATTACTGTTCCTTTTCACCTGCTAATTCTAAGTCGAGCAAGCAGTAACAGTCGTACTATTAGATGGTTTAGACTACATATCGATCGCCCAACCAGAACAATATGTCAATGGTATTATAAAGGTTGTGACGACTGAGCACACGAGGTGCGCACGGGCAAATCTGGTCATGCTTGGGTAATTTGTAGGTCACGCGCATCTCATTATTTATTGCATTTAATTACTTTACACAATGGAAATGAAAGAAAATTTGAGTTAATGTAAATATCGTATTGTATTGGCTAATCTGCCGTGTAATAATTCACCAGGACAGTTGAATAATTCCAAATAACTGCAGCATAATGATTCACACGGGCTTTTAGTAATACATATGAAGTTTAAATAATTGATGTACTGCATTGCACATTTCTTTTATCTGTTTACATTTTGTATGTATGTGGGTAAAATGGGGTTTGTAGGGTGTGGTGTTAATGTTTTTCTATAGGTTTTTAAAGTTATGATACGAATAGTTTTAAAGGTGCAGTCCCAAACACATTTTAGTGACTAAAGCCAGTTAGTTCAGATAGAACTAATAGAAGGCATTAGCTGACTGACGCTCTGTGGTGTTTTTCCAAAAGAAATACAAACTCAAGGGAAAGCAAAACGTAGCTGTTTCTGATTTATGTAAGGGTTACGGCTATTTAGAAAAGAGGTGTTTGATAAATGTTACTCTTGTCGACAAAATAGATGGTTATTTAGATTACATAGTGTAAAATTCAGAAAACAGAACAGTAATCCGTGACAGTTAGATTATTGTTGTGGCATCAGATCGTCGGAGACTGCATCGTATTCATAGATAAGCTGACCTAATAATATGTGTCATTTACGTCGCCCTAACCCTTATCCTTACCCTTACCTAAACCCACCATTTGGTCAACAATCACGTGTCCTAACCTTTTTTACTTCTCAGGGCCAATCCCGATAATATTTTGGAGAATTAAACTGCTTAATTTTGCGTTCAAATCCCTTAAGATCCTCTATCTCAGGGCCAAGCAACTAACTCTAAATATGCGATGCCTTTTCAAACAACTTAAACCCGTCAGTCTTCATCTGGAAATGGAGGCAGGTGTCCAAAGCTGTGTTATGCAGTGTCGGGATAAAACCAGACTTTATTTTTTAAAAATAATGTGTAGGTGAAATTTACCTTTCGTTATCAAGTACAGCAAATGGGACATTCGTTGCATAGACACCAAAAGGACACGGGAGTCGATTATCCGATCACCCAACGAATAAAATTGACTCGAAATCTTAACAGGGCTACGTGTCCAGATAAGCAGTTTTGATTTTCACGTCGAAACGACTCAATATTTTGAGCTGAAATTTCGAGACAAGGTAAAATACACCGTTTCATAGGTACTGGGAATTTAATTAACTTTTGAGACCCTGTTTAAATCGGGATCGGGATACTCCCTTTAAGAATAGATGTAGAATAATGTGTTACACAGTTGAGCTGCACTGTTTATGTTATCTACAGTGGCGCAAGTGAGGCTTTGTTCATTTAAAGTCTGTTGATTAACTTGGGAGTAAATCCATTGATGTTTATCTGATTAAATTAGACTTATGCTAATCAAAATTACAAGATCTAAAACAAAATCTACATTATTCAATTTATTTAGGATTTCTAATCAATATCGTATTAACTTAAGACCATTGAAGATCATTTCATCTAGGATTATAATTATTGTGTGACTCATTCTGTTACAAGAACATATTGAATGTTCAGAGATACAGAACTCAATATGATACAATAGTGATATAAACAAGGCCGAGTTCTAATACATGCGTGTATTAATTTTCTGGAAGAGGTACATGTAAGGCTCGAGATCAATTAAAACACCTCTTTGAGAACGTTTACATAGAGACAATGGGGTTTAACGCCCACTCGACCCAAACAAGGTCATTTCGGGACTATCACATGGGTCGATTTTATTTCAATAACTCGTTGTACGGTGGTTAAGTGGGTTAAGCGCTTGGCTTGGAGGTCGGCAACAGATTGGGAGGTCGGGTGCTCGATCACCGCATTGGCCGAGAAAGTGCATCCGTATTTTCTGGCGTGGTTTCCCCTTGTCAGTGTTGAGGACAGAGGGCTTGACAAGGAAAGTCGTCTAGTCGTTCGAATGGGACGAAAAATCGAGGTCCCGTGTACACTGGCGTGCACGTAAAAGATCCCTTTACAGCTGAAATTCGATATAAGAGTAGGCCGCAGTGCCACTGTCCGGACAAAATTTCCCTCATATCACACTGTATGGTGTATGTCCGTCTTCATTGACCCACTTCGGAGTAGCTAGCTTAAAAAGTTGAGATATGTGAGGGTTGAGAGATGAAATTTGTTATCTAACTTCGGAGTAGTTCAGCTCTGAACGCCGGTCTCATTACACTCACCCTGAGCGTTCAGAAACTCTACCATTCAATCAATGTCGAAAGAAAATTGGCACCCCAGTCAATTTTACTGGGCAACTTTTCACTGCTAAACGATGAGGTGTCAATCCGTCTGGACGCATGTACAAAGTAAACGAACATTTTAGTGAGAAAATAAGACCTTGCTTACTTCGCTAGAGTCTGTATGAACCACACAACACGCTGTTAAAAATACGTCCCCTCCTATCAAATTACAATTTCGCAGCCATGACACTCTTAACTGTAGGTCAACGTCCACATTCAGGAATGTCGGTCATGCAAGAAGAAACGAAATGTACAGGCTTTACATTGTACAGGCTTTCACCCGGATTGACACCCCGTCGTTTAGCAGTGAAAAGTTGTCCAGTAAAATTGACTATTCTCCAATTTTTTTCGACATTGATTCAATGGGACAGCCCCTGGACTAACTTCGGAGCAGAACAGTAGGACGTTAAACTCCATTTGTTTCATTTTCTTTAGCAGTGGGAGAAAACCAGATGACCCGGAGGAAACCCACGAGGTTGGACAGGCAACCCCACTCCGTATCACGGGTTAACCATTCGACCACCTACCCACATGAGAATGTTTGTAAATCCGAAACGTAGGCTATGTGCCCGTAACATAGTTTGGGTTAGGCCTACTTTAAAAAGTTTTGCTCTAGAACATGGCAATGTATGCTATTCTAACTCGAATCTTCTTTGTCGTGACTTCGGCATACTGATGTTTTACTGCAGTTTACAAACTATCCACTGGTCCACCGTAGTTCAGCTCTGAACATAGGTCTCATTACACTCGCCAGTACTTGTTGTGAAATTCAGCGTGTGGGTACAAATAAATAGGACTCATTTAGTCGAGAAAACAACTAAGTAAGGGCACGCTACTCTAGGGTTACTTTGTCGATTTTGGGGTTTGCGTGGAATTTTAATTTTGAAAAATAAAACGTCCATGGGCCTGGGTATCGATCAGTGGTTTGTCATAGTGAACGCCTTTCAACAAATCATGAACTTAGCATATCTATGAAGAAACAAAGAAAACAAATGTGATGAACAGGCTGTCATTTGCTATAACCATATGTAAGTCAACGATCTTTTTTCTGTTGTCAGACCGGTATCGTATTGGATCTAGAAATGGTGACACTTGTCTCACTTGAGATTTTTTTGTACCATACTATTTATTTGATTTTATAGCTGGGTATGTTTTTTGGGATAGCAATCTTTCCTATTAGATTGATACCAAGCCGGGAGATACCCTATATCACTATTATCTCAGATATCCGCTTGCTGATATTTTCATTTTGTTTTCTTAATTAGCCTAAATATTAAATTTAAATACCACGGTAATTAATTTGAGTAGCCTATGTATATTCAGCATTAAGTACAGAAAAATTGAAATATTCTTCAGCAAAATGAAATAAAAATCAAAGCTGTTATAGCTCCTTTAACTTTAATATTTTTCAATCTACTGGGATGGAAGATGAGTCCCTCACAAATGGAATTTATGAAAGCTATGTTCCTGCAGAAATACAGGTAACATACACATTTTTGTATTAGTGGTTCTACACGTTTTTATATGATAATAATGTATTGTTACAATTAGTGTATTTTGTATTTTTCAGAATTTTGAAAATGGCGTTAAATAAACAACAATGGGCTGTATTTATTTGTTTATATTTGAGTTATTTTATCCTGGTATACACAAGAAAATCATTTTCATATGCAAGTCCTGTCATAATGAAAGAAGAAAATCTTGAAAAAAATCAGCTAGGTAAATTGATTCATGATTTAGAACATGCATTTCATTTGGTGTCTGTATTTACAGGGAAAAAACCCTTGTACACATTCTTAAACACTCGAGATCTATACCCTCTGCCCCGGAATCTTTGTCACAATTTTAGAACTAGAAGTGACAAGTAGTTGCTTTGGTAGTAATTATCATCCGACTATGTTACAACTTTCTTGAGATTGGAAGATTCCAATAAACAAATTCTCCAGCTGAGAAAGAATATATCAACAATGCTCTTTACGAAATGTTTTACTGCGATGTTTACTAAGATACCTGAGCTATAAATTTCTTTTGTATTTTAAAATATACCACATGTATATATCCACAACTTGCTGGCAACTATCTTGTACATATTCATTCAAAGTTCTGTTTTATCTGCTTTAAACTATAGCAAAATCAATGAGTAGTTTCAATTTGAACATGTCTAAAGTATAATAAAATTGTTCCCACTTCATTGATTGTATGTAATAGTATTAGATTTATGATGTTTTTACTGGTACACTTTTTTTATGTACGGGCATTCTTTTTGTTAGTGCATGAATATATGTTATTACGTTCTAATTTTCTAATCTTTTATTTAATAGGTTTGATACTTAGTAGCCAAATGATAGGATATAGTATTAGTCAATTCTTTGGAGGAGTTTTAGTTGATTCATTGAATCCTACAATGATGTTGTCTGCTTCTTTGTTTCTAACTGGTATTACCGTTTTCATATTTACAAGTAAGTGTGTTTTTTTCGGTTACCAACTTGTGAGAGAAATCAAAACAATTGCTCTAATGTTATGGAAGTCTATTGTGTAGGCAGGTTTCTAATCAGGACTACCTGTGGTTCCAATAGATATATTTCACATCATGAAGATAAAGATTGGGATATTGGAAATAAGCTGACTCCCTTCTTAATTTTTATTAGACAATTATGTGACATATTGGACTCTTTGTAGTTATAAGGATTAAGACAATAGAAATATCAAAACAATAACATGTGAATTGATGGTGCAGCCATGCATACATAGTTGTCTCCCCTTAGTCTTCAAGACCATTTATAACTTCCATATAGTATATATTTGTTTGGAAAATTTTAAAATATTTAAACCGTAAGTGTTTTATTATTCTTTCAAACAGAAAAGCTCCTTTGTGGCATAATAAGTATTATATAAATAACTTTCATTGATATTTTTGTACTTATAATGTTTTAGTGAGTTATATCCCTTTAAATTCGAAACTGCATTACTAAAGATTTTAAAAAGTTTTATAGAATGAATGGGGTAAGTGAATGTGTGTTATGCCAAGATATTTTTATATTTTAGTGTTTGATTCTGTATCAATGTTCAGTTTTCTTTGGTTTTTGAATGGGTTGTCTCAGGGACCCGGCTGGCCTTCATGTGCCCTGATTCTCAAACGGGTAAGTATATGATCTATTTACAGTACAGTTTCTTTAGCGAACAAGGAGTCAAGTTAGCTTGGTGAGTAAAATGAGGGTTTGCTAACTTGGTGGTCCTCAGCTCGATCCATTTGTTGGCCAAGAAAATCGTCGGGATAGTGGTGCAGGACAAGAGGGCCTGGCAAGAAACAACGTATAGTCGTTTGGATGGTTCGCAGTACACATGTCCATCTTCATCAATCCAGTAGCAGCGGAACTGTAGGATGTTAAATCCCATTTCTTTTCATTTTCACGCTTTAGACAGAGAACATTTTGTAATTTTTGTTTTCTTTTAGATTCTAAGAATGAAATTATATATATTAACAGTGGTTTCCTGCTGATCAGTTTGGAACATGGTGGAGTGCGTTGTCGTCTTCTATTAATCTTGCAGGAACTGTAGGACCAATCACCACCACATCCTTAATAGCTTTACTGGGATGGAGAAAAATATTTTCATTAACAGGTATTACTACTCTTACTAAGAACATCTGTGAGGTCTGGGCTAATTTTCTGTAGATCTATAGACAGTTAGAAAATAAAAATGCGATTGAGCTTCATTTGTATAATTGTAGGTTCGTTTGCCTAAGATCATAGTTGTTCTTTGACTTCTTCTAATTGATTAAAGAGGCCTGCATGTAAGCATGGAATAAATAAAATAAATGTTATTCCAGCCACATATAACCATATTATATTGATTGCATGCAAAGTCAATTTGTCTCTTTTGCCCCCCCCCCCCCCAAATCACACCCTATTCAAATAATACCTAGAGATGCTTATTCATCACCCCAAAACACATTCTACAGTAGATATTGCTTGCGTGATCACTTTCATAATCGACTGAGCGTTATCTCCTCAGAGATATTGCTTTACATGAAATTAAATCTACACTAAAGAATTATATTTATTTATTTGTGCATGTATGAAAGGATTCAGTGATAAATAAAATCTCCTACTTGTCTTTTTGAATATCAACTTGTTGATATAGTTAAACAAAAACTTGGCAAAGCGTGGTTTGTTCTTATATTATCGACTTGTGTTGATATTTTTTGATATCAAGAAAGACTCATAGGAGGTTCTCTATTTTAATAAAAATCTAGAGTATTTATTGTTTTAATAAAGTGAATTAAACTATACTTTCAGGTTGTATATCAATGGGTATATCTGTGTATATTATAATTAATTTATCTAATAAACCTAAATCAAAATCTACAGAAAATACAGATGAACGGATAGAAAAAGATAAAACTAACGTCACCAAAGGTATTCAATTACTTTAATTATCAAATTTTCATGGACCAATATCATTTTCAAGTAATGTCAAACTTCAAAGTTCTATTACCTTTATGGTTATCAATCTATTTTCACTTAAAATTATTTGCAATATTTTGTAGAAAGCAAATAATCTCTATAAAATTTTATTTTAGAAAATTTTTCCTCTTAAAGATATATCATGGGAAATTAGATAAATAGTTGTCAGTTCTCACTATAATAGATAAAAACTAGACAATGTAAAGGGAATTACCATAAAAAACAAAGTCTGACCCATTTCTTGATTTAATCATGAATGAGTGCTGAGAAGCAGGTCTAATATTGTAGGTTAGCGATGACATCAAGAGTAGATTATGGTCTGTATAAGTTGATTAATGTCTAATTAATATAGATAACATTTCAGGCCTAAAGAAAGACCCGCAATATGCAGATTTAGCTATATGATATACGTATTCTTCTATATTCGATGAACTTTTCTAAAATTTATTTATATTTCAGACAATAAGATGTACAAGTTATTCGAATTAATGAAACAACCAGTATTTGTTGGTGTTTGTTTAAGTTATTTGTTAATTAATTTAATAAGAGGAACTTGCACTTATTGGGGACAGTTATATTTGATACAAGACAAAGAACAATCTGTATTTTTAGGTAAGACTTAATATAAAAAAAACTAAACTTACTAAACTTGAGAGCTGATTACATTATTCGACTAGCTAGAATCAGGAAACAAATTAAGTTCAGTCACTATGCAGTTCGAAACCCTATAAAAATATAGTTGTGCAACAATTTAACAGCGAGTTATTGCTCCTGTCCACAAAACCTTTAAGATGTCTTTATTGGTGCTTTGACTGAGAACCATGCAATGTCCTTGCTGCCTCACTTCAGATTTATTGGCTGTTTCTCATGACCACTATTTAGTGTTTTTGAAATGCCCCCATTGCCATCGGGGGAGGGGGGGGGGCTAGGACTAGGGAGGCGGATGGCTGAATGGTTAGCTCTTGCGCGCTGTATCATAAAGTCTGTCATTGAGTCAACTAATCTTGTTTCGATTCCCTGGTTGTACGTGACAAGGAGTAGGGTCGCCTGTCGAACCTCAACGGTTTTCTCTGTGCACTCCGGTTTACTCCCACTGCTAAAGTTATGGGAATAAAAATGAACCATATGTTAGTCCTGAAATGACCTAATTTGTGTCGCTAAACCCCATTTCTCTCTCACTATCTCTCTCTCTGTCATTGTCTACTGAAGAATAAACATGCAACTAACTGCTTTTAACTGCTGTGGATGTGTGGCTCATTGCCTGGCAATACTGATAATCTATCTTTCCATTTTATATCAAATATTAACTATGTACAATCTATGACTACATTATTTTCTATAATGTCAGACCCCCTTACAGTCTTTCTGCAGCTGATATATTTTACATAAATTAATAGCAGTACACTACAACTGCTGTCTCCTAATACTTTTTTTTTTGAATCAAAACATTGTTTTAGAAAATGAAGACTGCGAGATTATATTTTGTAGGAAGTGTATTTACAAGTAGTCAAGAAGCAGGGGGATTAATGGGAGCTTTATCAGCTGGTTATGTTTCAGATTATCTTTTATCTAAGGTAAGAATCAAAAACGTAATGAGAAAGTCAACAAAAGTTAGGGGGAATCTTGAAGGTTATAATAGGGGGTTCAGGACATGTGACTTAAGCGTGAAATCGGAAGCCAGCGGCTGAAACATAGCCCACTTCAATCTACAATTCTGAATTACTATTTCATGTAAATGTATTACTAAATACTAGCAATTGTATTTAAATAGTTGATATCAATCTCAATATCTGAAAAGATTCAGGCTCAAAAATTATTGAAATATAAGTGAAATTACCGTTTATTTACATGAGACGCTCGCCGTAAAATATCGCTCTGATGTCCCACGGCCAGGGATTTTCCATTGCTACGGTTCACTTCATTGGGTTTCTGCACTTTAATTTCCGGAGGATTGTAATTATTATGGTACGTGATAGCCGAGATACGACTATAACAACTGTAGAAAACAGGATTTATGTGTTTTAATGACTGAAATTTGCTAAATTTCAACAAAATATAGCCTACTTTTATGTGGTATCATCCAGATTATAAATATTTGACATATTATCATTCAAATTGTTATTATGATTTTAACAAATCTAAGCTGACAATTGGTACTAGCGATGCGGAAGGAAAAATACAGCTTATTACGTCACGCAAATATGACTGAAAAGCGCTAATTTTGGTGCCATGCCACACATTGACTAGTATAGAGCATTTTGATAACATTATAGACGTCGTTCTCGGATTTTAAAATTCCATAACTTTGGATCTAATTAGAATATTTTGATGAAATAACAAATTAAGATAGCATTTGATGTATCAATATTTTCACAAAATATTCTTAAGAATTTTTTTTCTGTCATTTGAAACTTTGACCTGAAACCCCAACTCATAATGAAAAATTCATCTATAAATGGGAACAGGGAGTTTACAAAAACATTTTTTTTTCAACAACTTCGAAATTTAGTCTCATGTCTTGCTTTACAGTTTGTGGTTTCATACCTTATTGTAGGTCAAAAAGTAGGGTCGCTTGTCAAACCTTGTGGGTTTACTCCGGGTCCTCCAGTATCCTCCCACTGCTAAATACCCATACGTGCAAGTAAATTATTGAAATGAAATTGGACCAGATGTCAATCTAATTAAAATATAGATCTATATTTCGTTTTCATTTTTTTAATACTTTCGATGGCCTACACTCATGTAGATCTAACAAGTTATAGTGGGAGCTCACATTCTATGACGTCAGTTATCAAGCACGGGACATTTGACCCGATAACGTCAGTCATTCGATTAACCAATTAGCAACCGCCATGCTTTTTAAAATCTACTATTGTTTTGTTTTGATTTCTATCCGCTGGTAATATTTACCCACAGTTCCACGCATGAAAAGGTCAAACGGTCGATTCGACAGACCATTTGATTGGCTGACCCCTCATTTCAGGCAGAACACGACTTAAATAACAAGTCTTCCAGATCCAAGAGTAGTAAAGACAAGTAAAAACGAAATTTTGAACTATAAAAAACGAAACGAAATTGAATCTGTGTTTTAATAAGATTGACCAGATGTTAGTCCCAAAATGACCTACTTTATGTCGAGTGAACGTTAAACCCCCCTTTCTCTCTCCCTCGCTTTACAGTTTTATATATTTATCTGTATCTTCTAATATTACTTTAATATTTTGTTTTACAACATTATATATTTGTATGTTCATGTATTACGCTTTTCTTTTGTTACAAGGGTAAAAGAAAATATAATCCACGATTACGAGTAGCGCTGTGGTGTATATGTTTACCAGTTGTTAGTATATATCTGTTATTATACTTTGTTACAACTTTATCTCATGGGGTATGTATATACACAATTTTATTTTTTTGTAAAACGTATTGTCGTAGCAGTTTCTCTCAAGATATTTATTAAAATTCGTCTGTCAGAAAAAAAACTGTGTTGTTTGATTTATCTTTTATTCACCTCTCGGAGTGGGCAAGGCACTGGCTCGCTAGTCTGGAGGTCGGTTGTTCGATCCTTGCATTGCCCAAGAAAGTTCATCCAGATTTTCTGGCGTTGTTCCCCCCTTGTCAGTGATTCATAATGGAGGGCCTGACAAAGACAGCTGTCTAGTCGTGCGGACGGGATAGAAAGCCAAGGTCCTGTGTACACATTGACAGTTGGGATTCGATTATAAGAGTAGGTCCTAAGTATTCACCGTGAGATTTAGGGGAATAAAAATAAAGTCATTTGTGAAAAAAAGTAACATGCTGGAAATTGAGACAGTTTGTGCCAGATCAAAAATGTACATAATGGTGCATACCAATAGTAATTTAATTTTTTGCAGATATTTATAAGTGTTGTTGGTGGTGGTATTGGATTTGGAGTTTCTGGTGCTATAGCTTTATTTGGTGTAACAGCCATGGAGAGTGCTCCTGAAGGTTTAGAGGCAACAGCTCATAGTATTGCTGCCTTTTCAGCCAATGGTAAGATACATGCAGCTTTAACCTTTTCACTAAACAGGGCCAAGTCATTTGTACATCACATAGTCAAGAATAGCTATGTAAGCTTGCCACCATATTAAACAGTAGCAAACAATCATCACCGACTACTTAACCAGTTTATTATTAGGCCAAATAAAAACAATATCCTGGTTCTCAGATACTCCCACGTCATTTCAGAGAGCCGCAATACCTGTTTCTATTTCAAACAGTAAAAAATAAAACGATCTAGCGCACATGAATTATTTCCCAGCATTATAGGAAGTAACTCTAGTATATGTAATGTAGGCCAGTAATCAAATATGCAAACCAGAAAAATGTGATTGACAGTCATAAATAATACTAGATAATTACCATACATTAGTACCAAAATGACCCAGTGTGTGTTGAGATTAAACCACATTTCTCTCTCTTAAAGGGATAATCATGATTTTAAAAAATCTTAGAAATAAAAGTCTGTGTACATATGACATTTAAAGGCGCTAAATCGCTAATATTTGGGCCCTAGAAATTGACACAGGTGGGTCGCAACGCATATAATACTGTAATATGAATGTATATAAACTGATTTACATTCAATAGGTTCCGTTTTTACTCTTATTTCAAATCAGTTATTTACTTAGAAATAAGCCAGCGGTCTCAATTGAATGCAATTATCTCGCATCTGGTTATCCCAGTCTGCATACGCCGTTTGATTTGTTGCAGTGTGTCTAGCCTTGCCCCTCGAGTCTCTTGTTACAACTGGGCTTGAAATGCATTATGGTACACGATTCGTGTACCAATGGTAAAATGTTTATTTTGTCTAAAATATTGGATATCAGAAGCCCATCTTTTTCCGGTATGATCACAGCATCAATGTTGATTTAAATTGACATATAATTCGGGTTTTCAAAGTTGAATATTTTGGATGTTATTGAGTTAGGGACTTAGCTACTTTAAGTGCCAAAATATTGAGAAATGGTGTATTTACCAAGTCTCAAAACCGCTTATTCGTAAACTTAACACTTTCAAGATTTCGGGTCAATTTTATCGTTGGGTCACCTGACATAATATTGCCGTTCCTTTGGAGGTCTGTACCATGCATTGCTCACATGCTGTACTTGCTAATGAAAGGTAAATTTCACCTTAACATAATTTTTATTAAATAAAAGACTTGTTTTATCCAGACACCATATAATATACATTTTTCGGCACTGGCCCCATTTCCAGATAAAGACTGATAGGATTAAGTTGGTTGAAAATTTATCATGTATATTGAGTTAGTTGCTCGACCCTAATGTTGAGGATTTTATGGGCTTTTAACAGAAAATTAAAGCTCCAATAGCATTTTTTTAAGTTATATTTTTAAAATGTATTAAAATAAAGCCCAAAAATAGATTGAACCTATAAACAGTCCTACCTTGTTAAAGAATAATCCTATTAATCCTATAATTCAGTACTGCCAGTTGAGAAATTGGCAAAAATATCATTTTCAACTTCAAATTCAAACGTTTGAAGATGGCCGTCCATGGAGAGGAATGGGAAAACAAGGGAGGTAATTGAGTAACTATTACCTCAATCACCCTTTATAATGCCCAAAAAAATTTGCCCAGGACCGTATAATAGTGAGTTGACAACCTTTTGAGCAAAAGACATAGAAATAATTATGTTTTGACTTTCTTAGAAAATGTGAAATTGGAACTTTAAGCAGTTTTATTCTTCAATTTATAATCCGGATTGACCCTTTAAATACATCCAACAATTTGTTATACTATGGATAAATATTCTAAGTGCTTTTTTTCATTTCAGTTGGCATGGTGTTATCTGGTTATCCATTAAGTTTAATAGCTAATGCATATGGTTGGCATGCTGCTTTTAAACTGGTACTATTTATAGCTGTATTTCCTGTGTTCATAGTTTATTTTTGTCAACGTTCAGTTGTAAAAGAAAAGAAATCCACCTAAACTTGTATAAATACATGTGCAGTACCTCTTATATACTTTCCAAATAATGGTTGAATTCTAATTCGATCTCATAATTTTGATTGTTATTTTGTGTAAAAACAAGATTTTTATTTACCATGCTTAATTATAAATTAATGGGACCAAAATTTGATTAGTGATCAATATAAGTGTTGATGTGGTCAAGTCTATTTACATGGACATTATTAATTTTATGCAGTTAAGATATTGTCTAATGTTTTTAATATTTAAACGGTCAAATTTTTCATTTTAAAAATTTGCCACAAGAGAAAGGTGTTATGTTTCTTTCAGTTTAAATTATTTGTCTCTAAGTTAACAAACACTTTCAAATGCAGACATTTCTTGAATCTAGTTAAATGGCATATTCCTGAAGCAATGGCGCGAGAAATCCCTCTCTTACCATTGCTGGATAGAAGTCATATTCTTGAAATTGGGCGGGGCGTGTCTCTTTTTAACGTCCAATCAAATCCCTCCTCTCTTCTCGCATTCGGCATAATTTTCAAAATGGCCCACGAAGAAAACATGTTGGCACTGGATAATCGAGCATAATAAATTTCGCGGGTTATGACGTAAACAGGTCGCGATTGTCACTAGTTGGTAATGGCACTACTGACCAATAATAATTTAGCACAACAATGTTCACTCAAGATAGCAGTGTGAAGTGGATTAGTTCTAATCAAATGAAACACTGCGCAGGAGTATGGTTAAATGGATACATTGCCATGTCTATCTTCAAGTGGTCATGGTATTGCAACAGTCTGATTCCATGATGAGCAAATTTTAAAAATAAATATGGTTTCATACAGACCATTTCAAGAAATTAAATCAAAAGTCCTTGCTGGACTGATGCATCGATCCGTACAGCTGTAATACTAACCTAGTCAATGTATCAACAGTATGGTTGTTTAACTTGTGATCAACTGATGTTTTATACACCCAAGGACCTCAAAATTCCAACCATTTGGCATTATGTTTACAGTACATCTATTTACAGTACATTTATTTCCATTATGTCTGTCGTAATACTGTTGATCTGGCTTTCGAAGTATCACATAGTAGAGAGACAAATGACATCAAAATGCTCGATATAAGTATTGTATTCTCTCCCATGGACAACAGATTTATTCAGAGATACATCATTTTGTCTTGGGGTTTACAGAACAAATATCATTTGCACTGTATAATTAGCTTGTGTATTTTTAGAACATTTATTTTTAAATGAATCTCAGTTTATGCAGAAAATGTTTTTATGGTTGTTTATTACAATTTGTTTTAAGGGAATATTACATGTATTGTTTTGGGTATTTTTTTGTTACGGTGGGCCATAATAAATGAAAGGTATAATTATACATTTGTGTGTATGTAATGTTAAAGGGCTAATCCTGATAATTTTTTTGAGAATAAAACTGCTTAAGTTTGTGTAAAAATCGCTTAAAATCCTCTACCTAACTGCAGAGAAACTCACTCACTTTGAGACTCTGGTTAAAAAGGGATAGTCCCTGAAAGATTCGCCCGAATGAGAGGACAGATTTGGCGAATGTTTCACACGATTCACCAATCGATTAAATCATCTTTCACCTGATTAAACTGCTCAACAATAATCGATTCATCCAACATCGATATATATATGTGAATTGTCTCAATTATCCAACATTGAAAGAGAGAAATAGGGTTTAACGTCCACTCCATGCAGACTGGGTCACATCAGGACTCGCACATAGTTTATTTTATTTCAATAACTCGTTTCACGTAGGGGTTTCTAGCAGTGGGAGGAAACCCTCAAGGTTTGTCAGGTGACCTTACATTCAGCGCGGACTTGCAAACCCAATCGGCCAACCCCTTTAGTACACATTGAAGATGGAATGGAGTTTATGGTTACATTTTATATAATAGACCAAACACATTCATAGGGAATAGGGATCTTGTTTTTTGTCCAATTTTCCTCAATAAGGATTATTGGTAGACATTGATCCTAGTAGTGCTATTGTATGATAGAGGTTCACACCTACATAACAATGATACCATATTATTGTTAGGGTTCTTACATAGCTTTCTGGGTTACATCCCTTGTGCTCGATCATCTTTTAACCATTTAACTCTCGATAGTGCATCAAGACTATAACCCGGTTTGCATTACAAATTTTAAGTGTGCCAGGCTCAGAGTTTCCCGTAATTTACTTCAGGTAGGTCATTTTGGGACTTTAAATAATTCACTAGCGTTTCTTTAGCAGGGGGAAGAAACCGGAGACCTGGAGCAAACCCACACGGTTGGATCGAGCCAGAAAAAAATAAACCATTATCTGAGCCTCTTTCTAGTTTGAAAAGTTAGATATATTCAGGACTTCTTTAGAAATTAATTAATTCGTATTAAAGTCCTACAGACCAGGCTAATAAAGATGGGCAAATACAATATAGTGTGCTACAAGGAAATTTTACCCAGGCAGTGACACTATCAAATTTCGATTGCCAAGATCCTTTTTTACAGACATACATGTGTACACAGGACGTTGGTTTTTTGGCCCATCCAAATGACTAGACAGCTGTCCTTGTCAGGCCCTCTACCAAGGAGACTAACACCGGGATTAAACAAGGGACTTCCCAGTTAGTGAACCCTCTTAGTGAGCAGCCATGGCTCCAAGAAATCAATTAGGCATTCTAACAAAATAAGTGACTAACATTCTGAAGCAATGGATTTATTACAGTTCGTTTTTACAATTTAATGGCCGACAACACATCCACTAAGCTTCAGGTACAGACTGAATTACACAAAAATAACAGGATATCTAGATCTTGAGCTTTGTTCGTCTCCAGTGTCGGCGTTTGGCATTGTATCTGGAATAAATTAAAATCAAATATTTATTATTAAATCATGAAAATGAAGTGGGCAACAAAATGCCACCCAAGGTAAGAGTTGGGTCTTTCTTCCATGTAATAAAACCGTCCAATTCTTTATCAATCTAGAATTCTGACCACCGACCAATCACTTGCAGAAGAAAAATTACATAGACAAAGATCAGTTTCACAATTTTTACACCAATACAAGTAATGTACTGTATTTATCATTAATTATTAGTATTGTGTGAATTGTAAGCAATACTCTTATACAACAAAATATACTGGTTGAAATCTCTAATACTAACCTTATTGTGTTGCCAGTCCTTAGTCGTACCCACTGTGGGACTGGGCGATTCTGTTTCATTTTTCTTGCCATTTTGAGTTTAATCCTCAGTGATTTGTGTGCCGCCTAGAAACAAAAACAAAACTTTTTTTTAAACAAAATATATGTTAACAGTCACAATGAACTGGATTAAATTTATGTAAGGGCAATAAATCTTTAGAAATTGTAATTGTCATTCACTGAGCAGTGAATATTCACTAGGCTGCTAAAATCACTGACAGGGAAGAAATTGGTGCAGCTCAATGAGCCCCTAATTTAAACTTTTCCCCCTCTGCAAATTATATTCTAGAGCATTTTTTTGAACCCTTAGTAAAATAAAGGTGTTTGTAAAGTGTATGCAAGTAAAAAATATGTCCTTGATTAGTAAAATTGGGTTTGTAAAATGACTGAGTAAAAGACACCATACTGTCTGGACGAGTTCAGTCTTATAAACAATGCATGTGGCATTGAGCCAATGATTAAGCCGCATGATGTGATGTCATTAATTTAAACGTGAATATTTGGAGTTACATGTAGGCGATAGTTGTGCCACTAAATTGGCCTCTGTAAGTTTAGTTTGTCATAATAGTATAAACTTATCTTATTTTAAAGATGTTACATGCATTAATAAAGAAATTGAGTTTGCCACTTCAGGCACTTGTGGAACTAAAGGCATCAAATCGTAGCTAAAAATAAACACATCATCAGTATCTCAACCATCAGGACCTACGCACTGCATCAACACAGTGAAACAAAATGAAATGGGGCTAACTTAACGTAATTAAGTCCTCCTACTGAGAAAGAGAGAAATGGGGTTTAACGTCTACTAGATACAAACTAGGTCATTTTGTGACTAACATATGGTTTTAATTTCAATAATTCACTTGCACAAAGGGTAGGGTGCCCCATGTGCCCAATGAAAAGTTGTTCTTGACACGTTGATTGTGCACGCTTTAGTTGTATCACTAACTACCGATTTCTGACAGTCGCACACTCATTGAGGCTATAAATAGCAACAGCATGCGGAAATGTTCAACTCACTATTAACTACTACAAGCGTTAAAGATCTATTGTTGACGATTCTAAATAGCAATAATATTTAACTTTTTAGTTATTACGGCATCTTTATAAATTACGCTTGTTTTATTTTTTAAATTGCCTTATAATTAACTGTACTGTTACAGATATCCATTTGGGGTGTGTCACCCTACATAGCATAGAGGTCTTTAGCATTTGGAGGAAACCAGAGTGTCCGGTGGAAACCCAGGAGGTTGAGAAAGCATCCCTACATCTACTAGTAACTATACTTGTTACCTTAAACTGTGTTTAAGGTAACAATTGGTACAGTCTAAGACCCCTTACGCAAGTTCAAATAGGTTCAAACGCACAATTGTCAACACACATCATTACAGTTTGTATTAAAATAAGTAATTCTATCACAAATAGTGAAGACTGGACCATTAAAATAGTTACCGAACAGTTTTTCTCTGCATAGCGCTGTTTATGTTGTAGGCCTAATGACGTATTACGCAACTTGCGGCCATGACGTTCGGCCAGTTGAAATTTCGCGTAGGAGATGAGTTGAAATCATCAAATCATATATTATGCGGTAAGGCCTCACCTTTATTTCAATAAGAATTGATTTATTATATGTTTAGCTGCGTGCAGTACTGTTTTGGGTCAGTTTATTTGTAAATTAAGCGAACTATAGGCCGGTAAACTTTTTGTAGTCATTTGACTAAAAAACTTGCGCAAAGGAACTCGGTAGTGGAACCATTTCTATACATCTCCATGCCACATACGCCCCCACCAAGGATCGAAACCACAGCCACAAGCCAGAGGTGACCGGCCAGCTAGAGGTCGAAGCGCGGCACTCTAGACCACTAGGCCATCCCAACCCCCTTGACCCTTCTTCCTCCTGACTGGACTAAATGATATGCTAATAATGAATGGCGACTTGTGAGTTTGGAACAATAAGATACACAGGGAACTTTCGCCTAAGGCTACACCAGTCTCTCCTGGTTAAAGTGTCAGCAGAACACAACGAAGGGGTAGAATTTGTGAATAATTAGAAATACCATTCAATACACATCATTACATGTACGCTACTTATATTACTATATTGATGAATGGCCATGTGTGTAAACATCCCGAATAGTTTTAATTTTTTCGCAAAAATATAATGCATCAAAATCCAATCTCCATAAAATCAAAATCGTCATTTATTTAGCTGTTGTATTATAGCTTTCATTAGGCAATTGGATGTCTGAGACATGTGTATAATGCAATAAGTATTTCATTACCATTTTCGGACACCTTGTTGTTTCAAAGATGGCCTCGGAAAGACCGGAAGTTTATGTCTTCAGAGTAATCTCGCAGTTATTAACAGTTGCTAAATATTAATTCATTGACTGCCTTTATTTATTTCGTACGATTTTTAAATTCAGAACAGAAAATTCACATGAATCATTTTGTGTTTGATAGTATGAAATCTAAACCAAAGAAATTCTGCGAAACTATGTTAATGCCTTGGTTACCGATTCCTACGCATCAGACATTTTCAAGCAATTTTTCCAATACTTTGTACAAAATTATAATAAAATTACTCACATAATGCTATTCCCAGTTTGGTCTTTAACCATTTAGCAAGACTTCAAAAATAGTGGACATAATAAAGAGTAACTACGTAGTTCTGCGGATGGATGAAAAAGCATTATTTGTAGTGATGAGGCACCTGTTATTGGAGCAGGTGCACGAAATATTCACGCCAAGAAAAAATTTATGGCGTCACTAGATCCCGTTACCTTGCGTTATTCCGTTTTATTAGAATCAACAAAACAACGACATGAGACCTAAATAATCATGTTTAAGTGTATTAGGGGTGAAAATTCTATATCGATGTAAATAATGTACTTTTTGGATCAAGTACGAGCAGTCAGACTTTACAAGTCCTTTTTTTGACTTTTCCTGTTTTGTTTTGGTCATTAATTATAATGTTTTCATGAATGAAAATAAATAGGCTCAGACACACACATTACCCCATAAATAAAAACATATATAAAACAAATACATTTAGAATTGTTACCTATGAGAAGCAAGAGTTTAACTGGGTGCCAATAATTAAAATTCTATCCGGTTTGCTCTTCTTACAAATTACAATTCAATAGAATTTATACAACTTAGTTAAACAACATTTAATATTCAAGAATAAAAGTTGATAAAGTTAAACATGTGGCGAGATAAAGAAGTGTCTGATGATGAGAAAGAATCATATGAATTGGTAATGTTTTGTCCTATAAAACATAATCATAAACAACATTTTAATTAGATTTTTTTTTTTAATTATAAGACAAGAAAACATGATTTTAAGCCTTTGCCTCTAATGAAATTCTAATTCTGTGGGGTGGGGTATGTTTATATTAGTAAATGTACTGCAGTGTTATTTTAAACCTAACGATCCAGTTGAACATTCATATATTATTACATTAAACTCAAAATAATGATTATTTTGTAGAATCCCTATGATAGTTTTATGAGAAAACATCTTCAGCACTATGGATATTTTACAGGTAAATTGATCAGTGTTGTCTTAGGTAACTTTTTTCAAATGATAACTCTTCTGGAGGGATTAATCTGTATATTTGGAGGTGATGTTGCTGTAAAATCATGGACCTTCTGTATTATAGGTCCATGGTAAAATATAGAGCAAAGTCTACTAAGTATTTGAATATTTCTGAAATTTTTATTAATTTTAAATCTACAGTTATCTACTAAATGAATATGTAAATAATATGGGTTTAATTAGAATCAGTATTTTATAGTTGGTCATCTAAAGTCCTTGGAGTTAAGAAGTGTTTGGATCAATACCATTGAACACCATACGTCTTTTATGTGATAACATATTGCACTTACGAACGATTAGGTCAAAATGTTACATTATAAAAAGTCTTACAATATATAACTATATACCTACACAATAATAGTATTATATATCCTCAATGCTTATAAATTCTATAAATAGTAACTTAATGAATAAAAAAAAATGTTACAGTTCAGTAGTAGAGGGAATAGTTAGCCCACAATTAGTAAGTAGTGTAATCCTTGTGGCCAACGTTGTATGTGTGGTTAATCTGCTTAAGTGTTTTTAGCTACACTATTCAGTGGAATAATTGAAATATTTGAAGGAATATTAAGCATGCAACCATAATTCAGACTTTATGGAAGTGATCAATTGTTCAGAAATCATTAAAATTTTAATATGTTGGGGACAAAGTGAATATTTGATTAATTAATAGACAAACACTACAGCATGGATTCTTACTTTTTAAACATTTTCCTGTTTAATTCAAATGGTTATCTTTTATTAGAAAGCTTATCAAATTCTGTGGAATCTTTTTCTTGATTGTTCAATGCTCTCCTGCATTGAAATAGTTGTTGGGATTTTGTTTTAGAATCATAAACTACATGAATGAGGCATTAGGATTTAGTATGAATACCGAAAGGCAGTTTTCAATATTAGAAGAAATTGACATTTCTTTTCGTCACTTAGAGAAAGGTATTCTATCTTTTTTGTTGAAAATGTTATAAAATTAACTCATCATAGTCAATTCATTAAGCTTGCCTTCTGTCCTACCCCATCAATTATCACTGGCTGTATAACCCTATTAATAACCCTATTAATGGGTATTTCTGTATGGAATATATGTGGAATTTGATGTCACATATTTTTTTTTTACAGGAAGAAATCAGAATCATAGACATGCATTTCGATCTTATGCTGATTGGGAGAAAACACATATATATATTGATAGTGAATCTGACTCAGATTCAGATGATGCTAGTAAATCTGCTCAAGGTAAGTTGTTTAGAAATGAAACCTGTCAAGTGTTGATTTGAATTATAAATATGTGTGTTATTTCAAGTTATTGTTTCAACTCATGTCTTGCTATTCGTAAGTTTATTAGACTTCAACTCTATTAGGACTATGAGAATCCCATTGGATTCTCGGAAATATTGGCATATCTCAGGCAGTAGGCAGTGAGTATAAAATCCAAATTTCAAACACAGAGAAAAAAAAAAAGGTCATTACTTGGACTTTCAAACAGAATGAAATTTGGTGTGAAGCATTAGGTCATGAGACGTCAAATCCCATCGATATTCAGCATTTCGCACCCTTCTTTCCTGGAATTGTGGCCTTCTTACTGAAAATTTTGTGAACATGGCTATCTTTGTCTTCCAATTCAATATTATGGTGAACAACAGTTAGATTTGTGTATTTATTTGGTATGAATATTACATGATATTATGTTAGATATTATTAGAGCAACCATCAAGTATATAGATAATATTACATGATAAATAACAGCTTAGCACATTTCTTACATAGAAGTATATAATATTATCAACAATGTCTTGTCATGTAAGAGAATAGGTGTTGTTTATATACTATTTTTCTTAAACCTTTGAACAAGCTGTTATAAACCTTGGAGATCGGTTTTAGCGAAGTTATATATAATGTTTGTGAATTATACTGTTTTTTTCCAAAAGTTTAAAACAAGTGCATATGGTCTTACTGAAATGTTCAATATTGGTTTAATGCTAAGAAATCGGGTTGTGAAATTTGACACGATCTGATGTAACAAAATGAAGAAGTATAAGTGGTTGATATTCTTTTAACTGTGACATACTTTTATGTATTTATTTAACGTAAACAAAAAATACTTGTTTGTCTACTTTAATCTATCTATATGTATATATATATATACACACTCTGATTTAAAACTTAAGATTCGTATATTTTTGAATCCGTTGTTTTAATTGAAGTCTTATCATTCCCATTAATAATAAATGAAGCATGTGTTACTCGATAATCAAGTTGGTGGAAGAAATTCACACCTTGAGTTGTACTTGATTCTTATCTGTCGTGATAGAAAATACGCACAGCTGGAATATATAAAGGCACTATATTCAACCAAAACATTCACATTCCATTTAGAACATGAATAATTTACAGTTGTATTTCAGTGAACTAGTAGACTTGGCGTGAAAGAGAAATTCATTAGATACTAGAAGTGTGAAAAGGGAATCTCTAGGATTAGAACTAAGAACTATTCTGAGATTGAGTTTAAAAGACAGTTGTTTGCCACAAGCATATCAGATTTTAACTAAAATGGACTATTTTGTGCCTCATAAGTTTTGATTGCTAAAATAATAATATTTATGCAAATACTATATATTTCACAAAAAAGAGAATTATATAATTAATATTTTCTTGGTTTCCTAACTAAAGTGATTTTCTTGTTTAATATTATAATATTCTATGAAAATAGATAATTATATAACTTAATATAAGTAACAATATTTTCACAGTTTACTGTAACTAAATTGATTTACTTGTTTACCTGATCTACAGTAGTTTGAAGGTGTTGGTAGTATTTATCAATAGATGGATATATCAAAAGATTAACACATAATCCTGGTTTTTAAAACAGCCATTATCTTATAATCTGAGTGGAGGAGATTGTTAATTTATAATTATAAGCTGGATTATATAATTATAGGTAATATCTATTAATAGTATGTAAAGATTATCTGAATGGTCATAGACTATTACAATTTATTGTCATTAGAGTTAGTTCAACTTAAAATCTTGCTGGCAATAGGATCGTAGTGTGTAGACACATTTGAAAGTTTGAAAAAAAAGGATACTTTTTGAATTATCTTTTCTTGTGAATGGATTTGTCAGAGTTTTGTGAAAAGATACCTGTGAGATTTAGATGAAATTCATTTAATTTTGAATAATCTATTTGTGATTGGATTTCTCCTAATGTTGTGGAAAGATATTATTCTGTATATGAATTCCATTATATCTTTATTTGTGGAGTGATCTTGCTAGAGTTTCAGTAGAGGAGTTTAATAATGATTTTTAGTTATTTATTGGATTAAATGTTACCTGGATGTGAAGTAATAGGGTGATTCCTCTTGTTCACATTAGTTTGTTTTAATAGTGAAGACCATTCTTGATATTGTATCAATATGAATGAGTTATATGAAGTGTTAAGTGAAGATGGTGGAAGTGATTCGGATGTATGGGAAAAGTTTATGTCATGTAATGAACAGCATCAATGGCATCCTACAGCTCTTGTTAATTTAGATCAAGTACAACTTTATAAAGATGCAGGTATAAAACGATAGTTCATCACAGTTTTTAAATGAAATATCACACGAAATATCACATAGGAGGATTTGACTTTGATGACCAACGTGGGACATTTATTAGTTTATGAAAATTGAATTCCATTATAAATTTTGCTTTATTTGTAGATAACAGAACACAAGAAGAACTGTTACGTACAACTCAACTTATTTATAACTTTGAGTCAGGTAAAATGGTAAGTTATACTCATCTTTTCAAATATGTGTCATCTCGCCAATTATCAGGGAATGAGGTGATTGGGTGGTCTAATGTGTGGGGTTTTAAACAAGGATCTAGGTGTCCAACATGTGGTTTAGTTCGTAAGATCTGTCCTTGAGTCAAGTGGTGTGGTTTCGATCACCCAACAATAGAAATGTAATAACATATCTTATTTTTTGTCACGGTGGCTAAGTGGATAAGGCGCTGGCTTGGAGGTCGGGTGTTCGATCCCTGCATTGGCCGAGAAAGTTCATCTCGATTTTCCGGCGTGATTTCCCCTTGTCAGTGATGCAGAAGGAGGGCCTGACAAGGACAGCTGCCTAGTCGTTTGGATGTACGAAAAACTGAGGTCCCATGTACACATTGGAGTGCACGTAAAAGATCCCTTGGCAGTTGGATAAGAGTAGGCCATAGCGCCACTGCCCGGGCAAAATTTCCCTCATAGCACACTGTATGGCATATGCCCGTCTTCCATTAGCCCAGGTTGGGTGCAAAAGAGTAGGACGTTAAACCCCATTTCATGTCTCTGTATTCTATATTATAGGTACCTAAGTTACGTGAGCCTAGAAATTTATATGCATTGGCTAAAGAACCAGGACCTCAGCAAGCTGCCAGATGGTAATATTGTTATATATGATATAATTTAAGATGGGAGTACTTATTTACAGTCATTACATCAACTAGTCCAGTTATTTCGTTAACAAAGTATAGAGAGTAGTGTAATCATTGAAGACAGTTTGATTTAATGGGTGGGGGCTGTTAATCCAGCTTTCTAGAACTGATCAACATGCTTAGCTTCAAAACCAGTCACATTTCGTCTTTCTTTCTTGTAAACCAATTTTTTGTTCATTTGAGTGAAGCCAGTCTGGGACTGTACTGTAATAATTTGATGGATATTCAAAGGGATAAACTATGACCTGGTTGTGAAAGAGTTTATTGTTTAGATGGGATGCCATTAAACTATTTGGCAGACATAATGTTTGAATATATTTTGTATATTAATTTTAGGCCATCTGAATTGCAAGTAGAAAATGGACGAATAAATCATATTCGATATATACCTACAGAACCAGAACCAGTGTATAGATTTAGTAAGTTATATACTTGTTTCTTCAAGTGGATAGGGTGGAGGGGGAAAGGATCTTCCGTGTTGTGTTGCAGATATTATATCTGTCATCATTATTGGTTGGATTCATCAAGAGCCATGGTGGCTCACTAGCAAGTTTACAGGTTGAATCCTTATGCCAATGGTCCATGACGGAGACTAGTCATGAACTGTGTAGAGTTAATCAGTTGGGATAAAAAAAAGAAAGATACTTTGTGAACATTGATGTGCACTTGCAAGAACCCTTGGCAGTTGAAATTTTGACTAAGAGTAGTCAGAAATGCCACTGTAAAGGCAAGATTTCCCTCGTGGCAAACTGCATTATAATGCTTGTCTTCATTTGCCTGGTTGGTGCAAAACCTCCTTTCATTTCATTTATGATTTATCCATTGTTTGTAAAAATAAGTTTCCTACCTAATGAGTCTTATCCTGATACTCTGATTCCTTCAATTACAAAAAAGCTTTGGATGCAACCCAGTCATTGAATTAAAAAAAAAAAACAACCATGGGACCCTCACAAATTTGGCAAAAAGCAAAACAATAACCTGTAAATTGTATTGTAACTGTCAACATTAATCTGGTACACCTTAAGTGTAAGCTTACTAAGAGTAAATGATTTATTTTGTTTCAGCTGGTTTTGAGAAAACTCCAATGGTGAGAGGAGAAGAAAATGGCGGGAAAGTGGTGTTCGATTACGATATAAAATCTAGTTTTGTAAGTATATTTTCTCTATTTGTTTGGTGAAAAAAAGTCTTCAACATGTATGATTAGTTTTTTGTAGACTTGTATGGTTTCATAGAGTTGGTCTACTAAAATAGAGTTCTCGTTTTGAAACAGATTTTCACAGAAACACATGCTTTACTAAATATAAAGTCAGTGAAAAGTTCAAATCTAGTAGGGAACGACAGTGGCTTGCTTTCTGGAGGTCGTCAGGATTTCCAGCATGGATAGAGGGCCTGACAAGAACAGCAGTCGAGTCCTTTAGATGGGACAAAACATCAGGAGGGGATGTACACATTGGCATGCAAGTAAAAGATCCATTGGAAGTTGGAATTCGATATGAGAGTAGGTGGTAGCATTGCTGTCTGTAAGACCTGACGAGGGTCAGCTTCTCTAGTTTTTCAGATAGATAGGACAAATGACCAAAGTCTCATGTGCACATTAAGGGAGCCTTGACAGTTTGGACAAAGAGTAGGCTGTAGACCTGCTGTCAGAGTAAAATTTCCTTCATAGCACACTGTATATATGGTGTATGCCCCTCTTCTTTAGACTAGTTTGTGAAGAACAGTAGGACATTAAATCCCTCTCCATTTATTTTATCATTCAAAGCATGCTGTCTTTCAGGATGAATGGGTTATATTGTATATTATATTTTTAGTTTGTGCGATCACGAGTTGGTGGATCTAGAAATGGTTGTGATGATTATAGTTATCAACCTACTTCACCAGATGATACAACTCTTGTCTTTGAATCCAGATTCGAAAGCGGAAATTTAGCAAAAGCTGTCAAAGTGTAAGACTCATCTATATGCATTTTAAAGTTATATATATTTTGTAAGCTAGCATGAGCATTAATGATTGTTCATTTATGTATATTTCTATACCTATTATAAAGAACAAACTTTGTTGGGGTTTTTTTTTTAGGGTATGGGGTGGGGGGGCAATGAGTATATGTGGTAATGACACAAGCTTCAGACAATACCCATCATCACATTCATGATCTTGATGAAATCTATTATTTTTTCTTGGAAACTCTGCCGCTTCCTCACGTGGGCCAATGGCATCAAGCAAGATCATTAATTTTTCTCAAAAGTCAAAAATATGTACCATCCTATTTTAATCTGATTATGCTTGATAAAGATAAGGGTATCCTCATCGAAACGCCGCTTTGTAGTAAACTCAGTAATTTCGTATCCATAAAATTACACCTTGTGTTATTTTGTAATTTTAAAAAACGTTTATGTTTTATGTTTTTCAGCAGTGAAAATGATTATGAACTACATCTAAGATATGATTTATTTACATCTAAACATACTCAATGGTTCTATTTTCGTGTTAGAAATACAAGACCTAATATCAACTATAGATTTACTATTGTTAATCTTATGAAGGTAAACACCATAAACATTTCTAACCACTGATTGGAGAACCGTCTCTGTAGATATCTCCAAGTGATTTGTTTTAACTGAAAAAGAAAGATTGCCAAGTTGCATGAGACATATTGACAAAATTTTGTTATCATAAAAACAATAATTTGTCAGTATATCAATAATTCGCAAGCATGTATAGGTCTTTAGCGGTTGAAGGAAAACCAGGATACCCAGAGAAAACGGATAAGGTTGGACTCTTTGTCACGTACAAGCAGGGAATTGATACCACTCCACTTGACTCGATGACAGATCTTGTGATTCCCCTTGTTGGAAAGGCAGATGGCACTGATATCAATGAAATTATATTTAAATCTGCTTAAATAGTGTCAAAACAGACAAAAGTATTTGAAACAGTGCTGGAAATTCAAAGGGGAACCTTCTTGGCCAAACCCAGGATCAAACCGAATGGTTAGCATGTGCGCACTGCAACATAAGGCCTGTCATTAAGTGACAAGGAGTAGGGTTGCCTGTTCAGCCTCATAGGTTTTCTCCAGGTCCTCCGGTTTCCTCCCACTACTAAAGACCCATACGCGCCAGCAAATTATTCTAAAAAGAATAAACCATATTAGTTCCGAAATGACCTAGTTTGTTCCGAGTGGACGTCAAGCACCATTTCTCTCTCTCTCTTTGTTAGAGAGCCCCAGTGCATCATCACGGCATCCTGTTTGTAATTTAAATAGTTGGTGCTAATATTTAAACATACCAGCTTTAGACCATTATTAATCAAAATTTATTTATGTTATTTTTTGTAGCCTGATAGTTTGTATAATTATGGTATGAAACCTCTAATGTACAGTGAAAAAACAGCACAACAGAGGAAAATAGGTTGGATTCGTGCTGGAAGTAATATCAAATATTACAGAAATAATCTAAAGTAAGCTAATACATATTTTGAAAGTAAATGTAGTGTAATGTAAAATATAATAACTTAAGTATAATACACTTGAGTTATTGTATTTTACATTATACATTTAATATATAGGCCTATGGTAACCTCAACATTTAATTTTTCAGTAGACAACAGAGGTCAGTGGTGCTTGCAATAGCAGTTTAATGAAATCCTTAGTTTTAAACTGTAGAAATCTCTAGTCGCTCCAAGACACTACATTATATATAGCAGGTAGCATTGTAAGGAAAGAGCATGTCCTATTATTTCAAATTTCAACGGGGTGGAAATAAAAGCCATGTGGCAAGAAACATTTATCGCCATGTTTAAAAAGATTCAGGAAAAAGTTATCGCCAAAAATTTTGCCAGATTGAATATTTTATCACCAAAATTATATTTTTATCGCAATTGACGGAAATGGCGATTGCCAGCATGGGCACCGGTACATGTCAATAGTATACATTGATAAGAGACTATACAGACACGCTATCGCTGGCTCAATTGGTTTTCATATAGTATTTGTATATTATTAGATTATTTCTTGTTTCAGATATGAAGTACCTAAAGGAGATAAGCCATTTTATTCATTAACATGGACGTCACAGTTTTCACATGCTCATGATGATGTTTATTTTGCTCATTGTTATCCTTATACCTATACTGATTTACAAGTAAGACTTGATCATTGTTAGTTTATTTCCTCTTCTTGTTATACTCTTCATGAAACTTTGTAGCTTTGTCAACTCCTCATATATGTAGGGAGTGACATCAGGTGTTCTGTAAATAATACATACACCACCTCATACTGGTCACATATCACCACTAAATGAACTGATATGGATATGAGGCAGATTTCTGGTGCTGAAGCTACTTATATGGTTGATAGTGTAACCTTTCATCCATGCCAAGGCCAAATTCTATAAGAGAATAGAAACACTTTTCATTCTTCTTCTTGCAGTAAAGGGAAATAACCATGTAATACATGTTTGATAAACCAGTGGTTTTTCATAGGCTCAAGTATCAAAAAACCAAAGAATTGGGACAGAATTTTCCCTCAAATTAAAAATTTATGGGACAATTTACTTCTCTTGATTTTCATATTTATTAAGATACATATATATTTTGTAGGATTATTTATTAGAATTGGGCAAGGATCCAATTAAATCCCGAATCTGTAAACAGAGAGTATTATGTAGAACATTAGCTGGTAATCTAGTCTATTTACTTACAATTACCTCCCCTTCACAAAATCCAGATGACTTAAAGGTAAATTCTTCTTTTTATTTTTGTTACACTGAAGTATATTTTAGTTGAGATTTAGTGTGCATTGTATTGAATGAAATGACAAAGTAGTCTGATTTGTTGATGTTGTGTTTATACATCATACTGATTGGCGTCAGAGATAGGGGTGTGTAGATGGTCGAATGGTCAGTACGCACCCGCTGAATCATAAGGTCTGTCATTGAGTCAGCTGGCATGGTTTTGATTGTCCGGTTGTACACGACAAGGAGTAGGGTCGTCTGACCAATCTAGTGAGTTTTCTCCAGGTCCTCTGGTTTGCTCCCACTGCTAAAGACACCAACGCGCAAGTGAATTATTGAAATAAAAATTGAATCATGGATTGGTCTCAAAATAACCTACTTTTAGGCTAGTGGAGGTTTAGCCCCTCCCCCTCTCTCTCTCTCTCTCACACACATCAGAGAGATGATGTCATGAGAACAGTGATGTCTAATTGCATAATATTAATAGGAATCCCCCTTGCAAACGCAAACTACAATATTATGAAACATGAATTTTTAATAGAAATAATTGTGAGCAAATAGTTCAGTTCTGTTCAATATTTAGTGTGGATTAAGCTATGAGAAATGTGATATTTTACTATTTAGCGAAAAATGAAAAAGGGTGTATTGAGAATTTAATGTCCACAACAGTTTACATTCTGATTATCTCTTTCTATAGCCCCGTTTACATTTGGTGGCGATAAGCGTGCCGTACTAGGTACGGTACCAGGCCGCGATAAATTTCAAGAAAAGGACCCGTTTACATTACTCTAAAATAACCGGTCTCAGAACCGTGCCAAGCGTGCCAAATCAGGAACTCTTCACTGAAAAGTTAATTTCAGCCCCTGTACAAATTACCCAGATGAAAACAATTATGATGACTGATTTAGTTTGAGCAGCCATTTTGACAGAAGTGATGACAGAACTGTAAGGTTTGCAGGGAAAAAAGGTCAAGGTTCATTTGGCGCATGCGCAGTAATCCGTACTCAGAACGGTTAGCGTTTACACTACGAAAATTTGAAGTGTGCCGTTCTTAGTACGGTACCGAGACCACCTCACTTCAGTGGGCCAGATTGGCACGGTACTCGGTACGGCACGCTTGTGTTTTACCCGTTTACACTACAAAAAAATTAACCGTGCCGTACCAGGAACGGTATCTGGCACGCTTAAAATTTGTAATGTAAACGGGGTTAACGATAACTGTTGATTAATAATAAGATCTATAAAATTATTTTTGTTACAGCACAAGAAAGCTGTAGTAATAACATCTCGTGTTCACCCTGGTGAAAGTAATTCAAGTTGGATGATGAAAGGATTTCTTGACTACCTCACTGGAAATTCAGCTGATGCAAAGGTACTAGATATCAATAACTGTTGAATTCATTGTGGAGAGGATTAATAATAATGAATACTCTAATTATTAACTGTTTATTCTGTCGTTAAGTTGAAAAGGCTGTTGAAGACTGTTTTAATGTCACAATATGTTCAATCCACTACATAACTCTTCGATTAGCAAATGAAATTGTCTGTTGAGTCAAGCTTGTGCACTTAAAATTTTACTTTATTCTGACAAAAGTTCACCTATTTGACTCCTGGAAAAGACCTCCTTTGCAAATGGTCTGATCTATATGAATGATCGATATGGAATGAAATTTAGGTCTGTATTTTAATCAAATTTGATCAAGTTGACATGTTTATAATATAATTTAGTAATGATTTTTTTTTTTTTATCAGCTACTTCGTGATACATTCATCTTTAAAATAGTTCCAATGTTAAATCCTGATGGTGTGATAGTTGGTAATTATAGATGTTCACTAGCAGGACGAGATTTAAACAGAAATTATAAAACAATGCTTAAAGATTCCTATCCAACAGTTTGGCACACTAGAAGTATGATTAGAAAGTAAGCCATCTTAATTTGGTCTTAGATTTACATGGGTATTCCATTTTGCAAAAGGTGGGGTGAGGGAATTCAGGGGAGGGGATGGTTGAATAGCTAGTACGAAATGAAATGAAATGGAGTTTAACGTCCTACTCCTCTGCACCTAACCTGGGGTAATGGAAGACGGGCATTCGCCATACAGTGTGCTATGAGGGAAATTTTGCCCGGGCAGCAGTGCTACGGCCTACTCTTATATCGAATTCCATCTGCCAAGTGATCTTTTATGTGCACGCTGATGTGTATATGGGACCTCGTTTTTTTGCCCTCTACGTTCATGCAAATTATTGAAATAAAATTGAACCATGTTAGTCCCGAAATGACCTAGTTTGTGTCGAGTGGACGTTAGCCCCATTTCTCTTTGTATATATCCAGTTTGCAGTACAATGGGAGGCAAAATTGTCTGTCCTTGTGCCAAGTGGCATGGCTTTGAACCCAAACTTGGTACAAGGAGTGATTTTTCTGCAGTTTCCTCCAACTTTTAAAGATCCCTACTTAAAAGCATATTATTGAAATAAAAAATGTACTAATGTACATAAGTTCTGAAATTATCTAGTTTGTGTTGTACAGTATACCACATTTCTCTCTCTCTCTCCCCATTTTGCAATTCCTCATGCCATTGCATGTGTTTGTGGGTACAAGAGTTTTCAAGCTAATAATCAGTTTTTCATAGTTTAGATCATTCTTGGTTTTAAGATTATTCAGACATAAACTGAAGTCTTAATTCCAGCTCCAAAGTATAAAAGGGATTGTTCATAATTTATTTCAGATTATTACAAGAAAGAGAAATTGTTGTATATTGTGATTTGCATGGACATAGTCGGAAACAAAATGTTTTTATTTATGGCTGTGAAAATAAACATCAATCCGAGAGACGACTACGAGAGAGAATTTTCCCCTGCATGTTAGGAAAAAATGCACCAACGAAGGTATGCTAAATTTTGTAAGATTAAAATAAGAAAATCATTAGAATTAGATGAACAATGTACATTTTACTAAATGTTGATTAAAGTAACTGCTCTGATGCCCTGGAGCCTTATTCCTGAAAAATTAAACTTGAATAAGTTAAATAAGCAGCTTTGTATAAAGGCTGAAAGTGAAAAATCCCTGTACAAATTTTAGCTCATATCTTATAAAAATGATATATCTGACTCCTGTTCAAAAGTGTATTGGTTTGAATCAAATTGTCTAAACATGTTTCAGTAGAAACTTTTCATGAATTATTAAGTTTGATTGGAATTTTTCCATTGAACAATGATACAGTTATTCATAATTGAAAAAGCTACAAATTCGAGAAATAACACTGATTGTAGGCATATAAAACCCTTCACTCATTTTACTGATTATTTTTTAATCTTTTGGGTATTTGATGGCTAATGTTTTGTTATTTATTATAGTTTAGTTTTGATTCGTGTAAGTTTAAAGTTCAGAAGAGTAAAGAAGGTACAGGACGTATAGTTGTATGGAATATGGGAGTATTAAATAGTTTTACATTAGAGGTAAGTTAACATGAAATTTTATTTTGGGGAGATTCATGGTGTCAGGTCATTTATTTGACCCAATTTCGAGCCTTTAAAAGCACTAAGTGGTTCCTATGACACTGTGGAGCTATCCTGGAGATCCTGTGTTCATCATGACTTTCTGGCATGGTTTTTTTTCCTGTTACTGTATGGAGGGACAACATAGTCATTTGGATGGTACAAAAAACTTAGATACTGTGTACACATTGGCATGCACGTTAAAGAACCCTATGTAGTTGGATATAAGAGTAGGCCAAATACCCCTGCCAGGGCAAATTTTTCTCTCAAAGTACACTTTTAAGCATATGTCCGTCTTCAATAGCCCATTCAGAACAGAACAGTAGGCTGTTTTACCTATTTCATCCATTGATGCCAATTAGTTGAATAAAAACATTTGTGATCATACAAAATAATTTATTTTTTTAAAATACACTTGGTTTCATAATTCTTCTCCAATATATTAATGAAACCATTTGAACATTATATTCCTTTAAATAACTGAAATGGCTGTATGCGGTCTTTCCACCATAATTTTTAGAAAAAGATTTTATGAAACTTAAGTTGACCTTAATTGATTGTCTAAGTGAATTTATTAAAATTAACTTTCTTTTTCAGGCAACATTTTGTGGATCGTCTTTAGGTAAAACTAAAGGACATCATTTCTCTGTGGCTGATTTTGAGTCGCTAGGTTACCATTTTTGTGATACATTATTAGATTATTGTGATCCAGATAATACAAAAGTAAGTTGCTTTTACTCACAAATATCCAGAAAATATTTTTTAGAAGCAAATAAATCTGCAACCTCGTTAGATTTCTTTCATATGCTTAAATTTATCGCTTAAAACCTAAGTAGCTGTTTAATACCCACCAATTTGATAGAATTCTCTACAGTAATTTTTCAAAAAAGTTCTCAATTAAGAAATATGTATTCTGGATATGTTTTGTAAGAATTTAAGCTACAATCAAAAAGTATGAATTCTCAATATATTGATTGTTTATAATATAAGTATAATCATGATTTTTTTTTATTAATTACTTACTGTGGTCTATTGATGTTGTAAAATTATCTATGTTTAAATGGTAACTAAATACTGTTTATCTCCCCTTTATTATAAACGCTATCACATTGCACAATATAGAGACTAGATATATAGTAGATACAGACCATAGGTCATACCCACCAGCCACCACTTATAGTTTAGCAATTTTGATTTTCTCAGTACAAATAGCTTCATGAATGTTTAAAATTTAGTATCCCCTAATTATTTGTAAGCTATTATTTTTCGATCTTCTTCTAAACGAGATATTAAAATTTGACTCTTGATATTTAGTTGGAACATAAGTGGCACAATACTGTACAAAATATTCTAGACAAACTTCATCCTGTAAGTTATCCCTTTTGGATGTGCAAAATATTTTAGAAAGCAATAATATTTATATCAAATTTAGTGAAAAATATGATTAATAAATGCCCAGCTTTATTTGTTTTATTCATTCTAGCACACAACTTAGTATCAAACATAATTACTTTGCGATATGCTAGATATTAGTGCATGCAACCCTGTTTACCCTAGTTAAAAACTGTATAATTATGAAATTTTTAAATAGCCCTTAAGTTCTTGGGTATGAAACATTTTAAATTATCATTTTCATTGTAACTCTCAAGTGGAGAATGTACAAGCCATGTTAATATTATGTGGAATAGTGTGCTAATGTCTCATTAATAGTGTGCTATTTTGTTTAAATGATATTTAAAATATATCTATTTGATAGATAGTATTTCAAGGAGTGGTAAAATATCAATAGTAGTATATGTGCAAATAAACATGTTGAATATTATTTTAAACTGTGTGCTAATATCTGTCTATATACTGTTTCTGTGGACCATGTTATAATAGGATTAGGTAGAGTGGTCTAATATCAATGTTCAATATTAAATCATGCAGTGTGCTATCATCAATGTGTTTGTTTAAATAGTGTGCTGATATTTAATATTTTAAGGGGATGAATAGGTAGCGAATAGCTCTGTTCAATATTATTTTTAACAGTGTGCTAATGTCAATGTTAAATATTATTTTTGAGAGTGTGCTAATTTCTATATAAATAAATGTTATTTTTGATGGTGTGCTAATATCTATGTTAAATGTTATTTTTGACAGTATGCTAATATCTATGTTGATTTGGAGGATAAAATAAAGAAGGAGATATTGATTAGAATGGAGAAGGAAGGTGTATCATCACCGCAAGATATAGATCTCAGTGATTTTTCCTCAGAGTTGGAATCAAGGTAAGTCAATAATCTTAAATCTTTAATTTCCAATGGTGGAACTGAAATTAAATTACAATTTGATACACAACTATGCTACATTCAAATCATGTCATAAGATAGTAATTATGAATGAAAAATAAAAATAATACTCTTTTTACGTTTATGTCATAATATATTTTCAACTTGCCAGCTCAGCAGTCTAAATAAATTTCCAAGTACAAAATAGTGGAATTTATTATAGTCAAAGTAAAATTTTTGATTTGCATACATCTAATTGCCATAAAGACAACATAATTCAAACACAGTATTTATCCAAGCCAGTCCCTTCAAATTTTAATAATCGAAATTGCAAAGAGACATTATTTTTGGAAGAGAATAACAAGCCAAGAATTTTTTGAGTTTGATTGCAATTTTCAGAATATGTTTATTATAAGTTTGTTATTGAATTTCTATTATGTTTAGTAAGTACAGTATTATGTTTATAACTGAGTTTTATTGTGTTAAAATAGAGTATTATGTTTATTGTGTTAAAATAGCGTATTATTGTGTTAAAATAGAGTATTATGTTATATTTTTCAGTGATGGTGGGTCTGATAGTTCTGTATCTGACGGACCACCAGTACATTTACAGTATTCTAATCAACGAGTAAGTGTTTATTTATTGGAATTTAATTAAAACATGAACAGTTTAATTCTTGTCTTGCTAGCCCACCATATTTTTTCAGGGAGGTATGGTAGGGGGCTGCATACCTCCTTCCCAGAGGGATTGTTTATACAAAATTAACATATTTTCATACAAGCTATTTTCTGGAAAAAGTATTAATTTGAGTCAATATTCATTGATAAATTCAGGCCAAATTTATATTTTTCTTCTAAATTTTGGAGTCCTGTATGCCTTGGTGGATGTTGTAAATTACATCTGAAACCAAGTGATAAAAATCAGTAGAAGAGTTGATTAATGATTGCCAACTGGAATAATCTATAATAGATGTGTTTATCTTTAGGTTAGAGTTTAGATAATATATTTAACCCTTCCATGTTGAAAATAATTGTCGTATTCAGATGATATCTGTGTGAGATTTGTTTATTTGATCTAATGCTTTTATTTATTAGTTACAAGAAGAATTACAAGTAAAACTTTTAATTCTGTATTTGTTTGTGTGTGTGGCTTGATCTTGTTATACTAACTTCCAACTGCCAGGATTACTGAACGAAGGTTTGGAAATAAGTGACAAAGTACTTTGGTGTTGAAATGTCACTTATGACCTCTACTTTTGATCTAAGGGAGGGATTATTGATCTATTTTTCATAAAAACTTATAGAATTTAAAAAAAACTCATCATTTTTTGACATTTCCATAGATGCCAGACATACCCCGGTCTATAGCCAAAAGTGTCCCTTAGGTTTCTTGGGCTTGCATTTAGCATTGTTGATACCAAATTTGATAAAAATCCATGCAGGCATAACTGAGAAAATCTGACTTTATTTTCATCAACCCTCTTTATTATCGTCCTTTGGCCCAAGTTTGGAACATAGTTGGTAAATTAAATTGGTATTTCTTTGTGATTTATATGTAGTTTATAATTATCACCCTAAATAACAAAAAATGTCATTTCTTGTTAACAAAACTTACAGTACAAGTTTTTAAAATATACTTTTAGAGAATTCAACGCCATTAATAGATTTAGGCAAAATTAGAGTGTGGTGACCTGCACATTAATTTACATATTGACATTTGTCTTATGACTAATAATGCTACATTTTTATACAGCGGATATTGAATATGCCTAAATAATGGCATAAAATAAATTACAAAAAACACTTCATTAACACCAGAAATTTGACAGGTGCATTTTCTCCAATTCAGCATTATATTAGATCAGAAACATTACAGTAAAATATTTCTGTATTGCATTGGAGTAAAATATTTGTCTATTTTAATACAGATTTATGGTACAAAATTTGAGGTAGCAATTTTGGTTAAATATATCTTTTTATAAAGCGTTATTTATTCAAGAAAGTGACTGAAGAGGGATCTGGGAATCAGCAAGGACTCTGAAACCCTTCTGAAATATATAATATCTTGATCTTCTGTCCAGTCTTATGAGCTCTCTTCTCTCTCTCTCTCTCTCTCTCTCTCTCTCCAAAAGAAATATATATAATATCTATACATAAAGCCAGTATATATAACTTAGGTACAGAATAGCATCTATGTGATGATCTTGTAATAAGTTACACTATATGCAAACACATCTACTGTTTTGTAATTTTGTATTGACTTTTACATGTATATGAACAGGTCACATATGGCCAACTGATTTATTTTGTATAAACTTATTAAAACTCTTAAATAACTTAACACTTTGTGCTTAGATTTGTCACAATCAATATATACCCTAAGAATGAAAAATGAATTATGAGTAAGAAATAGTTGAAATCTGTTTTAAAAGTTTTCATTCAAGCTGGTACATTTTATTTTTGAATTATATCAGGAATCAGCTGTTTTATATGCATTTCATTATCTACCACCCTGACAATTAATTTCTAATCATATTTATGTCAACTCTTAAATCTACAAACAATTATTTTCTAATAAATCAACATACAATTATTTTATAATAAATCTACAAACAATTATTTTCTAATAAACTTATGATTGTACTAGTTTAAAATCTCAAATTCGACTAATTGAAATTATTTAAGTTTTAATAGAGATAATATGTAATGCTATATTCTCTAATTAAAAAACAAATCTTCAATTTGAATGAAAAGAAGTGTTCATTATTAGCTCTAAGAGAAATAAGGTATCTTTAAAATTGTAAGCCTGTGTTGAAATATAGCTGTTTTACTTTTAGAAGTTATTTAAGCCGAAAAGTGAACTAAAATTGATAAGCAGAATAACTTTGTTCACTTTGAAGAAATTAGATTTTAATCGTGGTTGAGACCATGCCCTATGATCAGACTAGCTCCCTTGGAAAGTGACATTAAAGGAGCTGTTTTTACATTTAAGGAAATCTAAAATTTAGCCCATATTTGAGTCCTAACACCATGAAAAACAGAATCACTCAATGTTTTTTAATTATAACCTTTTTGTGTGGATAAGGCACCTTTAAAGTATGTCATGGTGGAGGTATTTGTGTTGTGTGTACCATATCAATTTTTAGAATAATGATTATTGAAAATCAATGAAAAGTTTGAATTGTTATTGACACAATGTATTTACATTGTCAATAGTGTGACTATAACAATTATGGATCAAATGCTTATACTTTAAAGGGAAAAGTAGAACCTCTCAACATTTTGAAAATATCATTAACAAAATGATTGTAATAGTAAGTTTGGAATACAAATGTTTTATTAAAGTTTCTTAATTTTTTATATTAACGGTAATATCTTCTCCCTTTACTTTTAGTCCCAAAAGAAGAAGAAAAAATTAAAGTCTCGCAAAGAAAGAGATAGACAGAATCAAAGAATAGTGAAAGAAGAAATAAAGAAGGTTCCTCAGACAACTCAATCAATTCCTGCTAGTTCTGCTGTTTCTGTTAGTTTTATTTTAGTTTTACTAACAATTTGCCCTCAGCTGGGACTCTTATCTTGAATGATCCAATTCAATGAAATACCTTATGCACCACATTTCGGAAACACTTTCACAAACACCATTTTCATAATTTGTATTGGGAATATTTTCTTGAAGCCCAATTAATAGAATATATTTGATTGGTAATATTTTTATAAAATCAATCTGTAAAAGTAAAACATATTCATCAAACTATCTGTAAAATATGTTCCTAAAACTCTTAGCATGAAACCAATAAGTGATATGCTCTCAGAAATCCTATTCAGCAATGGGGAAATGGTGGAAGTTTATAATCTTCTTCAATCAGTAAATTATTTACATAAATCTCAATCAAAAAATATTTTCATGAACCCCAATCTGATTAAAATACAGATCTATATTTTGTTCTGATTTTTTATATCCTTTCGATGGTTTACACTTCATGAAGATCTGACAAGTTATAGTGGGAGTTCACATCCGGGTTCAAACGGGGTGGTTTTTGACCCTATGACATCAGACATTGATTAATCAATCATCATCATTAAGGTTTCTAGTGGTTTACTCCCAGTTCTGCATCAAAAGGTCTAGAACAGATTATTACATCATCCAGAACTTAAACTATAAAATGAAATGAAATAGGAACTGAGTTTTAATCAGATAGCGTGAACACCTTCAGTAAATGACAGTTAAAAATTGTTAATATTTACCATTATCCAGTAAAATTGACTTTTGCTTTCGAGGGTTTGGTCAGAAATGTAAAGGTAAATAATTGTTTTAATGAAATTTTCCTTGCTTCATAAATATATCATTAAAATTCAACATTAATTTGATCTATTCTTTGTTTGAAACAAGAAAATACTTAATTATCATAACTGTCAGCAAAAATCTTTTTAGTATAAGCTTTTATATTTCGAGCATTTATTCGCTTTATAAATGCTAAATTTGAGACTTGACTGGAATAAGACCAGGGCCCCGTTTCACGAAATTTTAACTAAAGATAAAATCCAAAGTTTAGCAGATATTTCAATTTTGATTGGCTAAGAACTACAATCAATCTAATATTGTGCAATCAAATAACTAAAATTCAGATCTTATCTTAGTTAAAATTTTGTGAAATAGGCCCCAGAACTGTAAAAAAAAAAAAAGCATTAATAGACTGCCTTATTTAGAATTTTAGATTGACTTTTTTAATTTTGTTATGAGTTAGTTATATTTTTATTTTGTTTTGCCTTTCATTATTTTGTATTTTAAAATATTTTTTTTTTTGGAATTGCTTGCATTATTTTATTTTACATTATACAACTTATATCCCTTGGAATAATGAAGCCATTTGTCATTGTTTGCATTTTTTGGACAATATCTAATTTTTCATGACTTGATCCTTCCTTTGAGCCATGGTGTCTCAGTGCATAGGACATTGGCTTGGTAACCTGAAGGTCCTGTGTTCGATCGCTGCATTGGCCAAGAAAGTTCTCTAGGATTTTCTGGCATTGTTACCCCTTGTCAGTGATGTAGAGAGCCTGGCAAGGAACATAGTCGTTCGGATGGAACCAAAAACAAGGTTCCATTTGCGCATTGACCTGCACGTAAAAAAAAAAAACCCCTTAACAGTTGGAATTTGAAGTAAGAGTAGACCACCACTGATCGAGCTAATTCTTCATTGTATGCCTAAACGTTTCTTTATAATTGATTTAGTGCATTTAGTTTTTTTAACTGCTTCTCTGATACATTTCACCGGTGTGGTTATTTGTATAGCGGAATTAATACAATATGCTTGCATTCGTATTTCCTGCAGCATGTGACAGATCATTACTCATGCTGACATTATACCATTATTTCTTTGGGTTGTATTCCCTATTGTTTTCAAATATGAGTGAAGTCTGTGTCACCACAGGCCCGGGACTACAGCGCAGTGGAAGCTTACGGCTAGCCCCCGGATCCATTCACTCTATTTGAATTGTTTGTTTGTGGTCTCTGAATATGATTTCTTGTCCATATATTTGTTTTTTCGTAAATTGTGTGTGGTGCAGTCCCCCTGCACTTACTATTATAGCACACTACATGGTGTATGCCTGTCCCTTTTATCCCAGTAGGAGTAGGATGTTAAACCCCATTTAATTTAATTGATCCTTGCTGAAATGCACTCAGTTAGATTATTTAACACTTTCCGGTAATCAAAATATCAACGGTAATATAATAGCTCGTCTTCCATTCAATTGCATTAAAACAAGGCCAATAAAAAAAATGGTGCATATAGGATGGCAAACATTTTTTGCCTTTCAGAGATTTAGCTTTCACAATAATGTAATTTGCAAAGGATTCAGAATTCCATAAAATTATATTTTTTAATTCAGGAAACCCCAACAACTGTTCCTGTAAAGAAACCATTAAGTGGGCATCAGTCATCACATGCTAAACACGAACAGGTAAATAAAGCCAGACAAAACAACATATTATGTCTGCCTTGAATTTCATGTCAAATTGCTATTGCTGAAAGAATTAAAATTTTGATCTATAATATAAATTGTTAGCACATGCACGCTGTACATAAGGTCTGTTAATGAGTCAACTGGCCTGGTTTTTAGATTCCCCGTAGGTGACAAAAAGTAGTGTCACCTATCCAATCTCGTGTTTTTTCTCTTGGACCTCTGGTTTTCTCCCACTGCTAAAGACCCCAACTAGCAATTAAATTATTGAAATGAAATTGAACCATATGTTAGTCCTGAAATGATCTTATTGTCAAGTGGATGTTAAACCCCATTCCTCTCCCTATCTCTCTCACACATCCTAGTATTAAATAATAAATTGAAAATAATGCAGCCATCTAATTGTTTTATGTTTTTAAGGCAATACCAATCCAAACGCTGAAATACACGATGACACATAAACCTCAATCAACAGAAGAAAAACCTATTGTATCCAGCATTCTAGAAAAAGAAGATAAAACCAAAAGGGTGAGATTTTTTTGAAGAGTTGTCCTGCATGCATGCACTATTCCATTTTCAAAGGATATGGGGACAAATCTTATCTGTAAAATTATTAGAATTGTTCGGTGTTTTTCAGAATGATTATTTAGAAGCTTTGACGGTAGCATATTTAAAGAATGGAATTCCCCTACTCAATGATCCAGGTTAGTGTTGTGATAGATAACTTGGGGATATTATAGACAAAAATGTCTAAAGCTTTGTTGAGAGAAGAAGATTTGGGGAGAAACCCCAAATGCTAGAATGACATTGGTTGGATAGAAAATAAAATATCAGATTAATTGAAGGAGTTTGATTGGTAGGTTGATCTGAAGTCGATTAATGACAATCAGCACAGTTCTCCTTAAAAATAAATGTATCTATAATAAAACTTGTATAATCTGTATCAGACCGACAATATTGGAAACGGACAGAAATAAGGATTCACAATGAGGTCCACAAAATTCTTTTTTGGTCAAATGTTATGAATCGGCTTTATTTGATCATCTTGGAATAAGATTATTTAAACATACATTATGCAAGAGCTAAATCTTCTTATTGCAAGTCTTTCTTTAGGCCTGAAATGTTTTCTAAATTATTAATTAGACACTAATTAACTTATCCAGGCCATAATCAACTCACGATGGCATCAGATTTCTCTGATATTAAATAGATTGGAACAGTTCAGCCATATTTTGATTTAAGCTAGAAATGGAAGGGCGAGACTTAGCTTCGATTAACCAGTACCATGGTTAAAATTTTTGTACATGTCTTGTCAAACCTCCAAAGGCTAAATGTCTTGGCTCGCAATAGAGTAATTTTAATGAAATTTTCAAATTATTCATTTTACATTATCAATTTTCAAACTATTATAGCAAGAATAGCTAGCTCTTTATCTAAATCTTACATAATGTATCTTTGATTGTTTATTATGATTACGTCCAAGGAAATTTGAATCTTTAATGATAATAACATATTATTGATTCAGTCTTTGTTAGATTAGATCCAGAGAAAGGTATCTATCTATACTAGCGAAAACACAAAAAATTCATATCAAATATATTTATACTTTTTTGCTTTTAAATATTTTCTGGTTAGATTAATGCTAGTAAACACTTAGGACTTGAAAACATCAGGAATATGATAATAGAAATCTGTAGAGTGTAATTTTAAGTAAGCTTATTAATTTGGGGTTATATATATCATCGAACATATTTGTATGAAGAAAACCTCTTAAAAACATTTAGTTTGATTTTAACATTTTAGTTTGATTTTTTTTTAATAATTTAGTTTATTTTGTCTAAGCAGAGATTAGTTGAAGAATTAATCCTTATTGTGCTAAAATGATAAGTTTTATATTTAATTTTAACATGATATAATTTTATCACAGGAATTATTTATTACATTTCTTCTCATCATTTTTCACACGACACATTTATGTTCATAATTGTTCATCTATTTAGGTTTATTCAATTTCTTATTTTGATCTAAATCACATTTTTCCTATTGACAGTTCCGCACTTCCGATACTCAGGTTCTGATGGATCCATTCCAAATCTCCCATTTAATTTGGATGGCTTATGTCCACATCACGAACAATCTTTTGCTGCTCATTATGTTGCACATCAACTTAACACCTATGGAGGTACGGTAATATCAACACAAATTACACTACTACTATTGCCGCATGTTTTCTGTTTGCTGTAGCTTTAACTGTGGTAATTGTTGACAATTGTGTTATTTATCCAATTTGGTTAATGATTTAACTATGTGTTCAGTTTGTATTTTGTTTGTTTGTATTTCAACCAATAAACTAAAGTATTAATAATCCTATTTATTATTTAAGGTACTTAGGGTTTTGAGATTAATCAAGTGATCATGACTAAAGGTCATTGAATCTAAAAGGTGTTACAACATACTGTAGTCAATATTACCTTTACACTAGTGCACATATTCATGAAGTCGAGATCAAATGTTAAACAAATATTGATTTTGAGATATGATATGAATAATTGGCGCATAACTCAAGGCATATAGCTTTGGTTTATTTAAGATGAATTAGAGTTTGTGAAACTCGTTGAAATAAACCTTGTAGGTTACATTGCCATTTAACTAAATGGGCATGGTTTCTCTGTGTCAGTGACGCAGGACGGAGGGCCTGACATGGACAGCTGTCTAGTCGTTTGGGTGGAACAAAAAACTGAGGTTCCGTTTACACATTGGCATGCAAGTAAAAGATCCCTTGGCAATTGGAATTCAATAGAAGAGTAGGCCATAGTGCTGCTGCATGGGCAAAATTTCCATAGCACACTGTATGGGAAATGCCTGTCTTCATTAGCCCAGTTTAGGAGCAGAACAGTAGGATGGTAAACCCCATTTCATTTAAGGTTTTGTAAAGTATATCCCCGTAGCCATTATGTTTCTATTTTGTGACATTTATTTCTTAATCTTTCTTATCTTTATACATACATATGCTTGAAGCTTATTGGTGTCAAAACTATGTAAATAAATGGGTTCTAATGTCACCTTTCCTGGTAATGGTTCTCGGTTCTTTTTTCCATTTATGGTAAATGTTACTTGAATTTAAACCACCAATCATATAGAATTAATTAAAGTGTAGTTCAACATCAGAACATTAGTTCTTACCATGGTAGGAAATGGGTTTACCAGTAAAGATTACTCTAGGTGATTGTAGAGAAGTAATGTTGTATTGTATTGGGTCATAAATATTAGTAATAATAGATAACATTAATGTCCAGATTAGCTAGATAAATTTGATGTCTTAACTAAATATAGATGTTTAATCATGGAAAACAGCAGTAACGGCTCTTAAGAGCAAATCAGTTTCTGATCAGTAGAAGTGCCTTTAAGAAGAAGGACTTCATATTCCAGATTCAAGAAGAAGCAAATAGAAATAGATAATTACTGGGTTTTTTTTTTTTTTTAATTTTCCTCTCTAAATTGAGATGCATAGATGGGATTTTGTAGAGATATTTGCATCCACTAACATAGACAACCATAAGGCTTCATAAGAAAATTCAAGTTTGCTGCCTTAATATCAAAATACTAACAATTATTGGAGTAATTTACACTATACACTGAACACAATTTTTATACTATAGTTGTAGTGATAAAATATAAACAATCATATTGTACACCAGCACTTTATAAAAGATATTTTATATTGAAGAATCTTAAACCGGCATTATGTGAATAGCTAAATCTGCCTATCCAGTTATCTCTTTGGGTCTTAAATCTTATATAATTTATTAATTAGACATTGAATAAAATGACAAGACCATAATCAACTCTTGAATGTTTTGGCCATTTAATGATTTAATTTAAAAATAAGAAAGTGAGGCTAAGACTCACATGACCAGTATTTTGGTTGCAATCAATGCATATATCTTGTCTAACATAATCCATTAATATGAATTTGAGTGAAATTTTGCAATATATTCATTTTGGATTATCTATCTTGACATATTCTAGCAAAAATGACCAACATAATGCCCTTTTAAGTAAATTAAATTTTAATAGCAGAGATTAAAGTAAATTGTGGATTAAAATTTTGATTAAATGATGAATTATGAAAATTATCAATACAATTTATACACCTAGTTGTAGTGATGGAAAAAGAAAATAATCATTCTATACAAGCACTTTATTATAGATATCTAAGTAAATTGAATTTAGTAGTTGTGATTAAGATTTAAAGTAATTTAAGAATTGATGAAGAATTTATTTTAATGTGGATTGTTGGATAATATGAAGTAGTGGTTAGAGATGTATGTTGTTTGTATGGCCATCTATCTGATTATAGTTTATAGTGAGGGTACAGGGCAATTACGCGGAAGTAAAGTACCGAGCAGAAGTAGAAAAGCGACAGATGCAGAGTCTCGACCAGTGTTAAGTAATCTGAAACTACCAACTGGCGTTAGAGGTATATTTATTATAAGCAAGTAGACTAGCACAGAACACATAGAGAGAGAAATACTAATACTAACATTTCTGAAATGAACTGTCAAGGGACAGTGTTTTCCATTTTTTCTTGTGAAAATAATGCAATCAAGGAGTTAACCACATTCTTTCAATACTTAGGACCTTTCTGGACTAAATCCCTATAATTTTTAGCCATCTGTTGTATGAAATAGTGAAATGAATTATAAAGTTATTGACCAGGTAACACCCCTCAAACCCCAAAATGATCAATAGATATTTATAGATATTACATGCCTTATGTGACAAATATTCCTTAAAGTGCACCATGCAAAAACTTAATACCCAAAGTAAATAACCACTATTGAATTTCAGTTCATGGATATCACAAAATCAACTTGTAGTATCCTCATAATATTTGATTGTAAGCTATATGCTGGAAGCCCATATGTCAGTAATTACCTTTGTAAAAAGTTTATATCTCCAGATGCAGCTAGAGTTACAGTACTTCATTTGATAACATTGTCAGTCCATGAAAACTGGAACTGCCGTCTCACAGAAATTCCATTTAAACTCTGAAGTGAATTTTAAGATTTGAAACTTTGCGTCACAATTAATTTCAGTCATAAAACTTAGCATTTAGAATACAATATTAAATGTTAGGCCTACTTGTCTTTAAATGCTGAGTTGATATGCGAGTAAAGTGTAGATGACTACTTGTACTACATTAGTTTTACTCTTGTTCTACTATAATTAATAGATGTTGTAGCAGGAAATAAAGTGCTGTTTTTGGTCAGCACTTCTCCCAAAATGAAATTAGTGAACTGAAATCATAACATTTTTTGTCATTAATAATGCCTGTGGGATGGCCATTAAGTGGTAGATTTCCTTACCAAGATATACGTATTATGAATGTTTTAGATTTTTATAATAAATGCTGGATGAAGACATGAATTAAACATTGTACAATAAATATGTACTATGTGAACCTCAGAAAATGAATTCAATTATTTAAAACACATACACACTTTTTTCTTTTTTAATCCATAATTAATTCTTCTTTTAGAGTAATAGTATCAAAAATATCTGACATAAATATTTTTTTATGTAAATTTAATAGATTTTTTTAACCTTTATGAAAATAAACATTTGACCCATTATAAAGATAATGTAAGATGTCCACCTATTTTTTATTAAACATCTGGTACCACTGTAAATGTCAGTCAGGGTTACAGTTATGTTAAACGGTTCACTGAGCCTGGTCTGTTTGGTATAAATTTTGGGGAAAAAAATGAAAATAATGATTTTAAAATTACGATTCATTAAAATTGTTTTGTTGCAGTAATAATAGACTTTAAGACTTTTGCTTTTCATTTGCTGATTTATTTGGTTTGAACGGTATTGATCTTCAATATTGTAAAATTAAAGTCTTTACGAATATGAAGGATACAAAACAATGCTAAGAGGCTTACCACCAGTATCTTAATTTTCATCCAAATTGTGTTGGTTAAAAAAACGTATTTCTCATAATTATAGATATACTTTGATTGGGGAAATCCTTATTAGGATTGACATTTCTATTGTTCATCATCATAATAATATCTGATAAATAAACAATGATACATGTAAACATTTTATACTTGTAGCATTTAATTTAGTCTTATAGTTTTTTTGTGTTATATTTTTTTGAACGGAGGTTTTATGACTGAGCTTTGTTAATTTGTTCAATATTGATTTTGTTTTTAGGAGAATATGACAAATAAAACTATGAGCTATGCATACTTGTTGGATGAAGTTATTGTTTTATTTCTTTAATATGTTGTTTGAGTTTTATCAAGAATGCTTACTAACTTTATTGTGATTGAATATTTGAGTTACAATTAGTTTGCTGTGAATCACATTTTGTTATTTTATGCATGTTTTTAGGAAATTCCTACTTTAAGATCTGGAAATTATCAGCGAGACCAGATCCCAACCAGTGTAAGAATAATAAAGAATATTTCATATTGTATATGATCACTAACATTATTTAGCACATATATTTCACTTCTGATTGGTGTTGGGAAGACTGGTAGCTTTAAATGTAGATTTTATAAACTCGTTGTCATAGAATGTAGATAATGTAGGATTTTTTGTTTTTGAAACTAAAAATCTTTTTTTTAATGTAGAAATCTAGACTTTAAATATATTTCCATATTCTTTTAGCATTTACAAAAATCTCATATAGTGAATAACTTTCTTTTACTCTGATACTTGGAGTTGTCATTGTCTATGGTAGATGTGCGATTGTCTGGGGGGTTAACCTGTGAAGAACAATAAAGATTTTTCGAAACTGGCTCCCATTAGTCATTAGTAATGCTTTCAAAGTGAACTATAGAACATTTACAGATTTATAGAGCAAATAAATTATACTTTGGCTGTTGGAATTCCAGTAGATGGATACACACTCCACCGTCATTTTGTGATATTGAACCCCATTCAATCCCATTGTTTCTTGAGAATTGATTACAAAAAATCCCCTTCTGAACTGAAGCTGTACTAAATGTGTAGTATTAAATGATTATTATACATGTGGTCTTAGTTCATAATATAGTAAACAGTGGCACCTATTGTAAGTAATTATTATACATATTTTTCATAATATAATAAACTGTCATATAGTAAACTGGGTGGTAGTAATGATACATGTAGTCTTATTTCAAAATATAGTAGACTGTCAGTAGGCTAAATTATAAATTACATCTTTTTCTGTTTTTTTTTTTCAAATTTTTATGTGTCCTTTTTTTTTAAACAACATGGAATTAAACATCCCCTAATCAACTTCTATAGTTGTAATTGCTTTCATTTAAAGCTTTTAATGTTTAAATAGTATATATGTATATCATTGTATATCTTGCTTTATATGGGCGCTTATTGGTAATGGTTTATATGTAGATTATTTTATGGTACTACCTACATGTAATTATATAATTCACACATATCAGAAGCTGTGTTGTCCGAGTGCATTGTTAAGTATTGTTACATCCTCTGATGTTATATAAATTAAAAATCGCCAATTTTTATATAAGGCAGTCTGGAAGATCCATGCTTGTATCCTTGCATTGGGCGCTTATTGGTAATGGTTAATATGTAGATTACTTTATGCTGCTACCTACATGTAATTATATAATTCACACATATCAGAAGCTGTGTTGTCCGAGTGCATTGTTAAGTATTGTTACATCCTCTGATTTTATATAAATTAAAAATCGCCAATATTTATATAAGGCAGTCTGGAAGATCCATGCTTGTATCCTTGCATTAATCACTAAAACGTGATAAGAAATACTATTACATTGAGCATATCTTGTTATGGTACCAAATCTGTAAAAGTTTGGGGGTGAGGGGGGCGAGGGAGGTTGTCAAATTCGCACGTTGGAAGGTCCATGCTTGTACTCTTGCATTAAATATTAAACGTGATAAGAAATCCTATTACATCAAGCATTATCAAGCATTATCTTAAATGGGGAGGGTTTCAAATTCAGTGCTGACCAAATGTATAAATGTATTTTCAGATGGGGTGGGAGATATATTAATTCTAGACAAAGTAAATTTTAATATTGACTACATTTATTTTCAGATCAGAATCCAGAAGATGTGAGATCACGGAAAGAATTTCCTCGTCAACTATTTGATATATCATCATCTCAACAACGTCAAGATTCATATCAACGTAATGCAGCATTGGTACATATTTTTACGTACATTTTAATTTTTGATTCTTCTCATGGCTTTGGACTATATACCCTTGTTTTTGAAAGCCATATAGCTGTTTATCTAAGTGCCCCCTTTATCTTTTCATTAGTTCTGTATTTTAATGAAATGAATAGATGCATACGCTTATTTTTTTCAGAATGATAAAGCTAAAAGTTTAAAACAGCATCCAAATCCATTTGATGAAAAACAGGAAAAGTCAGCAGATTATAAAAGAGGTAAGACTTGAGTATATGGTTACTTTGAATGGCTTCGGCCTTATATTGTTAATTAGTTTATTGTTATCTGTTTGTATATAACCTTCTGTAACATGTTGATTGTATCATTGCTTGATAACGGTGAGAGTGTCCTCATTGAAACGTTGCAGTTAATAAACCTAGTGAATGTTATCCATAAAGTTGTCTGTTATTACTTCTTTTTAGTTTGAACTGTTTAGTTTGCTCTAAATGTTTAGTTTGTTTGTATTTAATGCAAAACAAACTAAAATTTAAAAATACAAACTAAACATTTACACAAACTAAAATCTTAATGGTTAGTTTGTTTATATTTATGTGTAAATGTTTAGTTTGTGATATTATTAAATTTAATTGTATTAGTGTGTTAATGTTTAATTTGAGTGCATTAATGGATAAATATTTAGTTTGTTTGTACATAAATGTTTAGTTTATGTAAATTTTTAATTTGTTTTTGATGTGTAAATATTTAGCTTGTGTAAACCTTTGATTGTGTTTAATAAGAAAATGTAAATGTTTAGTTTGTTTCATTTACATTAACTCATTTACATTAACTCATTTTGACTACCTACATTGGCCATTTGCTTTTTACTACATTTCACATAATTACTTGAAGAGGTTATTTTCTTCAATGTGCCTATACATTTATATTTCATGTAGCACATGGGCGATCATGACTTAGTCTAGATTAAGTTTGCTTTTCACTACAGTATCATTTAGCCATGCAGCAGATGTTAATTGCTAAATCGTGGATCCATTCATTTGATATGATATGTGCATTTGTTTTTGTGATGTCTTTATATTGTGTCGTGTCCGTAGGTTTATTTTGTGTAAATGTCTGTGTGTGGTGCAGTCCCCCTGCACTCACTATCAATACCACTTGTCTTTGAAAGAATGATTAATATTATTTTGTAGGAAAGCAGTTATATCCACGATCACAAGTTGCATCGAGTACTGGTACAAATGTCGATACTCATAATGTCGATGGGAGTGGTGAAAATCAACCCACTAATACTCATAATGATCAACTTTTAGTTACAGCTGAAGGTTTGTTACAACATAATCCCATGATTGTCTGTTATAAAGGGGCGGATCACTGAATTGCTAGATAGGCCAGTGAGCATGTATATTATTGACAATAAATAAAATGGGGTGTAATGTCCTACTTTCTGGTCCTGACATAACATGGATATTGTTGATCTTAAGTGAAGTGCACTCACTTGCCTTCCTCAAATTCTAACATGATGTGATATAGTGTCATATATAGCCCCTTTTACTTGCTCACTATTCTACTTTAGCAAAGTAGATTAATATTAATTATTTAAATGTGGTCTGAAGCCTTCTTAAAACCATTATGGTATATAGAGTTGTTTCCCTTGTTAATGAAAGGCCTTGGCCCTAGAGCATTCTGGGATTGGGTGACCTTCAAGATGGATGTTTGTGTTGGTGGACTCTTACTAAATAAAACCAATCCAGGACAATCCTAGAATAAAATACCCCAACTCAATAATAGGGGTTGCACTAAGGACCTGGCACGGGACAACATGTAGTCGAGCAGATGGGACATTGACATTTATGTTAAAGATCCCTTGGCAGTTGGAATTTGATATATAAGAGTAGGCCGTAGTGCCACTCTCTCAGTGTCTGGGCAAAATTTCTCTCAGTGCACAGTATGAACGTTAAACCCGATTTCATTTGAAATGTTAATTGCCTGACCATATGCTAAAACAACCAGAAGTTAGGGAACTACAAACAAATGACACTTTTTAAAATGTGATATTTATTTGTCAGGAACACAACACACCTATATTTCGCGGTAAATGGAAAATCCCCTCAGAGACCCTATTAACAATACAGTTTTGGCATTGTTGTGGCTACATATACATCAAAAAAAATTGATGATGATAGAATTATAATAATAGCGATATGAAGCACATAGAACTTGAATGAAGGCCATTCCCAAATATAAACATTTGTTGGATGGGGGTGGGGGAGGGTGAGAGAGGGGAATATTTGATCTTTGGTTTCCATCCATGGTCATCTGTTGATTTTGTGGGATGTCTCTGTGTCATCCACTTTCCTCCCACTGCAAAAGATATAATTAATCCATGCGTTAGTTCCAAAACGATCTAGTTGTGTTGACTGGATGTTAACCCACTCCCCTCAGTGGTTTTCCGCTTACATATTTTGTATGTTTCTGTTTTACCTTATAGATGATGATAATCAGTCTAACTCAAGAGATAAAAATGGTAGAAAAAGCAGAATGGGTGAGATTTATCAGTTATTGACAGGAACACCACATGGATTTCGTACAAATATAGCTTTATAACCAGATGTACTTTTAGTTATCGCTTAGAAATATGTGCCAATAAATTATGCAATTCTTGACCAATATAGACAAACAATTTTGATTATGTTAGATTTGAAGTGAATATAACTTAAGATTATCTGATTTGTAGTTTTATTTTGTTGGATTTGATGTGGATAGGCCGATTACCTGGTTTTTAGTTTTATTATCTTACATTTTGCTTGAATAGAAATTACCTGATCTTTTGTTTTATTATGTTAGATTTGAAGCGAATATTAGTAAAGATTACCTAGTTTCTGGTTTTATTATATTAGTTTTGACGTGAATAGGGCTTTCTCATTATATTATTTTGAATTTGACACGAATATAATGGAATATTAAATGGTTTCTAGTTTTATTATTGAAATTAACGCAACGAAAGATTACTTGGTTTCTAGTTTTATAGTGAAGGTATTGTGATCTGCAATCCATGTGGTACAGATGGTAGCCAATTGATAGAAATCAATATACAACTCAACTATGGTAACAGCAGATGATTTCTAAAAAACGTATTTAATCAATAGCAAGAGTTGCATATATTCTAAGAAAGTCAAAACATAACCATTTCTATATTTATTGTTGAATTTATTAAAGCAATAGTTGCATATTTTCTAATAAAATCAAAAAATAATTATGTCTATATTTATTGTGTAATACTATTATAGGTTGTCAAATCGCTATTATACAATCATAGAAAAATTAATAAAGTTCCCTCCCTTGCTGGAGCTTTTGAACCAGGAAATCGATCAGTTCTCAATCATTATACATGTATGTCAGGTTTAACCTACATTTTACACCTTTACTTGAGTCCATACCATTAGCATTTAAATTACGGCTCATTGAACTTTATGTAAAAAAAAGATATTCTACAAATTAGTAATCAATATTGTTTATTGTGTGCGTTATTTACCACATAGTTTACCCACCATTTTATTATCTAAGAATCAATAAGAAGTCACAGGTTTCACCATAAATCAAGACTTAACTGATCTTAAGAAAACTACCCTAACACATTTAAGATCCAATCAATCATGCTGAATTAGGTTCTTTGATCAGTAAATTAACATATGAACAAACTTTTTGATCCTAGGCTTTCAGAGTAATAAAAAAATCCATGCCCAAATGCACACCCATTTAGGTTTATTTTGGCCTATTCAAATTGGTGATACACCAAGTGAAGTCTATAATTGAATTCAGGGTTTATGAGTATTTGATATTGACTGTTAAAGCCTCTGATCAGCATTTGTAATTTTCAGACAATGTCCAATATATGGTTTAATCCACACTATTTATTTCACATTTAACTGAGAAACCAAACCAAAATATTAACTGTAGATACTCATTCGGACTATAAAGAGGCCCTCCTAAAGATTTTTAACAAAGAATATGTGTCACTGGCTTCTTTTGAATATATCCTGTTTGTATTGTTGGGCCGTGGAATTTTTGGTGCATAATATCTTTGTAAACACTGAATAAAATTGAACCAATTTTAGGCTGATATTCTATTTGGATATTAAACCTCATAATATCGTAGGTTACAAGAGATTATATTTATAAATAGCAAAAGACATAATTGCTGATACCTGGAGCAATTTATGATATGTGTCGGAATAATAATTGCATTCCATAATCTGCTACAAATTTATTCCATGAAAATGCTAAAATTATAGACCCAAAAAGGTGCAACTACTACAGTATTTGAACACAATTTGATATATACGCTCTTACAGTTAAAGACCCATATATGCACGCAAATTAATGAAAGAAAATGCTCTCCCTCTCTCTCTCTCTCTCTCTCTCTCTGTTTGTTTTAGAATTTATTTGATTTTCTAGAATAAATTGACATAGTATATATATATTTAATATAGGTATGCATTCTGATGATAATGAAGAAGATGATGGCATAAGGGCATCACAACATCTTATAGTTGCAAAATCTGGCCGAAGTACAAAATCAACTCCCATTACATCTACAGCGATCGGCAGAAACACACCCAGTAAAATACCAGTTGTTCATTCTAGTGAAGAAATAAATGAAGCTGTTAAAAGTATCCATGATTTAAAAAGTTCCATATCATCTTTACCTAAACCTACCATTGTTAGTAATAACATTCAAAGACATAATTTATCCAACAGGTAATTCTTTTGATGATATATATTCTTAATGGGTGCCTCACAATATTTCATAATATTTACCCGAGAAATTTGATGGGAACCTTAGCTGAAAAGGGAGCGATTTTGTATTAATGTCTGTCACACACACTCAATTTGAATTTCAGTCTTGTAGGCACAATGATTTATTTGGCACAAACTTATACAATATAATAAAAGCGACATTTATGCAACAGAACAAATTTAATTCAGATCTAATTTGGGGAGCCACAGCCCGATCAGAGACACCCCCACCCCACCCCTGTTTATTGTGAACCGGAATCATATGATTTTGTTAATGTGAGGTCATCTTCTAAGATGTTAAGCCAATATATCCAACAAGTTTCAAGATTATAATTGTACTGGAATTAAAATAGAGGTATACACTGTATGTGGGTGGAGCTTGCTTAGTAAGACTGTACCTCAGATATTACTTTTTCGTTGTTGTTTGCTCTTAATGAGCAAACATAGGCTTAGTACTCATAAATGTGAGAATGGATGACAGTTTAATTAAATATGTAAAAAGAGATCATAGAATAAATTAGATATTATCTTTAAGTTCAAATTTTAAATGACTTACTTATTTTATTCTCACCCTTAGATTGGATGCCCTTCCTGAAATGCTCATGTACTTGTAACCCGAGTAATTAAAAATGGCTGATTATGATTACATTTGTCCATTTTGTGTGAGAAAAAATTAATTCAAGATTGGAGCAAATGTTTGGCAATGGAATATTAAGATTTCTAGACAAGAAAATGATTTGTTTATATTTTGTATTTTTAGGACTAACTATATACAGAAGATGATTAAAGAAACTAATGATGAGATCGAAGTATTAAAAAAAGAAATAAAAGATGATATAGTAAGTTTTGGTCACCATCTTAACCTTGTGGTTTTTCTCTCTGTAAAATTACTGTTGGTCCCACCCTTGTTAGTGGTGAATGAACATTGAACAGTTTTTTTAATCTTAACTTTTTATACTTCGAAATATTCAAAGTCTGTTATAAATTTCTAGTTTTACCAGGCAAAGTGAAAGTTATTTGTTTCAATGAGTAAGACATTGGCTAACCAGGTCACATGTTCAATCCCTGTGTTCATGGAGATTTTCTGACGAGATTCACCTTGTTTGTGTTGCAAGATGGAGGGCCTGACAAAATAACAGTTCCTGTGTATACATTGTCGAGCTCGTAAAAGAACCCTTGACCATTGAAATACGACTAGGCTCTAGTGCCGTTATTTGGCAAAATTTACCTCATAGTACACTGCAAGGCCCGTCTACATTAGCAGTACAGAACAGTAGGATGTTAAACCCCATTTTATTTCATTTTATTTTATTTCTTTCTAAGCAGGCGGAGAAAAATATATCTAAAGAAAGAAGAGAAATATCAGTGCTACAAGACAAAATGCTAAAAACACGTCCATTAATGATGGATAGACAACACAGCGAAAATAAGATGGCAACATCAATTAAATATTTAAAAAATAACCGATCAAAAGAGAGAATAGGTGATGTGGAAACTGAGCAAGAATCTTTAAGTGTTTTAAAACTACAGCGTGCACCAAGTGCTTCTAGTAATAGTAGTCAAGAAAAAAAGACATGCAACAAACCATCTAATTCACATCAAGAGTCAAGAGAGGTAATTTGAAGACTATAAATTATTTCACATTTATTAGATTCTATGAAACATCATGCCTGTTAGAATTATTAGATAGTTCTAGTAAGTAGATCAGATTTAGTGAGATATAGATATTTACTGCTTCTAATTGCTTAAAATTTCTTAAATTCACTTAGTTGTCAGTTATCAAGTATTGTTAAAGGAGCTAAACCTTTTACTCGAGCGGGGGTGGGGTGGATGCCCGAAAGTGTTAGTGTGTGCTCGCTGTATCATAAGGTCTGTAATTGAGTCAGCTGGCGTGGTTTCTATTCCCCGGTTGTATGTGTAAAAGGAGTAGAGTTGCCAGTCCAACCTTGTGGGTTTTCACTGGGTCCTCCAGTTTGCTCTTACTCTTACTGGTAAAGACGCCTAAGTGCAAGCGAATTAGTGAAATAAAAAGTTGAACAATGTTAGTCCTGAAATGACCTAGTTTGTGTCGAGTGGACATTAATCCTGATTTCTTTTTCCCCCCCCCCCCCCCAAACCGCTAACTGATTTTTATCCGTAATATACAACATTAAAAACATGAAGTAAAATTCAATTTTGGTTGATTTTAATCAATATTGATGTTATAATCTTACCATAAAAATATGGGATTCTTGTATCAACTATTTATGACACAGTGAACATCCTAAAATCATTACACAAGTTATGTATTCTACCAATATAATGCTTAAGAGCACGAATTGTAATATTAAAAGGAAAATGCAGACTACATGTAACCTCGATAATACAACAAGAAATGGAGGCATAGCACACATAAGCACTAAGTCCCTGTTGTTGATGGGAAATTTGAAGTCCGTATGAGGGTCACGGCGATATTCACACATAAAGGCTAATCCAAGTGGCCAACACCAAATAGTCGTTTGTAGAAAATTGTGGCTTAGCGCAAAAATTAAAATATGCGAATATTATTATTATTACGAACTGCAGGAAGCGAAGTGTGTTGGAATCAGTAGTAGTGTCTGGTTATTCGAGTCTAAAGATTCGTTAGAAGCTAAATGCTTGTTAAAATGTAAAGTTATTGATCGATTCGGCTGAAGTTTGATGTCAGGTCCTTGCTATAGACCCTGAACATCATGTTCCTTAAGCAACGTCCGCGAGTTTTACAGCATCTAACTGTTGCATCAATACTAAGCAATTCCCGAACTTTTGCATCCGTTGTGTTTACACGTGACTAATTAGCATTGTCCAGTCAGAGGTTGTAGCACATAACACACTGTAAACAAACACGTTTACGGCCGTTGAAAGTTTATTTTTTTTAATCGAGAAACTTGCGGAAAACCAGCAACCTTGGTGTCACATGTAAACATTTTAGCTAGAAGCACGAGACTAGGTATTCACGACGACTGATGAATCTGATTGGCTCCCAAGCTGGACTTGTTACAAAAACGAACTTAGTGGCGAAATATGCAGGGTATTACGTTAAGGCGGCTTGATAAGATGTACTTAGTTAAGGTGAGATCAAACCTTCTATTGAAGATGCCTGAACATGCCCTGAAAATTTCAAGTCTCTCTGCCCACGGGAACAGGTAGAGGAACGTTACTGAAATAGAACCGTTTAACCTATTGAGGTTATTTGTTACATTATATACATGTAATACATTTATCAATAAAAAATACTCCTACTTGTGTGGTAAAGGGTTTGATAAATAAATCATATCTACACAGCTGTGCTAAGTCAAGTTTAATATTTCACACTTTACTCAAATAAAAATATATACTTGCGTTTATTTTTATATGTTGAGGAAACATTTACATATTGTAAGATATTCAAATACATGATGGAATTGAAATCAAATATTCAGTAAGTTGGTGAATGCCGGGGATTTGACCTGTTTTATTGAACTTTGTTGACCTATTGATGCATCAATGGAATTAGAACATTAAGCATATATCTTACATATCAATAATCAATATCATGGAAATAGTTTTAATATATATATATTAAAAAAATATATATATTTGCTAGGCAGTCATACAATCTTAAATACATAACCATTGATTTACAAACATGATCATACTACCAGAAAAAATATCTTTCTTCCTTTAAAATATTTTATCGTGCCAGATGCTATAATGAATGATATGTGGTTGTATTGCTGAATTGTTTAATGCATACTCTTTCGATCATAAGTCAAATAGCATGGTTTTCGATCCCACACTTGTGTTCCCCCTGGGTCCTCTGTAATCCACCAACAGCTAAAGAACCTTGGCGCGTAAGCGAATTATTGAAATAGAATTGAACCATATGTTAGTCCAGGAATGACCTAGTTTGTGTTGTGTAGATGTTAAACCCCATTTATCTCTCTCTCCCTAATTTGAGAGAGTGAGTAGGTAACCGCTCTAGTAATCTGTATCGCTCTAGTAATGTGTATCACTCTAGTAATCTTTACTGATCTAGTAATCTGTATCACTCTAGTAATCTGTATCGCTCTAGTAATCTGTATCTGTTAATCTTAAAGACCACATCAAATGATTCAGAAAATTTTTACGTACGGGTACTCAATAGTTACAAAATCCATTTTACGGCAAGATCAAACTAATCTGATTAAAATTAATTCAGATATTTACGTTTTAGTATCCGACTGCCAAAAACGGTTTTCAAATTTTCAATTACAACCTTAATCCGGTTGATTGGCTGGTGACGTCACAGGCACTACACATAGTATACACATCATCTATACAATATATCACTGCCCGTGCAATTATATCACTGTATATACACACAGCCAGTTGACACATGTGTATTTGGTCGGTCCAATAAACATTTGACTGCCGTAATCATTAACGCGTAATTATTTACATTTAAGCTACATATCACTATATCAGTCAAAGCATTTTCAAAAGCCGACCTTTCTCGTCTTGAGTTGTAATAGATTATACATTTGTGACAAGAATATTACCGAGTGTATTTCAAGATGCCATATTACCGTTATGTTATTGAGAGTTGTTGAAATTTCAGCAAGGGAAAGGGGAATAATGTACCGGCGTTTCATAAATTTCCCAAGGATGAAATCGTACGGAAAGAGTGGAATGCGTTTGTAAACAATTCAAATCCTGATTGGCAACCTGCAGTCACAACAGTGATATGCAGTGAACATTTTACGAACGATTGCTTAATTACCTATACACACCCGGCGTGTGTATTTATTAACGCCTGACTGATTCCTTAACCCCCCTAATTAAATAAAACAATTGACTACAGAATAATTTGTTTTGTAATACATTTTAATTCAAGATCCATTTTAATATTTGTTTCATTATGTACGGCCGTTCTGTTTTCTCACGGCAGCGGTTTTAATACAATCTACCATCATGTGCAGTACAAACGATTCGAGATACATTTTCGTCAGTATTGTGGTTCTAATTTAGAAGGGTAATTATCATTTTTTGTTACACCGGCCAGATCAATTTGTAATAATGAATATCAAATACACTTGATCAAATGTGGAGTTCCTGGGGCCGTTTGGTGAGTGATTAAACTGTCAATTTAATTGTAAAATACTTGTATTCTTTATAAAAAAAAGTTAAATGATGTTAGACATTATGACCTTATCTTATCACAAACGTATATCCATCGAATGATTTATATTTAGATGTTGTTTAAACACCAATCAACAAATAATACGAGGCTACTTTATTACAAAAACATCAGTGAGCAAAGAAAAAGATAATTACCTAATCAGCATTCTTAATTACTTTATGACCCAATCACTGATTGATGATTAATGACAGGTATTAACAACACTACACTTGCGATACACATAGATAGTTAGGTGACCCTTCTCAATCTGTTAATTCTAACGTATATTGAGATATTTTTTCGTATTTCATTTTTGCGGTCTATTTCAGAGTGATAAAGTCAAATTCGCAAGCAGAAAGAAAGGCGTTGTACGTCGATAACGGATCGTCATTTACAAATCGCGTTTCAATCATGTTTGACGTTTATGATATATTTTGCGTGACCACATCTTTTAACTCCTATACTCTTTTACTCGAGGAAATTCGAACCACAATACTCTTCTGATGAAAATGTATCTCAAATAGTTGGGAGTGTATGACAATGAACGACCGTACATTATGAAACAAATTCTAAATTAAAACGACGATACTCTTCTGACGTACATGATGGTAGAGTTTATTAAAATCGCTGCCGTGAGAAAACAGAACGACCGTACATTATGAAACAAATTCTAAATTAGATCTTGAATTAAAATGAATTATAAAACAAATTATTCCGTAGTCAATTGTTTTATTTAATTAGGGGGATTAAGGAATCAGTCAGGCTGTATATAGGTAATTAAGGAATAAACATTCCGAACATGCATTCGGTCACTGTGACGTCACTGGCGTCTGAGGGGATTAAGAGTGTTTTCAATAATTGGCAAAGTCGTTTTTACGGGAGGTCTATTTTTAAGACTTTGAATGAAGATAGCTGAATTAATTTTAGTCGGATTGATGTGAATTTGCCGTAAAGTGGATAAAATAACCATGGACTGCTCACATAGAGAAATTTTTTCAGGGCCATTTTATGTGCACTTTAAGATAAATGTAAGTTATGTTGGATGAATAGATCAACTAATTATGTTCCAAATAAGTGCAGTAGGCTACCTTTAAAAAAAAGAAATTATATGCCATTAACTCTTATTTGATATACAGTGGTCAAATGCATGTTTAATTTTTAAATAACTTCTTAATAGTACAACGCTGTGCAAGCACTGTATCTAATCTATGCTATTTAGATTCATTGTTTCCATCAAGGAGGGGGGGGATGGCCGAATGGTTAGCGTGCTCGCGATGTATCACACGGCCTGTCATTGAGTCAACTGGCATGGTTTCGAATCCCCGGTTGTACGTGGCAAGGAGTTTGGTTGCCTGTCCAATCTGGTGGGTTTTCTCCGGGTACTCTGGTTTCCTCCCACTGCTAAAGACCCCTACATGCAAGCGAATTATGAAATAAAATTGAACCATATGTTAGTCCCGTTGATCAGCTGTTCTAATTTATATATAGGATAGTCTTATATTTTCAATGAAAATGAACTATTTACCGATACATGCTGCCACTGCAATCATGATACAATATCTATAGCGATTCTGGTGCTATGAAATGTTTCGTATGACAATTCATAACCTGGTGAATATTTTATTACCAAGAAGTAGAAACGGAAGTGATAAAGGGAAATTGTTTGCTTTCCCCTCTAGTATAATTGAGGTGGCTGACCTCTTTTCATTATGATGATATTGATTAAGGTTATGTTTATAATAGGAAAGCTGTTGTTTTCTATAAACAGGCTGTTAACTGGACAATAAATTGACTTATTCAAGACTAATTCAAGAAATTGTTTATTGAAAATCTATCTATACACAATTATAATTTTGTTTGCAGAAGAAAATAATATTATATTGATCTAAATTTAAGAAACTTCTACAGAGCTAGGTCAATGATGTTGTCTACAAATGCATTATTGAAATCAGAGGTCGCAGTGGATCAATATTTCGAGTTGAGTAAAAATATGCTGAGATTCCAAAATTATGCATTTTACCTTCTACATCTGCACAACTTAGAGCGTCTCCAAATACTCAATAAATGAGTAAAATCTATGTGTAACCACCAACCCACTCTGTGGTTGACCATGGACCTTGACAACACATTGATTTTAATCTTTCAGTTGGACAGGAAGCAAATAGCAAACTTGAAGATACTCCTTTAGGAATTAATTATTGAACTTCATAACATAATTATCTAAAATTATATGTATATATAATATTTGAAATACAAAAGATGAAAATTAATGTATATACAATTCAAATTTTGTGAATAAGAAATACTCCTCTAGGAATTAATTATTGAACTTCCTGATATAATTATCTAAAATTTGGAATAGGGTTTATATTCCTCCATTTGTTTGTTCAGTGGTGTGTATAGAAGAACTAGTTTGACAAGACTGATTATTATCAGGTAACCCATATTCCTGAAGCAATGGTCCAAGAAATCCCTCTCTGCCCATTGCTAGATTGGCTTCTGATTCTTGAGCTTTTGAGGGCGTGTGTGTATTCTTCCTGTTCAATCAAATCTATCCCATGTACAGGAACATAATAGCCCTTCGTTTACTATGGGATCTTCCCTAAAACTTTAGACAGTGATTTAAATTTAAGGTATTAAAAACGGTGAAAGTATTGTTCGTCCTCATACAGTATTGTTTGTCTTCATACAGTATTGTTTACATTTTGTTCTTGTTGATAGCCTCGTTTGTCACACAATTAGTTTTCCAGCAATATTCTGCTTATTCACTGGTTAATTGGGCTTAAAAAAAATCGTGAGCCATGACGTAACGTTATGAAAACATATTTGGTCCAATTTGGAACTCTGTTTCAAATTTAACGATTTTGTTACATGGTAAGCCATTGGTTGTTAATGGACTATTGACCAATGATAATTTAGAACAAGAATTTTCTCTATTTACAGCAGTGAGTAGTGGGATTAGCTCTAATCAAACAGAACACTGCGAGGCATATGCAGGTAGCCTGGACTGCAGTATTTACAAATTACATAGACATGTATTACTCAGGGGTTTCACTAAACTGCTGCTTTTGGGTCCACTAATTATAAGCAGAGGGCCTGACAAGGACAGCTGTCTAGTTGGTCAAATGGGACGAAAAACCGAGGTCCTGTGTACACACTGGCGTACATGTAAAAGATCCCTTGGCAGTTGGAATTCAATATTAGAGTAGGCCGTAGTGCTGCTGTTCGGGCAAAATTTCCCTCATAGTATACTGTATGGTGTATGCCTGTCTTCGTTAGCCCAGTTCGAGCATAACAGTAGGACGTTAACGGTTAAAACACATTTCATTTCATTTACATAAACATGTATTACACAAGGGTTTCACTAAACTGCTGCTTTCGGGGTCCACTAATTATAAAAGTGATTCAATGGTCTCGACCAAGACATTGTGTATCAAGTATAAATAATGTTCGACTGACAGTTGCCAGTAGCATTATGTGAAGTAATGGTAGGCCAACAATGATTTATAATGTGCATTTTGCCAAGTTATCTTCAAGACTTTATTATAACATGCTAGAGATATACTAGTGTATAGTCACTTTCTTAACTATCTTTTTATCAATAGTTTAGTTTTATATAAATCTCACTAACTTATTGCCATGTTTCTAGCATTTATCATCACGGAATAAATCGGCTAAAAGCAGTCGTCAACTGTTTGGTAAGCATGCTATCTGTTGTGTGTAGTATTAATATACATTAATAAACACTTTTCTTTTTTGTTGTCTGCACAAGTTCCTCTTAATTTAATTTCTGTTTCTAATTTCTAGTGCTCCAGCTAACTTTCAGACTTACATCCCTGAATTTTTTTAAAGATAGTTTGTGGGGGGGGGGGGGGGCGATGCGCAACTCAAAAGAAGACATTTTGAGGTGGAGCTTCCTCCCTTGACTTACTATCGTCTGGACTAATACTTGCTCTCCAGATCAGGGGTTCCCCTAACAACAAATGTCAGTTGCATGAAATATAGTGAATGTAAGCTTGATTTGAGGAGACCTGAACAAGTTCGAGTGGAACCGATGAGACCATACCACATTTCACCTTAAACTAGTTGTACTGATCCATCAAGTGCATGGAGTTGGAGGAGTCCTACCGATCAGGCTAAATCACAGCACGGAACTAAGTCGGTTAAAGCTTTTGGGCTGCTGTCATTATATGCATTTCTTACAATCCCCTCCCAAGTTTTTTCATTTAACAAGTAAGGGATGGGTTTCATCCATACGTGGGGAGCCAAGGTGGTTAAGTGTGTAAGACACTGGCTTGCAGGTCTTGAAATCATGTGTTCGCTCCCTCCATTGGCTGAGAAAGTTCATTAGGATTTTCCGGTCAGTGGTACGGACTGGAGGGTTTAATTAGGAAAGCTGTCTAGAAATTTGGGTGGGATGAAAAATTAGGACCCGTTTACACATTGGTGTGCACATAAGAGGTCCCTTTGCAGTTGGAATTCAATATAAGCGTAGGCCATAGTGCCACTGCCCGGGCAAAATTTCCCTCAGCACACTGTATGGCATATGCCCGTCTTCATTACCCCAATCAGAGCAGAACAGTAGGATGTTAAACCCCATTTCATTTTTGCATCTGTAAATGCAGAATTCGAGGGGCCTCTTCTAGGATAACCAAGCTCTTACTGGGGCTGTTCAATCAATACTCCCCCATTTATATGCATGATAAGGCATTGATACTTCGAACACTTCAACATATCTGTGGGTACTTCTTTTACAAATTTGTCCCATCTATTCGCTGCTAATGAAATACACTAATCTCATCACTATTTTTCCTATAGAATTAATGTGAGGCAACTGGGTCACTGTTACAGCACTGGTTTACATCAGAGTTTAATTTATATTGACTTCAAAAAGCATTGCATGTGGTGTAATCAGATTGTCATGCAACCAGGCGCTTATCTTGTTTTCTACTAATTCAAAAATTATTCTATGCTGCGAAACACTAGGGATTAATGTATTTTGTCTTCTTAAATTAATTTCTGTATTCTTTCATTATCTAGCACCTTTCCACCCTGACTCACCTCAACTTCTTTCTGAATTCACTTTTTGAAATCATGTGTAAACTTTTCTTTATATAAAGGCTAAATATTAATTTTGAGAAAAATTGATACCCGCTTTTTTGAATCCTTTCTTTGCAAAATCAACATTGAAGTATTGATTATTTGGGAGAGACTTTTGAATTAGCATAAACATTGTTTTTGTGAAATGATATGTTCAAAAAAAAATGAAACCCAAAAAATCAAGATATTTTTTTTTTGAAGTACATGTCACCAAAACCTGTTAATTTGAACAATAATTTGATTCTTTTTATATCTACATTTTACTATTTCTTGACATATAGTCAATGGCTGGCATTTATTGAATGGTATTTATTATTCATATATAGAACCATGTGTGTCTATTATTAACATATTATTGACTCATTTGTTTGTTCATTGGTCAAACTTAATATTAAATACCCCAAAACGTTCAGTTTCTTTACTCCATGCCCCGAGTTCACAAAGCTTTCTTAGACTTAAATTAAAGTGCCAATCCCGATAACTTTTTGGGGAATAAAACTGCTTAATTTGGTGTTAAAATCCTTTAAAATCCATAACCTAAGGCCCACCTACTAACCCCATATTTGTGATACGCTTGTAAATAACTTAAACCTCACAGTCTTCATCTGAAAATGGAGAACGTTTTATTATACAGTATCTGGATAAAACCAGACTTTTTTCTATAAAAATAATATGTAGGTGAAATTTACCTTTTGTTATCAAGTACAGGGCATGGGTCATTCACTGTATAGACCTCTCAAGAAACATTAATCGATTATCAGGTCACCCAATGAAAAAATTGACCCGAAATCTTAAAAGGGTTACGTGTCCGGATAAGCAGTGTTGACGTTCACGTCCAAACGACTCAATATTTTGAGCTGAAATTTTGAGACAAGGTAAATACACCATGCCACTATATTTTGGTCCATAAATTTCATAAATACTCGGACTTTAATTTTTGAGACTCTGTTCTTATCGGGATTGTCCCTTTAAGTTAAGAATATACTCAACTTTCAAACACTGTTTATGAAAAATATCTTTGATCCAGAAACACAAAACCTTAGTTTCTTATTGATGTTATTGATACTTCATAACAATAGATTTTTTATAATTGGCTATACTTTAGTTAAAATATGGTGAAAAACTTAAGAGTAAATTCTTAATTGAAGTCTGAGAATGAATGCATTGTGAAATTGTAATTGTCTTTGATGAAAGGTGAATTTGATATTAGATATAAATCGCTTTGTATTAGGTCATAATAATTTTGATGGATCTCTTTCTAATTTTCGATCAGTGCTGGAACAAAATCTGTAAGATTAAATTTTGTTTCAAAATCTTATGCAGACATCAATTTGCTTACTTCTTTTAGTTTTGTTTTGGACTAAAGCTGTCAACAGTGGAACACAAAATCTGTTATATATCTCAACTTTGACTCTTAACTGTGGATCTAACGTTTTAAATGAAGACAGATACCCACTTTACAAAGCAAATCAACAACACCAAACTTAATTTAATGAACACTTTGTATGTTTACGCAATTCCAAGAGCTTTATTAGTCGTTTTTTCCATGCACCCACATTAAATATGGACGTTTATTGTCGTCACCTCTGATTGTCTCTCAATAATTATAGATGTCTAATGCCATACCTTAATTAATATGAACAGGTCAAAATTATACAATTGTTTTTCCAAAACATTACCATGGCAACTTTAGCAAGATATGCATTTCTATAAAGCTAGAGGACATCTTTTGTTGTCCAGTTTTCCTCAGTCTTGAAATGAGCTTTGCACATTTGTTGAATGAATATGAGATCAGTACATTTACATTATCATCTTCATAGTACTTAGTGTATATTGCCACTTCCAAGAACCATGCTGGAAATCAAAATTTACTGATGGCAAAAAAAAATTTGTGGATCAACTTTTAAATTGTATGTTCTCTGTTTGTTTATTGTTAGATGTCCCACTTCAAAATTCTTATTACCCGGTACATTGTAGGCCCTAATACCTATAAGTCATTGGCAGCTTTACTGCTTATGGATATTGTTATTTCATGCTTTTATTTACCATTAATAATTTTTAAAATTTTGTTCTATCTTTTTAGAAGCAACGCCAACCAGAATCTCGCTAATGATTTGTAGTGATCACCAAGATGTCAAAAGCCAGTTTTTACCATTACATAATAACAATCGACCACCTCTGGCACGTCAACCAAATAAAAAACGATTCTAACTGCAGCCTCCTCATAACCATTTCATTAACAAGATTAATAACAATGACATCCATTTTTCTATATTGACATAGACAAAAATTTAATAATTATATCGTAATGTTTTAATTTATAATCGGGCTGGATTTATTTACTTCTGATATCTTAAAATACATGCTTATTCAGGGGCAGATCTATGAATTTTGAAAAAGGGGGGGGGGCACGCAAAATGAGGGCGTGGAGACGGGGCACGCTGCTGAGAGGGGGTGGGGGCCCCAAGAAAATTATCCGTCAGAGCTATTTGGCTGATTTTTTTTCGTCTAAATGTTTGGAAATCATAGAAAAAGAGCCTCAAAAGCGAGCAAAAAAGCTAGTTGAAAGGCACTTTCAGTAGAAGGGCACTGTCGAAAATTTGCCCCCCCCCCCCCCTTTGAAACCGCCTCTGTTATTGATAGATATTTTGAATTGTACAATTTGGAGGGATATTAAACATACATTATGCAAGAGCATAGTTAAATTGTTAACTATGATAGCGAGAACTTTCAGCTCTTTGTCTTATCTTACATAATGCCCCTTTAATACATCTTTTAATCCAAAGTGTTTGTCAAATCTTTTGATTAGGAGTAGGTCTACATTAATATGAAGAATTTCAAGTACCAAACCTCATGCCTCAGACAATGTCAGTCAGTTGTTGAGTCTAAACTTTATTTGTTTGATAAAGTTTATGCAATAGATTGACAGATATTATATGCATACAAAAACATATCTATTTGCATAATATTGATCAAAACAGTACAGTTTATTTGTCCATAATTTTTGATAATTGATATTATATTTCAATAATTGATTTACATAACGTGTCAAAATTATAAATAGTCTAAAATGACAAAAAACAAGAAATAAATGCTAGACATTAAAGTGTGAATTGGTGTGTCAATGTATACATTTCACTTATGGTGTTAAAGTTACTTTATGTAATATTTAGATAAATATCTGACCGTTCCTACAATAATAGATTAAGTACATAATAAAAAAAATGAAAATTTTGTCGAAATTTCTTTTTTTTAAGGAAAATTATGATTGAAAAGTCTTGATTATCCATTTTTACAATAAATTTTTAAATGGCAAGAGGGATTTAATCCATTGAATATTTCGGCCATCTATTGGTCGAGAGAACTGATTATCATTATTGTCTTGGCAGAATACATATATAATCAACGTGGGTGCGTGAAATAACCAGGTCTGTCAAGTGACATGGTTTTGATTCCCCAGTTGTACGTGACAAGGAATAGGGTTGCCTTCCTAACCTCTTAGCTTTTTACTGGATCCGCCATGTTCCTCGCACTTCTAAAGACCCCTACGTGCGAGCAAATTATTGAAATAAAAATTGAACCATGTAAGTCCCAAAATGACCTAGTTTGTGACAAACTAAACCTGAATTTTTCTCTCTCTCTCGGTTTAAGTACCAGAGTAGCATTAATTTCTTGTTTTAGTAGTAATCATTGTGATAGATCATACCCAACCATGTTTATTAATATATATTATACATCTATTATTATTGTTCATTTTTGTTTTATTAATATCAAAATGTTAAAGAAATTGTAATGTTGCTAATTGTTACAAACTGTGATAAAAGATAGTTAAATGTCTTCACTTTATTTATTTAATTTGGTGTCTTGTTACCCCAATGCATGGGAATTACCAGGATAATTTGGAAAGTGTAAGTAATTGTTACATGGTTGTACATATTGGCAAAATTTCCCTCCACATGTCACCATAAAAAATGTCCAATGGTAGTTTTCATTGATCAGTGCAGACAGGTTAGAGTGAACGATCTTCTTTGTATAGGAGTTAATATGGATATTTCTGTAAGTTGAAATAAAAATAGGTTGCCAGGCAACGAAACATACGCCCACATAGCAGCCAAATCGTCCGGGCAGTCAACAAGAGTTGTCGCATGTTAAGGAATTATCAGAAAATCATTAGAATTTGTTTGGTTTTTATAATCAAACGTTTCTTTTTAAATCGGATAACAATTTTGACCTCCAGAGGGACCACAAGCTAAAAAGGGCGATTTTTTGGACAATCAGGGGCCATCATTCAGGAAGTTACGATCCGATGGTCGCAAATATCGAAAGGAACCAAGATCTTTGGGTTATGAACATACATGTCAAGTTTCATCAAAATTGGTTCAAAATTGTGACCTCTATAAGGTCCACAACCTTGATATAACATATTTTCACACTATTCGCGTACAAACAACGGCCATTTTGTCCGTCAATTCTAGTCCAATTTTCACGAAATTCGAACTCAACCTTCATAACCATGGAACGGTGATATAATCAAACGTTTTTTTTAAATCGGATAACAATTTTGACCTCCAGAGGGACCACAAGCTAAAAAGGGCAATTTTTCGGACAATCAGGGGCCATAATTCAGGAAGTTATGATCCGATTGGCGCAAATATCGAAAGGAACCAAGATCTTTGGGTTATAAACATGCATTTCAAGTTTCATCCAAATCGGTTCAAAATTGTGTCCTCTACACTGTTCACAACCTTGATATAACATATTTTCACACTATTTGCGTACAAATGGCGGCCATTTTGTCCGTCAATTTTGGTCCGATTTTCACGAAATTCAAACTCAACCTTCATAACCATGGAACGGTGATAAAATCAAACGGTTTTTTAAATCGGATAACAATTTTGACCTCCAGAGGGACCACAAGCTAAAAAGGGCAATTTTTCGGACAATCAGGGGCCATAATTCAGGAAGTTACGATCCGATTGGCGCAAATATCGAAAGGAACCAAGATCTTTGGGTTATAAACATGCATTTCAAGTTTCATCCAAATCGGTTCAAAATTGTGTCCTCTACACTGTTCACAACCTTGATATAACATATTTTCACACTATTCGCGTACAATTGGCGGCCATTTTGTCCGTCAATTTTGGTCCGATTTTCACGAAATTCAAACTCAACCTTCATAACCATGGAACGGTGATATAATCAAACGGTTTTTTAAATCGGATAACAATTTTGACCTCCAGAGGGACCACAAGCTAAAAAGGGCGATTTTTTGGACAATCAGGGGCCATAATTCAGGAAGTTACGATCCGATTGGCGCAAATATCGAAAGGAACCAAGATCTTTGGGTTATAAACATGCATTTCACGTTTCATTGAAATCGGTTCAAAATTGTGACCTCTACACTGTTCACAAGCTAAAAAACGTGATTTTTCGTACAATCAGGGGCCATAACCCATGAAGTTACAGTCTGATACATGCCAATATCGAAAGGAACCGAGATCTTAGGGTGATAAACCTATGTTTTAAGTTTCATTGAAATCGGATAAAAATTGTGACCTGTAGACTGTTCACAAACAATTGTGGACGGACGGACGGACGTCCGGACGAACAGGGGCGACGACAATATACGTCCACATGAAAATGTGGGCGTATAAAAATACGTACTGATCTGTTATCACACTGACAGTAAAAAATGTTACATTGCAGCATGTATATGCCACAACATCTTGAAAGATAGGTTGCCAGGCAACGAAACATACGCCCACAACAGCTAAGTCGTCCGGGCAGTCAACAAGGGTTGTCGCATATTGTTTCGTTTATCAGTCAGGAGAACATTTACTATTTACAACACATGATAATCTTATTACGAGTAATAGCCCATTAAATAATTATCAGAAATGATTAGAATAGTTTTGATGGTTTGTCTCAAGGCCTTTGTCCACAAGATATTTCAAAGTGATCAAGTGCCAGAAATTATCAGATATCACTGAAAATCAAATAGGATTCTTCGTCTCATGACCCTAAACACTGTGTACAAATTTAAAGTCAATCGGATATTAACTTTAGCCTCTAGAGCGTTTACAAGATTTTTCAAAGTGATAAAGGGTCATAACTCTGGTAGTAATTATCGGATATCACCGAAAATCAATAGGCTTCTTCGTCTCATGACCTTAAACACTGTGTATAAATTTAAAGTCAATCGGATATTAACTATAGCCTCTAGAGCGTTCACAAGATTTTTCAAAGTGATCAAGGGTCATAACTCTGGTAGTAATTATCGGATATCGCTGAAAATCAATAGGCTTCTTTGTATCATGACTTTAAACACCGTGTATAAATTTAAATTCAATCGGATATTAACTTTAGCCTCTAGAGCGTTCGCAAGATTTTTCAAAGTGATCAAGGGTCATAACTCGGGCAGGAATTATCGGATATTGCTGAAAATCAACAGGCTTCTTCCTATCATGACCTTACATACTGTGTATAAATTTAAAGTCAATCGGATATTAACTATAGCCTCTAAAGCGTTCACAAGATTTTTCAAAGTGATCAAGGGTCATAACTCTGGCAGTAATTATCAGATATCGCTGAAATTCAATAGGCTTCTTCGTCTCACGACCTTAAACACCGTGTATAAATTTAAAGTCAATCGGATATTAACTTTAGCTTCTAAAGCGTTCACAAGATTTTTCAAAGTGATCAAGGGTCATAACTCTGGCAGTAATTATCAGATATCACCGAAAATCAATAGGCTTCTTCATCTCACGACCTTAAACACTGTGTATAAATTTAAAGTCAATCGGATATTAACTATAGCCTCTAGAGCGTTCACAAGATTTTTCAAAGTGATCAAGGGTCATAACTCTGGTAGTAATTATCGGATATCGCTGAAAATCAATAGGCTTCTTCGTCTCACGACCTTTAACACCGTGTATAAATTTCAAGTCAATCGGAGATTAACTTTAGCCTCTAGAGCGTTCACAAGAAATTGTGGACGATGGACGGACAGACGGACGGACCGACGGACGGACCGACAGACGGACGGACGGGGGCGACGGCAATATACGACCACATTTCCATGTGGGCGTATAAAAATTGTGTAGAATGTATGAACACTCTTTTTCATAACTTTATTTTTTATTTTAAAATTTGCGCCAGTGGCAGGCAGCCAGTGAGATGTCCCCACCCTTCCTTCATTGGTGACATGCATCCCGCCCCAACACATTGAACATACGAAGAAATAATGTGCACCTTTTCTTACATGTTTTTAAAATGTCGTTGTCCCTGTCCGTCCGTCCACAATTGTTTGTCGACTCTCTGCAGGACACAATTCTTATCTGATTTTGACGAAACATGAAATATAGGTTTATCTTTATGTCGGCTGCTCGATATTGGCATGTGGCCACTAATTATTTCCCATTGACTTTAATGTTAACCCTCGTCTCTTAAACCATTTGTGACTTTTTCCTAAATATTCGTTGGGTAAAGGGCTTTCTATCACAGATGGAGCAACATGCGGCAAACTCTTGCCCAAAAGCATGTATGAGGTTCTTCATGAAAAACTTGAGATAGACAATTAGGAAGTAGAGATGGCTAACCATGCAATTTTCGGCCCTCCCTTTCAATGTAACCAACCTCACAACTCTTGTATCCTTCCGCCTCAAAACCATGAATATTCCCCAAAACCTGGCAGAAAATGTATTTTCAAACCCTTTTCTTCCGACTCTACACCAAAAACTCAACAAAAATCGCCATGGGAAAGGGAAAGAAAGACTAAAAAAAACTTTTGCCCTTGTTTCGTGGATGACAGCCCACAAATATTTTGTGATCTGTGTCCATGTAACGGATCGAAACTTCATGGTTTATGGTCCCTGATTGTACAAAAAATCACGTTTGTGGGCCCTATAGAAGTCCTGATTTTTATGAAACTTGACATGCATGTTTAAAACTCAAAGATCTTGGTTCCTATCGATATTTGTGCTCATTGGATCTCAACTTCCTGAATTATGGCCCTTGATTATCCAAACTACAGTATAAGGGACAGAATAAGCATTGTGAATTTTTGTTGATTAACTGTTCTATGTTATCAATATCTAGCTCGAAAGTATAATGAAGTTCATTAGGACTAAGCTTGTTTGTAACAAAGCTTGGTAATTTGACCCCCCCATTTGCAATATTTCTTAATCTTGGAAGCTAGAGGGTGAAGAAAAACTTTTAATACTCAGTAAAATCTTTTATTTGTTAAGTATAACATATCAAGAAAAACAATTTTCACACATTAAGAATGTGTTCAACTGAATATAATACCAAGTTAATGTATAAAACACATAACAAATTATGACATGATAAAATACATACATTAAACATACATACATGAAACATGGCCTTAAAACGCGATTTTCACAACTTTATGAAACTGAAGCTATAAAAACCCAAAAAGCAGTTATTTGGGAACTGATGACACCTATATGACTACCAATCAAAATATACAGAAAACAAAACACACGGAAATGCATTAAAATAAAACTGCCAACTATCTGTTGCCTAGCTATATGAATTGTTTATTACTATAGGCACTAAATAGGATGAAGCATGTTGGTTATCGTATAATGTATCAATACATCCTCATCTGATCTTTTGATTTAAGTCAAGTTACTTACATTATATATCTAATACATAAACACAAAATAAACAATATAATCAGATATAACAAGCAGTTTGTATATCTTGTCGGTGTATTCAATAATTATCTACAGCGGTAGGTATAGGAAATATTCACTTGTCCTTGAAACATCTAATCTTGTTGATATTATTTCTCTCCAGGCAACACCCAAAATAATCTTTTGATGAAATAAAAGTTTTTCTTCTCCTCATAAAAAATAGAATTTTCCCTCCATTATATCATTTGTTGTCCGATTCACTTATCTGAAAAACAGAATTTTTGGTTTAATTTATAAGATGAATTTTTATGCATGGCAAGGTAGCTGAAATTAAAATCAACATATCTGATGGAACTTTGTGTCAACTTCCACCATATATTAGATGAACTTCAGCAATTAAACTCATAGAAATTCTTACATTTGCATGACTTTGGACTATATTAAAGTACCGAAAAAGTAACAAAGGAAATCAGCATTCTTGGGAACTGCATATTTCATGAGTCCAATCTGTCTCATTCAATAATTATATAAAACAAAGAATGCACACTTTACAGCTTCAAGCAAACTTCATGACACTGCTTATGAAAATCATGTAATCAAATGTCATGGGGTTATATTTTCTTTATGTGAGAAACCCTCAACTCTAATGAGGCATTATATTACAGTAAATCTGAAAACAAAACAACCACCACCCTATCAACTACAAATCTACAGTAAAAAAGAACAACTTTGGATATAAAGTCAAATGGAATAAAAATAAAAAATTCTATTCACTGTAGTAAATGTAAAGACTACTTCAGTGTGTAGTGACTACACTGTAGTCTTATATATACATGTATAGTTCAATGAACATAAATTCTGAAATAAAAAACACCATGATCCCAATAGAATGGATACAGGGAAAATAACAGGTCTGGTGTCTGGTGTGCGAGCTCAAAGCAATTTAATACACGATCAAATCTTTGAAACTCATAAAACAATAGAATGGACATCTATCTGTGAGAAACAGATAAAAATGTGATTAAAAAAATCATGGGGTTTTCAGACAAGGAAAAATATGCCCACATCACAGCTAAGTCTTTCTTGCAGCCCTCCAAGACCATTATTTGTTGGTAATTAGGAGCATAATTTCAAAAACTGATCAAGAGTAACAACCATGACATAATTGTCAGAAAAATACATAAAATTGGCTTCTAGTTCATCTATGTGCTATATCAAATGTTTGCATATCATTAAAACAAAACTGTATATGCAAACACTTTATGAATTAGCACCAGGATGAACTATGTATGTATATAATAGTACATACATTTAAATCTTAAGTCAATTAGATGATAACTTTTGGTTTCTAGTTTGATGGGCAGGGGTGACGACAATATACAACCAGATTTCAATGTGGGCTTGTAAAAATTGCAATGGAAAATGAAATCTAAGTCTAAGTGGTATAAAATGGATATCTACAAACTTCAACCTAAAAGATTTTTTCATAGTAATTACCTTGAACTATATGTAGAGACTTGTATACAAACTCTCCCTATAGATGAAGAACATGACAAAAGTATGACTTTAATGATGAGATAAATGAACTTGCCAGACTTATGAAGACCACAATATGCAGATGAGTAAACTTTTGAATAAAAAGCAGAAATTTCAACTGATGAAATGTGGGTAAACTACACATGTATAAGAACTCCTCACTAAATACTGTTTCATTTTCAAGATTTAAACAGGGCTAATGCTTCTTTTATAAAATATCATCTTGACTTTGTATTGTGAAAAGACCCACATAAATTAAGGGTTATACATTCAGTATTGTTCACAGTATTTTAAAATAAATTTACCTTTTCACCCTGTCATAGTATTCTAACATCATTTTCCTGATAACATAATATATAAGCTTAGAATATATTTGAGAAAACATTATCGCCAATCTATTAATCAAAATTACATCCAAGTTTGTCACTTATTTCTGCACCTTTCAAAAATATTCTTTCATAAGTTTCAATAAGCACATACTTGTAATAAAATTAATATAACATAACGCTAAATCTGTTTACTTCTAGGAAGTATAATTAAATTTTTTCTCGAACAATTTTTTCTTTTTAGAATCCAGTAAAATACACTAAAGGAAAGAAGTTAAATTAAACAGGCTAATTTTATGTAACCATGATTGAGCTACAGGGAAGGAGTTCGGCAGAATTCGGGAAATGGGAGAGGTGAATTTGAAATAAAACTAAAAACTAGAAACCAATTGAAAACTTGACATAGAAATGTAAACAAACTGTTGTAAACTGGTTTTAATCAAATCATTTGAATAAAATGATGGTTTTAAGGTAAAGAGGGGATTTCTACTGATTGAAACTACAAAATCCAATCCAGTTAATAGTGAAAGATAACTAACTCCAAAGTATAATATGGCCAGTTGTAGTAGAAAATAGATATAGATCTCCTTAATCCACACTATCAAGCAGCACAAACCTTTCTTCTGAATAGATGCTCCTATAAACAATACAATCATAGTAATCTAACAAACGATGATATAATACATGTATAACTAATGATGTAAACTATGTATGATATAATCATTATAACTGATAATGATATGAAGTTAATGATGTAAACTATGTATGATATAATGATTATAACTGATAATGATATGAAGTTAATGATGAAAGCATTGAGATAATGATGCTCATTTCTTACACAATATATTGCCCATTTCCCCCATATCAGTATGAAATCATTTTATCTAACAACTTTCAACTTTTACAGAAAAACAAAAATGTGACCATAGACTTGCTTTAAAACATGGAAGTATATAAATGAAAGGCAATTTGCAAAAGAAATTTCCAATATGACTTTGTCTACCTGCCAAATGAACAAAATATTTTAATTATAAAAGCATGATGATTTCCACTGAGTTTTCTCTTTCTCATGTGTCACTTCCAGATTTATATGTGGAATAACACTACTAAAATGATCTAAATGATGTAGACAGTATGGTATTAAATAATAGAAAGATAAGTTATAGCATTTTCTTGGCTCTAGTTACAAGAATATAGAATTACAACAATTCAAAACAAATCTTTAATGTAAATTAACTGAAACAAATATCAAGTTTCTATGTTGATTGAAAAAAAATCTTCCTATTTGGTTCTCTATTTGCTGCTTTAGCTTTAAAAAGTTATCATAATCCATTTCTGATTTGTTGTTCATTCAAAATTTAAACTTTTAATTAGCTGGAAGACATGTACATGTATGCTAGTCTTTTAGACTGACATGGCTTGGTTGTACACCCCCCTTTTATGATGGCTAATAATTTTAGTACTTATACAGCATTGTGGAAAGTATTTAGATAAGTGGAACCAGTCTAGTTATGAAGATATGATGCTGCAATTCAAACTCTACCTGCTTCTGCTGCGTCGCCTGGGACTTGGGGATCTTGAGCGCCCTCTTGACAGACTTCTACTTCTGCGCCTTGGAGAAAATGACCTGCAAACAGACCATATTATTTCGTTAATGCTTTGTATGATTTTCATTTATCATTCCTACAGTTTGAACCAAAAATAGTTGTATTTAACATAGCCAGTATAGAATGACTAGACTTACCGACAACTAAAAACGAAAGTGCATAAGTTATAGTTACATAAACTTGCCTTCTGCATGTACCTATGCATTTCAACTCTTGAAAATATCAAGTCAATAAGCTTACATTTCATAATACAAATTATAGCACAACCATGTGCATGCATCTGATTTATGAAATTTTTGGAAATAAAGTAGATCAATTGTGTAATAAATCTTAGTACAGTTAAAATGACAGCAATATGTAATTCATTCTTAAAGTAAAGTCTTTACTCTTACACAGGCCTTATGCAAGAATTAAAACTCTTGGTGCCATCTGATGGGTCTGATTATAAACAGATCTGAATCCGATCTACACCTAAACAGCAGTTGATAATTAAAGAGAAAATGGATAATCAAGACTTTGTTTGTTGTTGTATTAACAGTAACAATGACAATTCCCTTTATATTATCTATTTTTATTACTAGTACAGCGAGAACTATCAATGATGAGTCAGTAGACATTTTGGTAGTAATCAAGTTACAAATTGTGTTAAAATTATGAAAACATCAACAATTATAATAACCCCATGCTATTCTTATTTTAACTGTACCAATAAAATCACACAAAATATATTTAAAGATTAAAAGTGGTTTTAGAATTAGTGACACAACAACCAAACTATAGTGTATCTCATCAATTCCCCAATTAAAATTTAGGATGAAATGCACTTATTTTATCTGTCTAATTTCAAATATATTTATTGGTAGTTAAGAATGAAGATCAGAAGAATTACCCTGGTAACCTCTGAAATTATGTAACTCAACATGGGATTTTTTAGACATTTTTCCAAATTTTTTTTTTCATGGGATTTTGAAATACACTACAGTAAAAGTAAATTTTATACACTGTTATACACAAATATTTCTACTATATGATAGAGAGACAGCCTTAATCCTACACAAAACCCATACCCTTTTATAGAACTATAGTTGGGATGGACGAAGGGTGTTACGATGAATACCAGTAGTGAAATCAACTGGTAGATAATGGTGAAAAGTTGAAATCGATGATCGATGGAGGAATTGTTGAGCAAGGTTGATGTCTTGTGAGGTGGAATTGTTGAAGACTATCAGTTGGAGGGAGGCGATGCCATTTATTTTTTGTAGCTAAGTTGGAGAACTGCGCTGATTTATTTTTTGTTGAACAGCACACGCTGGCAGCAGCAGAAGCGATGTTAGGCTGACGTTATCGTCCCAATATTTGTATGGACGGACGAAGATGCCTTGTTTTCGGTGAACTGAGTGTTGTTCGTAGAGTTATCACTAGTAGAATCAAGATACAAGTACGCGGCGATCAACGGTGAACTCTAGTCTAGGATGTTGCAGAAGCCTGTAATTGTTGCATTGAAAAGAAAAGGAGGATTATGACCAATCGTTTTTAAATGTGCATAATATTTCCACTTTTTTTCAACATATAAATAAAGTAAGATAAATACATAGGCTAACAGAAATCAACAACATACACAAGGAATAAGAAAGAAACAATATTTTACATTTATTCATAAGTCCTTGAGAGGGACACTCAATTCAAATCTATGCTCATCGATATTGACATCCTTGAGATGAATTATAATCTGAAATCTAACCTTATCCATTTCTTATAAAAAAAAGTATTTATGGTTGGACAATCATAGGTATCTCATAATCGATTAATTTCATTGTTGTTACACAGCACTGACCCCAAGTTAGTTATGGTTGTTACCACATTATCCCTTCTCAACACCATGATCCCAAATTGTGACAGATTGACTTATGTTCTTACCTAGATCGGCCACGTCGAGGAGGTCTGTAGTCATCATATGAACTTCCTCCGCCACGTCTCACTGGTGGTCCACGACTTCCCCATCGTGACTTTCCAGAAGACATCTCTACCCTCACTCGTCGACCATTTATTCTCCTGTTAAAGGTAATATGTTGATTAAATGGAAGTAATATGGAAGCCAAGTTGTACCATTATTCGTATGTGTATCAATATAATTTCTTAGGATCGTAAGTCTTACATGTATCTTGTTAAACAAATGAGGGTTCACTGTCTAATCAACACAATATGTTACATGTACGATCTGTTATTTGGTCAGGTTTCACAGTTACAACAAAAGTGTTTTATTTGATTATTTAATCGGGCATCACAGTCTACAAAGTGATCGGTTTGAATACATTGTCATTGATTTGTAACGTATTCAAGATGAGTGGTTTGTTGCTCTTTTACTTTTTAAATTAATGTGTGTTTAGGGCGGGGGCAACAAATCAATATCTTTTTAGAGCAACGTCAGTTACTAAGACTAAGAATGGTAAATCAGGATTCAGGCCCAAGATGCTCCATGATGATGAATCCAAAAGATGTTCTAGGTCAGTACATTATTTCCCAAGGTGCCTGGTAATAGTTATGGTACTGTATTGATACATGTATTGTACTGTCTACTTCGTGTACATCTTCACCCAATAAGCTAATCTTAAATAACCACATTGTCAGTTATTTGTACAAAATAAATTCCATCTGAATAGGAGGTACATATGTACGAGTTTAAAATAAAGATTTAATTAGTTACAATATAATACTCCAGACAATGTATGATTCTTTGTGTTTCAGGGTATGAAACTAAACTTAATGACAGTGTCGAGTAGACAGGTTAGATACATGTAGCTCTGCATGTCCGTGTTCATAGACAACCAATACCTTTTCAGTTAATAAATCTGTTTTTTTTTGTCATGGAAACAACAATTCAGTAGTTTGTGTTGAAAGAAAGGAACATGTGCATGTGTGGAAAAAGACTTTAAAATGGTTCTGGTGTACATCTCGAAAAATAGATGTTTCAAGTTCGTTGACACTGCAAAATTATTGATTAATACAATGTAGTACTAGTTGAAAAATCAGTTTAGTTTAATTTGATCCACAGGGGCATGACCCAGCACAGATTCAATCAATGTGTACTGTCTACTGTTAATTTTGCACATCATCATGATACCATCCAAATTTATAAACCAGATGTTGCTCCATTCAATTGTGAACAGTATAAAAGATTTATAAACACTATCAGCCAGTACCGGTATATCAATAACATCAACTTACATAGCCCACACATCATTGACTAGAGTAGAAGTTAATGATTTATGATTTCTAGTATTGACAATAAGATTATATAGAGCCTACTATGTATTGATTTACTTTCTAGACATTAAAGATATCGGTAACAGTCTTTGACCTGTAGTTTAATATCAACGTTATTTACAATATGTTGACATCAGTTACAATCTATTTAAAGTTTAAACAATACTTCCGACAGAACGAATTACTGAATGCCACCACAGTTAAAATTATCATAATGAATGTAACAGAATTGTTTGATGATTTCAATATCATCAAGTTAATTCTGGGACAAATTGCAAAAAACAGTACCCATGACTATTGTCGATGTTCCAATACCTTAAAACAAAATTCATAACACTATTCTCTGTACATGTCTTCATGTCTTGAAGTGTAGTGAAGAGAAAATATTGGTAGTGCCTATCCATCAAAAGGGTGATTTATCGATCAACAAGGCTGTGTATATATAGCTGATAGAGTAACTCTTTTTTTTATTAGAAGGAATATAATAAACTGCTGAACTGTGTATGCTGTCAAATTTAACCACTCCACTTTATTAGTATTACTGTGTATTTCTTGATACAAGGGTAATTCGAAATTTTGCCACAGAACATTTTGACGCATAAGTACAGTACATTATCAATGTACGAAACTGGATTCCTAAAACTAATAAACTGTAAGCGGTTCTTCCGAAGAGAATAGTACAGGCTACATGTATGTCATTGGCTTGAAAGAAATTAATAAAACCATTATGGGAAAAATAAAGAAATTTCTAAAAACTAAACCCTTTAACCAAGGACCTATTTTTATTACAAAATTATGCTACTCACGATCCATCTAACCCTCGAGCAGCATCTTCAGCATCTCTTGGATCTTCAAATTCTACAAATGCAAATCCGGGAGGTTTTCTAGCTATCCACACATTTCTTAACGGTCCATATTTTGCAAATTTTTCCTCCAGTTCTTGTTTTGCTGCACCATAGCCTAAATCTCCAACATATATCTTACAGTCTAATTTCCAATCTTTGTGGTTGGTTGAATTACTTCGTGACATGATGAATTATAACATAAACCCTTAAAACAAACAATTAGTAAAACTGAATAGGGTCAGTGTGGATGAAGATTAAATCATTCATATTTAACAGGTTCCATCTACAGGAGATAAATGTACATTCATATGTTTTATCAATTTTAAAAGATAAGGTACCCTAAAACAAACAAAAATAGGGTCCAGAAAACAATGCTTTTTAATATCAATATGAAATAGTACACATGTAGATGAAAATTAAACCTTTCCTACATTCCATCTATAGGAGATATTCAATGTTTTACAAGAAAGGGTACTGTACATGTGTAGATCAGATATACAAAGTGGATACCAAAATGACCAAACCTCATCTCTGTCAAAACCACCCAAAGGTTTTCAAAATGTATGGTTGTTTTAACCTAAAATATTTTGCCCAACCTTGTTTAAGGTGGTTTCATCTAGAAGTAAGTATATGTGTAGGCCTACTACTATAAATTATAATAACCATCTTTTGATGGGCCTCTTTTAAACCCAATTGAATCTGAATAAGTACATGTAGATGCAAAACAATTAATATGGGCACATTTTAGCATGGATTGAGACACAGTAATCTTGATATAGCTAGAAAAGTGCAAATGACATGAAGAGGTTTTAAACACTAGATTTAGATCCCAAACTACAGACACTACAGTAATTGCTTCTTCTATTCAAAAAATTAAATACTGGTAGGCCTAAATAATATACATTCACTGGCTATGGTATTTACAATCACTTAGTTTTACTCAGGATGAAAGTCATTTAGGGCAGAAATAACCAGCTACTCAATTTCTGATCTGACAAACCTATAATTGTGAGGAAAGGATATAATTGCCATCCTAACTGTTTAGGCTACTTCTATTTCAGGTCAATCACAGTGTTGGTTTCCCGGCATTAAAACGTAATCATAAAGCAAATAGATAAGCAAACCCTTATTGGTTTTAACATACGGTACTCATATACATGTACAGGTAAAGGTGTGAACATTTCAAATCGGTGTTACTGACACTGTTGATTGGCATTACTTATGATGAGGCCATTCGGCAGAATACGATTCTTAGAAAATCAAAATGACCCACGTCCAAGCCCTACCCTAAATGAACGGGTTTTGAGGGTTGAAACGAAGAGCAATTAGCCTTAGCTAAAATAAAAATACTAACACAAGTTAAAGCTAAACCTAGCTTTACGCCTCGCGGATTAGCAGAGTTGAACTTTTTATTTTATTTATACTCTACAGAAAACAATGGCTGACCTCTCTCACTAACTATAGCATGTGCCAACCAAAATTCAATTTTTGAGCTAGGGACCTAAAACTTTGCATACAGTTAGAAAAAAACCTGAGAATCATTAATCTGTTTAAATTTTAAAAATCGGTTCAGAACTTTTATTTTTATAGCTGGTTTTATATACCCATAGGTAAACAGCGTTTTGCAAAATTCCGTCAAAAACGGGCAAAACTGTTAAAATGATAATTTGACACACTAAATTACTTTGGAGCAGGCTCAGATTTTACTCACATGTTCTAGGTATACACAATAACTAAAATCAACCACAAAAATATTGTTTTTAATATTTATTTGGATATAACTGAAAGGAAATTTGGACATATTTCGTACAGAAAAGTAATAAAAATAACTATAAATAATACAAAATCATAAAGAAAATCATTAGATCTTAAAAATTGGTTTTCTGATTATAGAATAATAAAATCAAACTAGGAAGTATGTTTTCTTTGACCAGATATTAAAATATATGAAATTTAATAAATTTAATAAAACAAAAAGGAAATGAAACAAACAAAAACCTGTTACATTTGGGTAGACCTACATGTATTTACTAAGTTTATATGAACAATAAAACTATTTCAATAATTTTTAATGGGGACAACAGTAATGGAAATCTTTCTTATTTCTGACTGGAATTGAAAAAAATAACAACATATATATAATTACAATAGCTGAAAAATACATTGGGGAAACTGGTTTTCTTTCTGATGTTGAAATAATAAAATCAAACAAGAACTGTAAGTTTTCTCTCAATAATTTTAAAATAACGTTTTTTTTTTATAGGCTATCCTTTATAATGTCAATGATTTCAAGTTTTCTCTAAATAATTATAAATATAAAGTATCAAAAAATAAAACTTGATAAATAAATCATATACAAACAAAACATATATATCAATAAAAACAACTATGCTGCTCAATTTCAATCAAATCTTTTACTTTACCAAGTTCTAGGAACCTGAAAAATTATAGTAAAGTTATATGATTAAACAATATAGATACCGGTAAACAATATATGGTATGATTGATAATTAAAATTAATGCAATTGAAAAGAACTTTTTAAGAAGACTGGCATACGGCATATACGCCGTGCGATGAAGAATATTTTTTATTTACCACGAAACTGATATAACATACAATTCAAACTCATTTTATTTCTTTCGTAAATAACAAATTCAGTCTCAAAGAATTAAAATTGTTAATAAATAATATATTTCAAGTATTTACTCGCATTCGCACGTGTGTAACGGTCGTCTAACTGTATAGTCTCGATCAGCAGTACTTCTCAGTGTAAAGCGTACGGCGAATAGTTGTCTGAATGATAGAGACTACATTTGACACACCTTCCGCCATGACAGTATGGCCGATAAAATTTCAGTCATCTCAGAACAATTGAATTTTTACAACTTTCACGTCCACTTATGGAAATAAATGAAGGTGGATCTTATCAAGGAATATTTTGTCCATAATTTAGAAAGTTTTTTTCCCCTCCGCATATTCCACGAAAAAAGTTACAAAATTCTAAACTTTTCAATCGGAGAAAAAAAATATTCTTACCTTGTTATATGTGACAAACTTTCCATGCGGAGCATCCTTGGCATCTTATCTAACTGTTTTCGGTTGAATGAAACCGGTATCAATTGCAGGAAATCGACACGAGGCCGTAATGCAAGGCATACTTTTCGCGAAAAAAAAGCGCCATATTTGTGACAGCCAATTAAGAAAAAAGAGTTACGTCCCCTTTTTGGTTGGCACACGCTACTAACTAGTGTCTCTATAGTTCTAAAACACAACAGCAATTATTCTAATCCTATATCTCCTTATCCAGAAAGACAGTGTATATTTATCCAAAACACAGAGACATTCTTACACTCCAATATAAACCTTAAAATAAAGATATTTTGAGATAAAATTACATTAAATACCAACCAACGCTTTTGATAATGCACTTCACAGGCATACAAATCAGTCTCGCACAAATTAAAGTAGGTCACTTTTCATTGGCTAAAATTCTGGAGGTGTGCTGACGTTTACAGCTGTCACGTGTCTCATTGGTCAAGTCAACTTAGGCTTTTGATACCAGATACCAACGTGTTTATTATAACTCTATTAAACGAACGGCACATGGATTTTATTAGTGTGCCAATAATGCTTGGATAGAAAGTGTATTTTCCCTAGCAAAAACATATTTTAACCCTGTTAACTTCTATTTGGTTGAAAGTGCAATCAACATCTGAAACCCTATGATTAGTATTATTTCAATATTTATTTGCCTATTTTAATATCCAAAGAAAGAGCCGCGGTTGATCACTTGAGTATGAATAGATTTTATACCCGAGGCGCTGGAGGCACCAGCCTCCTCGCGAAAAAAATCAAAGAAGTTGAAAAAATAAAACGGGAGAAATATGTTAAAACCGATGAGAAAAATGAAAATGTACTCTAGTTAGGGAGGGCCCTAAAGGCAGACAACAGGGCCCTCTGGCCAAGGGAAAGGGCCCCCGATTCCGAGTCAATCCACTACTGAATGAGAGTGCAGTCAAAGCATTGGCATGAAAATCATCAATCAAGAAATCACCTTTTCTCAAAACCTACTAATTATCTATCCCCGAAAGAGATGGCTTGGCTTCTAAATTTGTTTCGCATTCAGGCTTCAGACGGGTATCGAATTAGGCCCCGGCCCTCAGATTAAACCGGCGCCGGGGGATATGGCAGATCAGAATGCATTAAAATGATTTCTATTTTGCAAAATTTCTCGACCTCCGCCCCCTCCCCCGAAAAAGGGCCACGGTAAACCTTAAAACGCCCCTGTCGAGTAACAAGACTTTGGCTTACAAGTTTAATCCAGGGGCCTATTTCACGAAATTTTAACAAAGATAAGATCCCAATTTTAGTAATTTGATTGGATAATATTAGATTGATTTTAGTGCTTAGCCAATCAAAATTGAAGTATCTACTAAAATTGGATTTTATCTTAAGTTAAAATTTCGTGAAACAGGGCCCTGGTCTTTCACGAAAAAGTTGTTCCGGATTTTCACCACAGTGGACCCCTTTGTCAGTTATGCTGGATGGAGGATCAACCAATCAAATTGCTTATCTCTGCTTACCCTAAGCGGAAAATGCTCATCTTCGAACTCCATCAAGGCATTGACCTAATAAGTTATCGTGTCCCAAAGCATCAACCAATCAAATTGCTTATCTCTGCTTACCCTAAGCAGAAAATGCTCATTATCGAACTTAGTCAAGGTATTACTGTAATGAAACTATACACCAAGTTTCATCACTTTCACTTAATTATAACTAAAGTTATCGTGTCCCAAAGCATCAACCAATCAAATTGCTTATCTCTGCTTACCCTAAGCAGAAAATGCTCATTATCGAACTTAGTCAAGGTATTACTGTAATGAAACTATACACCAAGTTTCATCACTCTCACTTAATAAGAACTAAAGTTATCGTGTCCCAAAGCATCAACCAATCAAATTGCTTATCCCCGCTTACCCTAAGCAGAAAATGCTCATCTTCGAACTCCACCAAGGCATTGACCTAATAAGCATATACACCAAGTTTGAACATTTTAACTCAATTAGAAGAAAAGTTTTTGTGTTCCAAAGTTTCGACCAATCAAATTGCGTATCGTTCTGCTTAACCTGAGCAGAAAATGCTCATTATCGAACTTAGTCAAGGTATTACAGTAATGAAACTATACACCAAGTTTCATCACTCTCACTTAATTAAAACTAAAGTTATCGTGTCCCAAAGCATCAACCAATCAAATTGCTTATCTCTGCTTACCCTAAGCGGAAAATGCTCATCTTCAAACTCCATCAAGGCATTGACCTCATAAACACATGCACCAAGTTTAAACATTGTAACCCAATTACAAGGAGAGTTATTGTGTTTCAAAGTCTCGACCAATCAAATTGCGTATCGCTCTGCTTACCCTGAGCAGAAAATGCTCATTATCGAACTTAGTCAAGGTATTACTGTAATGAAACTATACACCAAGTTTCATCAATCTCACTTAATTAGAACTAAAGTTATCGTGTCCCAAAGCATCAACCAATCAAATTGCTTATCTCTGCTTACCCTAAGCGGAAAATGCTCATCTTCGAACTCCATCAAGGCATTGACCTAATAAACACATACACCAAGTTTGAGCATTCTAGCTCAATTAGGAAGAGAGTTATTGTGTCCCAAAAAGTGTGACGGACAGACGGACAGACGGACAGACAGACAGACAGACGGACGGACGAACCCATTTTAATAGTCCCCCAACTTTCTTCGAAAGGCGGGGGACAAAAAAATATAACCCTGCTGTTTAAAATCATCATGCATATCCCCTTATCTAATAAGAAAACAGAAAAACTAGTACATGTATATGTACATTTTACACACTTACATTTAATATGGAAGTTGTTGAGTGGACATTAAACCCCATTTCTTTTTCTCTCTCTCTTTTTTTTATTGAAGTCACCTGTGTAGTTTAAAGCTGCAATTTCATATTTTTAAGTTATATTTTTAAAATATATGAAAATAAAGCCTTAAATAGATGATATCTATAAACAGTCCTGCCTTGTTAAAGAATAGGCCTATTCCTATTAATCCTATAATTATTGCCAGTTGAGAATTCGGCAAAATATCATCTTCAAATTCAAACGTTTGAAGATAGGTATTGCATGGGGGTAATAGAAAAACAAGAGAGGTAATTGTGTTATTATTTCCTGTGTGAAAGATTTCTAAGAGTGGGAAATAATGCCTATGATCGTATAATAGTGAGTTGACAACCTATCAAGCAAAAGAGCCAGACATAGAAATAATTATGTTTTGACTTTCTAAGAAAATATGAAATTATCGCTAAATGACTGAACTTATGAACACTGAAGCAATACAGGACGGAGTTCTCAATGATATTGTCTCAGAAACCATGTGGGATTTTTTTTTAAAAATAGTAAATAGTTTATTTGCAAATACATACATATAAAGTACATGTGTATATACAAACGGGATCAGAACAAATTATACAATTTACGAATCTTCTCCCAGTATAATGTAAAATATTTACAAATGCCACTGAAATTTAATTTACTACATAGTTATATACATACATGCTACCCATAGAGCTGTATATATTGACATGCTACCTTAGGATAATTTGACCATGTCGTTACATACTAAGTGAATATTAATAGAGATAAACCACTGTCGAAATACAATACTAGCTACAAAGTACATGTGAATCTTTTCGTTTCTTTAATATAATTTTGTACGGTGTGAAATATATGGATATTAAAGAATTTGGAAATAGTGTAGAGCCATCTAAGCAAATTTTATGCAATTCAGTTCGTGGTAGTTTGGCTATAAAGCCAAGTTTATCGAATAAATGATGGCGCTGCAGCCCATATTTTGGGCAGACAAAAAAGTAGTGAAATAAATTTTCAATGCTTTTATTGTCACATGTGCAATATGGATTTTGAACGATATTTGATTTATCATAATTTAGACCACTACAGGTATGGCGTATACGATTATGGTAAACTAATAATTTTCTGCTGCCGATGTTTCTTAACTTTGGAGGTTTGACTTTAGTTTTTATATTGGTTTTAAACTCCGATAAAGATATTGTGGATTTTAAACCGGGACGTAAACTATTGAACTGTTGGATGGTTTTAGGGAAAAAGGAGTTTTTTGTTACAGTTAAACGACAAAGTGGTACTTTTAGATCATTAGGCCTACAGTTCCCCACAGGCCCGTAGCCAGCTTGCTGGCTTCGGAGGGGCACTGAAGTTTCTAGGAGGGGCACACCCGTTACAGTCTGCAGTAGGTATTTTAGAGTTATGGTTGGCAAATTTTCTTTCGAGGGGGCAAAACATTTTTTTCAGGTGGGGCATTGCCCCCCCCCCCTTGCCACCCCCTGGCTACAGGTCTGGTTCCTCAGATTATAATTATTGTTATGATAACCGATTATCTCTTGGAGACAAGACGGTCCGGTTTTGTGAATAAGCTTATGTAATATACATCATAATCGTCTAATCTTTCTGCGATGGTGTAATTTAGACCATGCAGTTTCAAAATAGAGCGATTCACGAGATGAATAAATAGTGCATCCTGTTACCGTGCGGGCAGCTTTAAGCTGTAATTTCTCAAGTTTTTCAGAATTATAATTTGAATAGTCTCGGTCACCCAGACCCCCCTAGTCTTCAACGCACGTAGAATATTTGTTTGGATGATAAGAGACTATAATTTGAACAGTTATCCCATTCTTCGCAGCCATACTCAAGAGTTAGTAAGATATAATTAACATTTATATAATGTATTTAAGTTGGATTGTGTTAATTGAAATTTAGCTCTACGTAGGTGGTTTAGTTTAAACGAAGCTTGTTTTATTATAGATTCAATATGATAATTCCATTTAAGGTCATCTTGGATATACTAGATGTTTATGAACGGAAGCTGTATGTAGATACGTGCTTTGAAATTTAATATTTAAAGGTATGACAATTTTGTTAGTGAAGATCATTAATTTAGTTTTTTTCAGGATTAAAGGTTATTAACCATTTATTAGCCCACATACACAACTGGTTTAAATCATAATTCAGTGCAGCTTAACATTAGATAAATCTGTTGAAGAGGAACATAGCGCTGTGTCATCAGCAAATAATCCCGTTAAGCCTTCAGTTGATCAGATACATCGATTATATATACTCGTCAAAAAAAGCAACGCACAACCCATTTTTCATCATTTTTTTTATTTACACGAAGTCGGTCTTTCCATAAATCGTACTTGTTTTAATGTCATTATGTAAGGATAAAAGAAATCCATTGTTGGTTTTAAATGTAATGATACTAATTGTGACTGGTCATAATTTTTGTCGAAATTTGTTATCGTTTGATTGCACCAAGAAACATGGATTTAACAACTTCGCGAGCTTTAAAATCCCGGGGTTCTCGGTTCCCAAATCAGTTGCACATGTAAACACTCAAGGAACCAAGTGATGCCACATCTGAATGAAGACCAACGCGATAACGCTATTGGTCGATTACAGGCAGGTGAATCCAAGACAGATGTAGCCAGCTTGCTAAATGTTTCCCTTAATTTCATTTCTCGCCTTTGGGGTACGTACCGACAGCGAAGTTCAACACGTGACCGCCCAAGCTCAGGCCAAACAAGAGTGACCCCACCTGTCCTGGATCGTCAATTCCAGTTACGTCATTGGCGTAAATGGTTTTCAACAGCGACCTCTACTGCAGCAGCAATTCCCAGACGGCGTAAAATCTCGTACCAGACAGTCCGTAAACGCCTACGTGAAACCGAATAACGAGGCAAACGTCCCCGTTAGAGCTTCTGTTTTGAAATACGCCGACACCATGAAATCCAAATTTAATGGGTTCAGACACCGAGGGTATGGCCACAGCAAAACTGGAGAGCAGTTTGGATGAGCGACGCTGTTTTGTTGCAACAAGGCGATGGCAGAGCCAGGATATACCGACGACGAAATGTAACTCTGCGTTTCTTTTTTGGGAGAGTATAAATCAAAAAAAGCAGAGGACCAAGAATAGAACCCAGTGGTACCCCAGAATTGGTAGAAAAAGTATCAGATAAACAATTTTCTAACATAGGAATTTGATTTCTATTATTCAAGTAATTTGAAGTTAATTCGAGACAGTCATCTTGGATTCCATAACTGTTCAATTTATGCAGCAATCCTTTATGCGAAACTTTGTCGAACGCTCTGGAAATATCGCAGAACACTAAGCCTGTGTATTCTTTTTGTCCCCCGCCTTTCGAAGAAAGTTGGGGGACTATTAAAATGGGTTCGACCGTCTGTCTGTCTGTCTGTCCGTCACACTTTTTGGGACACAATAGCTCTCTTCCTAATTGTGCTAGAATGTTCAAACTTGGTGTATGTGTTTATTAGGTCAATGCCTTGATGGAGTTCGAAGATGAGCATTTTCCGCTTAGGCTAAGCAGAGATAAGCAATTTGATTGGTTGATGCTTTGGGACACGATAATTTTAGTTCTAATTAAGTGAAAGTGATGAAACTTGGTGTATAGTTTCATTACAGTAATACCTTGACTAAGTTCGATAATGAGCATTTTCTGCTTAGGGTAAGCAGAGATAAGCAATTTGATTGGTTGATGCTTTGGGACACGATAACTTATTAGGTCAATGCCTTGATGGAGTTCGAAGATGAGCATTTTCCGCTTAGGGTAAGCAGAGATAAGCAATTTGATTGGTTGATACTTTGGGACAAGATAACTTAGGTTCATCTTGATTGATGATTTTTATGCCAATACCATGACTGCATTCTCATTTAGTAATGGATTCGACAGTAACAGTGTATAGAAACGATTGACTTGGACACGAGGGCCCTTTCCCTTGGCCCGAGGGGCTCTTTTGTCCCCCTAACTAGGGTACATTTTCATTTTTCTCGTCAGTTTTAGCATTTTTCTTTATAAAACACTTTTGGATGACACTTCGTGTACAGTTTGATTGCTCGATACATTGAAAAAAATAAATGTGCGATTAATTAATATGTGTCTTCTATTTATTTTGGGATTTCGGCGGGGGACATCAGCCTCACTGTTGGCTTGTTTTTCTAAAGAATTACAAATGTATTGATATATTTCTACGAGTTGATGTACCGTAGATATGCCTGATAAAAACCCTGATTGGTACTTATTAAAAAGTTCATTTTTTTGAGAAATGACTTGAAAGATTCTGATGAATCAATCCTTCGAAGACTTTAGATATACTTACTATTCAGTAGGGAAATGGGTCTATAATTTTTTGGATCCGACCTATCTCCTTTCTTACACAGTGGGATTAGTCATTGTGGCCTTAATACAGAATTTAAATTTATTATCCAACATGATGCATCAATTTCAGATAAAGTTCTGGATTGAATTTTCCAAAGTCCACAGTAATTTTGCCCCATCTCATACAAGACACAATTCGTGCTCAAATAGTCAAACAACCATAGCCCTGCCACTCCCCTAAAAACTTAAACTGAATTAAGTAATCAAGACAAAAAAAAAACCAAGCCAACAGTGAGGCGGATGTTCCCTGCCGAAATCCCCAAAATAATAGATGACATATTAATTAATCGCACACTTTATTTTTTTTTTTAAAAATGGGACAATCAATCTATACATTAAGTTTTATCAGAATCAAGGTAATCTTGTTCCAAAGCATCCACCAATACAATTGATTAGCTCTGCATAGCTTCAGCTTAAAATGGAAATCATTGAATTCGGTCAACACATTCACCTAATGAACATTTATATCAAGTTTAAACATTCTACCTCAATTGAAAGCTGAGTTGTTATGTTCCAATGTCTTGACCATTCTCTCTATCGAACTAAGTCAAAGTAATGATATAATTAATACTGAGTTTTATTGCTCTCACTTAATTGTAACCAAAGTTATCATGCCTCAAACCATCAATCAATCAGATAGCTTATCTCTGCTTACTATAAGCAGAAAATGTTCATTATCGAACTCGATCAAGGCATTCACATAATGAACGCCTACACCAAGTTTGAACATTCTAGCTCAGTTAGAATTATTGTGTTCCAAAGTCTCAGCCAATAAAATTGCTTATCACTCTGCTTACCCTGAGCAGAAAAATTGCATTATATAACTTAAGTCAATGTACTGGTGTAATGAAACTACACACTAAAGTTATCGTGTCCCAAAGCATGAACCAATCAAATTGCTTTCATCTGCTTACCCTTAGCAGAAAATGTTCATCTTCAAACTCCATCAAGGCATTGACCTCATAAACACATGCACCAAGTTTGAACATTTAACTCAATTAGAAGGAGAGTTATTGTGTTTCAAAGTCTCGACCAATCAAATTGCTTACCGCAAAGTTACCGCTTTGCTTAACCTAAGCAGAAAATGCTCATTATCAAACTTAGTCAAGGTATTGATGAAATGAAACTATACACTAAAGACATTGATCTAATAAACACCTACACCAAGTTTGAACATTCTAGCTCAATTAGAAAGAGTTATTGTGTCCCAAAAAGTGTAACGGACAGCCAGACCAACGAACCCATTTTAATAGTCCCCTGCTTTCTTCGAAAGGCGGGGGACAATTACTTGAGAAATACCCCATTTTAAAATTGAGATAAATTTCATGCTTTACCATTGTCTTGCCCAGTTTCCCCATGTGCATCCAAAACAAGTTCTACATACAATTATTTGTAATAGTTCTACAAGGGATTTTAACAACATTGATACCCGTAACTCAATTCTCTAGCTAGCAAAACATAAATCAGTCAATATTTTATTTTTATTTTATTCATCCACAGTGGCATAAAATGACAGGTTAAAACAGATTGTCAACAATTCGAATTTTTTTGTATTTTCAAGTAACAAGTCAATTTTCTTAAATTAAATAGTCAACATAACTTTGTAACAGTTGCAAAAAAAAAAAAAATGCTATTGCATTTTGCATTAAGTAAAACCATTTTTATCAACAAAAACAGTTTATAATACACATTGTATTTCTCCGTTTAGGACTTTTCAATCATTTTATAATAATTTCTGACAAGGCAATATTTACCAAGAGGTAGTTCTAGTTTCAATGAGTTTACTGCATAAATAATATTTTTATTGTATTTTAACTATTGTTGACCGCTTAAGTCATTACATTCTTCAATAGAAGATTTTTTTTTTTTTCAATTTTTTTTTTATTGGTGTATACATATATGGATGGAAGAAAATGTACACATGTAATGAAAGTAAAAAATACAAATAATTTACATAAATTGTAAATTGTAGAATTCATTGAAACAAGTCAAATGTAACAACCTATTATAATTTACTGATATTGTGACATGCAATCATAGAATAAAGATTTTCTTAAAGACCCATTCTCAGTTTAAATCACTTATGCAAAAAGATCTTCTGAATTTCAAACATTTTAACATAGACCAATACATCTGATAATAATGCTTAGTAAAATTCCAGAAAAAACCATCATGTCGATTACAACGGCTGTAGAAACCACATCTATACAATTCAATATTGCCCTATTTAGCCTACAAGTTTTCAAATGAATCATTTTTATTTAATTAGACCTAATGCTAAACTCTATCTAGCAATTTATAACTAGATAGATATCTTGTTTCTTCTATTGATGAGTTAACCAAAGATCAAATATTAAACTATAAGCAAAATTAGGCTATTTGAAAATCTTATGACGATCTAACTAGAAATGAGTCTTTAATAGTACTGTTTCTCTTCTTTTTTTTTTATCTGGCATTAAATAAGAAGGGTAAGATGGTGCTGAACATGTCACAGTGTCTGTCGGTTTCTTCCAAAATTTGTAATAATAGCACTTATTTTATTCTTCCGTTTATATATATAGACATATTCACATAAAACGAAATACAATCACATCGCAAAATAACTTTATAAAGCGTGTCCTGATAGAATATATAATGGGAGAGTTATCTCCCTTTCTAAAGAGGCAAGGACTTGAAACAACAAGGTGTATTATCTATTGGCTAATATCACAGATGTATCACATATTATGGAACAGAAAATAGTAGCCTGTGGAATCTTGGTGTAGCATCAAACATCCGAAGAAAACAAAAATCATTTGATTGCAGCAAGGAAATATATCGACTAGTTAGCAGTGTCTGTGCGGGAAAAGTCTTTGTTTTAGTAGTTCTTGAAGGAATTAAGCTGAAGCAAGAATATGTCACTATCACACATTATTCATTTCTTCTCAAATAGAAGTTTATTTCACTTGCTGCTTTTATGTTGAGTTTATTTTTCAAATATAAAATAGTAAGCCAGTCAAATAGTATATTACTATCGCACACACAACTTGTTAATTTCCCCCAAAATTAAAACTTGGTGGTACTGATGTGTTGGTGAAATTATAGCCTCCTCGTTCCTCTATTTGCTTGGATTCTGAAATACAAATAGTAATAATAATCATGTTATTAAGTAGATATAACATTGTATTAACCATTCTTCATTCAACAAATCTGGAAATTTTCTTAAAGGGCCAATCCCGATAACTTTTTGGGGAATAAAACTGCTTAATTTTGTGTTAAAATCCCTTAAAACCCATTACCTAAGGCCGACCAACGAACATGATATTTGTGATACGCTTGTAAATAACTTAAACCTGACAGTCTTCATCTGGAAATGGAGACCGTTGTATTATACAGTATCTGGATAAAACCAGACTTTTTTCTACAAATATAATATGTAGGTGGAATTTACCCTTTGTTATCAAGTACAGTACATGGGTCATTCACTGTATAGCCCTATCAAGAAACGGGAATCGATTATCAGGTCACCCAATGAAAAAATTGACCCCAAATCTTAAAAGGGTTACGTGTCCGGATAAGCAGTGTTGACGTTCACGTCCAAACGACTCAATATTTTGAGCTGAAATTTTGCGACAAGGTAAATACACCATGCCTCTATATTTTGGTCCATAAATTTCATAAATACTCGGACTTTAATTTTTGAGACTCTGTTCTTATCGGGAGGGTCCCTTTAACTCAATGGAGCAAAACACATAATGAAATTCTTAAAAAAGTTGTCCAGAGAGGGATGGTGTTTGACTAACACATGGATCAATTTTATTGTAATAATTTGCTTGCACGTAGGGGTCTTTTAACAGTGGATGCTACCATAGAACACAGAACAAATCCACAAGGCTGAACTGACAACCTTACTCCTTGACAAATGAGAAACTTGTGGTTCACAATAATTAGAATTAATCTCCAACCTGCTGCAGCTCTTCTTTGATCAGCTAATTTAAATACATCTTCAAGTTCTTTTCTCTGTTCATTATTTAACTGGGATGTTAATGCATTGTACCAATTAGGATCTGTTTGTTGTAGATCTGAAAAAATATTGGGTTCCTAATCAATGCTCATCAATAGTTTTTTTAGGGTTGTATACATGATATTGTTACAGTTAGATGTGGTGAGAATGCAGTTTACCTGCATGTGAATGTTTATTTTCCTATCATCAAATATACTATCACATCACGTTTCATCAATTACACATCAATTACTGTCCACATTCAGCTCGCATGTCTTGCAACGGAAGTGTTCTTCTCGACTCAATCCACAGGAAACGGAAGTACATTATCAAATGTCAACAGTGAAAGGGTTGAAGTTCTTCATGTAATATGTAGTACCAACGAATAAAAAATCATTGAAATAGTAATTTCAGTTCACAACAAACAAGTAGCATAGAAAACAGAAAAGATGGACTTCGATGTTGAACTGGATTTCTGAATAAGTAGAACAGAAAACGGAAATTATGGAATCCGATGTTGAACTGGATTTCTGAATACGAATTCTACTACAAAGTATGCACCACAAATATTACAAGAACTTGTCAGACAACTTGACAATTTAATAACAATTATCTTATTATAGTTTTGGAATTCCAACAAAGTGGCTGTTAAAAAAAAATAAATTGTGCCAAAATAGTTATTTTAATAAAACAATATAGCTGGAAATAAGTAACCATCTACTACAGTTTAAGTATGCAGGATACAAATACTTACGAACTAAAATATTTTTAAATCCTATATATTCATCTACTGGACTATTATCTTCATCAATTGGTGTTTGAAAACTTTCTAAAGCTGTTTCTTCTGTTCCATCATCAGAATATTCATCATCACTATCACTATCATCCCCATTTACCTACAATAATATATTTCCAAGATTTACAGAAATGATTTACTTTGCATCCAATAAACCATAAATTTTTGCCCATTATATAAAAAAAACTTGTACAATGTTGTAGAGAAAAAAAAAACATCTTACAGATGGTTGCTATCTTAGTTACGGATATAACTTACAGATTTTTCTAACTTTTCGAGATATTCTTTTCCATTTTCATCTATATCATCTTCATCACTATCTAAAACCTCTGTAATAAATAAAACAATTAATATATCAATCTATTTTACCTTTGTGCTTAGCCTTTTAACATCATACGACTTGAAATGAAAGATTTTTTGAAAGTGCTTCCAAGTTTTTCTTTTAGTCTTACAAAAATAATTATTTACCTTCATCGCCATCCCCTTCCTCATCTTCTTCTTCGTCGTCATCATCATCACTATCTTCTTGTGCTCGACCTGTAAACATTTTTATAGTATTAAAGATACATTTATTTCCATGAATAGGGTAGTTAAGTATAAAAGATACATTCCAGTGAAAAGGAAAGAAATTTTCCCCCAAAAGCATGGCATATTTAGAAAGTAGAGACACCCAAAAGATGGCAATGGAAAATGCAAGAATTTAACTAGGCTTTAATATTTATGGCAAATGGACAGATTTTAATGACAAATACAACCTGCAATTGGATTATCCCTCAATCAAATAACGTGACAAACAAGGCAGCTTAAAATAAGATACTTGTAGCAGGTAGTAGTTTTCTTGTGATCAGAATGATTTCAGAGGGATTTCATAAAGTCTAATATCTATTACTTGTGGCAGGACAGAAGTTCGTAACTCTGGTCTTTAAAAGATCAACTTACTTGCATAAGCTCGTTTTAAGCCTTGAAATAATAATAAGGAAGCTGGTAATATTTTAGCAGCAACTGAAGATATTTCATTAGGTCTATTATTAGGTGTATTCATCAATGAACATAATCCTAACACACTTATTTTTCTATCATGTAACCTGTAAACATACAAAATAACATTTATATAATAAACACAAATCAATAGGCTTTGCATGAAAAACAACTCTACTTTTCTATTAAATTTAATTTCATCAAGTTAATTTCTTGCATGAATTAATTGGCAAGTTTTTTTCATTTCTCAAATGGCTAAAAGACATTCTTATTAAATACAATATACAAAATACTATTTAAATTAAAATTACCCAAGGAAACAGTCTGCATCACATATCCACTGTTTCAGGAATTGCGCCATAATAGAACCGGTAACATTAGGAACTTGTAATTTGGTTAGGGTATCAAGTAATAGGGGAGTATTATAATACAAGGCAGATATAACAACTTGTAAACACATTGTACGCAATTCAGACGTCTGTACTTCTCGTGTTAATCTCTGTAATACTAATTCTACAAACGTAGGTATAACCTATAAAAATTAAATATTCTGTTATCAACAAATAATTCAATCAATAACACAAATATCTTGCTAATCATGCATGCCTTGTAGTGCATTCCATAACTTTAGATAGAATTTCAATCGAGGGATGGAGGAATTCAAATGCATATTTTATCTATTATCCTCTATTATCCAGCCTTCAATCTCAACCAAATTCTCATTGATAAGTGTACAGTTTGTCAGCAACAAAAGATCAAGTTAGTTTTATTTTGTTATTTCTGTCTGCAAGAGGATAATACTTTGATAAGGTGATTCATCCAGTGAGGAAAACATATACGAAATGAATAATGACTTACTGGATCTACTTTTCCTGGACATTGTAATATAATAACTTCTAATAATTTAGCTGCATGACATTCAGCATCTTCTCCTTCATCACCATTCAATACCTACCAAAACATGTTACAGTATTATCAAACAAACAATACATAAACCCATCCCTGGTGGTAACAAATTGGTAATTATATACAGAAACAAAATAATAATATAAATAAAGGACAAATTATGCCAAATGACAACTACAATAAACGATGTAAGAGATAATTTAGCGTATTTCCAATCTGATTAATATAAAGATCCATATTTCGTTTCATTTCTTTATACTTCGATAGCTTTTACTACATGAAGATCTGACCAGTTATAGTGAAAGATTGCCTGTGACATTAGACATTTGATTAACCAATCAACGATGGTATTTCTAGTAGGATACCCACACGTCAGTGCATCACACGTCACAAAGTCGCTGCAACATACCATTCGTTGAGTAATCCCTCACGTCAACGATAACAAGGTTTATATGACAACTCTTCCAGATCATAGTGTAGGAAAGATAAGTATAACAAAATTTTGAACTATAATACCGAAACTAAAATATCAGATTGGCCTATTGCTGGTCTTTATTAATCATTAGAAATTTATTCATATGACAAGCCCATAATTCAATCTCTAGGATATTGCTTCTTATTGTAAGAATGGTACTTGACAATTAGGACTACCTTGTGAAAACTCAAAAAACTCATAACTGCCATCAGAATAATTTGGTTGAAATTTTCAAAATATTCATTTATCATTAATTTTTTGAATTATCATAGCAAGAGCGACCAGTTCTTTAGCCAATTTACGTAATGAATGCATCTTTAAAACTTAGATTTCATAAAGTACTTACTGCTTTACACATTTCATAAATAACTTGTATATGTTGTGGATTAGATAAGAAGGCATCTGTATCAACAGTGATATAGTTATGCAAGGCAGGCATCATATCTGTTAAAAGATCACACAAAAACAATTCCTATTAATTTTTAGTCAAACCAAATACATCCTTGTGGACTTTTTTGTCAAGGGTATGTACCATAAATATTATCATTTTTTTAAATACAAACTTGGCCATCTATCATGTACTCTCCCCTGCAAACTTTTAGTAACAATTTCTCTGAAATAACCACAAATTGTCTATTGGACCACAAAATGTTAACGTAACTGTAACGGTCATTAAGATATATACTTTTTTTCTAGCTAGATCGCTTTTGATACTGTCGAGACGAGGTGGGGAAATGTCATCTAGTTCTTAAATAAAGTATGGCAAAATAATATACATACAGCCTCAAAACTTGAGATAAATTTCATCCATACTAGAAAATCAAAGCCTGTTTAAAACTGAGATGTAATTTGAAAGTTATAAAGTCAACAAACCTGTGAAATAGTCCATGCCATCTTTCTGGAACATTTGATATATCATACCAAATACTTCCCACATGTGATGTGATATTTGTGTACTAGTTAAACTATAGATCAGAGATAAAACTTCATCATAAAAATCTAAAATACAAAAAAAATATTTTTGAGGCATTTCGATTTTAAATCTTTTAGTTAGAAAAGATCATAATAACTATTAATGAGAGTGCTTAATTATCAATTCCAAACAAATTTTAATTGCAAATGGGTGTCACAGAAGTGAATCATTTCATGATTTCTGTCAGTTCCAAAAACAAATGCAGTGTGAGCCAAATTGTAGCCTAGGTGATTATTTAAGCTGGTAGCATATTGAGTTGGCAGATGCCTTATCGACTGAAATACTAACCTATCATTTGTTGTTGTAAAATAATTCCTATAACATTGAGCACTATTCCTTCTAACTGGGTTATAATCTGAAATATATATTATCAAAACTTGCAATCTTTAGAGGTTAAGTCGAGAGTAGTTAGTATACTGCTTTAGCTAAAGTTGTACATAAGTCTTTTTAAATATATCGATTTGAACACTTTACAATAGCTTGTTTAGAAGTTTTATAATTAAACTATTTGAAATCATACCAGTCTCCTTTAAATATTATATCCAATGTACTTAAATCTGTCTTTTGATATTGCAATAAAGTAAGTCTTTAGATGGATCTATTATCCTGATTTCACAGCTACACATATAAACAGGACTTCAAATGGACGAGAAAGTCCAAGGGCTTGCACAAGACTTTTAATCGCCTACCTCTTTTTGGTCCTCCATAACATTTAATATCGTTTCCATTGTATTTAATATGCCTAAAGCTGTAATGGCTTTCTCTTCAGATCCATCAAAATCAGTTGTCAACACTTGTGCAAATGTTTCTGCCTAAAATTACCCAAACCAAAAATTACTGGTGTGTTACAAGTATAAAAGAGGCATTACTTTCTTCTTGAATTAATCTAACATTGATATCAAACACAAAACATACAGATCCCACCATTTTCTCATTAAATGTAGTCATAGTACATTTGTGTCTATTTCAAGAAGATACAGTTTTCTTGTTTATATCATATGGAAAACACAGAAATTATTCAGAAGAAGTAAAACAGCAAAATCAACAAGCTGTATTAATACAAAGGTTGGATTAGGAGATTGTAATAACTGAACAAAGGCTAATCATTAATTTACCCAACAATAAAATAATAGCCCAACCTCCACAAACATTTTGATTAATAACTAAAGTAATAAGTATAAAATACTAACTAAATGGCTCATCATTTCTACTGCTACTGGTATCATATCCTCAACATAAGTACACACAAATTTCTGCATAACACCAGTTAAATCATCATTTTCTGTTTCTCGGATAATCTTCAACAATTCTTTTAACAATAAAAATAAAATTTTAATTCAAAAATAAACAAATAGTATACAGATATCAATGTACATCATTTTTTTTACAGCATGAAGAAGTTCCCTTCATCATATATTAGATGTCTTACTTCGATAGTTGTAACGTGCATAAAGTGAAATTTTCAAGCCCAAATTTGTTATCACATAACAACCGAATAAAATATTATAGCTGTGCTGTTTCGATGCTTTTGTGTGAGCTTATCAATTAATGACACTATATTATACATTAATATAATAACACACATTATTCTTACCTAATACAACTTGTTTAATATGTGGTTTTAAGAAGGTCTTGGCTGAAAAATAAAAGCAATTGAAAAATATCACACATTGTAATACCTCGAATGTCATTGTAATTGATGTAGATGTATGTCATTGTTAGTCGACAAATGCATGGTACTATTTTATCTGGGGAAACAAAGACAAACACAATATTTATTGAAGGAATAATTAGGGTACGCTTCCAACAGAGTTAAGGATACACACCATTTATTATGAACTTTAATTAGTAAAGCATGACAGTGCTTGAAATTAAGATTTTTCTACAATGGCACCAACCTAATATTCACCGGATAATTACATAGTAAGCACAAAGACTTCACTATTATAAAAGACACTGGCATCATAATAATGCCTATACAAGTATCTCTCACCTTTTTCTTGATCAGTTATTAACATTTGTAAAGCAATGGCTGCTTCAACACGAACAGGTAAATCTTTATCAGTACAATGACAAGCTTTAATCAGTTCTAGAGCCTGTGTTAAATTAGCTGGATTACGATATTTTAGTTTAGAGAAACATCTTATCACCCAACATGCCTGAAATCAAAAATAATATGAAGTGCAATGGACTAATATATATGCATCATTCGTCATACACAATATATTTTGCCATAAGGATATTTTTCTACTTTTGTTTTATATTCACCTGGTACTTACGGTTGTCTTAAATGTTAGCTAGATTAGCTAGACTGTCTATAAAGACTTTCTAAAACACTGAAATGTAACATATTTGGACCAGTACAAGTCAAATGTAATTAATAATAATTAAAATGACAATTAAATTTTGCAAAAATCGCCGTTACTAAATTGTAATGTAAATAAGAATAAAATGTTTGACAAATAAGTCATTGTGATGTAAGATATCTTTTCTATTGGAAGTAGAGACCCATTAAACACTGTTAAAGTGACTAGTTCCTTTCAGAACAGTCTCCGACAATTTGACATGACATTTACCATAGACCTATACATCAGAATCCATCCAAATAATTAAATGTGTATTTCACATAATCAGTCATCATTTAGGTTTTGCAGTAAACAATAAGTTTCCAAAGACAAGACCAAAGTTATAAAAACAAGAAAGATTGAAATGTGTATTTACATAATCAGTCATATTAAAGGCTTTAAGGTAGACAATAAGGGGATGCTCGAGAGATGCAGAATTCAGTCCTGTCACACTTATGTCATGTAATTAAAATCGTGACGTAATTAAACACAACCAATATTGTTTCGGCTGCATGGTTTGTTGAGACATTTTCTTATTCAGACAATGCATGCGTTATAACCCAATATACCTCTTTTCACTCGATTATCACTATTTTTGGGACTGAGAGAAATCAATTCCGGAATGTTCAATCGAAAGACAAGAAAACATAAGCTTACCTTAGCTCTAAGATAACCCATTTCACTTGTAAATTCAGGAAATACGTGGGACGTAAGCATCAATTCAGCTTGATCTTTATATATTTTTCTCTAAAAATTAACCATAACAAAATATTCAATTGCCCATCGTGATCTCCATTTCACATACTTTAACAAATTCATTATAAAACTTTTCTCAGAGTCAACTGTCCCTAAACATTCTAATCAATAATTACAAGACAATTCTAACCATCAATTACATTTTTAATTCAAATTAAAAGTATTATGTTACATTCAATTGATTTAACGTTACACCATCAAATAATCATTCCTTATGGAATGTATCAAGCCCAAATCAAGTAGATTATTCTATATTTTCCATTTTTAAAAATCAGGAACATTAAAATTCTGAATTAATTCTCACCTTTAATAAGACTTCTGCTACAGCACCTATCATATGTAATGCTCCATCTCTTTGTCTTGGATCAACATTTTGTCCAGTTAAAATCGACATACAGAAACCCATTGCTTTATTTAAAACTTCTTTACGCTTAGCAGCTGCTGTATAAAACACTGTCTGAGCAGCCATCACCGGGGAGAAAAAATCCTCAAAAACATCTACAAAACAATTTTAATACCAGAATAAATGGAAATATTTGGATTCAATTCAAAGGCACATTTGAATTAAGGCACAAAACCCCATTTACCAGCTATTCCTTTAAAAAGTATTTGACTATGTGAGGGCAAATACCTTTGTAACTATTTGAGGAATCCCCCCAAATTTGTCTCTGAATTTAAGATATCAATCAAATACAACCATATGTAACATTTCATTAAAATCCAATCCAAATCTGTTCCAAGGACAGACGTTCCGAAAATGGGTAAACAGCAATATACAACCACATTAAATATGTATTATAAGAAAAGTATTTCTATACATACCGTATTTAACACGAATATATTCATGTGGATTAGTGTTCCATAATTCATCATCTTCATCACTATGACACATTAATGGAAATATAACACTAGATATCATTGTCTGAAAAAAATAACCAACATATATCTCATGTAGACTGTAATACTCAGTGCTCATATTTCCATACTAAAGAATTAAGATATGATTTTAGGTGCCAGCTACAAATTAAACTCAAAAGTTATCATTACATCCTACAAAACGTCTATTTTTGACACTGGAAAATTTAGTCATCATAAATGCCTATAACAAATGCTCCAGGACAAATGTTTTATATAAATGCATTAAATCAAATAAATAAGCAGAGCTATTCTATAATCTGTTCAATTATTTCTGATAAACAAATCCAGTTGCCTAACCCTTCCTCATGCAGGTAAAACAATTTGGACATCAACATACCTGTACATGAGGTTTAATAAATCCCCAAGAAAAAGCATGACCAATTCTGTAAAACAAGAAAATTAACTATAAAAAGTTGTCAAAACAAAACTGTTGTTGAACCAGGTTTGAAAGAAAGCAATTTACAAAATAATATGTTTTACACCTTATCACTGCTTGTGTCATATACAGAGTTGGGATTTCAAAATTTTTTGTGTCGGACATTTTACCGAAAATAAAGGGGCATAACTCTTATCATTATTTAAGCAGACGAATTCATACCACAATTAAAAGTCACATGTCAAAATATTCAAATCACGTACATAACAAAAGTAGGTGAACCTCGCTATTTTTCATATTTAATTCCCGTACGATATTCAATTCATACCACAATTAAAAATCACATGTCAACAAAATATTCAAATCCCGTACGTAATAAAAATTGGTGAACCTCGCTATTTTTCACACCTAATTCCCGTACGGCATTCAAATTTATGTCAGTAAATGTCGTACAAAATTAAGCATTTTCGTAATACATTGAATGAAAGCTTGTCGATCCTGCTTCGGCATAAAATTCACAACCGTAATATTCCTTTACATTTACGTGGCAGCAAATGAATGCCGAACTTCCGAAATAAGAATAGTTTGTGATGTCAGAACATCGTTTTTTCTTTATAAAATGTCAACAAAATATTCAAATCCATGCGTAATAGAATTAAGAACACGGCAGCAAATGAAAGAAAAGCAATCGAAATAATACTTGTGGTGATGACAAAAGGCATAGCTGACTTCAGCGTATTGCCGCTATGGCGTACGTGACTTACAGCACACAGCTTCATAGTAAGCACTGCCTAACATGTTAAGCAATATTCGTGCGGCGCTCAAGATCACGGGGAAAGTGCCACTGTGGATGAGAATTTATATATGGATTCTTAAAAGACGTAAAGGATATCGTAGACAAAATGAATTAAGGTGTTATAAAATAATATACTCTTACGATATGTGACATCTATGATCAGTTGATAGATGCTGTCGGCTCAAATCAATGCGATTAAAATGCCCGACAATTGAAGACCACGAGGTAAACAGGTGAATTAAAATTATAATCACTCTTATTGGATTGATGAATAGTCCGACAAAGGGAAAGCAATGACTTCTGTTTAAGATTAGATTGGTGAATTGTCCGACAAAGGATTAAGTCAATCAATCAAGGCAGATTAAGTAGTTAATCTAGGTAGGTTTATTGACGGTATAACACGATAAATACGTTGATCACTTAATTACCTAATCAATCTTGCCTATTGTCAACGATTATGGGGTTTAGTGGTAGTTATACTCTCAGTACACTATATTAATTTTGGAATTTTGAATATTATTCACTATGTCTTGATGTCCGATTGGGCATATTCCCGGTCGGACAATATTGTGCGTTTGGAAAAAAAATTCGGACAAGTCAAATTTCAGCAAGTTGCATATTGTATATGACTCATATACAATATGCAACTTGCTGAAATTTGACTATAAATGTCGATGCATGAATACAGGTATTGCAATCATTTATTCACAATTTTAATCATTACTATTCTGAATGTATAACCAATCATGCTGGTCATTAAAAAGACAAAGATAATTTAACAGTGGCAGGTTCATTTGAAAATTCATTAAGAACACTGGTATCAACTTACCCTTCATTGATATAATTGAGTGCTTGTTGTATAACTCGAGGTGCTACATATAATTTCTGTTGATACTGATCTAGCACTTTCATAAGGACTTGTAATATACCACCTATAAATATATACAACATTCTGTTATAATAAAATCTCAGAATTATCAACTCCAAGAAAACAAGTTCTTAATTGTACACAAACTTAGGAACAATAATTAACATGTGTGGAGACAAATCTAATCAAATTGTTCTCAGATGCCATACTTACCAGAGAAACTCTTCAGATACCATTCAGCAAATTCTGTATAATCCTTTGTAACATTTCCTGGACTTCCGTATCTGGAGATAAACAAGAACATCATTAACAAAATTCAACACATTTACAATAATTATTACATCCATCTAATTTATGTTTAGGTGCTGAATTAGCATAATATATTTCAAAAGAATATTTCCCATCTGTATAAGGTTTAAGGGGATGTGTTAGTCTACATGCCAAGTAAGGCTGGGAATCGATATGAAATTTCAATATCGATTATCGGCAAGAAATTTTCAGCGATTATCGATAATAATCGATTATCACTTTTCCAGGAAAATTCCGAACTTTACCGACCTGTTACACAGGCTACCACTATTTTGTTGTATTTGTTCCTCGACAGTCGTGTTCAATAATAGTATTGTATAATAAAAATATTCGAAAACATATTCAGCCTTTATTACTGTTATTTAAACACATCTTATTTATTAATATTCTAATACAATCTGTCAATACTCAATCGTGATAAAAAAACAAAACAAACGAAAGTAAATTAAGTTATTTATCTTCATTACTAGAGAGTCCATGAAGGTAGATAACTGTATTAGGTCAATATTACGGTCGTCGGTTCCGTAAAAACCAAAACAATTCCATACCTCGCTTTTTGCCTGTCCTGGGAAGTCAAAAACGTGTATGGACTGTATCTGACATGATTTAGTAATTAAAGCCGAATTGATCATTAGTTTAATTGTGAAAACAGACGATTTCTCTACAAATCAATCGAGAGCAAAGAAGGGAGATAATCCTAATTCAATTATATCACGTGTGATTTTCATTGTTCACAAAGTGCGTGACCTATTTTAGTTTCAACTAGTAGAGACAACAAAAACAACGAAAATATTAAAATAATGTATTTAATCTTAATGTTTAGTTTTTTACAATAATATATATTTAAAATGTGCCAGTTTGTAAGCAGAGGGGAAAAATAGTTGTCTTGACGTCGTGTATTCATTCATTCGTCTGCTAATGACAGACTACGGCAAGTTTATTCGCGTGAAAATGACCAGAACTTGCCGTCAGAAGGTAAATATACCGATAATCGATATTTGAATTTCATTATCGATTATCGTATCGCTAAATAACTTCTACCGATTATCGATTATATCGATATTTTTGCACAGCCTTAATGCCAAGTCTGTAATGAGTGCAACCTAATAATATTACATGCTGTAAAATACTTGTCCCTTACCCGGAGGGAAAAAAATCGTTTGTGGCAGTCTATCAATGTATGAGTACAAATTTAGTTTTCACATGTTCCTAAGTCAACGATCTATACAGCTATGGTTTTTTTTTGGTTTTTTTTTTAATATATAGTGTTTTCGATAGTTGTTACAGACCTACCCAAAAAGCCAACATGTATAGTTTACCCCTTCAAGAATAATCCCTCCTAATTTCAGCTCTTTATTTTGAATAGTTTTGGAATGTCATTGAATGTGAAAAAAAATTAGGGAGGTTGAGAAAATCAGAGTTTAAGTTTAACCATGTGTTTTGTTGGTTGAAAATCCCTCGAATAGTATATATGTGAATATGTGTGAGAGCAATGCAAGTAACTTTACTTGATCGATCGTTTCGAGTGTGCGAATAGTTGGGATTTTCACACACCAAAATATAATAGCCAAGTATAAGACCAGATAACCGAATCTACCTAGTTACAGCTTCTGACTTCGTGGAATCAATATCTTATATGTGCTTGCCGAAAAAGAACTGTGAAATTACAATAAACTCACAGTCGAGGGCATGGGCTTTTTGATTGATATGTAAAAGATGGCTGTCAGTTGAAGAATGGTATACATTTTTGGAAAAGATAATTGGAAAATGACACCCCCACGCTAAAAATCATTCAGGTAAACAATAAAAATAAATTATTTTGACAAAAAGAATTATTTTGACAAAAAGAATTATTTTGTTGTATAAAGGATACAACAAAGTTGCTAAAAAAAACAGAAATCACAAAAAATATTTTCATCATTTTTCGTTACTTCCGACCTGTATCCCCTTAACATCTTTTAATCTAAAACTACCTAACCCACCTTTCAAATAATCTAGACAATATATGAGCAGCCCATTTTTTAACTTTCCACCAAGCTAATTCTGGTCTATCTTCTTCGTCTATCTGATTGGTTTCCTTTTAAAATAATATCAAATACTAACAATTAGATGATATTTAACACAATACAGGTTTAAAATTCAGATTCTCTCAGATTTGAGATTTGATAGAACTATCGATTCAATGTAGTAAATCTGAATCTAATGGCAAACTTTACCAGTGTTTGGTTATTTTTTATCAATGAATTGCTGCTCCAGAAAATGCAGTCAATATTTTCTGTTGTAAAAGATATTTCTTATAAGTACCAGTACAGAAATAATAAAGCTGGAATTCATACAGTACAGCGTCAGATTTTATTGTCTTAACACAGGGTTCGTACACTAAAATGAGAATGAAATTCCATGACTTTTCCATGACTTTCCAGGACCAAAAAGGGCATTTTCCAGGACCAATATTAGAGCATTGCACTGAAGTTTGTCTTTGAATTAAATCTGCACGAATAAGCTAATCTACACTCACATATGCAAAGAAATCAAAATTTTCCAAATTATGAAATTTTCCCTACTAAATTAACTTTTTGATTCAACAAACAATTGGCAAACATTGTTTTACTTCTTGCAATACATCAGCAACTATTTTGCAGGCTTCAAAAAAAAAAAAAAAAAAAAAAAAATTCTCCGATTGCAAAAAGTCTGTATAGGAAATGGTTCCAAGTTTCAATAAAATCTGACCATAACTTTCAGAGATATAATTTGACTAAAACTGGAGAAAAAAAAAAATGATTTGGGATCTGTTAGTTAGGCAGATATGTTCCATTTATTTATTTTACTTTAATAAAATGATTTTTTATATATATGGATTTCTTATAAATTATACAATATTTCAATATTGACTTATTTTATTTCCTACTGTGTGTATATTTATTACATGCATGTAACTTTGACACATACGTATGTAAATGTAACTTTGACTGACATAAATGTTATTCAAAACAGAAATTAGTAATGGTATTACTATTATTTATTGAATTATGAGTGTCTGTCAAACTTGTCGAGTGATCTAAAAAAAAATTAAAGCCAGAATATCGACAAACAATGAAATATTTATCAAGAATATTAGTGATAAACCGACGAGAAAGCATACCTGGGACATCAGCTCAGTGCGCATGCCTAATAACCTAACCTGGAGAATTGCTTGTTTCTGATTGGACACTTCAACCATTGACCTTAGCGACCGACCAATCAAATAACTTATTCTTAAAATAACCTCATTAGGTATGCAAAAACATGGTTTTCTTTCGTACAAGTTTTACAGATTGAATAAATGGGATCAAATTTCGGAGAAAGGGTGATTTACTCGACGGTGAATATTCCATGACTTTCCATGATAAAATACTCATATTCCAGGTTTTCCAGGCCTGGAATTTTCATACGTGGAATTCCATGACTTTCCAGGTTTTCCAGGTAGCGTACGAACCCTGTTAACACTAAAACGTTGCAATATATTTTATGAGAGAGAGAAATGGGGATTAACGTCCACTCAACACAAACTAGGACATTTCGTGACTAACATATGGTTCAATTTTATTTCAATAATTCGCTTGCGCGTAGGGGTCTTTAGCAGTGGGAGGAAACCGGAGTGCCCGGTGGAAACCCACGAGGTTGAGAAGGCGCCCCTATCTCCATGCCACATACGCTCACACCAGGGCTCGAAAGAATATATTTTAAGGTCACAGCTCAGGCGCCAGTGAGTAAAAGTGACTAATGTATTAATTACTTACTGGTGGAACCGGTCTATCTACTATAGCGCGAAATACTTCCATCCATTGTGTAAAAACATCTCTTGTTATTGTATCTAATGGTAGGAAATTCTGAAATAAATAAAAAAAATCATTGGAACTGATCGATCAACATCAGAAGTTGGAGGTACTTCTAGAGCTTTTCTTACCACAATAAGTAATGAGTTATCAATGGAATTTCCTGTTAAATGTTTCATAAAATCCCATGTGGACTTTTTTTAAAATTTGCTATGTCAAAATGTTCCAATATCACAATTTGTTAATTGGCTTATAAATACGGTCAAAATGGGGAAGATGACATATGATAAACCCATTTACTTTAAGTGAGAAAAGTATAGTCTTACACAGACATCTTGTGTTAACTACAATATTGGAAATATTCTTGAATAATTTACCTGAGTAAAGGCATAAAAGATCTTGAGAATTTGTTTCTGTAACAAATTAGATATTTCAGACTGATCGGGTAAAAGTTGTACCACACGTTCATATAATAACGGTAACAGAGCTGTCATGGTTTCATCAAATGCTTTTCTTTCTTCTAATCTTTTATATCTGAAAAAATTGATTTCAATTGATATGGCTTACTTCCCTTCATAAATATTAGCCTAATTCATAAAAAGTAATCTAGCATTAATTAACTTTCATAAAATGAAGCTGATGTCCCCCAGTCTAAATTTCAAAATAAAAAGATGAAACTTCAGTTATAAATCAAAATAGTCAACACTGTGCTTAACCTTTCAACACAGTTGTCTTTAGAACACCCAAAACCAGCTGTGACACTTGATTAGTAACAGTCAGTCCTCTCCAAAAGGCATCAAACAATCAAATAAAAATTATAAAACATAAAAGAAATTTTGTCATACATGATATGACCTGTTTCCTAATTATGTTTATTGTAAAGATAGGTTGCCAGGAAACGAAACATACGCCCACAGCAGCTAAACCGTCCGGGCATTCAACAAGGGTTGTCGCATATTTTTTATTTTATTGGTAATGAAACATTTGTAATACACTAAAATCTGATATAAGAGTAACAACTCATTATGTGATTATCAGAAAATCATTAGAATTTGTTTGCTTTTTATAAAAGTTTTGCCCCACGCTAACAATCACTGTCAATCAGTATAGGAAACATTTAATATCATGGATTTTGCTGTTCAATTATCAAAATTCATTGAAAATTAAAACTCTGTGTATCAATCTGAAGTCAATCGCTTTGGCCTCTATAGCGGCACAAGGTTTTTTGAAGTGATCAAGGGAGATAACTCTGGAAGTAATTATTTGAAATCGCTGAAAATCAATAGGCTTCTTCGTCTCATGACCTTAAAAAGTGTGTGTAAATTTAAAGTCAATCGGATATTCACTTTGGTCTCTGGAGCGTCCACAGGATTTTTTGATGTGATCAAGGGCCATAACTCTGGCAATAACTATCAATAGGATTCTTCGTCTCATGACCTTAAACAATGTGTATAAATTTAAAGTCAATCGGATATTAACTTTGGCCTCTAGAGCATCCAAAAGATTTTTTGAAGTAATCAAGGGCCACAACTCTGGCACTAATTATCAGAAATCGCTGAAAATCAATAGGCTTCTTCGTCTAATGACCTTAAACACTGTGTATAAATTTGAAGTCAATCAGATATTAACTTTGGCCTCTAGAGCATACACAAGATTTTTTGAAGTGATCAAGGGCCATAACTCTGGCACTAACTAACAGAAATCACTGAAAATCAATAGGCTTCTTCATCTTATGACCTTAAACACTGTATGAATTTAAAGTCAATCAGATATTAACTTTAGCCTCTAGAACATCCACAAGATTTTTTGAAGTGATCAAGGGCCATAACTCTGGCATTAACTGACAGAAATCACTGAAAATCAATAGGCTTCTTAATCTAATGACCTTAAACACTGTGTATGAATTTAAAATCAATGGGATATTAACTTTGGTCTCTAGAGCATCCACAAGATTTTTTGAAGTGATCAAGGGCCACAACTCTGGCACTAATTATCAGAAATCGCTGAAAATCAATAGACTTCTTCGTCTCATGACCTTAAACACTGTGTACAAATTTAAATTTAATCGGATATTAACTTTAGCCTCTAGAGCGTCCACAAGCAATTGGCCTCTAGAGCATCCACAAGATTTTTTGAAGTGATCAAGGGCCATAACTCTGGTAGTTATTATTGGAAATCGCTGAAAAACAATAGGCTTCTTCGTCTCATGACCTTAAACACTGTGTACAAATTTAAATTTAATCGGATATTAACTTTAGCCTCTAGAGCGTCCACAAGCAATTGTGGATGCCGTGCTGACGGACGGACGGGGGCGACGACAATATACGACCACATTTCAATGTATAAAAACTAACTAATAAACTTTTACTGTATAAACTTACTCATAAACTTTGACAAGTTGATAAAGAGACATGAGACCCCCCATCCATACAGAATGATTATCCGTTCTTATATACATGGCCATTTTCTCAACCACCGTTGGCCACCTTCCAGGAAAGTCACTCTTAAATATATGACTAATACAGACACAAAGTTGAACTCTGAAATAAATAATCAAATACTTTTGAACCATTTTAATATAATCAAACCTTGTTAATCCCCACATCTGACTTCCGTCACTCATGTTTAGACTAAAAATACCTTGATTTCTTTTACAAGAGTTGTCTCCTTTTATTGGCTGAAATTGTTGTGAATGCAAACCTAATCCTACGGCCAAATATAATAGTAATAGTCAATTTTACTTTATATATATGTACTGGATTAAAACTGTTTACTAATTGGAAAATGAAGTTCTGTATTATCAAATTCCCAATAGTATTTACCCAGAAGCAAAACACAACAAGCCAAACAAATGACCCAGAAAAATCACAACTTTTGCATTGTTACTTTTCAATTTGCCTTTGAAGTTGGCAATGCACCTTTATCCTTATATAAACTTTTCTCATCATTATAGATTGAGAATGACAGTAAATTTGTGCTTAATACTGTTTAACTGTCAAAAGTTAATGAATTAAAATTCCTGCAATTGAATCAATTTGAATTTAATAACTAATCTTCACACCTACCTCACTAACTCAGGAGCATGGATAATAGCTTCAATAATATTTTCTCTTATAGCGGCACGATCCTGTTCATGAATGCTAAAGGGTACTGGATCACCAGGATTCTCGGCCTCTCGTTCTGCCCAAAACTGTGTTACCATATTCTTCATGTAAATTGCTCCTATAAATGCAGAAAGTATATTATTATTAGGACCTCTATTTCTTGGAAATTTGTATGTTGGTGGCATTTTAAATTAGTTAGAATGAAATTTATTGTCCTATCGACAATATACTTGAACTATATAACAGCAACCCTTCAGAAATGTGAACTAAGCTTTAAGAGATCTTGAAAGTTTGGTTTAAATTTGGCCCCACTCATCAATAACCATAAAATATGCATAATAGTCACAATAACCCTGTCATTTATTACATGTACTTTCTTCTTTTACATTACAAATTGTCCCTGAAAACCACTATTAGCAAAATGAAAATTTTTGTTTTTTTTCTATCATCATTCCAAATCCAACAGTACATGATTTAATTCAATCAACAGCTTAATTCTTTTTATTGATCAGCCACAATAAGGATCAAAGAATATTTTATCAATTACAAAAAAAGCAACTTGATTTCTAATTAATAAAAATACCTGCTTGTCTAACTGGCATATCAATTTGATCTCCCATAACCAACTGCAGCAAGACTGGTGAAAATCCAATTATTTTGTGAATCTGAACAGAAAATAAAACATTGGTTTGGTTATTCAATTCTTACAATATAGTGATTTAACCTACTGTGCCGTTATCAGTATGCAAGGTTATTCCAATGCAAATCTATCTTTTAAAATCTTACGGGGGAACCGAGATGTGGTACATTTTGATAACTTCTCTATGACCATCTTCACAAAAGGTCAATTTAAAGAGCATGTGGTTGTGATCATAACAGATTTAAAGGGCCAATCCCGATAACTTTTTGGGGAATAAAACTGCTTAATTATGTGTTAAAATCCTTTAAAATAAATAACCTAAGGCCCACCTACTAACCCGATATTTGTGATACGCTTGTAAATAACTTAAACCCGACGATCTTCATCTGGAAATGGAGACCGTTGTATTTTACAGTATCTGGATAAAACCAGACTTTTTTCTATAAAAATAATATGTAGGTGAAATTTACCTTTTGTTATCGAGTACAGTGCATGGGTAATTCACTGTATAGACCTCTCAAGAAACGTTAATCGATTATCAGGTCACCCAATGAAAAAATTGACCCGAAATCTTAAAAGGGTTACGTGTCCGGATAAGCAGTGTTGACGTTCACGTCCAAACGACTCAATATTTTGAGCTGAAATTTTGAGACAAGGTAAATACACCATGCCACTATATTTTGGTCCATAAATTTCATAAATACTCGGAATTTAATTTTTGAGAGTCTGTTCTTATCGGGATTGTCCCTTTAAAGAGCATGTGGTCAAAAACAAATTGGTCAAAATGGCACTACTTTAGTCATAACTGGCTAACAGTGTGGTTACAACGGCCCCAAAAAATTATATTGTAAAGGCCAAAAGTTTTCAATTTAATGAAAAGGAAAATATTTAAACAAAGCCTGGATGTGGTGACACAGTTACACAAGCTATGTGTTCTTAAGTATTTGTCAGTGGAAAAATTGCCCATAACTACCCCAACCAACCCAGAAAATTATATGCTGTAAATAGTGTAATTCAAAGGAAAGAGGTGAGTAATAATTAAATAACTGATTGGATAATCCCTCATAAGGTTCCCTTCACTCACACCCTGTAATCTGATTAGGTAATATATAAGATAAACATTAATCATTTATTTTTTATATCAACTGAAGGTAAAAGAAATGGGCATCTGCAATCCATTCAGAGAAAATCCAGAGAACCTCATCTGAGCAGCTAACAGAACAGGAGAAAAACCATGTATACCTGATGACTTTTTACATGGCACTATAAAAGTTAAATTTGGCCAATGGTTTATTGATGAGACTTTTAAAATAATGAAAAAGCGCTTTTATCAACTTGTATCTATACAATGTAAATTATGTATTTAGATGCATTATGTAAGAAATATTATTGAAATAAATTTTATAGTTGTTTAATACAATATATTATTGTATGTGAAGTATCATCGTTTGCATGATGTTGAATGCCTATGTAAATTTACATATTAAATTAATGTTTATGTAATTTATGTCTTTATATTACGCTATTATCGATTATACAATATTTATGTTAATAAGTATCATTTCGAACATTGTAATAAATGGTTTGTTGGGGGGGGGGGGGCATTATGACCATTTGGTATGGCTGCTGTGACCAATTATGAATTTAAAGTCGTTGTGGTCAATTTTAAAATGTTCATTGTATCTATTCTTAGATATTGGATATAAGGATACCCTTTTTTCACGGTAAGATAACATATTGATTGGAATGGTTCTAAGTTTTTTTTAATTTCGAATATTGTGGCAATATTGAGTGTTAGCTCCATTTTTGTTTGTTTTTAGCTAATATCAGTAATAATATGTATTTCTGGTGTGAAACAATATGAAAGTGGTAAAGAAACAAACATCTGTTGAAAAATTAGATGAATGAATAAACCTTGGACAAAACATAAATCATGAACTGGATACAAGTAACAAGCAGACTTGGTGTACTAAACTGACACTTTGTACATCCAAGTCTAAATCTGCAGTGTTATCCCTTTGGTCAGTGGATAAATAAATAATTGTCGATTTGAAAGTAGAAATACTAAAAAAACATTTATTTGCATAAAACATGCCATTTTCAATAGGCCTATTTAAATGAATGGAAAAGTTTTGATTAAACTCTAGTATAAGATAACTACCAAAAACTGACAACCTAATCAACATAACAGGAATCTTAATCGGTAGGGGGGGGGGGGGTAATTATGTGATTATATTTATTTGAAACTGGAAGTGGGATTTGCCAAGTCATAGAATAGGTATTTCAGCAACGAAAATGTGGCTGCCATTTTGTCGACAAAACGTGGATTCTGATATTTTTGGTAGGGAATAATCACCTCTGTCAATTGTTGTTCGGCCTGTTCCCGTTGACCTGGATCGAGGGTGGCCCGAAGCACTTCAACAAGTTTCGCTGGTTCCATGGTTATCTTTTTGTTATGGTCAGTTGAATAATTTCTTGGAATTACTTAGAATTATTACACTTTTAGCAGTAAAGTGCGTGACCGACCGCGCCAAACGGGAACTTTCGTGCTCATGCGCATTGACATCTGGCGTAAATGTCGTAAAGCTGTTTCCTCGTCATGATTTTTTACATCAGATATATTCCTCATCAAAGATTATGAAACTAAAAATATTTTTTGTCACAAGATCTATGAAAATATCTAATATGTAGAAATTGGTTTATATTCCCCGAAACAGTGGGTGTTGGAATATTTACGACAGCATTTTTATGTATGGCATTGACACACGTGATAACCTGTCACTCCAAGAAAAAACAAAACAATAACAAACTGGACTTACCGAGATCTTGAAAATTCACCTTTCAGACGGCGCCAATGCTCCATGAAATTTCCACCGATTGACTACAACTGATGTTGTTTATCGTTTTGTATACCCGTAAATAAACAGACTGCTGCTAGTGCTAAAAATCATAAAAATGTAATACATACAATGTAACCAAACCGTTAAAATTTATTAAAATTAAAATTTGAAGGTCTAAATACTCGCCTCATAACATAAGATTATTCATATCACACGTTTTCGTAAATCATTATGGGCATTTTTTTTTATCAACTTGGCAAATCGATTTGAATTTTAGTGGAACTGTTATGTGACACCATTAAAGCCCCAATAACACTCTTGTTGTAACTGAAAAATATGTCCCAATCTTCATTCTGGTCAACAAATCGTATTATTTTAGAATATTCCAATTAAATGATGATATAAATTTCATCTTAACACACCTAATTTAAAAAATTGGAAAAATTCAACCAATTGATTTGAAAAGTCTAACGTAAACCTTTTCAAATGTGACTTGGATTTTAAAATATTTTCGAACCCTCTGGACAGATAAAATAGGTTGTAATGGATAATTTACACAACAGGTAGGACATTTAAACATCTAGTACTTAGAATAAGGGTATTATTTATTTTCTGGAGCTACCAAGCCAGCAAGAATGTTATTGTCCCTTTAAGCTGGGGGGCATAACCTTTCGGTAGGGGGGCGAACATTTTGAGGAAATTTTCGGAAAGGTCATTCTAACATACTGCTGTAATCATCATGCTATGTAGTTACCTAGGCGTCTAATAAGTATTTTAAAATAAGTATTCAAACAATTAAAATTTAGCTTTTTTAGGTTAATATAAGGAACTGTGTGTACTTTAATGATTGTTAGCAATTTCTGAGGGGGGGGGGGCGAGCATGAAAGTGGAAGTATCTCACAAGTTTGTTAAAATAGCCGATTATCTGTTAACAATTCTTGTGGTTTGACATCCTTGAAAAACATGTGATCATCCGATAAAACTGTCAATAATTCGTTGATTAGGGTACCAATCAATTATAGATGGCTTAAGTCTACGATATCACCTCTGATGGAAGTGGTCGTAAAACTTGAGGAATGAAAGAAAAATTTCGATGGAAATTAAGGATGAAGATTTGATTGAATGCAAATAACTTTGGCTTATAATCAGTGGTTGATTAAAAGTGTATTTGATGTTTTGTCATCTATAAAGAATTTGAAACTCTTACTGCAGGGGTGGGGGAGAGAATGTCAAGGGGGATTACCCAAGAATTTTAAAAAATCAGAACTTCTGAGGCAATATTTCTTCTCCTTTAGGGGCTTACATTGGATAATAATGGAATGCATGAGGTCAAACCTTCAGCATTGCTTTCAATATTTGTTCATTTGATTGACTTGATTTTCAATGAATCAAAGAGAAGAAAATATGCTTTGGACTAGCATGAAGGTGTGGACATCGATAGATTACTATCAATAATGATATACCAGTGTAAAAGTACATGTTTGTATATGTCATATCCTTTTCATAATAATTCCAGGAGTAGAAAGTATGACAGACTCGGACATTTAGAGACAGAAGTATCAGAAGTAACATCGCTGTTAAGAGATGATGTTGAAAAAGTTGTTGGTCGTGGGGAAAGAATAGGAGATTTACAAGATAGAACAGGTGGAAGATTATTATTACTCATAATATTGTTACTCATGTCATTTTCAGAATCAGACAAATTTCCATATGAACGAGGAAATTATTCATTTGACCAATTTTCTTAATAAGTTGCTAATTTCAAAGACATGATTTATGGATTGATCACATGGTTATTAATTGTTGTGAAATCCTGAAAGATGATGATTGTAAACACTTTAATTTTATTTTAAAGCATTGTAAATGGAATTTTATTCTTTATGGTTTCAGAGGATTTGAGTGCTAGTTCACAAGAATTTCGAAAGGCAGCAGTTAGAGTGAAAAGAAAGGCATGTTGGCAGAATTGTCGATTAACATGTATAATAATATTAGTTGTAGCAGCTATTATTGCTGTTATTGTTATTGTTGTTGTAGGTAAGTAAACAATTATTGATTATTTCAATGTTCCTATCTTGCTTTTTCTCAGAAATTGAAATGTTCAAGAAAACATATTTAAAGATGGTTGCTTTCATAGTGCCATCAAATATTCATTCTTCAATCAAATAGCGATGATTGTATCACACATCACTAATGGGGAATGTTTTGATCCAATATTTGTTAGGCCTGTCATTACAGCATGAAAATATGGTTCAATCTTAGCGATTGGGGGAAACCGGCAGATCTGGAGAAAATCTGTTATGTTTGACAGATGAGACTATTTAAGTTCTACCTACCATTCAAAACCTATAAAACATAAAATTATTAAAACTGATTATCGAACATTTGATACAGTGTCTAATCTAGCTCAAAGCTATTATTATGCTGTCGATGAACAGAGATTGACCAACTGAATAAATAGAATGGCGATAAGATCTTGTTTTAATTAGATCGCATTTATGATATATTTATTTGAAATGAAATGGGGTTTAATGTCCTACAGTGTACTTTCGTGCTGCATGGGACCAATGAAAGGTATGCAGTGTGCCATGAAGGAATGTCGACTGGACAGCAGCACGTCAGTTTACTCTTATTTCAAGGTTTCTTCTATATGCTCGCAATCTGATAAAAAAAATTGAAACGTGATATAAAATAATTAGTAGAATACAATATCAAAAAAACATCGCTTTATCCAACGTTTCGCAGTCGAAATCGTTCCCATCAAATCGTCTGTATTTGGTTTGTCTTTCCTGTTTCTATTGATTGGAAGTTTCACATTGAAATGTGGTCATATATTGTCATCATTCCCAGCCATAAATATCATGACCTTAAATATATATACACAGTGTCTAAGGTCATGAAATAAAGAAGCCTATTGATTTTCAGCGATTTCCGATGATTACTGCCAGAGTTATGGCCCTTGATCACCTCAGGAAATTTCGTGGATGCTCTAGAGACTAAAGTTAATATCTGATTGACTTTAAATTTATACACAGTGTTTAAGGTCATGAGACGAAGAAGCCTATTGATTTTCAGCGATTTCTGATAATTAGTGCCAGAGTTGTGGCCCTTGATCCCTTCAAAAAATCTTGTGGTTGCTCTAGAGACCAAAGTTAATATCCGATTGACTTTAAATTTATACACAGTGTTTAAGGTCATGAGACGAAGAATCCTATTGACTTTTAGCCAATTCCGATAAATACTGCCAGATTTATCTCCCTTGATCACCTTGAAAAATCTTTTGTAACGTTCTAGAGACCAAACTTATCATCCAATTGACTTCGAGATTGATACACAGAGTTTAAGGTCTTGAGACAAACAATTATATTGATTTTCAGTGAATTTTGATAACTGAACAGATAAATCCATGATTTTAAATGTTTCATATACTAAGCGTTAGCATGGGGCAGAACTTTATAAAAAAAACAAACAAATTCTAATGATTATCTGATAACTATTTTATGAGTTTTGTTAATCTTAATCAGATTTCAGAGTATTATAAATGTAAGAGTTTTTATATATGCCATATTCTGGTTGTTATGAAGTATTTGCCAATTAAATGGTCTAGATGTTTTTGGTGTGTGGTGCTCCGAACTGTGGGTAGACATTTGCAGCAAACACAAAGCAAAAGTTGAATTTCCTAATACCTACTTTAATGATCAATACAGGATCTCGTTTTTTGCATCCCATCCGAATCACTAATATTGATTAGAATATTATTATTTTGTCACTACGAATAAATACTCATTTCTTTTGTTAATTACAGTTGAAAAACCATGGGATAAATCAAGTGATGATCATCATAAGAATTCAACTTTAATGATTAAAGGGCCATAAATTCTGCTATCTTTGGACATAGTGCTGTAACTTTCTATACATACATGTAACAACTCATATTGCTCAAATAAGTGAACTGCTAAATTTATGTTGATAACCATTTAAATAAAGTTAATATAATATTCATGTACATTATTTATAAGTAATATTCATTACTTGTATCAACTAAAATTGCTAATATCCCATTGAGGAAATATACATTTTTAGTTTAGGTTTTTACTGAAAGAGTATAAGATAAAGAAAATTTGTAAGATAAATCTAATATCAGACATGACAATAGTATGGGCAATGTGCCAATAGTACATTATTCTATTCTAGATGAAATATCTGATTCATGTGCAGCTCAATATCATACATAGACTGGTAGTGTAATATATTAACACAACACACAGGCTGATTCCCTCATGTGGTATCTATATATTACTTTATGTCCCTCTCTTGACCATTAAACCACACATACATGTAATTGGTCAATATTTGATCGGCAAATTGCAGAAATAGAAGTTAATATTATTTTATTATCGACAGATCACAACATTTGTTAGAAAAATATTCACTGCTGACAATTGTTGTAACATTGTATTTGAAATAAATTTTAATCAAATTCTTGTATAGTGGGTATAGTCACATTTTATATAACTTTAATCAAATTCGTGTATTGTGGGTCAAAGTATATTTTGTTATTTTATGTGCACTTTATGAGAATGTAAAAAAGTGAATCGAATATCGGATCATATTACATATGTTGAACCTGCAATATGTTAAATAACTGGTCCTAATCTGTGAAATTTGTTAATACCTCAAATAAAATTTTTATTGTTAAATGTTCTTTTTAAGTTTTGGGTATTGAAATCCTGAAGAGTTTTTAGTATATTTTTTTTTTTATTATAATGAATAATTTATTACCATGTATGTTTATTATAGATGTAAATATTTGTATTATATTATAATCTAAGATTAAAGTACTTATCTGGCCATATATGCACTTACTTGAGCAATTTTAAATTTCTTGATTTTAATGTGGAATGATTATTTGTGAACTTGATATTTAGAATGTTTGATTCTGTACTTAGTTACACATATTCATTTAAAATATTAAATCGGCTTCTAAAATTAAGATAAGATTCTTAAGTTTGACCATTAATAATTTAACAAAGTAAAACGTCTTTAAAGTGATCCAGTGAATGCAGTTATATTTCTATTTTTATAAGTATTATTATGTATAAGGTGATGTATTATTTTTTGATTGATGGTTCGTGTAGAAATTATAACCTTTGTGATTGATATCAGCTATTGGGAGTTTGAAGTTCACCATTCCTGCTTATCCTGAAATTAATGTCCCATTATTCTCTGGGATATGTTTACATTTGCAATAAAATAAAATTATTTTGTGGGCAATTGGGCATACTGAAGCTACCTTTGTTTCTAATATCTGAACATAATGATTGAATGTACATGGTCGATTAAATACTCTAAAACATCTATGAGCCTCCCACTAGCTGCATTTTGATTTTTAAAAATATGACAATCCAAACATATTAAACATAAATATAATTTATCTATTTATTTGAATACTAAATAATTAATAAATTTGACCAGTTCACCTTTTATCCTATTGACCATAAGTGTCTTTAAGCTTTATTTGTGTTCAAGTGCAATTGGTGGACCCCACAGACATGCCATCTTAACCATGATCTATTAAAGGAGACATCCTAGATAGGTAGGAAGTAATCTATTCTGAAATTCCAGAGATAGTCTGATTTATTAAGTGCACAGGGATATATTTACCATTATATATATTTTATATCTTATAAATATTTTAAATAACATTTTCATTTTATTGACTCAATTTAAGGTTTTAAATAGTGATGAATGATATATGAGGTATTTTGTTTGATTTCATATTTTATGAACGATTTTTAATAAATCATTAACAAAAAAAATTAACATTTTATACCATATAATCTGTTTCTTTTTGCTCTTTTACTATCCAGTATAAGGACTCACGAGCTGATTGGCATTCAACAAATCAATCTACATAAAATTTCAATATTTGCTATTACTGCACCATTGGATGAGAAGCTCATTAGGTTACCAGTAAAAGATTGTACTGGTATGAGCAACGGTGCCATGGCGATTAAGTGAGTAAGTTGCTGGCTCGCCGGCCTGGAGTTTGCAAATCTTCAATCCTAGTGTTGAGAAAGTTAAACAGGATTTTTCCGCGTGGTTTCCCTATGTCAGTGGTGCAAGACAGAGGGTCTGAGAAGGACAACTGTCTAGTCAGTCGGATGGTATAAAAAAAACTGAGGTCCTGTGTACACATTGCTGTTCATGTAAAAGATCCCATGGCAGTTGGAATTTGATATAAATTTCCATCATAGCACACTGTATGGTGCATGCCCATCTTTAGTATCCCTGTCTGTTTAAACCCCATTTCATTTTGTGGCCTAAGATTACCCAATAAACTTATCACGCTAAGGCCATAGGATTGAGAGTGTATATAAAATTTTTATGACCAGATTATCTACAGGAATTGAATTAATGGCACAGTGTTGGTTCCAGCACATAACACAATTTTTATAGGAAACAATCAATGGTTTTATTGTCAAGTTTTGACGTTTAGTATCTTCTTATCGTTATCAATCTTGTTTCCCAATTTCTAAATGCCCCAAATAGAGGTCTTTGGCAAATAGTCCCTTTTTCATGGATTGTCTCCCTTATTGTGAGTTGATCTACATAGTGAAGCCTGTACCACGACAAGCCTGCTATGGCTGACTGCTGATTCATTCTTTTCTTTGATAATACTTTTGTTGTTTATTGCTTGGCTTGAGATGTCAATATGTTGCATGTCTTGTCCTCAGATTTGTCTTATTGCTTTCTAGAGAGAGCAAGAGAAATGGGGTTTAACATAAACTTAACACAAACTAGGTCATTTTGGGACTAACAAATGGTTCAATTTTATTTCAATAATTCGCATGCATGTAGGGGTCTTTAGCAGTGGCACAAAACTGGAAGACACAGAGAAACACTCTCAAGGTTAGACAGGCGAGGCGACCCATCTCGCATACACCCGGGGAATTGAAACTACTTTAGTTGACGCAAAAACAGACCTTATGATACACCAAGCATGTGCTACACATTCGACCATCTAACCCCCCTCCCCTTATTGCTTTCTGGGTTATTTTTATGAGTAGTGCAGTTGTCCTGCACTCACTATTGGTTATTGGTACAACTGTCACTTCCTCAATGTCATCCTTACATTTAATCGGTTTCTACTTGAATCAATATGGATTGTAAAAATCGATGATAAAAACACTAGCAAGTAGAACACAAATTTCATGTATTGAAGAGTAAGATTATATCAATTAAAAACTCTTGCAAGGTCTTATACTTTCATTAATAATGAAAAAATAGAAAGTATTAAGTATCATTAGCTCTATGAACTATTAAAAACGTACTGAATATAATGGAAAATAAACTGCAATTAGCCTAAAACTCCACTTTTTTATCTTTGGCACTTTTCGAAAAAGATATTGCAATAATTATAATGATATGGAATATTGATCTATTATATTTAAAATACCCTAACCATACTGGTATTTATTTTATATTGACTGGATTGTATTGAATGTAACCAAAAGTAGAAGAGCCAAGTGAGTAATTTAGCTAAAAAATCAATTGTTGCTAGGTTAAATTATCTGTTAAAATGGTACTGAAACACTGTCTTATTTTTTTAAACAAAAGACAATAATGATTGTGTTTATATAGGCGACCATTCTTTTATAGAACAATATGACGTCTCTCTATTCACATTAGTCAATTTTCATGGTTCAGTCTTAAAATTATCCTTCATCTTCTTGACTCAATCGGAACAAATACTTAGATGATAAAGCTGAGTTGCCAGGAAACAAAATATATGCTCCCAGTAGCTAATTGATCTGCACATTCAGCAAGGGTTGGAGCATACTCATTAGTGTATGTATGTTGTTTATTCTATTTGTTAAAATCCAAAAATTAGGACTTTTTAAAGTCAAAGGATAGGGCTGAGGGGCACAACAACAGGACAAATTTAGATATCTTCGACCTCTCCTGAAACCCGCATTCAACCCTAATTTAGAATCTTTTGCGGGCAGGAGCCCTTCTTGTTTGCTCAGAGCATAGGCATACGGGCAAGCTGACTTTTTGGGCAGACAGGTAAGGTGAGAAAAAAAATTATTTCATCTACTTGGCAAAATAAAGTGCCCGAAATGTAATAAAACACTACTTTTAACCGGCTGGAATAGTAGTAAAACACGTTTGCGGCCATCAAATATTCCAAAATTTTCTTGGGAGGTCTATACAAGGTCAGTTCTGCTTCTTTGCCTATCGAAGAAAACCGGCGCCGCGGTCTGTAAACCTAAAATGTCCTTGAGCCCTAATAAAACACTAATTTTACTTTTCTTTTAATTAAATACCACAAATTTGTACTGAGTTGACTATGGATTTAAACATTTTGTCTGGAGCCATATCTACTTTGTGTGACATTTTTCAGACATAGATTAGTATTTGTGAATGCAGCTGCAACAGTCTGATTGGATGGTTAGAATTCAGAGTGGGATTTCGGTTACAAAACCATTGGATACTTTTGGAGTTACTTACACAGGCTAGAATAGCAGAAAACACTTTTGCGGTGTTTAAATTTTCAAAATTTTCTCCGTGGACTGTAAACGATTGAATGAAATTCGAGTCAGCCACCTTAATTAAGCTATATTATTATTAGACCACTTTGAAGTTTCTTTGTTCACAGGTTGAAATAGCAGGAAAATGTGTTTGCAGCCGTCAAATATTCCCAAATTTTCTTGAAGGGGGACGGGAGTCGTCTGTAAACCCGTCATTGAGCCTGTACGCCTATGGCTCAGAGCAAATTTTTTCTCTAACATTTATCGAAATAAAATTGAACAAACAAATGTGCGAAGCATTGCCAACATTTTTACTTCACTATAATCCTATACAGAAATATTCTCTCAAGAGCACCTGAGTTCATATATCCTCGAGGGTTCATGCCCAAATTTATGTTGTTTCCATCCCAGACACTTCTGAACACACCCCCGTATTGCCAGGCTTGTACTTATTTAGATTTGTTTAAATGTGTTGCTTTAGCTCATGAGGGCAAGTCTTGGGAATCTTTTACAGATGCTTTATGAAAGAGCTACATTGCATGCCTCTTTTCTGTCTTCAAATTTTATACAAACTATCAAATAGATATTTTGTCACATGTTTGACGCCTTCCAATGCAATGAAGTTAGACAGAGAAACATGATATTTTCAATAATTCATGTAATACTTAAGATGTGAGGAAATAAGAAAGATGTCTTACATACATTCCAGGGTTTGAACCAATGACTAGAATTATAATCTACAATACAGTGCAGGTTAGGTGCTCAGAGAGAGAGAGACATACACACACAAAGTAGGTAATTTTGGGACTAACATATGGTTCAATTTTATTTCAATAATTCGCTTGCACATATGGGTCTTTAGCAGTGGAAGGAAACTAGCAGGCCCAGGGTAAACCCACGAGGAATCACAACCACAAAACATTACTCAATGACAGATCAAGAATGCATTTCACCACCCAACCGTCCCATATCCGATCATATTTTTTTTTTTCAAAACCATACTTTTATTCAGGATTGGGGAACATATTAATTAGATGGGAGAAATAGGATTACACTCATCACAAACTATGTAATTTCCGGACAAACACATTTCACCTGCACACAGTGGTATTTAGCCATTGGCGTATCTGGAGAAAACCCATTATTGTTGTACATACAATCCTACTCCTTGTCATGTACGAGTGTGGGATCAAAACCATGCACACAATGACTGGATACTGATGCATCAGTAAGTGTAGAGAATGCTCACAAGAAATTTGAGATGCATGAAGCTTAAGGTCCTCTCATTAATAACATATTCTTTTATTCCATTGTAAGATTTTTCATTCTTGATTAGAGATATACAATGTAATAAGAAGTACTACATCATCTTTTTTAATATTTTGGAAAAACAAGCAGAATATACATTATTTGCAGAAAAGCACTCAATTTCAAAAATAATTCAATGAAACTATGTTTGATACCAAACCAAGCATTGGCACTCTCAGTTCTTACACATGTTAAATCACTTGCCGAAAAGATTTTTACACACCCTTTACAACTTCCAGTTGAAAATTTAACACAATTTTGCATAATCAGTCACAGCTTTCTAAAATATTATATTCACAATATAACAGTTATTGTTGGCCTATGTTTATTTTTCATCATGGTAAAGTCATTTCTCTACCATTGGGTAACTTGGAGAAATACCAGTCTACTTTCTCTTGTGTTACTCCTTCCAGTGTGTCTGGCTTCCACTGAGGTTTTTGATCCTTCTCAACAAGAAGTGCCCGGACACCTTCATAGAAATCATGATCTTCCATACAGCGTTGGGTCAATCGATTCTCCATAAGAAACACATCTTCAAGGCTCAGGTGACCACCTTCAGTAATCTGTCGAAAAGTTAGCTTCATAGATGTTGGAGACATTCTTTTAAGTTTGTTGAGTTCTTTTAAAGCCCATTCTGATCCATCCTTTTCTAAATTTTCAAATATCTGTTCCAAAGATGTCCCACTGAATACTCTATTTATTTTATCCATTTCAGATTTTAATATAAAATCATGCTGCTCGCTTGTGCTGTCTTTATGAAAACTATCTAAAATTTCATTGACATTTTTTATCGATGGCTGATCTAGCCCAACCAAAGTTTCTTCTAATTCTGTGATCCTTTTTGATTGAATATAATGTGTTGCTACGCCAGCCAGCTGCACATCTCTTCCTTTCAATCTATAACCTGTTAATGCTAAATACATTCCCAATTTTCCTTGAAGACGTGGTAAAAAATATCCTCCACCTACGTCAGGAATTAAACCGATACCTGTTTCAGGCATTGCGAACAAGGTCCGCTCAGTCGCTACTCTAAATCGACCATGAACAGATAAGCCTACGCCCCCACCCATTGTAACGCCATCTATTATAGCTATATATGGTTTACTATAAGTACCCAAAGCATAATCTAGTTTGTATTCATCCGGGAAAAATGTAAAGCCATATTTTCCGTCCTTTTTATGAGTCTGTGTAAGAGCAACAATATCTCCGCCCGCACAAAATGCCTTGTCTCCAGAACCTTTCATTATCAACAACTGGACATCTGAATCGGCTTCCCATGCCCTTATTTGGGGATGTATTTTCTGGATCATGGAATAATTTAAAGAGTTTAAAGCCTGGGGCCTGTTCAAAATAATCATGGCAGTTTTATTAACCACTTGGTGAATGACTTCATTATGGCTTTCAATAGCCATACCTGCAGAACACATTTTTGCATGATTTAATACAACCTGAAGTCTTTTTAGGGATCTGGAAAACATTCTTTTTTGTATCTTACTTGTGTCCTCTAAGAATGGCAGACAGGTGATGAATGGCAGACAAGTCAAGATCACTTCCTAAAAAATAAAATAATAACCTTGAATAGTCAGAATATATTTCTACTACCGTACATCTATTGAGTGCTTCGAAAAGAAACATTCCTGAATATGAAATGAAATGAGCTAATGAAAACAGGCATACGCCATACAGTGTACTATGGCAGAAATTTTCCCGGACAGGGTCTACTCTTATATCGAATTACAACCATCAATGTCTACACAGGACCTCGTTTTTTGTACCATCTTAATGACTAGACAGCTGCCTTGTCAGGCCCTTCGTCTTGCATCAATGACATACAGGGACCACGCCGGAAAATCTAGATGAACTTTCTAGGACAGTGCAAGGATCAAAGACCCGACCTCCAGGCTAGCGAGCGAGCATTCTACCCACAGTGACTCCCTGAGTATTTAATGAAAATTAGACTGGAACTTAACCCTGTAGAATGATTTAAATACAAATATATGTCAAAGAACGGATGGATGTGGATATATATATGATATATATCACCATATTATCATTTTTCCATAAAATTTAAGATAAAATGAAATCAAAGAACAAAGGACCATATCCATAAATTAATTTTAATTATGGTCATCTCCCATGAAATTTTTGTTTCAGATCAAGTCTCAGTTCAAGATTACTAAGAAACATTGTGAAAAACAACCGGGCATAAATGTACTTGATAAGTGCCCAATGCCTATACACCTTCACACCACCTTTCAGTTCAGTGCAAACCGAAATTTGCGAACAACTGCACTTCTATTATAATCTCATAACCTCCAGTTCAGATGTCAGGAAAAGTTTTTAAAAATAAATTTAGGTAGTATTAAATGGACATATACGAATCATACATTGAGCTAATCTGTTGATGTTAAATTTAAGGGACCAAAGTTTCAAACTGATTAGGTCATAGCCTATTACTGTTAAAGATGTTCACATGTCAATTAAATTTATCTGAAATAACATTGCACACAGATCCATAAAAGTTAATGCTCAACATTGAAATGATATTGTTGTGTAATTATAAAAAAACATTGATGACGATGTAATACTGTTAGAGAACTCGAACTACATAGTACATATACTTAAATGTTCAGCAGACCCATTGTTTCCCATTCTGCTTCCAACTCCGCGCAGTGTTGCGTTTGATTAGAGGTAATCCAACTACACACTGCTATTATGAGTGGATATTGTTGTTTTAAATTTTGATTTGTCAGTAGTCTGTCTACCAACCAATCACTAGCTGCCAATATTGGACCAAATATGTTTACATAACGTTACGTCATGATTTTATTATGCCTAATTAACCCGTGCATAGTAGAATACTGCAGTAAAACTAATTGCGTGACAAACGAGGCTATCAAGTCGAATGAAATGTAAACAACACTGTTTGGAAACGAACATACTTTCACTGTTTTTGATACCTTAAATCGCTGTCCAAAGTTTTAGGGAAGACCCAGATAAAACAAAGGACTGTCATGTTGCTGTACTTAAGTGATAGCATTCATTGAACGGAAAGAATAGACACACTCCCGCATAAGTTCAAGAAACAGACGCTATTCCAGCAATGGTCAGAGAGGGATTTCTCGGGCCATTGCTTCAGGAATATGTTCTTGGATGAGCGTAATAATTAATGGTTAATATATATATATGACATGCCTAACATTGGCTAGCATACACATGATTGTAGTAACTAACATGGACTTGGTGGAGTGGACTAGTATGATAATGATATACACGATACAATTATGCCAGAATTGTTAAACTTTATGACATTTCGTATGAAATGAAAACATACATAGTTAGTCAATCAACGTACAATTAAGTTTCAGCATAGAACTAAATACAAGAGCTATGGTTTCAGTTACAGCTGTCTCGGTGTTTATAGGACAAAAACACAATTTTTAATTAATAATCGACATCCCAAGCAACTTTCAGTTTATCGTGCCCTTGAAAAGGAAGTGACGAAATTTATTAACGTCAATGCGCAGTGAATCAAGACTATTTCCCTCGGTTCTAGACCACCAATTCATATACGTTAGCGTAGACTCTATTTTTTCTATTTGTCGAAATTTAAAGATATTTTGCATATCAGATTAACATGGGACAGCCATTGATCAAACTTTAAGACAGGTATATCGGCCGCCCCCATTTATCAATACATAAAACGAAAGTCGACTACCATAATTGTTACTTTGTTAGATAGAAAAAAGATATAACCTCCTTCACTTCAACTTCAAATCACTTCTCTGCTCACCTCTAGAAGCACTTAGGATGTATATGATGTTTTATTAATCATTTGGGGGGAGTCCACAATGACCGTTTTATATAAATGAGTATTTTGGGAATACTAACCCTAACCCCAGGCCTTCACGAGTCTACTATGCCCAGAAGTAATGTAAGGTACTATATGCCATAATTGGGCCGGTTGGACAAACAACAAAATTCAGGTTAATCTACAGAAAATCAAGTTCATCATTTTAGAAGAAATCATGGGCCAAATATAATTTTTCCAAGGATAATTATTGATTACACAAATCAATAGAATTCTATAGTACCCGCATCCGTCAGCATGCAGACGAACTGCCTATCTGTGTCTGGTAAGATCAATCCTTGAGTATGGAGCAACAATCTGGGACCCATTCATACAGGAAGACATTGCGAAACTCGAACGGGTCCAGAGGAGAGCTGCAAGATTCATCGCCGGCGATTTTCGCTCACGAGAAGAAGTCTGTGTCAGCAAAATGCTTAGGAACGCAGGTCTCTCACCGCTTACAGAACGCCGACGTATGCTACGTCTTGTGATATTCTATAAAGTGGTCGAGGGGAAAATACCATCATTACCCCCCCCCCACCCTCCCAAGGAATTTCTTAAACCAATTGGAAATAAACGCAGGATTAAGACCAAAGACTTCAGTGACTTTGACCATCAAAACCCTGTGGAGAAGTTCGCTTTCAATAAATGTTTTAAAATCAAAACCACTAAAACATCACTATTTCGAAACTCGTTCTTCAACAAAACAACTATAGATTGGAACAATTAACCTCCAAGACACATCAACGCATTGCACCACTGTAGAGAGCTTCAAAGAAACTCTCACACTCCAGAGCTACTAGAGCTTCCCTCCCTTCCCGGCGCAAATGTGTCCAGCAGGACTCTGCGCTGTATATCCACAGATACAGATACAGAATCCTTACAAAAAGTCTGATTACTGGGGGCTAAATGACTTCTTATAAACAGCATTCCAAGACACTACATTATTTTATGTTGATCATGTTGTTTATATTATGAATGTATGATTATCCAGTATCATTTATGGCTGTCAGTAGCATTTATCATTATCAAGGTTGTGTACATGATAAATGGATAAATGAGTCTATTCCACGCTTCTGGAGTCATGGAATTTTTATAGAGCTTATATACATGTACTTCCTGTAACCGAAGTCAAACATTTGCAGGTGTTAATTTATGGGATTGCTTTTATTTGTTTTTTATTCTGATAAAGTAAACTGCAAACCCGGGCCTTTGTAAGTGATTCTGGATTATCTACGAATCAGAATTGTTTTTGTGTTTTTTTAATTGGCTTAGTTAATATTGGAACGTGGTTAACGTATTATAAGATCTGCTTTGAAACTGTCGCGGAAACGACATTTGCTTCCACTTCCAGAGACATGCACAAGCAAGGAAACGAGCGGGGAGGGGGTAGTTTAGTATAAGAAATGAGTGAAGTTCCTGAAATCATGGAGATCCGTTATACTAAAACCCATCCTCTCTTGCTTTTTGTCTGTATAATTTTTGTGTTTGGCGAGACATGTGGGACCTCGCCCCATTTTTACTTGACCGCTGCATTTATCAAAAAAGCATAATTTAGTTACCTTTGGCTTTTGAAGTCAATGATCTTCATAAACGCCAAGCCCCAAAAATTAGCCAATCCCCAACGTTTATTTGTTGGAAGAATTTGGTTTAAAATAACACTGGACGTCTTATTCGGCATTCAGTCCCATCCTTTCCAGCTTATTTCTTTCCAAATATTAATTGGCAAAATGCTGTGATACATTTCTTAAATATATTCCATTTTATTCCTTATTTATTATAATACGATTTAATAATTTAATACATTTATACCGAGTGCAATTAATATAGGCCTACTCCAAAACACATCAAATATTTATACTAATTACAATTGTTGTGGTTGATAAAACAGTCTCTGGGATTTAACATCCTACCTTTCTGCTCCAACCGGAATAGGAGACAAGAATACACCATGCTGTGTTCTGTGTAGCCATTGGTATGCAGTAAAAAAATCGTAAACAAAACAGGTAACCGACGCAGTTTGTATAGAATCCTTAATATATATAAGGAACTGAACCAAACCGCGAAACCCGTTAGTCAATAATAGAGAAGAGCGGTTACACGATTGAGTCGACATAGGAACAATTATCAGTCTGTATAAACTTGTTGCGATTCTTCCTTATGACCATCCGCACAAGTTTGACATTTTTATATCTTAATGCGAATTCATTATATATACAAGACGATGTTGTCTTAAACGACTGTCGATTTATCATAAATATCGAAGTCTAATTAAATTCTCAGATTATCCACTGCCTATACGTCCGTTTCCACGGTTTGTTATCTCAGAAATTGCGTAATATCAAAGGATCTAATGATAACGGTGACTAGATTTGACTTCTTTATTTCAACTTTCGGAACACACATTGCAATTTATTACATCTATAACAACCAATACAACACACAGGAACGTAACATATAACAGATTGTATGCCTAGTCATTACGACCATCGTCCTTATTAGTCCAGTCGACAAATCCATGTCGAATGAACCTGGAAATTGTATACGTGTACAAAGTTTTTTTTCATTGTTGATTTTAGTAGTCATCATATATGGTGTCCTCTTTCAGAATCTGCCGGGTGAACCTCGGTAACCCTTGAGCATTTTGAAAAATCCCCTATATACATTTGTATATAACCAATGTATTTAATCTGGGTTTGATAATTTTTGGTGTCTAACCGTATGTTTTGGGGGTCAGGGAATACACTGAAATTGTTTATTTTGTTGTAAGGTAGTTATAGATAATGGTAAAATCCAAAATATTAGACAATATGGCCCTATAACTCGTTAGCGGCGGTTAAGGGTCCTGAATAAGAGGTTTATTAAATGTGTCCACTTTCCAGGGCCAACCCATGTCGCCCCGTAGCCCCAAATATAGGCATGTGGTGTTATCGTTTTGATCAGATACGTATGTCCCGAAATATATAGTTTGTCCCTAGATATTTTACAGCGGTCTCCATAGCGGTCTCTGGATAAGACAATCTTCACGACAGCTACCATTTAATTAATTTTCGTAGGCCAACGTTACATGTGGCTCAGTGAGATTGAGAAGGCGCTGGCTCACTCGTGACGTCCTCAGGATTTGTAAACGTGGTATTTATGAGTTGTGCATGACGCGGTGCCTGGCTAAGGAACAGCGTTTTATAGTTTTTCGGACACGTACGTTTTTAAGGATTTTTTTTTTATGGTAACTGTAGCTATAGTAAATTATTTGGATAAAAATAGCATGGCACACCGAACCCTACCTGTTACCATAATGATTCAAAAGTACTATGTACTAATATTTTGATCAACCACGTACTATATTATTAAATATTGTAAAAATCGTGTTTTGGGGTTTAATTTTGGCATGTATTGGTATTTATTTATAGAAATTGTATTCATTCAAAATGACCGTCACCAAAGAAAATCTGACTACCAATTACGACATCTGTCTTAAAACAGTATTGCACAACCCACCCAGACCCCGTCTTTACTGACATCATAATGATCTACTTTTAATATGTGGAAGTGTCGCGTTCCATAGTAATTCAGACCGGCAGCTACTGCCCTAGATTATTAGTTCAGGAAATACTAGGTTATTAGATAATAGGAATCTTGAATGAATAAATGAAAAATGATATTAATAACCTTCTAAATTTGGAACCCACACGCGGCGGCATTGCTAATCTTCTTATAATTGATGATAACCTAGAATTCAAGGTCTCGGTTACTTGTGCAAAAGCTAGGATTGTCGCTTCGTACCTATCTCTATCTTATCAATCATTGAATAATATAGACATGTTTTAATTTCAAATAAAAAAAAAAGCTGAGAATTCAATACGTTTATCCGTTTGCACGGTTTCAACTACGAATTGGACTACTTAATCCTTCCTCTGTGTGCACCACAGCTATTTCCACGCGTATAAGAAAAGTAGAGCACTTATATATTATTATCTGTCAATATAATGCCAGCGAGCAGTTGTACGCCTTTTTCACATTACCCAGAATTCAGAGCACTGGCAAGTTGACCTTATTGCTTGCTCTGGCCAGTACGGTAATACCCTGCTTATAACATTAGAGATTAAAAATAACACGGATAATAGAGCTAAAAAGTAAGTGTTTAATTTACTAGTTTCTTCATTCATAACTTAATTGAACTACTATTTTTCATACTATAATACATTCCAGCGCTTGACAAAATAAACTTCACAGTGAAATTGGAAAGGAGAGATCGAGTTACGGTGCTGATAATCAGAACAGAAAATGTCGGTCAAAAATGTACTGTTATTTAGTCTAATAGTACGGGTAACGTTATGGCATAGACTGGTTTTTATCTGGGAAAGTTATCGTTATTGAATACAATGTTCAACGATCATGTCAATGATTTGAATGATGCTATACTCGGGTTTATGTACACTTTATGTTATACCCGTACTGTATAAATAGTAACAATTTTTTAAAAAAAGTATATTATGTCATATTTTTTATGTCATGCACGGTTGCTGCTTAGCTTAATATGATATACACTTCTTCTTGAAAGAGAACTACATGCATAATAAAACCCTCTGAAAGACATTATTATTATATAAGCTGCCCCCAGTTATAATTCAAACATTTAGGTACAATGAGCCTTTGTCATAAATGATGTTCATGCTTTTTTCTTCTTAAAATGTTTTGTGGATATTTGTATGCTGCCTCTTATGGGATGTTAAGATACAATAAAATCTTATCTTATCTTATATTTGAATTAAAAGGCAGCAGATTGGTGTGGGGGGGGGGTATTAATATTCATATTAGACATCTTAAAATACATATTAATTGTTATCCAAAAATATTTTAGTGACAAATGGAAAAAATTAAATAATTCTCACAAAACTGTTACTATGTGTACCATCTGATAAAGAGGTTAAATTGCAAATCACGCTTAATACAAAAACCATTAAATGAGAGAATTGGTATACGCATATATCAGACAACAAATACATAATAATATACACATAAGCAAAATCCCTACTGTGAGTTATCAGTTAATTCCTGTCAAGCATTGAGCCTGATTTGCATGTAACATACCTCTGCATGTGGGAAGCAGATGAATACCCATCTCTTCATTGCTATAGAGTCAACTGGCGTGGTTTCGAATTGTCGGTTGTATGCGGCAGGAGAAGGGTCGCCTCGTGGGTTTTCTCCAGTTTCCCCTTACTGCTAAAGACCCCTACATGCAAGCGAATTATTGAAATAGAATTAAACCATATGTTAGTCCCGAAATGACCAAGTTTGTGTTGAGTGGATGTTAAACCCCATTTCTCCCCCTCTTTCTCCATTTCTTCATTACATGTAAACATGGATAGGGGGCAAAGTTAAAAGAAAGTAGCGCCCATTAGTTATTACAAAACACTTTAAAACTTGTGCCTCATGGGGTCCACTGAGACTCAACATGTTCAGACAAGTGTTCAGTCAAGATGAACACTAAACTCTTAATCGGACATTATGAAAGTGTATTTAAAAAAAAAAACAATCTGTATAAAATTTTTATTAAAAGCGAGGTGTAAATGGGTAACATGAAAATATTTTCACCTGCTCCATTGAGGAATGATAAATGAAGATGGTATTATCAGTGAATATTCGCTAGGCTGCTCCAGTCAATGATAAGGATGATATTGATGCGACTTAATTAACTCTTTTCCTCTAGCAAATTCAATTGTCAAACATTACTTTAATGTCTTAGAAAAATAAATAAAGACATTTGAAAGTAAAAAATATTTCCTTTTTTAGTGTAAATGGGTATTAAAATGAGTAAAAGGCATCATTCTGCCTGAAGCAGTTACGTCTTATGTAAGCAATGCATGAGCCATTGATTGACACAGCGTCATGTGATTGCACGTGTCATCTTTTACAGAGATATTAGATGACTTTCAAAATTCTCTGTGAAACAGATTGTGCTATTACTACAGTCAGTGACGTGTAGAGAAGATGCATAGACTGGGGGGAGGAGGGCTCTGGGCATTCATTTCAAGGTGATATCAAATCAACATCATGTGAAACTAAAATTAAGACATTTGTTGTCCCCCGCCTTTCGAAGAAAGCAGGGGACTATTAAAATGGGTTCGTCCGTCTGTCTGTCCGTCTGTCTGTCCGTCCGTCTGTCTGTCCGTCACACTTTTTGGGACACAATAACTCTCTTCCTAATTGAGCTAGAATGTTCAAACTTGGTGTATATGCTTATTAGGTCAATGCCTTGATGGAGTTCGAAGATGAGCATTTTCCGCTTAGGGTAAGCAGAGATAAGCAATTTGATTGGTTGATGCTTTGGGACACGATAACTCTCTTCCTAATTGGGTTAGAATGTTCAAACTTGGTGTATGTGTTTATTAGGTCAATGCCTTGATGGAGTTCGAAGATGAGCATTTTCCGCTTAGGGTAAGCAGAGATAAGCAATTTGATTGGTTGATGCTTTGGGACACGATAACTTTTAATTGAGCGAGAATGTTCAAACTTGGTGTATGTGTTTATTAGGTCAATGCCTTGATGGAGTTCGAAGATGAGCATTTTCCGCTTAGGGTAAGCAGAGATAAGCAATTTGATTGGTTGATACTTTGGGACACGATAACTCTCTTCCTAATTGAGCTAGAATGTTCAAACTTGGTGTATGTGTTTATTAGGTCAATGCCTTGATTGAGTTCGAAGATGAGCATTTTCCGCTTAGGGTAAGCAGAGATATGCAATTTGATTGGTTGATGCTTTGGGACACGATAACTTTAGTTCCAATTAAGTGAGATTGATGAAACTTGGTGCATAGTTTCATTATAGTAATACCTTGACTAAGTTCGAAGATGAGCATTTTCTGCTCAGGGTAAGCAGAGCGATACACAATTTGATTGGTCGAGACTTTGGAATACAATAACTCTCTTTCTAATTGAGTTAAAATGTTCAAACTTGGTGTATATGCTTATTAGGTCAATGCCTTGATGGAGTTCGAAGATGAGCATTTTCCGCTTAGGGTAAGCAGAGATAAGCAATTTGATTGGTAGAAGCTTTGGGACACGATAACTTTAGTTCTAATTAAGTGAGAGTGATGAAACTTGGTGTATAGTTTCATTATAGTAATACCTTGACTAAGTTCGATAATGAGCATTTTCTGCTCAGGGTAAGCAGAGCGATACGCAATTTAATTGGTCGAGACTTCGGAACACAATAACTCTCCTTCTAATTGAGTTAAAATGTTCAAACTTGGTGTATATGCTTATTAGGTCAATGCCTTGATGGATTTCGAAGATGAGCATTTTCCGCTTAGGTTAAGTAGAGATAAGCAATTTGATTGGTTGATGCTTTGGGACACGATAACTTTAGTTCTAATTAAGTGAGAGTGATGAAACTTGGTGTATAGTTTCGTTACAGTAATACCTTGACTCTCTTCCTAATTGAGCTAGAATGTTCAAACTTGGTGTATGTGTTTATTAGGTCAATGCCTTGATCGAGTTCGAAGATGAGCATTTTCCGCTTAGGGTAGGCAGAGATAAGCAATTTGATTGGTTGATGCTTGGGACACGATAACTTTAGTTATAATTAAGTGAGAGTGATGAAACTTGGTGTATAGTTTCATTACAGTAATACCTTGACTAAGATCGATAATGAGCATTTTATGCTCAGGGTAAGCAGAGCGATAAGCAATTTGATTTGCCAAGACTTTGGAACACAATAACTCTCCTATGAATTGAGTTAAAATGTTCAAAATTGGTGTGTATGCTTATTAGGTCAATGCCTTGATGGAGTTCGAAGATGAGCATTTTCTTCTTACGGTAGGCAGAGATAAGCAATTTTTGGATGACACTTCGTGTTCAGTTTGATTGCTCGATACGTTTGAAAAAAAAAATGTGCGATTAATTAATATGCGTCATCTATTTATTTTGGGATTTCGGCGGGGGACATCAGCCTCACTGTTGGCTTGTTTTTATTAAGATTGGAAATTGTAGCTGCTTTTTAAGTGTTTCGGGCACACAATTAACTAGTTGGCCATGGGTATCACCAAATCTCTCAAAGCCACTGGTTCAAGCTATCCAAGAAGATATTTGTGAAATCTGAAATCTTATCGAACTTTTGATAACTAATTAAATTATTATCCGACTAATTTGAAATTTATGCAAAGTGTTCATGTTCATGTGGGGAAGAGGCCTATTCAACAATTCCCAGTAATGTCAATAGCTGAAGTTGTTTTGTATAATAAAAATGTTAGCACCAGAAATTAGAATTAAAAGCCAATCAAATTTTTTTTATTTCATCATGGGTTGTTACCTGCAAAAGAATAGATATGTGACAACCTTTGTGGACGGATTGAATGACGTATCTGGTAAGCTTTGTTGACTGGCAACTTATCATTTAATCTTTGTTGGCTGGCAACTTATCATTTAATCTTATTATGATATACATGTGTATATATACATGTATCCATAGTATTTTATCTAAGTTACTTACTATATCTTGGTCATGTTAAGTCACGTGAGAAAGCCAGCTATATATTTAAGTATAAGGTCTACTCATAATGTTTACACAATGATGTGGCATTAAATTCTTTTAAAATTTATATCACGTTCAGTATATGTAGTTTAAATAATAAACTATTCAGGTGTGTATTATGTACAGGTGGTCAAAGGGTTTTATGGTCCAAGTCACATGTTGGATCAGTTGTAGGCAGATTGATTAGTTTTTAAATGGACATCTATATTAAGGCACAAAATTTAGTTCTTCATTCAGTTGAAAGAGAGAGAGAGAAAAATTGGGTTTAACCCCACTCGACACAAACACAAACTAGGTCACTTCAGGACTAACATATGGTTCAATTTTATTTCAATAATTGGCTTGTGCCTAGGGGTCTTTAACAGTGGCACGAAAATGGAGGACACAGAGATGATTCAATGCACATGCCCTAACCATTAAACTATCTCCTCTGGTCATTCAATAGAAAACAATTATAAAAGTCTTAAAAGATGCATAATGTGAGAGTTAAATCTGCCTATTGCTGATCATTCTTTTGCAGCAAATATTATATCAAATATTAGTCTCTTAAAAAGCCTATAATCAACTCTCTAGAGCACCAGGTTAAAATAAAGACAACAGTTATAATATTCAAAAAGTCATAACTCTCTGGAGCACCAGGTTAAAATAAAGGCAACAGTAATCTTCAAAAATTATAACTTTTCTCAGAATGTAGTAACTGGACTGAAATTTTCAATAATATGCCTTTTTTGTTATCTATTTTTAAACTGTTATAGTATTTATAGTTAAAATTGCCAGTTACTTCTCTTAAACATAATGCATCTTCACGTTGCTGTGTTTTTAAATCTTTACAAAGGAGAAAATAACTATACTGATTATATGAGAATATATCCAGGGAATTATAATAGACAAGAAAGCTCAATGTTTGGATATTTCTACACATCAAATACTTGACGTCCATGTGGTCGTCAAGAAAATTGATTAAAATTTATTTGTCACATCGGCTTCTGAAGTCAACAAGTAATTGTATGGGCTACTACTCCTACATGTAAAGGTAATACAAGTACTTTTGTACACGATGAAGAGTCCATTTGCTGATTACACTATTTTGCCTATAACGTTTTTTAGGACTTTGAATTTTGCCTAATGGTTTGGATTGTTCGGACTTGGTTTTATTTTATTTGTAATGAAGATACATGTAGAAAAATCCTTGACGGTAGAAAAATCCTTGACGGTAGAAAAATCCTTGATGGTTTAAAAGCAATTTCTTCTAAATCAAAATGTTAAAGATGAAATGAAAGGTATTATTCTGCAATTGTTGAGATTTTTAATATAAAACATTATCACGCTTATTAACGTTTCAGTAAAATTACTCTATACTGTGCAAAGTTATGAGTGTTTGAATTTTTTTGACAAAATGTAGCATAGATTGTTTATTATCGTATTAACGTTACTATAACTTGATTATCTATCTTTTCAAACTGTATTTATTAATGTAGAAATGCCAGTTAACTTAGCAAAATGAAAAAAAAAGAGAAATTTATTTAATGATTATGTGTATTTATAGAGCAAGCAGTTAATCCATCAAAAGTGGATGCTCTAAGCACGCTAATGTAGATAACACCTCATGAATATATGTCTTAAGTGTAGGATTGAACTGAGCAATCAATTTTGAACACTTTATCCCTACTTATCAGAAAAATAGAGACAGCATACATCATGATAAATGCCATACAGTAGCCTTCAGACTATTTTCTTCGTGAAACAAGTACACAGGTAGACCTTGGTTCGTATCATCCAGTTTTATAAGATATAGAAACAATATAATGTACATGTATGTACCCTTGTGTAAGGTGAATGCTGTGAAAAATTCTATGGTTACTGTTATTCTGTGTTTAGGTTCTTGTGAACTCTTATTCTTAAAAATTGTTAGTCATTAATCTCCCCCATATACATGTAGCTGTTATGACAGTCTGAGTGACTTCTGTCGAATTACATTCCCACCCAAAAGATGCCAATACCGCTAGCTGCTTTATGTCAATGACTGACCAAAGTACTAAATTATAACTAAGGAATAGACATATGCACCATACCTTGCAAACCAGCAGTGACTATTACTAATTTGGTTAATTAAATCTTTCCAATCACCGTTAGTGCAGTATCATAAATTTGGAACCAATATTAATTCAAGGCAATGACTAGCTTTGTTTCAAGGACATTCTGACAGTCATTCTGTTATTTAATGACACTGTAATTTGCACCAATGTCAATGAGCAGCCATTTGGTTGAAAGCACAATGCTAATAAAACGATTATTTTTATACATCCACATTTTCCATTATGGCCCCTGATTGTACGAAAAATCGGATTTTAGCTAGAGGTCACAATTTTTATCAGTTGAGCTTGAATTTCATGAAAATCAAACTGCATATTATGCTGAACATAATGGCAGCTCCCGGTACAGAAATAGTGTAAAAGTGTATAATACCAAGGTTCAGAACAGTTAAATTATAAAAAAAAAAATGCCCACATAGGCAAATAGTGTAAAAGTATCTAATATCAAGGTTGTGGAACCTCTTGATCTCAAATTTTATTCAGTTTCAATGAAACTTGAAATATATGTGTATATTCCAGAGATCTGGGTTTCTTTCGAAACTTGCTCGTATTGGATTGTGGATCTTGGCCCTTATTGTAGGTAACATTGCTTTTTTTTTAGCTTGTGTCTACTCTTGCATATCTGTCGCCTGTCTAACCTCATGGGTTTTCTCCGGTTCTTCCGGGTTATTGAATAATATTAAACCATATGTTAGTCCCAAAATGACTTAGTTTGTCTTGAATGGACGTTAAATCCCATTTCTCCATCTCTTGCATATCTTGTTCTCCTTTCTGTTGATCTGGAACAATGAAACTGTTTCAAGATGTAGCATAGATTGTTAAATGTTGTAGCAACTGTATTTTAAAAACCTGAGGGTGTTATACTCCAATAAAATCTCAGCTGTCTGAAGATTTGACAATTTGATTGTATGTGAATAAATGTCTATATAAGTGTTTGTTAAACAATATGAAGCAAAAATAAAGGCATGCGATAGACAGTTTGTTTTGTGATGGGTGGAACATGTGGCCTAATGTATTCAATATACATCAATTCCATTGAATAGCAGAACGTTTCTTGATTGATTTAGAGCATTTAGTTTTAGGTTATTTTTTTTTAATATACATTTCACCGATGTGGTGGTTACTTGTATAGTGTAATTTTACTACAGTATGCTTACATTGGTATTTCTTGTGGCATATAGCAGATCATGACTCTGGGTTGTATTTCTGGATTGTTTTCAAATTTGAGTTAAGTCTGTGTCACTACAGGCCTGCGACTGTACAGCGCAGTGTAGTGGACGCTTACAGCAACCCCCCGGGTCCATTCATTCTTTTTGAATTATTTGAGTATGATGTCTTGTCAGTGTATTTGTTTTTGTGTAAATTATGTGTGGTGCAGTTCCCCTGCATAGTGCATCTCCAAAAGAGGAAAATATAAATTTATGATTGAGACCACTTTTGATTCAATGTGCTTGTGTTTAATGGCTCCACAACCCATTTTGTGGCTGAAATAAAAAATAATTGATAATAAATCTGACAACTATCCTTCGACAAAGAAGCTGTATATTTCCTGGATGCGGAAAACATAAAAACAGATGTGGGTAATTGAACTGTGATACCTCTGAAAAGTCGTGAGTAAACAGAAGACGTGATAAATCATGTAAGATGAAATTGAATGTTAGGGATGCATCTCTAATAGTACATGCAACTTATTTAGAAAAGTGCTGGAACATAAGTCATAAACACTTAACCATTTTTAGTTTTGAGCCAAATCGTTGATAATCTTTGTCAAGCAACTTTTATTTTGATACTAATAGAGTGGTTTTGTGTTATGTAATATTTACAAGTGAAAATCTAGAAAATGGCCATTTTTTTTACTATTTTGACTGTGATAATTTTTCCATTTAAATTTTAAATCATGATTTTTTCCTCTTAATATGGCAACAATTCAGCTCCTTAATTTAATACCACATAAAATAGTAAAAAAAAATGCCAGTAGATTACTAAAAGATTAATTTATTTATTCTATTCATTTAATTAAAGTTTAAATTTTAAACCATGATTTTTTCCCTTAATATGGCAACAATTCTGCTCCTTAATTTAAAACCACAAAAAAAGTTATAGAACTGTAGATAACTAAAAGATTAATTTATTAGTTCTTTTCATTCTTACCCAAAAAAACTCTAGGAAGAAAAAGAAATTTAGGGACTGACCTCCTTTCTTATGAGGCCAGTTAGTAACTCTGAAGACAGATATATTTTTTGACCTAATGTAAATTTAAGTATATACTACAGAATGAATCAGCATTATTTTACCATAGGATTATTCAGTGAAAAAGAAAAGATTTTCCAATTGACCAACTTGATCCTCTGACCCTATTTTAGGGGTCCCATAAGTAACCTTAAATACAGGTATTCTTTTTTTTTTTGACATAATATAAAGCAAAACTGCTAACACTGTCTTTTATTCAGAAAATATTTCGATCTTTTAATTATTTCATTTGTATCATTTGCTATAAATGTCTTATGACTTTATTCACCTCTCCTGTCCGTAAGAATAGTAATCGTAAGTTCCTTTTTACTGGTAGATCAATAGTCTTACACGTATCCTAACAACCCTTGTAATGGGTGGCATGTGTACTTTATTGGCTTATGAATGGTATAATATGTCATGTATCCCTTATTATGAATCCAATGATGTACAGAAAGTAGAGCAGTTTATTGGTAAGTGGCTGATATATTTATTTATAGCTACTATATGTAGGGTAGACCTTGAGACCTTGTTCAGTAGGTCAGACATTACTCTGCATGTAAACATCAAGTAACTAGTACATTATTAGACTTTGGCTTTAGGGGATATAAATCAGTGTTTCCTATCTTTTGGGGATAATTTATGTAAAAAATAAATTTTGACACTGGTATTATTTATTTAATGATAAAATACCAATATTGTATATTTACTTATATCTATATTAAAATATAATTTTTCGAGTGACATTTAGCAATTGAAAATAATATAACACAACACAGTTCTATGGATAACAACACTATATGATATACATACAACGTTTCGACAAGAATTCACGGGTCGTTATCAAGCATACAAATTACAAATGAGGAAAAAATTGGGACAATATATTGTATTATAGGTACATTGAACAATAATAAGAGAGATAGTAAGTTGACAATCATGAAACCCCAGCTTAATTGGTTGCAGTCAAAATCAGTATACTAAGATTTAATTATGATAGCACATACATGTAGTATCGTGGATAAAGGATTAAAGAGGAATTAATGAAATCATGTTATTTGTATGCATGATAATGACCAGTGAATTCTTGTCGAAACGTCATGTGTATATAATTTTGTGTTGGTATCCATAAAACTGTGTTGTGTTATATCAAAATTGAAAACTTTAGATAGTAGAGACTGTTTGGAAGTTATAGTTTAGTCTAAGACTAGAAGTTGGCTAAAGGTTTCATAAAGGTTTGTATAAGCCATTTAGAGGTATTATGTAACTCTTTAGAGTGGAAGTCTTTTTATTTTCATTGACTGACTTAAACACAATTACTAATATATTTTTCAACTTAAGTTTGAAAATAAAAGAAAAAAGAAAGTACATTTTCAGTTATAGGTAGAGTTCTGTTCATGATAAATTCTACTTTGTTATTTAAAATCCCCCCCCCCCCCCATTTACTTTGGTTGTTTTACAAAATTCATCTTTCATGAACTGGTCTGTATCTTTTATTCTATATGAGAAATTTTGGGCTGCATATATAAGCTACAGTATGTTACACATTGAGTAAGTAACTTGGTTATGAAAATCAGAATCTGTAAATAGGGTTGAAAACTGTTTCAAATCCATGTGTTTGTTCCATTTAAAGTTACATTATGGGAGATAAGATAGAGAGATGGCAGTTCTCACTATAATAGTTAAAAACTAGATAGGGTAAAGGTAATTTGCTGAAAATTTCAGTCAAATTGATCCACATTATGGGAGATAAGATAGAGAGATGGCAGTTCTCACTATAATAGTTAAAAACTAGATAGGGTAAAGGTAATTTGCTGAAAATTTCAGTCAAATTGATCCACTATTAGCCGAGAAAAAAGCTTTTGAAATATTCACATCCTCGGTCATCATTAGTCAAATCATTAATATAAACAGCATAGTCTCGATTATCCATTTGATTGATTTAATTATCAACGGCCATTAAGCGGCATATAGGATTTTAATCCGCCAACATCAAGAGTTTATTATGGTCTGGATATGTTAATCAATGTCTAATTGATTATTTAGATAACATTTCAGGCCTAAAGAAAGACCTGTAATAAGCAGATTTTGCTCTTGCATAATGCTATTTTAAGAGAGGGTGCAAAAACTCAAGTGGATGCAGTAACTCTAAATCTTGATGCAAAGCATGTCATTGTCCTCTCACTGCACCCCTGAAATAAAGGGAGTGGTTTGTGTGATACAGGACATCATGATTTGGTTCAGGTTTCAACATGCATGAAATTATGTTATGATTTTCAGCTATTGATTGTCATGGATAGAGTACATTAGATGACATACTTCATCTCAAACTGATCCCGCAGTGAATATTCGCTTGGCCGCTACAATCACTAGCATGACATCGACGAGGCTTAATGAGTACGGCATATTAACTTTTTTTACTCCGACAAATTAAATTCTCAAACATTTTTTTGAGATAAAAGAAAAATAAATAAAGACGTTTGAAGTAATATTTCCTATTTAGTGTAAATGGGTATTAAAATGTGTAAAATGTATCATTTTGCCCGAAGCAGTTAGGTGTTAAGTAAACATTGCACGAGCCGTTGAGCCAATGACTACAGCCGCGTGCATGTCAACGCACGTGTTGTGGACAATCATCTGTTACAGAGATAATTCGTAAGTAATTCTCTGTGAAACAGATTGACTTCATCTCTCAACTATCTGTGTCTCAAGATAACAGAGGGTACTATAAATATATTGTTATCTAGCGACAGAAATCGTGAATCACACCGAAATTGACGTGGCACAAAAATCTATTGTAGTTTTTCTTCCAAGCAGCGAATGATTCTTGTCATTTGTTCAATATGCACCACACCCAACTACAATGAAAAATATAATCCAACTTGATGTGGGCACAGCTCATCTATTTTCTATTGAAGTTGTTTGGCAGTTGTTAGGCAGACATATTCATTTCAAGGCTTCAATAAAAATTACTCAATGAAATTCAACAGAAATTAAAAGATATTGCGTAATATGTATATGATGCTTGTGTGATATTGATATTTTTCTTTTACGTAAATTGATATTGTCACAGCTTACTGATAGACTTTTATACAAATTAAAGTAGGTAAGTCTCTAACTTAATAATCATACAAAGTCTTCGACATAGAAAACACACAGTATTTATCAATTTAAATCAACATTGATGTGGTGATCTTACTTGAAAAAAAATAGGTTACTAATATCCAGTATTTAAGACAGATGGCTTCAATAACAGATGCTAGAGGTTGCTAATCAAGATGCACTTTTCACCAAAGGCGTTTTATAGCTGAGGCGCTGGAGTCGCCAGCCTCCTCTCGAAAAAAATCAAAGAAATTGGAAAAATAAAACGAGAGAAAAATGCTAAAACCGATGAGAAAAATGAAAATGTACCCTAGTTAAGGGGTCCTGAAGGCAGACAAAAGGGCCCAACTTCGGACAAAAGGGCCCCTCTGGCCAAGGGAAAGGACCCCGAGTCCGAGTCAATTGTTTTCTATACACTGTTACTGTCAAATCCATTACTTAATGAGAATGCAGTCATTGCATTGGCATACAAATCATCAATCAAGATCCCCCCCCCCCCCCCCCCCCCCCCCCCCCCCGACTCTGTTATGGTTAGGTATGTGTATGATAGACTTTTGTAACAGTGGATGACATTTTCTATTTCCAGTTATTAAATTGACGTAAATTGATTCAAATGTCATTTAAACAAATCCATACATCTGTGAGAAACAACATATGTCAAATATACAATTGATATAGATTACTTCTTACTTCATTGTCATTGTGTAGTATTTATAACCAACTCGTTTTTATACTCCTATATTGATATGTGGTCTTATATTGCCGTCATCCACAATTTCTTGTGAACACTCTTCAAATTACATGTATATTAAATTCTATCATTCAATTCTTTTTAAAAAAAAACATCATGCTTCTTTGACATTTTTCTGAAAAAAAATGCTTAAAGTATTCAGATTGGATAACAATTTTTTGATCCACCCATATTGCAATGCATGTTGTTCATCTTCTGAGTTTTTTGTTAAAAGCACAAGTTTAAATTGACATCATATGAATATACCAGGTGATCTAAAAGACCACCAATTTTAAAGGAGCTAAATTGCTATTCCTTTGTACCTAGAAATAGACACAAAATTTATGGATCGTAAAACATAATATTGTATTATGAATGCATATAAACTGATTTACATTCAATCATTTTTGTCCAAATTCAATCGTAGTCTCCGGTGTCTGGCTATTCCACTTGAAATCATTTTGAAATGTTCATTTTGTCTTAAAATAACAATAAGATAACATCACTGTTGATTTAAAATTGACCAATGAGTGGTGTTTGCAAGGTTTAAGACTGTGGACGATATTGATTTAAAGACTTGGCTCTTTTAATAAAGTGAAGTGAAGCAAGAAAGGGGGCAATGTTGATTTAATCAATACTATTTTGATGAGACACAAACCAGGACGTTTTCGGGACTAACATATGGTTCAATTTTATTTTAATAAATTCGCTTGTGCTTAAGGTTTTTTTTAGCTGTTGGAGGAAACTGGAAAACCTGGAGAAAACTGTTGAGGGTTGACTAAATGACAGACCTTATGATACAGCGCGTATGTGCAAACTCTTCAGCCATCCAACCCTCCCTAATGGATGAATGTGGAAGAGTAAAAGTATCAAATGTAAGGTAAATTAAAAGATGGTCTTAAAGACGACCCATTGTAGCTAAAAGCAAACACATCAGAATATCAGACTTTGGATTCGGTTTTCATACTATTGCAATTTGCTTAATCTATGTTATCAAAAAAATTAGTCTTGTTACATCTATTTTTCTTCTAAGATTTATTTTAGTTATTTGAAACTTTTTAAAAAGTTGCTTGGATATGATTTGTATATAACACTCAGCAATATAGTATTTATCTTCAAAAAAGGATAATAATATGCAGGTTCAATCAAATCAAAGTCCAGATATATATGATCCTTGATATTTATCAAAGAACATTCACCTATGTTTATAGGTTATCAGAATGTTATAAATGTTAAAACAGTTGTTTATTACTTATATTTTAACTGTTACCAGAGGCTACCTCTATTTTTAAAGAGAATGTATTTTAGCATTTAAAGGAGCTAAATTGCTAATAATTGGGACTCAGAAATTGACACAAATAGGTCGCAACTCATATAATAATGTAATATGAATGTATATAAACTGATTTTCATTCAATCGTTTATGTTTTTACCCTAATTTCAAATCAATTGTGTTCGGTGAAATACACCAGAAGTCTCAATCAAATATAAATCTTGAGCGTCTAAATATTAGACATCAGAAGCCCACCTTTTCCCTGTACGATCCTAACATCAATGTGACAAATTAATCTGTGTTGTGAATGTCAAAGAATTTGAATGATTTTGAGTTAGAGACTTAGCTACTTTAAATTTAAAACTGTAGTCATGTATCCATCATATTAGGTAGAAAAAGTAATTAATATGAATGTTATTAATTGCCTTCTTTTATGTACATAACAAAAATAGGTGGTTGGGTTTTGTATATTAATGATGATAAGACTATCACAATATAAAAATCCTGTGCATGTTTTATCAAGTCTCTTTACAAGGTTAGTTTTTATTTGTTAACATACACCTGTGATCTTGCGTATGTTGCCAGATAATCTGACATCTTTTTCAGGCATTACCATCCAGGGGCCTGTTTCACGAAATTTTAACAAAGATAAAATCACAATTTTAGTAATTTGGTTGGATAATATTAGATTGATTTTAGTGTTTAGCCAATCAGAATGTAAGTTTCTACTAAAATTTGGATTTTATCTCAAGTTAAGATTTCGAGAAACAGGGCCCTGACCACGGTAGATCTCTAGTAGAACCTATCTGCTGGAAATAATTGGGGTGTCACAGAAAGGTATTGTGATCGCAACTTAAATCTTTAAGCAGCATGAAATGAAATGGGGTTTAATGTCTTGCTGTTCTGCTCGACTTGCTAATGAAGACAGGCATATGCCATGCAATATTGCCCGGACAGAGGCATTATGGCTTACTCTTATATCAAATTTCAGCTGCCAAAGATCTTTTATTGCACGCAAATGTATACAGGGGACCTTGGTTTTTCGTACAATCCAAATTACTAGACTGCTTTCCGTGTCAGCACCCCGCCCCCCCCCCCCTTGTCCTGCACCACTGACAACGGAAAACCAGGACGGAAAACTTTAAACAACAGTTCTCAATCTCATATGAGCTCTTGAATTGATGCAATGGCCCATTCTCTGTGTTCAGGTGTCAACCATATTGTTGTGTCTACCACATCGACCACTTTTTCATTGTTTTGCTCAATCCTGTACATAGTAACAGCAAATGAACTAATAAAACACCCAGAAACAATTGATTTATTGTTAAATTCTTACATTACTTACATAGCAGAATACAAATTAAAACAGACAAATTTTTAAAAAAAACCCATTTAAATACATATTTTGTTGAATTGCCTCAGGCAATATTTAATGGAGTTGTTAAAAATTGTGTTTATATAAAAAAATGTTATTTACATGTATCACGTCCACTAAGAAGTCCAATTCACTGGCGCTGATAGAGAGAGAAATGGGGTTAAACGCCCACTCAACACAAACTAGGTCATTTCGGGACTAGTATGGTTTAATTTTATTTCACTGATTCGCTTGCACGTAGGGATCTTTAGCAATGGGAGGAAAGCGAAGGACCTGAAGAAAACCCACAAGGTTGGACAGAACCCATGAAGTTGAACAGGCGACCCTACTCCTTGTCACGTACAACCAGGGATTTGAAACCACTCCAGTTGATCACTCTGTGATACAGCATACACATGCTTACCATTTTGCCATCCAACCCCCCTGTAGCTGACAGTCTTCATTACAAATTATTCAATGAAGACGTCATAAAATACTTTGTTTCATTCGGAAGGTTATTAACAAATTAAGGATAGTTAAAGAAACATTAATGCTGTGTTCTAACAAATTAAATTTATGACTTGACATCGCTTGGATCACAAATAGTGTTAATATACATGTATTATAGCTCAAAAATGGCATCAAACTAAACAATATGTAAAGAAACATTAATGCTTTTCTAAACTACTTCCAGTTTTACAGCCCATGTTTCTGTTTGTAGACCCTAACCCCCAAATCTGATCTGTATAAAATTGTCTTGTAAATACCCCAAGTTACATACAAAAGAATAAATATGCAACCACCCTTGATGACTGCTCAGACAAATTAACTGTTGTGAGCATATGTTTTGTTGCCTGGCAACCTATATTTAAATTTATAACAACAAATTTTCATACAAATTATTTATTACCCCAAATTTATAAACCTCATATGGTGTCTTTATTTGAATTGAACTGTTAATAATTTTATTTGGACATATATTGTTGAAGTTGGTTCAATTGGTCTTAGTATGAGTATTAGAATTCAAGTCACATTTTAAAAAGTACATGTATATATGTAACTCGTTGCACTCTGGTGTGGAAGGCACATAGATTTAGGGTGTGTAGTATTGTGAAACACAACATGTACATGAACATGTATGACAGGGAAAGTCTGTTGACTGCTACTCAACTTAAAAAGGTCATTTTCGAATGTACCTCTGCGAGTAGCTTGCTCAGCTATCTTAAAAGGTACATGTATCACAGCTAATTAAAATTACTTTCTTAATCAATGGTTCATTATTTTTCTCTTGACAAAAGACTATGTTCCCCATTCATTAGGGGGACTTGGATGGCCGAATTGTTAGCATCATAATGTCTATTATTGGTTAGTATCATAATGTCTATCATTGAGTCAACTGACATGGTTGTAGTCCCGATGTTAAACAAACCCTTTCTCTTCCCCCCCCCATCTATTAGGATGACTGTGCTATGTAATGGTACTATTATTAGTATATTTTGTCATTAATGCTCTAACATGTCCTTGAGTAAAGTGCCATGGTTTCAGACTTGTATGTAAAAAGAAGTAGGGGCCCAGTTTAACCTCATGGTTTTTCTCTGAGTCTTCGGTTTTCTCTCACAGCTAAAGACCCTTATGCATAGGTGAATTATTGGAATAAAATTTAACCATATGTTAATCTGAAAATGCCCTAGTGAACGTTAAACCCCATTTTCTCTCTCGTTTATCGAATATGGTGTTATTTGTGTAATGGTTAAAATACAGAAAGAAAGGCCATATAGTATCAATATTTAAATTCAAGGAAAATCCAACTGAAGTACATGCAATGTTTAGTTTGGCATGTTGAGTTTGCATCTTTTGTTTTGTTAACAAGTTTGCATGAATAGGAGCTATTAATAGGTACAGACAGAACCACCAAAGTAAGTCAAAGGGCTATTAGATACTCTTAATTATTCTCTGCATACATTTGTTTATCGTTTTCAATGCAGTTTGTTTTGTCTGCAAATTCTTGTTGGTTTTGTTTTGTGTGTTATGTGGTTCTCCTTCACTGGTGATTGATTATTAATTATGATGTCAACACAGGCTGTTGGTTTGTTGTCCATAATTCTATGGATTCGACTTGTCAAATGATTGATATTATTAAGATCACTAGTGACAAATGTTGTGTTTTATGTATGCTTTGAGGCAGTTTGAATCAAATTTGACTGATCATTGGCGACAAGTAGTTACTGATAAATGTACTTCAGATTCACTCTCTCTTAACTTTGGAGTAACCCTAAGGATTTGTAAAGGCTTTCTACTACTCTGGTAATAAATGTGATTTCCAGATGTATACCCACGATAAGCAATTATATTTCACTAAGTTAATATTTGTGAAAGGGTATAAAAACTTGTCGAAAGCATATACGTATAAGACATTCGATGAAATTTGAAACAATGAAGACTGAAATGATTGAATTTGGTACATCAACCCCATATCCAATTAGAAATTCTTGATGTTGTAGTAAATGCTCTGGTTATGAATGAATAAAGTTGTTTTGTCATGTACCTTTATTTCATTTAACTCAAAGCAAAACGATCAATGAAATGGAGTATTTGATTGTTTAAGAAAGAGGTAAGTGAAAGTAGAGCATTATTATATGGCAATAATTACCCGTTTTCATTTTACATTAAAAATATGTTAGAAATCAAGTTGAATGAGATTAAATTACCAACAACATCGGACAACGCAGTGTATCAAAGCAAGTGGCTGAAAGCCCATGCTTGAACAAGAGAAGGAGTAGGTTTGCCAACATCTACCCTGGTCTTGTTTGATTAAACCTAAATGTAACTCAAACAATGATGGACTGACTGATGATTGCTGTCCCAAATTCTGGCTAATAAATAATCCATTACAGCGTAACAAATCAATCAGGATTACCCAGGGCACTAACTATGTTGACGAAAACATGCAAACTAACAATTGCGGCTACGTTACGTCACAATAAAAATAGACAGAAATGAATTCCAAATCATTTAAATAACCTAAACTTTGTGGGGTTTCGTCTTTGGACTATAGTTTCCAAGTACTTCTAAAGACCCAGGCCCTACGTACAATTGTAATCAAGCCATGTCTCCTACCTATTCTCATATTTAGTTTCTGTGAATAAATATTGTTTCAAAAATATATATCTGTACCAAAAATATCTATATAATGAGTGTTTTTCTAATTCAATATTTATCTATTTGCTCATTAAAATCACTTCAAAATACAAATAATTCGCATCATTAAATTTATTTCAGTAAAAATGGTTCAAAATGCAAAATAAATCGCACAATTAAATTTATTTCCTGTAAAAAATATTTATTATGCAATTATATTAATATTCATAACTTCGAACAATTGGTTTCCTGTAAGGAAAAAAATGTATATATAGATTATCTGATTCAATAAAGTTTTATCACATGTTGGGAATCAAACATTATTGACACATATAATAGTCAGTGAATTTCCTATTACAAAAGAAATGCTGTAATGAGTATTTTTATGAATCATGCGTCCTTAAATTTAACCAATTGTTAGCGTTTATTGTTATTATCTATCAATAAATATTTCCAATCGACTGTTTAAATAATTATGACAAATAGATATAGAGCAATTTCAAATATACATTAAACCATCTGTTGTTGTTCTCTATCAGTATTAACGTTAAAATCAATAGAATTTGGAGGATAGAATTATTAGAATTAACGTGCATTTATATTGACTGAAATGATTGAGCATCATAAGTTGTTGTATTTGATAGAAAAAACCAGACACTTTGTGTATTCGTTTGTTGAAGATTGCAGTTACTTTAAGAATAGAATAATCAAAATATATATATGACTGTTCTATATGTTTAAAGATGTATTCCCTTAAAGTTGGAAATTACATGGAGGCCCAGATCCAGGATTTTGTCGAGTGGAGCAAAGGGTAATATGTTGCAACCTTGGATTGTTTGGGTGGAGACAATGCGTAAATCATGTTTATATCATCTATCAAAGACCAGATTTTAACTACAAGAGTAACAAAGCAAACGAAAATGAAAATCAACTATGTCACTGGGGCTGACTGCGCCTCCCTAAACAACCCTTAGCCCCCCCCCCCCCCCCCGGGATCTGCGCCTGTAATATGTCATACAGTGTGCTATGAGGGAAATTTTGCCCCGACAGCAGCACTATATCAAATTCCAACTGTCAAGGAATCTTTCACCTGTACGCCAAGGAGGAACAGTGCCACACAATCAACAAATATAACAAAATTGTTATCCGTAAACAGGGTTTTATTTGATTATATGTTTTAATTTCTAAACGTCATTCAAAGTATGACAAGCACTTATGATTTAAGAATTTTGTGATAATTATGAGATTGATTTAATAATGCAGATTATATTCAGTGTTGTATTTATACTTTATGAAAACCACTTCAAAACCTATGACTAAATGAATAGTGGATTTGTAAATGCTATACAGTATATAACTGACTTGCATGCAATGTATATACTTCTTAAGAAATATAAGTTATAGGTAGATGTACATAGAGGTATACGTGTGTATGTAATATGTTGACCTACATATTAGTGTTACATAAAAATTCTGTTGTTTGCATTTAGTTATGTAGCTTTACTTGATGGGGAAGATTACACAGACCGAAGGTTTTTCTTACAGTGATTTTTCTGCGATTATGTTTTTTACTAATATCAAATCTATTCTGGAAGTTGTCATGATAAAAAGTACCCATTTCCTGAAGTAGTTTTTAATCTGTTAAAACCATTTTACTCTGTCAGTTGCGTAAAATAAAACCACAGTTAACCGCTTTGCGTTTCTGATGATCAACAAGTGACAACAAAACAAAATACAAAATGCTTCATGACATCTAATTTTAACAGAATTTTGAAATCTGATCAAATTGATGTGGGAAGATGTATTTCAGACATGAAACAGTTATAATTTGTCTTTTCTGACTTCATTCTGTTGTTGATTTTTTTCTGAAACAGTTATAATTTGTCTTTTTGACTCTATTCTATTGTTCATTTATTTTGCGGATATCACACCGGCAATTTCTATCACTAATTAATCTGATTTGTGTGGAAGCTACAAATTAATTTTTTTTAGCTCTTTCAAATATACGGACGTTGGCTTGGCGAATGGTTTAACAGTTTAACATGTTGACCATGCATGTATGGTCTGTCTTTGAGTCAAGTGGCATGCTTTCGAACCTCTGCTTATCTGTCGTTTTCTCTGGGCCTTCAGATTTCCTCCCACAGCTAAAAAATCCTACTACATGTATATTAGATTGAACTATATGTTAGACCCCAAATGACCTACATGTAGCTAGTTTGAGGGAAATGTTGCTCAGACAGTGGTGCTATGGCTTACTCCTGTATCAAATTCCATCTGCCAAGGGATCATTTATGTGCACACCAATGTCTATACAGGACATTGGTTTTTGATCCCATCTGAATGACTATATGTCGTCCCTTGCCAGGTACTCTGTCCTACCTCAATGACAAGGGAGAACCACGCCAGAACTGGGATCAAACACAGGACCCTATTACTTCAAAGAGGCAAATGAAATGAAATGGAATTTAACGTCCTACTGCTCTTCTCCCAACCTTGGCTGATGAAGATGGACATAAACCAAGCAGTGTGCTATGATGGAAATTTTTGCCTTGGCTGCGGGGCCACGGCCTACTCTTATATCAAATTCCAACTGCCAAGGGTTCTTTTACGTGCACGCAAATGTGTAGCCTACACAGGATCATCCGATCGACCAGACAGTTGCCCATGTCAGGCCCTCCGTCCTGCATCACTGACAAGAGAAAACCACGCCAAAAAACCAGGATGAATTTTCTCGGCCAATGCAGGGATCAAACCTTCATGTATAATAATAATGTATACATACCTCTTTGCCCTATCAACTTAATTTGTAAATATTAATTCCTTGATTTTATAAGTGGTGTGCTGAGGTTTGCTGATTCCCTGAACCAACTTCTTCATTGCATGCCCTCTAATCTCAGAAAAGTGAGAAAAGAATATCTGTTAAAATGATTGTTATGTGCAACTTAATTTTATGAAATCACCCTTGAGAATATTCTGTGACAGAATGATGGATTATGCTACATTTTAAGCTAAATATTAGACAGATATTCACTAGCTATTAGCTTTTGTCTTTATGGAGAAGTTTATTTAGATGTATGAACAAATAAATCTCTTTCTGAAAAACATTTTTAGATGGGTGATTTGGGAAATTCACTCTAAATGTAACAACATCAGATAATGATGATAATTTAGAATGGTGTTTTCAGTGTTTTCACCACAGTTCAATTCTCTTAAACACAACAAATTTTATTCGATAAAATAGGAATTTTGAAAATCACAATTTCAGATGCAGACATGTCTTATGAAATGTGGCTTTTATAAAGCTAGGTTCAATACAACTCGCTACAGTTCTGTGGAAGATGTAACCATGTGTTGTTGACACCAGATGACTGAGAATGTGCCATTGCATTAATTCAAAAGGGCATTACAGCTGTATTTTAATAAAGTACAGACAGAGAAAGGAATCGGGTTTAATGTCCATGCGACACAAACTAGATCATTTTTTGGACTAACATGTTCATTTTTGTTATGACTCCTGTGTATTGTTGATGATTTTCTTGATTTGGAAAATGTCCGGCCTTGAATCATCAAACTATCACAGTGCTTCTAGATGTGGACACACACGCTATAGCGGCTATTGTTACTGATATTTGACTTTTACCGCTTGTTTCACTGTAAAGTAAATTTGTTATGACTTGACTGTGTGTTGTTGTGGATTGTCTTGTGTTGGTAAATGTCCAACTGACTGACTGTCCTGCCAATATCACATTAGGACTGCTCAATGTCACACCAGCATGTTATGTTAAGTCAATGGTATGTTTTCCTTGTGTTTTAGTATCTTTGTTAGAAAGTACATTAAATTGTTGCATTGTTAATTTATTTGCAAACATATACATGTACATGTATACCAAATGATAAGAATCAGGATTGCATCATTTCATTGATCTAAAGGTCAAATACATACTTAAAAAAATATCATTCACTTCAGAGGGAGCAATTTAATTTGTCATGCAATATATCTTTTCTGATAATAAATCAGAGGTAATTTGACTTTGTTTCATTTAAACTAGAAAATTAGCAGTCACACAGACCTTTTAGAAAATGAAATGAAATGGAGTTTAATATTCTACTGTTTTTCTCCAACTAGGCTAATGAAGACAGGATACAGTGTCCTCTGAGTGAGATTTCGCCTGAGTAGCGAAAGTGTGGCCTATTGTTATATCAAATTCCAACTGCCAAGGGATCTTTTACATGCATTTGAAACTATGTCCGAACCATGTCGGAAAATCGTGATTAACTTTCTTTGAGCGAATTTCCAGACTAGCGATCCAGCGTCATCCACTTAGCCACTATGGCTCCCCAGTCCTTTAAGGCTTTCCAGGATAATATAAACATTATCATTACACATTTGGTCAACCAATATTTGAAATATAGTTAGTAAGATAAGAATATTTGTTTTAGGAATGATGATATAAGTGACCTTGAAAGCTGGTCAGATAGCTTACATGTATGTAGTACGTGTATGGTTTAACATTCTTCGTGAATTGATTACACAGTATTTGGGTTTTACCTATTTTTAAACAATATTTACTTAGAGAAACTGGATTGGAGAACAGGCAGCCTATAGACCCCTTCTCTATAAAAATACATACCTGTATGAATATTGAAAAACAAAATATGGAAGAAGTAATGTATTTATGTTGTAAAGATAGTCAAGTTATTAGGTCACTATTATACACTATAAGCAAGTACATAGGGTGGGGTAAGTGGCTGAATGTTTAAACAATAACATGTTTTAGATCACACGGTCTGTCATTGAGTCAAGTGGTGTGATTTTGATTCCCGGCCTGTATATGGCAAGTATTTGGGACGCCTATCCAACCTCCTCAGTTTTCTCCTGTCCTTCCATTCCTAAACAGCCCTGCACGCAAGAGAGTTATTGAAAACAAAATTTAACCATATGTTAGTCCCAAAATGACCTTGTTTGAGATATATATATACTTTATTAAGAGGGCTGGTGCTACTATTAGAGGGTCTGAACTTCGATGGACACGGTTTAATACTGTTTTGAAATGCCCATGCCAAAATGTTGGCATATGTCATCACTGCCATAAGTCTGACACTCTGTTGTCTGAATTATAATTTATAGTGGTTATGTTCATGAGGCTGAAAAACCTATATTTATCACCATTGAACAATCTGAAAATTAATATGGACTATAGAGGCTAAAGTATGTATATTGTATAGTATACACAGTGTTTATGTTCATGCTGCTGATGTTTTCCGATAAATACTAACAGAGTAATCGTGCTTATCTAATTGAGTAATTTGCAGACCTCTTGTGACACCGTGGATTGTAAATATTATCTGATAATTGAGAGTTATCATCTGTTTACTAATACACATTTTGTATAATAAATTAATTATTTTTGATATTTTTATGGATTGATAGTTGATCAATATTTAGTGGTTTGTCAGATTTTGCCATTATCTATAAAAGGACTAAATTTTTACAGTCTTAGCTTCTGTGGGCACATATTTCACTGCGTGGTAACCTATCTTTCATTGCTGACAGAAACTAAGCCAAGTTAATTGCTATTGAAAGTCTTTTCTTAGTACATGTAAATATTAACACATGTAGTCTCTTTTCACTGGCTGGAAACAGAAGGTGACGACATTAAGTGACATATATTCTGCTGAAGATCTGGTTCCTGCCTCCCAGGGCTGGATTAATCATGTACTAAGGCCATCATTCGAAGTGGATGCCACAAAATTTTGTTAAAAGATCTAGAAATTGACTTAAGGGAATGGCAAAGTATATAATGATGTAATCTGATTGTATATGAAGTGATTTACATTCAATTGTTTCCATTTTGACTCGAATTTCAAATCTGTTAACGAAATTTTTAGCGTCTGTTTATTCCAGTCTATTGCGCATGCTCTGTAGATACGTTATATCTTCAACGTTTAACATAACTTGTTGAATGTGTCTTGCCTTGTTCTTTCTGGTCACTTGTTACAAATGATTCGTGTACCAATGGTAAAATGTTTATTTTGTCTTAAATATTGGATATCATCAGAAGCCTACCTTTTCAAGGTAAGATAACAACATCAATGTTGATTTGAATTGACAGATAATTTGTGTTTTCAATGTGTAAGACTTTGGATTGATATTGAATTAGAGACTCATCTACTAAAATAATGATATCAAAAGATTTAATTTGAAAATTAATTAAGAACATTTTTTATTAGTTTTTTTTTGTTATTTCTTATTGTTAATTTCTTTGTCTCGATATATGATCAAGAGTATAAAACCTAGAAAAAACTCTAAACACGTGCTTGTCAGCTTCTTTTTATTATTGTTTACATTTCGAATTGTGTACTATACAGGACACCAAAATCTTTTAAGTGGCCTGCTGCCTCCTCTGACCAGCTTATGAAAAATGAAATAAATAGAGATACAGTATTGTGAAATAAATTGGTCAGTCTACCATTTTGTAAGCAACCGTAATGCATCAAAATGAATTTGATCGATAGTATCATTTTTCACCTAACTTATGCAAACAGATTGCATTAAAGTACACTAGTGTCGTTTACTTAATAGAAGGTCATTGAAATGACGTATAATGGCTTAGTTTACTATTATATTTTCTCATTTCATGAATATACCGCATGAAAATTTATATTGTTACTTGAATGGCGCTATAGCAGGTGGCCCAGAAAAAATGAGTATATCATTTAAAGCAGAATAATTCAAAAGTATTATATCTATATTTATAACATTTCACATGTCATACCATTTCAGGTCCATTGCTCATCTATATAGTGTTAAATAGATTTAAGAAAGAATGTCAAATCAAGTTTTGCTGGAATGAGAAGTCACATTCACCTTAGTTTAGTCAATATGTCCACCATCTTGCTTGTAGATAGCATGTAACCGATATCAATGCCCTCTTTTGCTTGGCTAATTTACAGAACACATATTATAGGACAGTAATTTTAAGTTATTCTAAAAGTATAAAACAAAGACTGAAAAAATATGTGACAACCCTTGTTAACTCCCCATGAGACTTAGCTGCTGGGGGCGTATGTTTCATTGCCTGGCAACATATCTTTCATTTCTTTGTTTGGCTTGTTCCAGGAATATAAAAAAATTAAAATAGATTGTTAACTGCACAGTCTTTGTTTTCTTCCCAATTTATATAATGCTGTGATAAATATGGTTACAGAACAATAAAAGCTTCCAACAATTTTTATACTATATACTTTCAATTTGTTTTAATACAAAGTAACAGAATTTAAGCAAGAGAGAGAAAGAAATGGAGTTAAATGTCCACTCAACACAAACTAGGTCATTTGGGGATTAACATATGATTCAATTTTATTTCTTTAATTCACTTGTGTGTAGGGGTCTTTAGCAATAAGATTAAACCAGATTTCCAAAGAGCCCTTTTATCCCTGAAAATGAGAATGTACAAATGGGAGATGCATTAAACTTTTGCTAATAATTTAGGAAAGCCAAGGTATTTGTTTTGGTGGTCTAAGTCCATGTTTTATTTACACCGTAAGTTACTATATTTGACTCTTCATACTTCTGCACAATGGAAAATGAGGTTTAATGTTTATTCCTACCAGAATACCTTTGAATGTTCATACAGCTATATGGACACTAGTCGGGTTAACATGGTACACATATATTCAATACAATTTTCTTATAAAATATCAATAATCTTTCTCTGACAAGTTACAAAGACAGTTTTTTTTAAGGATTGCAGTAGAGTGGTTATAGATCAGAACGATATTTTATTCAAGAAAATGTGCTATTTATATTTGAGTCAACATTGATTTATATTTGATTACGAAAAGGCAGGCCCAAGCAGTAAGCCCAATGTCAGATTGTAGAATATTGACATGATATTAAGTCAGAGCTTTACAATAGATTAAGGTCACTGTCATAAAACATTACTCAAGAAAAGGTCAGTTGTTTAAATGTACTTTTGATATTGATGTAGAACAGTAGCCATACCTATGGATTTTAGCCATGAGGTATTAATAAACTTGTTAGACTTTGGCGTCTGAAATTCAGACAGCAAAGTGCACAAGGTGGCGGGCAAACGTGAACACAAAGGGAGAAAATGTCTAAAAAAATTACAAACTTGGGAAAAGTCGGATTATTATGAGCAGTACCTAATTCGTGTGCTTATTTTTAAATTTTATTTTGTGTTAAATACATTTATTGATATCAGAAGTCCTTCTTTTCATCGTAACATAATAACAAAATCAAATATATTGGATATCAGAATCCATCTTTTCATGGTAAGATAATAACAACGATGTTGATTTAAATTGACCAATAAGTTGTGTTTGTATTGTCGAAGACTTTGGATGAGAATGGCCGCCTGTAAAGACATTTACCAGAGGTTTCTGTTAATGGCCTTATTTGATATAACCATACTTAGAAACACACTGTGAAAATGTAGAACAAGGCCACACCAAATTGGTTTTCTGTTCTTTATGATCTTGATAATTTAACAGCCTGTTGAATCATGTATGTTAAAGATGTTTTATTTAGAATTTCAAAACTTAACAATTTGGAACTAAAAGCTTTCAGAAAGCACAACCAAGTACAAATAAGATGGAAAATATTTACAGGTGCTCCTGAAAAGCAGAAAATCAAATGGATGAGGCCTGAATCTTTTAAGATTTAGAAAATAGATCTCTGATAGAAGGAGAATTAGATATGATAGTAGACAGTGGGTGTTAAATCACCAGAGAAATCTGTTTGAAATATATATGTTTTTTAATACGTCCAACGATTTCCGTTAAGTACTGACAGAGTTTGGTCCTTGATCACTTTGAAAAATCTTGTGAATGCTGTAGAGGCTAAAGTGAATATCCGATTGATTATAAATTTATAAATATTGCTTTAGGTCATGAGACAGGTCCGATAATTACTGCCAGAGTTGTGATCATTTTCAAATACCTTGTGGACGCTTAAGAGGGTAAGTTCATGTCCAATTCACTTTAAATTAATAAACAAATAAACATTGTTTAAGGTCATGAGAAGAAGTAGCCTTTTGATTTCAACAATTTCCGATAATAAATGCCAGAATTATGGCCCTTGATCACTTTGAAAAATCTTATGGATGCTTTAAAGACTATAGTTATCATCTGATTTATACACAGTGTTTACAATTATGATTTCAGAGTGTATGGTCTTGAGAAGAACATGTACATGATTATTGATTTTCAATAATTTTTCAGCTTATTCCATGATATTAAATGTTTTGTATTCTAATTGGTCATTGATGTTCTGATGAGTATTATAAACCGCCAAATGTAAAATTATGCAACAACTCTTGTTGACTACTCAGATTATTTAGCTGCTGTAGACATTTGTTTTGTTGCCTGGCAATCTTTTATGATTTTGAGAGTACAGTTTTAGTCCATGGTATATGCAAGTAATGTTAAATGGATTTGCTTGTTGTTGTTTATTAGATAAAAAAATTTCATCTGTCAACTCTCTGTGTTTCCAGATGTAAGGTATATTTTGTTATTCTTTAGTAGGTAGGCAATTCATACATTTAATCTTGAAAGAATTTAAAATTTTACAGGATTAGAAAAAGGTTTTGGATTATACATCCACTAATTTAATATAAGACTCGTCAATTATAATAAACATATAATGGGAATCATCAATTATAATAAACATATAATGGGAATCATCAATTATAATAAACATAATGAGACTCATCAAATTCAATAAACATATGGGACTCGTCATGAGTTACAGTAAATATACATAATGTAGGTTAAATGCCTTCCCTAAATTTTGATGCACCAGAAAATTAGACATAAAAAGTAATGTTGTTGACTCTCTAAGAAAAAATGTCTGATGTATTAAAGGAATGTGTAGGACTGCGGAATGCTTACCAGTAACGAGTCTTAGATTTTGGAAACATACAAAAACTGCACAACAACATTTCTTGGGAGGAAACACCAGCTCAAAATACGCTAAAAATATCGTTTGAATTTGAGTAAATATTATAATAGTTTTAAACATCAACATTTCTATATGCCCACATGGGGAATATGATTGAATATTGACGTCCGTGCACTGGTTTGTTAATTTCTACTTATTGCTTTCAGCCCTTGTTTCACTTTAGGGTATCTTGTGAGCACTCTAACTAACAACAATAGTTATCATCCAATCTGTATGAAATTGATACACATTATCAATTAGATATCAACAATTTCCATAATTATGGCCTATGTTTCACATCGATTCTTGTGAAACCAGTGAACAATGAAAGATATCATCCAGTCAGTTTCTAACAGATGTGCATTATTCAAATTAATGAAAGATGAAAGCACTTTGAATTTCTGTAATTTATGATAATTTGGATTATGACTTTCATGCACTTGTCAATCAGGGGTGGATCCAGAGGGAGGGGGGGGGGTCCCCCCTTCCCCCCTGCTCAACTACATAAAAAAAAAATAATGCCTTGCATCAATGAAATTACATCACAAAGTGATCCTACATCAGTATAAAAATGATTTCTCTGTTTAAAAAGCTCAATTTGTATGTCTGCCTATGTAATTTAGAGATGAGGAGGGCAGATTACCGTAACAGAAACCTGGCAAACCCCCTCCTGCAAAAATTCCTGGATCCATCCCTGGTGATATAATGAAATATAGGGCTTACATGTATTTACCTAAATATTCACAATGTAGCAACATTTGTGGACTGCTTGGACACCTTAGCTGCTGTGTCTGTCTTTGATTTAAATGTTTGAAGGTATAGTCTGAGGTTTTTTTTCAGTTTCTTTTAGCATTTTGATTCTGATAAATTGTTATACTTAGCACTTATCATCCGTACTAACACTACTCAAAGCTCATTAATTTGTTGGTTCTAATATATGTGTTTATATCTTTCAGGAAACAAGAAATGGTGTCTTAAACAAATTACAACCCCAGGAGATTAATTAGAAAGTAATTATGCCAGTTGGGGCCATTCCCTTTCCCTTTGGGGATTGTCGTATTTGTAATGATAAGGCAACAGGAGTACATTATGGAGTTGCTACTTGTGAAGGATGTAAGGTAATATGATAAATACTGTCTGAGACCTGCCATTTGTTTTTGTTTATAATTGATTTAGGTCATAGGGTGCAAAATGAAAGAAATTTATAGTCAAAAAAATTTAATGGCTTTAGGCCAAAAAGTCGTAAGATTCAGGTAATTTATATTCTCCAAAAATATTATATTAAAATTGCTTTCACATTACCCGTCTGGCTCCGAAAATCTTACCATAAGGTCATCCAAATTTGGGTGATGTACTCGCTATTTATTTATTGACTATACATGTACAATGTAATATATATTGACTCCTTAGGAAGTTTTGCTTGCCTGGGCATATTTTGTTGTTGATTAATATTGTAAATATGATAAAAATTGATATAAGTATTTTCTGTAATAATTTCATGAGGTAATTGACCACAAATTAAATATTCTACCTCTTGCGAGTAAAGAATATTAACCTACTGCACATAACCTTACGATAGTGCCAGATTTGAACGAGGAGAGGCCATAGGCTATTCCACTCTTGAAACCCCTCCCAATCGCCCACCCTCGTGACAAGAGGAAGATGGAGGTGTGTTTAAAGCCAAGTCTACAGATACATTGTTAATTGGGCAATGGATACAGATCATCATTAATTAAACAATGTTTGTATGAAAGAGACTCTCTTAAAGTAATATTAAAGCCCATTAGTTTGTTTTAGTTACTTCAAAACAGAATAATTGATGTTCATGCTGTTTTCTGCATTGTCTGTTTCAGGGTTTCTTTCGTCGAAGTATTCCAAAAGGAGAGAAATATAAATGCTTCTTTGGAGGGCAATGTATCATTAGCCCACAGAATAGAAACCGATGTAAGGCTTGTCGGTTTAAGAAATGCTTAGACAGAGGAATGGCCATAGATGGTAGGTTAAAATAAATTTATTTTTAAAGCAGTCCGAAACAATCAAAAAATGAATGAAGGCAATTGAAACATTATTGATTTTTTTAAAATATTGGTATGTTCCTTTGAGATTCTAGGTTCTGATTACATGATCTTCAATTACAGGATGTATCTTCAAATCAAAAAGTAAAAATATCATGGCATTTACACAAATATGTAAAAGCAGGCAACAAGGCTGTGCAGTTGAGAGATGTGTTCTTACTACAATATTTAGAAATTACCAGAACAAATGTAGAGGCTTATTTGGCAAGGTTTACTTTAACCTCTTTAAAAAAATTTTGAGACCAAACAATATTGATTGTGTACTGTTGTTTACAATGGTAATTTGTTCTGTTTTTGGTCAATCGGGCCATCAACCGTTACTTTGTCAAACAGAAACAGTTTGTCATTGACAACCTAATCTCCTAAAGAAAATATGCAACGACCTTTGTGGACTGCTCATATGGCAACCTATCTTTGTTAGAATAAAAACCAAACAGAAATGATGCAATGAATTAAAATTGAATTTATTTTTCAGCTGTTAAAATGGGACGCATTCCAAAAATTGAAAAAGAGAAGGCGCTTGAAGCAGCTCGACATATGCCTGAGGAAAATATGGATGTGTCATCACCCGAGCATTTTCAAGATCGAGAAACAAATTTTCAAAATAACCATTCACACTTAGCTGATGGTACACAGACTGTAAATATAAAAGAGGAATCAGGGATGACATATCCTTCTTGTGATAAACACAATGTATATAGTAATTCCTCATATGCACACGATGATGTGGATACTTATAATGATATACCGATCTCCTCATTAAGCACGTGGGACAGCTTCGCTCCCGTACCACAAGTTTTGGAAGACCAACAAGTAAAACACGATTCCAAGTACTCGGCTGGCACCTCCTCCACATCTTCGCTTTACGAGAATTCAAGTTTCTCTCACATTCCACGCAATACATTTACACCAAGTAGTGACGAGAGTAGCTGCTCTACAAGCAGTCGCTCTCATTATAGTCCCGATGTTATAAAAGTGCTTTTTAACCAGGCAGTGGAGCATAGGGGTGGTAAACATATCAAAGATCGCATACTTCAACATTTGGCGGAAAATTGTGCCATAGGTCAGTACAATTCCAATTTAAAAGTTCTCCAGGATGTAGGAATACAGAGTATATCAGAAGACGAAGATGATGACTCAATTTTGGAGACGAAAAGTTGGCCACATTGTAGAAATTACGGGAGAGAAAGTAGCGTTACTGCTTTAAATGGTCAACTGATAAATTCTATGGACTGTGGTGATAACCTGTCACAATTTTCTCAGCCGGCCCCCGATCTACACCAGCTAAAAGTGTATAATGGTAATAACCAAACTGCAAATGGCAGTGCATCATATTTTTATCCACCAGAACAGAATGAGGAATTAGATTTAAGTGTTTTGTCGGTTCCCCAGCCAACCAACTTACACACCATGCCAAATTATAGTACAGTAAATATGGGGCATCATCATCATCAAGGACCCTCAAGGACAAATGATAACCCAACGCCCACAATTCCCAGTTTACAAGGTATACAATATTCTGAAACAGACCATAATTCACATAGCAGCACAAACAGTAGATCGGATTCCCATTCAAGTGTGTCAGACAATCAGTTTGATGATCATAAAAAGCTGCAAGCCGAACCTGTTTTAGATATGGAACATTATATTAAATTAACCGGTCATAAACGATATACAATGGAAGACATTTATGCGATGATAAAACGCAGTAACAATAAAAGATTAGAAATGGCTGATTGGATGAATAAAACGGTTTGTCAAATAGAAAAAGCAATGGATACATATCATGTGGTGTTGCGTGAAACTAGAAAGGATGTGCAGCAGTTTTTGAAAGAAAAGGTACAACATATGTTTATGCTTTCTTAATATTCATTATTTAACAATGTGGTTAACTAACGTGGTTTCTTATCACAAAAGTCTTTGCTTGAAAACTAATTCGGTTTTCCTCTAGATACACGTACCTGCCATATCCTGAGAACAAAAATTCAGCTTATTATAAAGAATGGTTTATGAGAAGTTTATATTCGATAATCTATTCCATCTTGTTCTGCCATTTCACCATCTAAAATTAATTTTAGATAACTTTTATGTATTTATTGTGGTATAACAAGATCACATTAATATCAGATGTATAGGCTTGCAGGTAGTCGAATGGACTGAACAATTATATTAGGTAGCCCTAAATGTTCCAATTTCTTGCTTTAAACACACCACACAGAACCAGAATTAAGGAATTATAATTTGTTTAAATTTATGATAGAAATGACAGCAAAATCATTTCCCTAATAATGATCAGACAAAATAATCATTTATTTAGTTATGAATTTGTTTTTTTTACTTTAATACATACAAGACAGTGCAAGCTCAAACTACACTTGTGTAAGTCTATGAGTAACTTGCAAGTAAAATAAACATGACAATGTGTTGACGTCTGTTGTCCTTTTGTAGACCTTCAAGCGCAAATTATGGCATTGCATGCAAATTTGTATGAATAGTTTTCATTTTATAAAAAGTCTCTTTGTATATAGAACAAAAACAAGCCTATCTTCGTTGATGGATCTCAATACCACAAGAAAATATTTTATCACTGCCATGTTTAATGGGGTGGTTGCTGATTGGCTTCAATTTTAAGAGTTAGATACGTTAGATAGAGGTTGTACATGTAATGGAGACAAAATAATTAGATTCTTTGACTATATTTTAAATTATTACTGTTTTTTGATGGATTTAAATTATCTTTACCTAGTTTCTCATATAAAAATGTACAAATACGTCCCTAATCTCATTCACAACATGTCTAATTTTCACATTTCCCCTCGAGTCTCACATTGCGTCACACATGTTTGTTTATGTACGGTAAATTTGACTCCAGAATAACCTCGCCCACCAGTAAATATACGGTGACACGAGGGTGACTTTAACTACGTCCTAGGTTTTTTAGCGGGCGAAATCAGCGGTGGTTGGGCAACTATTTTGCTCACTAGTTGGAGTCCTGTTTATCACCCTGCGTGCTTAAAATATTCATATTAAATGTTTTGTATACTAAACGTTAACAGATTCTTATGACTTTCTGATAATAACTTAATGAGTGGTTACTCTTGATCAGATTTTAGTTTATTATAATTGTTTCATTACCGACAAAAATAAAAATATACGACAACTCTTGTTATTGACTGCCCTGATGATTAAGCTGCTGTTGGCATATATTTAGTTTCTCCTGACAAAATTGAGTAAAACCATTAATATAATCTCAAGTAAACATTGAGTGTTTTGTCTCGATCAGAAAGTAAATAACAAGGGATGTAGCATAAACAAAAACATTGCTCTTGGTAAACTAAATGGTACCCTGAGTTAAAACTTGGAAATTTGTCTAAGTTCTAAGGCCGACTAAAAAAGTATTCTGGTTGCTAGATGACACTGTGTCAATTCGCTCTTATATTGCATATTATAAGTTTGTTATTGAGATTGAAGCCTTTGTTTTTCAACATTTTCCAGTAATTGCTGTCAGGGTTATTACCCTTGACCACATTGAAAAAACAGGTGGATGCTCAAGATGATAAAGTTGTCTTTTGATTACTGTTCTTAAGTTTATATACAATTAGTATTTTTGTTCATGAGATAAACTTGTATAGAAATACTTTCAGGGTTATCACACTTGATTACTTTTTAAAATCGTGTGAACCCTCTAGTTGTTAAAGTTATTTTACCTGTTAGAACATTTCAAATAAAGCAAGAAATTACCTTTCTGAATTAAGTTAACATGCATTAATATTTGACTGTCTGCTGTGGTACAGTTATCGTTCGGTTCTCATGGAAATTTAAAACTTTGTCTGGTCTGTTTAAACATAAAGGAAGTAAATAGGTTTTCTATTTATCTTGGACGAGATTTATTCGTAAACTGAATTGATTATCTGATATGCAAGTATAAGGTGCTGATTTAGATTCAAAAAATCAAATTACTTTTGAAGGAAGCGTGATTCATATGCTCACATGGAAATGTGGTCTGAGTGTCCTCATTTTTTTTGTCAGGTCTGTCCATGTGTCTATACAGACACACTACATTTATCTTTTAAAGATGTATGTAGGCTACATGTATATATATGTATGTCGTTACATTAGTTTAGTGCAGGCGCGTATCCAGAGGGGGGGTTTGGGGGGTCCAACTCCAAACCCCCCCCCCTGCTCAGCTACATAAAAAAAAATATCAATGAAATTACATCACAAAGTGATCCTACATCAGTATAAAAATGATTTCTCTGTTTAAAAAGCTCAATTTGTATGTATGCCTATGTAATTTAGAGACAATGATGACAGATTTCCGTAACAGAAACCTGGCAAACCCCCTCCTGCAAAAATTCCTGGATCCGCCCCTGTTAGTGAGATGCAAAGGCCTGTCAAATTTCTGTTAATCACTTCATGAGCTATGGTCTTTGTTTTACTTTGTGGAACTTCTAAATCTTCTCAAAGGAAAAGTGATCATCCGATCTGCATTATATTTATGTACGTTACTGTAGAATTTACAAGATTGATACAAGGAAGTCTATTAAATTTCAACAACTTTATCTATTACTTCGAGAATTGTGAAGCTTGTTTCACTTTGTGGAACTTTACAAACAAATGTTATCACACATATGAAATTTATATGCAGCATTTAAATTAGTGACATGAAGAATCCTATTGAATGTCATCTTCACTAGAAGGCTTGATTTCGCCTTAACTACATACATCTTATCAAGCCCTTCACGTAATACCCTGCATATTTCGCCACTAAGTTCGATTGGCACATGCCGAGCTTGGGAATCTATCAGATTCATCGGTCGTTGTGAATACCAAGTCTCGTGCCTTTAACTAAAATGTCTACATGTGACAATCGAGTTGCAATGTTCAAAGATCGATCAATGTCAAGTTTGCTGGTTTGCCATTAGTTTCTCAATTTAAAAAACCCTGTTTGTTTATAGTGTGTTATGTGCCACGAACTCTGATTGGACAATGCTAATTAGTCACGTGTAAATAGTTCGGGAATTGCTAAGTATTGAAGCAACGGTTAGATGTTGTAAAACTCGCGAACATTGCTTATGGTATAGTCATATGTATGGTAACCACAGACAACAAAAATTACTGTTAGTCACAAATTGACCAAATTATATTGTTAATAAGATGCTAAATCCATTTTTCGTTGCATTCCTGGGCTGTTGGGTAGCGACAGAGTTTGATGTGTGCACTTTAGATCACAGGGCCTGTCATTGAGTTGTGTGACATGGTTTGGGTTCTCCGCTTGTGCGTGACAAGGGGTAATATCGCCTGTCCAACCTGTCATTGAGTCATGTGACATGGTTTGAATTCCTTGCTTGTATGTGATAAGGAGCAATATCACCTGTCCAACCTTGTGGGTTTTCTCTAGGACCTTCGGTATCCTCCCAGAACTAAAGACTCCTTAGCTCAAGCGAATTATTGAAATGAAATTGAGCCATACATGTATGTGAGTCTCGAAATGATCTAGTTTATGTCCAGCAGATGTTAAACCCTATTTCTCCCTGTGTGTCTTCTTTCCTTTTAATAGGTAATATTTCATGAATTTTGAAGAAAAATTATATTTCATTTTCACAGAAAACATTACCTGTAGAAGTAAAGACAGATGAAACTTTAAAAGAGGTGTGGCAATTGCTTATGGAGGGATTATCACTAGTTAATAAACGAATAATTGGTAAGCGTTTTATTTCTAATTGAAGTTGTATGCCCCCAATCGAGAGTATTTACATTATATCATAGCAAAACTTCAAACACTTATAACTAAGTATAGCAAGAATGACCAGCTCTTTTTTTAATGTTTTATTGTAGGGTTTTGTAATTCAGTGCCTGGATTTACAAGTGTTTGTGCTGAGGATCAACAACCTATGTTAAAACATGCCTATTATAGTATATGGATGGTAAGTTACAATATGAAATGAAATGTCAGACTGGCTCTTACTGGGCCACACAGTATACGCCATACAGTTTGCTATGAGGGAAATTTTGCTCAGATAGCGGAGCTACAGCATACTATTACTGTGAATTCCAACTATGGAGACTTCTTTTACAAACATGTGAAGGTGTCCCATCTAAAAGAATAAACGTTATTCCTTACCAGACCGTCTGTCCTGCCTCACTGACAAGGAGGAAAATCCTGAAGAACTTTCTCGACAAACAACAGGATCGAGGGGCCTCTGAGCTGAGCCGATGTCTTTCTCAATGAGTCACTCCTAAGTTACAATGTAACTAGAATACAGAACATTCACATTCCTCTTATCTATGTCGAAGGATACTCCAAACCGGAATTTAACCGGTGAGTTCAGACATAATAACCATACAACTATACCAAATGTCTCATAAGCCAAGTCTGTAGGAATCATATTTGAACTCATGACAAGCAGAGAATTGGGATTTAACATCCACTCGACACAAATTACCCTGTAGGTTATTCCAGGACTAACTTATGGTTCACTTTAATTTCAGTAAAGGGGTTTATTAGCCAGAGGACCTGCGACCTTACTACTTTAATGATAGATCTTAAGATCGAATGTGTTACTGTTAACCCATTGACCCCTCCCCCCCCCCCCACACTTCCCAAAGGCATGGCAGAATAATCTAGATCACAACCCCACTATATTATTCTCTCCACTATGTATATAGGTGTGATAAAATTCATAGACAGACTTATACAGTCTTTATAGTTTTGACTAATATATTGTATTTCAGGATAATTTGGCATTTTGAAACATACATTTTCAATTAAATACAATATCTTAATTTTTACAGTTAACAGTTAGTGAATTTTTTATCAATGGAGAAATATATTTAAAATTTCCTAATGGAAGACAATATACCAGATTTTGGATGGAGAACTTTCTTGGTAAAGACCGTGTAAAGCACTTTTTTTCATTTGCCGATAAATTTAACAGTCTGAAGCTTACAGAGTTAGAAGTTGGCATATTATCAGCAATAAAATTGATGTCATATGATCATGGTAAGACTAATCGAAATATTTTTATATAAAAGGAATTGAAATGAGGTTTAAAGTCCTACTATTCAGTAATGAAGATTGGCATACACTTTACAGTGTGCTATGAGGAAAATTTTCCCCGGACTGGCTACAGCCTACAGTGTAGGCCCTACACCCTTATTTCAAATTCCAAGTGTCATGTTTTTTTTACTTGTATGCCAATATATACACATGACCTCAGTTTTTCGTACTATCTTAAAGACTTTACATTGTCCCTTTACATTTCACCGCACTGAATTGGGGGAACCCCACAGGGATAAACCTGATGAGCTTTCTCAACCCATCCCACATTTCACACTTTCTTATCAAAACAAAAGTTAACACTTTTTATCCAATTTTAACGAATCAGGCAATGGAATTTATCATTTATATATGTAGAGTTAAGTGCCTTTAGAAAATCTTGGAAACATGATCCAAATTTTGAAGTATATTTCTCAAAAAATGAAAAAAAACCCCAAACTTATAAATACTTGTCATAGGTATTTTATGTGCACGTCAATGAGACCTCAGTTTTCTGTACCATGATTGGACATGGATCCTTATCAGTCTGGCCTAACTTCAGACCCTCCAGGTTACGCACAGAGCCACCATGACACACACCTTCTTATAGTGTGAAAAGCTTACTCAGAAAATTTGAAACCATCTATTGAGCCGACAATTATCTGCAAAATGGGGCTCTTACCCACAAATAAACAACATTCTGATTGGATTTTACTCAAACTTTATATTAACTTGACATCTCACTGTAATCTTTTCAGAGGACTTGGTGTTAGAAAATAGCCAAAGTGTTCAAATTTTACATTATCATTATGTGGATATACTGGTACAGTTGATAGGTGTTAGTCATCCAAATACCACATGTGAAACTCTATTAGAAATCTTCAACCTTTTCCCACAATTGTCTTATATAAATCAACTACAAAAAGAAATGGTAGCCAGTTTCGCAGTAGCCAAACATCCTAATCCCACTGCAGGTTTGTAATAAAACATTTGTATTATTAATTTATTCTTATTTTTATGACTATCCATTTTTTTATACGCCCACATTGAAACATTTTATCAGGAAATGGTGTGTAACTTTGAGTTGAAATATATTTTGAAAGTTTTGTGACAATGCAAAATGTTTGAAATCACTTTGTTTTTTTTTAAACATTGCCATAATGTTATCAAACGTGCAATTTCAACAACTGATATACTTTTGAATAGTGAGCAATGAAACACACTACATATATATTTCCGATATTTGCTTTTCGTCAAATCTCGGCAACTATTTGGCAACAAATTTTAAACAGAAAACCTTAACTTATGATTATTTTCATAGAATTTCACGTAAAGACTGAAAGTGGTCTCAATTCAACAAATTTGACTTTACTTAGCTTCAATTTGCTGAGCAGTTTGGGGAATATTTGTTCCGATTTACCTGATGCAGGGATTTGACACTGTGCACATGTTTGGAGGGGTCTGTATTTGAGTGGATTAGCGTGCATTTTTAAGATTATAAGATCTGTCACTGACTCAAGGGGCGTGGTCTGTGCGTGACAAGGAGGTCTCCTTCCTAACCTGATGCCACTGGGTCAAGTGGCGTGGTTTCGATTCCAAGTTTTTGCATGACAAGGAGTAGGTCTCCTGACTAACCTCAAATTTAACAGCAGCTGTTTACGCCTGCTTAGTCCATTATGCACCTTTTTTATATTTATAATTTTGTCATTTGTGAATCAGCCTTTACTAATTAGTTACACATTGCCTTGTGTGATTTTCAAATAGTATTAAATTATTGAGTTATACAGATTTAACTCATATAAACCCACATAGTTTTGTCAATTTGCCAGCTTTGGTGTTCTAGTAAAAAAATGCAACAATAAGATATTTAATTTCAAATTTTGTATTTCTAGGTAAGGCTGATCAAAACCAGATTAGTTGACTGAATTGAGAAAGTATAGATTATCTTCAACCATATTAGTTTTATTAGCATTTGTTCCAGAGCAGGATGAAGAATATATATTTCAAAAGATTGTTTGTTAATTGTATTTAATATTGACCCAATACTCTTGAATTAGAGTTATGGTTGCACCCGGAGAGTTAATTTATTAAATCCCTGTGACTGTTTGATGAGGTCAGTTTCTTTTCAACTTAATATTTGTAATTGAAAGGCCTGGTCAACTTTAAGAAAACACAGAATCCCATTACTATTTATTGAGAATATTTATCATTTAAATTTTTAAAATAGGTTAGATATCATTATCAATATTTTTCTTATGCTGCTGATTTCCACAGTTTTTAATCTTGTACTGCATCTTTATTCAAATTGTTAATTTAACATTAATGATTTGTTAAAAAGCTGCTGAACTTATCTTGTCTAAAATAAAAGTAGAATTCTTTATTTCTCTTAGACACATTCTGTCAACATTTTCGCAGACAATTTATGTCTAGAGTGTAAAAATATTTTTTGTTATGCTTGCAATCTTATATTTGCCCATTGTTGATAGTTTTAGTTTGTGATGAAACCACAAAAAATATTGAAATCAGGATGATATATTTACTACGATGGTTGTAAAATATTTTACTGATTTTTTTTGATTTTTTTAAACAATGTTTATAAAATTTCAAAGGCAAATCCTAATTACTATTATAAAAGGGAATAGCGTTTGAGATAAGTAGGAGACTCTTAATGATACACTATGCACAAGCTAAACTAACCTATTGCCACAGTTTTTCTGGCTTCAAATGTTACATAAATTATTTTAGATATCTATTCACATAGAAAACCCATAATCAACTCTCTAGACCATCAGATGGCATAGAATTGTTGAGTGGATTAGATCACCATATGGCTGAAATTGGAGACTGCCTATAACAGGCCTGATAGAAGACTTATATATATACAGCTTTGGATTCTTTTATATTAAAAGTATACAAATGAAATACAAATTTGATGTCATACTCTGCCTGAACCCCTAAAAAGTAGTCATTTATAACTTTGCTCATAAAAATTTTATTTGACTAAAATTTTCAATATATTTATCTTTCATTTCTATTTTCGAACTATTATAGCAAGAATAGTCAGCTCTTTTTCTAAATTGTGCATAATGTATCTTTAAGACTAGTTTGTTTTATTTAATGTTGACAGTTAATGTAAATACCATTATTAGATAACTGATAGGGTTAATCCTTAATAGACTGGATCGATCTTGAGGGCATTATCCTACTAATGAACACTCAAATTATATTACCATGTAGTCAGATCATCTAATCATTACGTTGTAAATAGACCTTCACAAAGATGTTTTTTTCTAATTTTAATAAACTGTATATTTTACTGTTTGATTCTGCAATAAACATTGTTAAATTTTGAGTGGAAACTCATTTGGGTTAAAGAGAGAATTTATTCTCTCAACTTCGTTACCAAAAAGTGCTAAAAGTTTGATAGGTATATCAGGGATGATGTTAACATTGCATGTACTTGTATATTAATTCATTGTTGTCTATATATATCAGATCTATTGTTATTTCTTTATGCCCTTGAAAGCATATTTAATTTTTGTTTTGTTTCTGTTATTATTAGATACTATTTGCTTAAGATCAGTGCCATTTATGTTGCAGTTAAGGGGATATTCAGGTCGTTGATTTTGATAGTCTGTAAAATAAAGATAATAGTATGTAACACAACTTTTACTTGAAACAGGCGCGAATCCAGAGGGGGGCGCACCCGGCGCACGCCCCCTCTATTTTTTGAGGTGGCGAACAAATTTTAGCTCAATATATTCTCACGAGAAAGGAGAACAAAAACAGTTTAGGTTGAAAATTCTAATTTATAGTATTAGTATGAAATAAATCCTTTTTTACACTCAAAAATCACTGTTCCGGGCTTCCCACTCCCAAGTGGGTGCAGCACGCCTCCTCTTTCTGAAAATCCTGGATCCGCCTCTGTGAAATACCATGTTTTATTAAAGGGCTGGGGTATTATTCAACAAAACTTTTAACTGAAATAGTTTAAGAATACAGCTGGTTCACTGGCTGAGTACTAAAATCTTTATATAGAATACAATTGTAGAATATGAGAACACTTGTTGAAACATCGCACCATATGTATAATAAACCAGTGATTGTATTCCAGATAGTGTTTTTGTATTTAGGGTAGAAGTTGTTTGCTTACATATTCTAGCTTTGACTTGGACCTATTACTGGGTAATAACTTAAGAGTTTCTTAATGATTTTAAACATATTTTTATTATAATTTAAAAATGTTTATGATTCCTTTCTGTCAAATTAATCGGGGCTTGTTGAATACTTTATTGTATTACATATATATTGTAGTCAAAAGTAAATTATTTATAAATAATTTGGCCGAACATATATATATTATATCTCTATTGTTATTGTTGATTTTAAAATTTTTATTTTTTGTTATTTGAAATCATGTAGTGCTTATTTTATATGTCCCCAATCCTGTGGGTTTGTACATAAACAGAAACACTAAAACTTTGAAAATGATGTTCAAATTTTGAATAGCCCAAAGTTTAAATGTGACAAGGAGTAGTGTCCCTTGACCAATCTTCATGGTATTTTTTCTAAGTCTTTGGTTTACCCCCCTCCCCCTTTGCTAAACACCTGTGAAATAAAATTGAACCATATTATGTTAATGACCCTTTTTGTGTCATCACCTTTAATCTATCTCTATTTGAATATGACAGAATATATGGTATTAGCTATCATTTAAATCACTCTGGATCCTAATCATGTTTATGTACAGACCCACACAGAATTTATCACTCATCAAATCTCAACAGATTCCGGAACGTTCCGGAACCTACATCTAGTCTTGGCTGTATGACCTACGCCCATACATTTGCGATGCGGCTACCGGTTTACTTTAACATTACAAACAAACAAGACACCAGGGGCACAGCTATGTTTCATTCGGGACCTTTAAAGTAGTTCCAATGGCGATTGGCGGCAGCCATGTTTCATCCAGGACCTTTTAATTAGTTCCAATATGGCGGAATTCGTCGTACAGCCGAGACAAGATGTAGGTTCCGTAATCTGTCGAGGATTGCCGAGTGAGGATTTATTGATCAGCCATGCAAGAATTATTGGTAAATATATTTAAATTTTTGTCACCCTGTTATATATTTTTATTTTTAGTTATATCACATATGCCAAGATGTGTAGGCAGGATATCGTATCAAATAATGTGCTTTTTATGTACTGGTACATAGTTGAAGGCATTATAAATAAATCAGTTGATAATTTGTGTTGGTGTATGCAAAACAGTTTCACTGTATACCCAAAATTGTATTGCACTGTCAACTGAAATAATGGTACTTTTCATAGATATTTTGGTTGATAAGTAACATATCTAGAATAAACTTTGGCCTACACATATATTATATTTGTTTTCTTGTGGAGGAGAATAGAGTAGAAATAATCATGTAGCATTCTCAGAATAATTATAATAAAATTAATAACATTCTGTGATACACATTTGTGCCATCTATAATTGGTATTCATTATCGAAATTATAAAGTTATTAAATAATTGATGTGAATGATAATATGTACTGTTGAATAGGCTTCATATTATTTATTTTCAAATCGCTATTTTAGTTCATAAAAATGACACCATACCTTTATTTATATATTTTAGCTTGCATGATGAATGAAAGACAATAATCCCGGTTTTAAGAGTAGATGATCTCTTTTTTAAATATTAACATTAACAACAGTATTACATGTAGTTGTATAATATATTGCAGAATCCAAAATTTACAATCTGTATAGATACTTTGAAACAAAGAAAACCAATTTACCTTGTCTGAGAATTTCAGATAAAAAATTTGAAGCCTTCAATACCAAATTGCTTAACAGGGTTATTTGAAATGGTGACTCTATCATTTTAGCTTTTTTGACTTTGGCCAGCTTACCAACATGCTTTCCTAGATGCAAAAACAGTGTGTATCTGGGAAACTTTTTGCAAACTGCACAAGGAATCTATATGGTAACCATAGTTGCATAGAGCTATAGAATAATTATTAAGAGTTACAAATGTATTTACACAGAATTAATCAAGTTTTATTCACCAAAATGCACATTTGTGAATATTTTTTATGTATGCACTAAATAACTATGGTTGTGAAAAGAGATGGGGGTGGTAATAGGCTAAATGTCACTTGCTTAGATAGATATTCACAAGCACTGTTTAAATTTCAACTTTTTTGACATACATCACCAAGTATAATGTTCTGGTAATCTTTGGTTCAATTGAGAAATGGACAGTGTTTTCATTTGAATATAGATCATATCATTGGTAGGTACACGATGTGACATATCTGCATATAACTGACAATAAGTCACTTCGTCTACCTACCAACGATATGCGCTGCATCTTTTGTTTGAAATTCGTCCAATCATTAAATTATTATTTGGTTGTTTTATTGAAGTGTGTTATAATTTTTTTCTTATATTGCATTGTGTATTGTGATTTTGATTGAAAGTAGAACTTCCACTTACTAATAATACCTTTGTACTATAGGTGTTTTTTTTTTAAGGAGTATGAAATTTTATCTGTAGTGTGGTGTAACTATGTAAAATACATATCATGACCTAATTCCAACTATGGATGAATCTTGCATAAACTAACAATGTGCTACAAATCAAATTTCTAACACTTAAAGATGCATTATGTTAGATTTAGATAAAGAGCCAGTCATTCTTTCTATAATAGTTAGAAGATATTAACCTGTTCAGGGTTGACAAGATGTGTGCATTAATTGCTACCAGCATATATACTGGTTGTTCGAAGCCAAATGTCACTTCTTCGTTTTTAAATTAAATCAAAATATGGCTAAACTGTTCTAATTAACTTAATGTCAGAGATATCCAATGGCATTGAATATAAAAGTGTATTTTTAAGGCCTGTTATTTGATTTTATTATTATTGATTTATATCATGTTACTGGTTTTGACTGACTATCAAATATTATAAGGTCCATGCCAGTACTTATTAAGTTACCTAGCATGTATATAATAAAATTACTGTTGTGTGTTACTAGAATATAGAAGTATACAAAGAAGGAGTTGTTCAGTTATTGTACCTTCGATCTTACACCCCTAACTAGATTGAACATACAACCAACCCATCCTCTAGGGATGGTCTGTAAACCCTGGAAAATACCACCCAACCTATGATAAGCTATGAGATACATGTATGATAATCTATGGATTAATGTATGATAAATTGGTAATCTATAGGATACATGTAGGCCTATGATAATCTATGATATACATGTATGATAATCTATGGTATACATATATGACAAAACCTTTTAAAACAAAGATGCCTTAAAATTAGAATTCTGATTACATATATTAGAATATTACTAATTTAAAGTGTATTAATTTATGTGCAGCTGTATATTATATTTTATAAAATAAACTATGGATGCTAAAAATAATCTAGATGCAATTTATTAAATATCAACTGTATTATCTACTATATTACTTTTACCTCTTATTTCATATAGTTTATAAGACTGTTTTCATCAATCATCAATGTTTGTCTGTGTATTGTTAATTATCATTGATTATATTGTGCCTATATGTTACATTAAACTGTGATCAGGGACTGATAATGTATGTATGTAGGTAATTAAATACAACCCAATAAAGTGCTCATTATATATTAGACTACCTAGTTTGAATAAATTTAATTTAAGTGATTTTATGTTATGTTCCTTAAATTGACCACACCTATTGTTTACTCCTCCTGTTTAGTTCTTTAAAAAAAAATGAAATGGAGTTTAATGACCTACTGCATGAAGACATGTATACATGAAATGGGGTTTAACGTCCTACTCCTACTGTTCTGCTCCGAACTGGGTTTAATGAAGACAAGTATGTGACAAACAATGTGCTATATAAGGGAAATTTTGCCCATGTGTACATGGAACCTCGTTTTTCATCCCATCTGAACCACTAGGGTGCTTTCCTTATCAGGTCCTCCCTCTTGCATCACTAACAAGGAGGAAACCATGCCGGGAAATCTGGATGAACTTTCAAGGCCACTAAAGAGAGTGAGCCAGCATCTTACCTGCTTAGCCACCGTGGCCCCCTGACAGGCATACACCATGTTGTAAGCTATGGGGGTTATTTTGTCCAAACAACAGCAGTTGTCTCTTGTTTCGAAAGCCAATCATCAACGACTTCAATGACACGGTTTCTTGCCAGGACCTCTGTCCTGATAAATAATTGTTGAATAATGGTTTATCCAAGACAATATTTGAGACCCTGCACGTGATATTTACTCGTATAGTCTACTGAAGTGGTTCTCTACCTTTTTTTACCCAATGGGGCACCTAGAAACACATGAAAAAAAGCGGCACACCTGGCTAAATTATATGAAATATATAGTCATTAACACATATATAAGGTCTCAAACTAAATAAAGAAAAACACAGCTATGACCTTACCACAAAACACCAGTGAATATGCAAGTAGTGCCAGTGGGATCACGTGTGGTTTTTACCGAATTTTTTTATTGTGCCGTTCAAAATTTCGAGGCACACTTAGGAAGATGGATCCCATCGCCAGCTAGCTGTTCTTGAAAAACGGTCGACAATCTCGCCGTCTCGTCGCCGTCTCCACCTTGGCGGACGCGGTATGAAATTGTAAAATATTCTGTTAATGCATGCCTTTAAGGGGCCTAAAGCTTTACCACTTGCTACTCCCCCCACCCCCCACCCCCCAAAACAAAACCCCAACCCAAAACAAAATAAACTTTAACACATAACGATGACGATGTGAAATCACTTTAGCCTAAAACATTTTTCTTTGATTGCCAAATTCTGGCTATGTTTATATGATTGTGGTTCGAATATGGAACACTCAGTAAATTCATAAAGGTTATTTTCAAAGCGCATGTCAGCTGTCCCCAATATTCACACTCTTACACAGTAGGACGCCAAACCCCATTTCATTTCTTACAGTACACAGTATTACTTTCACGCTATATTATTTTTGACATATTATGAAATTTTTTACACATTTAATATCACATATAGGACTGTCTTATATTATTTATATAATTTCTATTGTTGGAAAGTAAACAGTCTGTGTAAATATTATTTCAAATTTTATAATGGTTTGTAGTATTCCCACGCACGCTAGCTTAAGGACACAGTTCTCATTTCACCTTTTAAAGGGACAGTCCCGATAAGAACAGAGTCTCAAAAATAAAAGTTCGAGTACATATGAAATTTAAACGCCAAAATATAGGAGAGTGGTGTATTGGCCTTGTCACAAAATTTCAGCTCAAAATATTGAGTCGTTTGGATGTGAACGTCAAAACTGCTTATCCGGACACGTAACACTTTTAACATTCCGGGTCAATTTTTTCATTGGTGACCTGATAATCAATTCCCTTTTCTTGAGAGGTCTATATAGTGAATGGCCCATGTGCTGTACTTGATAGCGAAAGATAAATTTTAACTACACATTATTTTTATTTGAAAGAAAGCTGGTTTTTCGTAGATATCGTATAATGCAGCTTTGGACACTGGTCTTAATTTCCAGAAGAAGACTGACGCGTTTAAGTTGTTTGCAAACGAATCACAAATATTGAGTTAGCTGTTGGACCCTTTGGAAGGTGATTTTAAGGGATTTTAATACAACATTAAGTAGTTATATTCTTCAAAACTTTATCGGGATTAGCCCTTTAAATTCAAGACTAATAAGGCAGTTAATAATATATCACAATACACCCTCAAATTAATGGACGCGTGGTTCTATCAAATTCAAGAATAATAACGCAGTTTGAGTTAATACATGTATAATAATAATTTAAAATATTAAAATACACCCTCAAATTGATGGACCTGTGGTTCTATTTCATTTTTAAATAGACGAAAATGAAATGAAAATAATGTGATTTATATTCAATTTTTAAAAATAATTATAATAACTTCTAATCAATTATGTTCGGTAACTTACGTGAACGGTCCAAATTGAGCCCCCTTCATATCAGTGGTGTTCGAAAAAGGTACTCTCGCATGACTTATTACAAAAACATTCCAGTAGAACATCGCCTTTGGCAGATGTGTTCATTGCAAGTCATAGAAGATGAGGAGCATTTTCTAATGAAATGTGATAAATATTTCAGCCTTCGAAACTCCTATTTATTGCCAGCCTTTAATAATACCCCAGCAATTCCAATGACTTTTTTAACCGTATTTAATCCTCCCCCACCACTTGCAAAAGCTGTTGCAGCCTTTGTCTATCTCGCATTTAAGGATAGAATTGGATAATTCCATAGTTATGTTCTTTTTTTCGATCACATTGACTTTAAATTTATACACAGTGTCTAAAGACATGAGACAAAGAATCCTATTGATTTCAATGGTTTCTGTTAAGTACTACCATAGTTATGGCCCTTGATCACTGTGTAATATCCCATGGACGCCCTAAGGGATTAAGTTAATATTCGATTGACTTAAAATTTCTGCACTGTGATTCCTAGGCCTATCGTTGAAGAAGAAGCCTATTGATTTTAAATGATTTCAGATAGTTGCTGTCAGAGTAATGACCTTTGATTACTCGAAATATCTGTGGACACTCTTGAGGCTGAAGATAATATCCGTTTGACTTCACACTTTTGCACAGTGCTAAATGTCATGTGAAAAACTCTAGTGATTTTCAATGTTTTCCATTAACTATTAATAGATTTATTACTTTGAAATCTCTTGTGACGCGCTAGATTTATCCTTATATAAAATAATATGTAAATATTTACATGATATGTTGTTTTTGTTTTAATTTTAATTATTAGCCCTTGTCATAAATGATGTTCATGCTTTCTCTTCTTCTTAAAATGTTTTGTGGATATTTGTATGCTGCCTCTTATGGGGTGTTTAGATACAATAAAATCTTATCTTTCTTACTACAGCCTAACTATAGGGAAATAACTATGTGGCTTCACTAAGACTTATAAGTTATAGCCTACAACTTCCTCTTTTTTTTAATTTTAAAGATGTTTTGTAATTAGGCCTATTGGGTTTTTTTTTTTTTTTTTTACAGACTTTAACAATAAAATACATAAGTAAACAAAAATGCCTTTTACAGACTTTAACAATAAAATACATAAATAAAGAAAAATGCCTTCTTACAGACGTCTTTGCCGAGACACCACCAAGTGACCAAGGCCAAAAAGAGCGGTACTTAGCCTAACGTTTGAAATGGTTGACTATTAGATTTAAATGCCCAAGGAAGAAAATAGAACTAAAATTTCTATTACCATACCATAACGTCAGCTTAGTATACCCACCTATACCGAATTTCACCAATGTACACTGACTCCGAGATGTATTTAAATTTCTGAGATCAAAAATACTCACAATGGCGCCCTATGTCGTCTTTTGAGAGAGGACGCGTGACTCTTATTAACGCATGCTCATAAGGGCATGTTTAGAGAACTGCACATGTGACTGTTTGAGGAAACGCCTGGTAGCTACTACAAACGCCTAGCCCCCCCCCCCCAAAAAAAAAAAACAAAAAAAAAAAAAAACAAAACAGAAAAAAAATTTAAAAAAAATAGGCGCTAGGACAATCCTACACTATGTTCACCACACAAATTTGACTTTTAAAAGTGTTTACAAGATTTACAAGAAATATTCAACAGTTAAAAACATACATTATACAAGAGCTGATTCTGTCTATTGCAGGTCTTTTTTTAGGCCTGATTTTAACTAGATTAAAATGGATCGTCATCTAAACTACAAACGGGTGGGGGGGATAACTTGGTTCAGAATGAAGTAGCCTAATTTGGATGAAATTTTTAATATTTTCATGTTAGGTTATCTATTTTTGAGCTATTATAGCAACCTTGGTCAGTTCTTTATCTGAATCTTACATCATGTATCTTTATTTGATTTTTTTATCAAGGGCCCGCACTTAGTCAAGTTCGACCATCGATCTGCGATTTTGTCAAGATCGATCATGTTTTACTAATTTGAGCTTTGAAAAACCGGAACAATCATATATTCATCATACAAGTATTTGGGATTTTTCCCTTGTATCTTGGCCTTTAATTAATTCATTTAGTCGCCGATGAATAATTTTGAGACTGACTGCAATAATTGGTGCATATTGTGACATCCAACCAAAGAAATCATATGTTTGGACAACATTTTCGCCCCTGATCTAATTCTCTGGGGTTTGTGCCCGAAAAGAGGAAATACGATGCCCGAAAATGCACGGTGATGAATGACTGAATAGAATGGGGGTTTAACGTCCAACTTTTCTGCTCCAATAGGTCTAACGAACCAATGAAGACGGTCATTTACCGTACGTGGTATGAAGAAAATTTTGACCGGGCAGCAACTAAATATCAACCGTCAAGGTTTCTTTATACACGTACACGCTAACGTGTACACGGGAACTCGGTTTCTGTCCCATCCTTGTCAGTAGGCCTACCTCCGACCTATAGGCTACCACTAACGAACCATTGAAGACGGCCATTTACCGTACGTGGTATGAAGAAAATTTTGACCGGGCAGCAACTAAATATCAACCGTCAAGATTTCTTTGTACACGCTTATAACCAATCTGTTTCACAGAGAATTACTTACGAAATATCTCTGTAACAGACGACAGTTCACAACATTGGCTCAACGGCTCGTGCAATGTTTACTTAACACCTAACTGCTTCGGGCAAAATGATGCATTTTACTCGTTTTAATACCCATTTACACTAAATAGGAAATATTTTTTAACTCCAAATACTTCAAACGTCTTTATTTATTTTTCTTTTACCTCAAAAAAATGTTTGAGAATTTAATTTGTCGGAGTTAAAAAGTTAATATGCCGTACTCATTAAGCCTCGTCGATGTCATGCTTATCAGTGATTGTAGCGGCCAAGCGAATATTCACTGCGGGATCAGTTTGGCTTATAACGTGTACACGGGAACTCGGTTTTTGTCCTATCCTTGTCAGTACCTCCGACATATACCACTGGTAAGGGTAGACCAAGCTGAAAAAATACAGGTAACTTTCTCGACCCACTCCGGGGTAATGGTTAGTATGTAGTAAGATTGGTAGAATTTTAATAGCATTATATTAATAAAAGATATATCTTGGGAGATTAGATAAAGAGCTGACAGTTCTCACAATAATAGTTAAAAACTAGATAATATAAAAGGGAATTAGTTTGATCCACTCTGAACCGAGTTTTTAGCGATTGAATGGGCATAGCCTCGATCATCGTTACTAAAGCCCGTACGATAAAACATAGATTCGATTATTCATTTCATGATTAAATCATGAATGAAAGCTGAGCAGAAAATGGGATCCTAATCCAGTAAATATCGCAGCCTAGGAAATGACCTGCAATACGCAGATTTGGCTCTTGGACGATCATAAATAAGAGTTGCCCCCCTTTATACCACAAAAAGTCCCGTGACGGTTGTATCTGGCACGTAGAGCGTTTTAGATAATGAAATATTTATAGCCACGATAGATCATAAAAGAATGAGCGTTAGTTCATACTCGCACTTAAAACATTTTAATACACGTAGCTTGTTTTGATAAATAATTCAGAATTCTCGTCAAAATTATTAAGAATTTAAAAGAGACAAACCTTTGAATTTTTGTGTCAAATAATCTTGTGAATTGGGTAGATATGATTAGTTATTTAGATTAGTGATGGGATAAATTCAATCAGATTTTAAAAAAAAATTAATTTAAGAAATTGAGCCTATATATAGCTATAATTTTACTTTCATTTTTCATGGCTTACTGTGTCAGCATTTCAAAATGATAATTGTTTCGGGAATGTTACAAAATATTTTACATAAATAATCTTTTTTAGGACAAACAAATCACCTTCTTGATGCGTACATTTCCATATTTAAAGTTAATTAGCTGTTATGAACTAAAAAAAAATACAGATGTGAAATGAATGGATTCGCTCCAGTAAATACACTCGGTAAACAAGGTCAAGGAATATTATGTGACAGGGGGCCGAGATGTATTATTTGAAGATTGTTCAACGCGCCATGTCTGTATACTTATCAAGCTCATCTAATTGTATTGAAATAAAGAGAATTGAGTTTAAAGAGACATCGTCATTTTCAACAAACAATTTTTTTTATGTACATACAATAGTTTATTCAAAACAACTTTACAGACTCACTGAAATTCCAAGAATTGACCTAAAGTGAACAGGTGATAAAATATCAGATCATGAAAGAGTGACCATAAATATCATATCTGTGATCATGGGATAAAATATCAGACCATAAGATAATGATCTTGTGATAAATATTGGGTCATAAAATAGTGATCATGTGATGAAATATCAAATCATTAAAAATTGATCAAGTGATAAAAATATCAGACTATAAAATAGTGATAAAATTGTGAACACGTGAGAAAATATATTTTGCCTATAACGGTTTTTTTAGGACTCCGAATTCTGTCTTATGGTTTGGATTGTTCGTACTGGGTTTTATTTTATCATATAAAGTGAAATGATTTTACACACAGATCATATAAGGTGTATTGATTTTACACACTGTTGTATATTAATGGGTTTCGAGTTGAAAATCCATGTCATTTTTGCAATTTAGCCGAATAAACGTTGTATCTACGACAGAAAGATCAGTCATATTTCCACAGATATAGTATTGGCACAGATGATATCTCGAGACGGCTTTAGCACTGAAGCTTTTGTAATTAAAATTACACAAACCTATAATAATAAATATATAAATATAACAAATTCAGATGTTTATACTTATAATAAACAAACAAATATAACGGATCTTTGGAGGATAGCTAATCGAAAACACCACTTTACCATAATAATCTGTAGCAGTGGTTATAGAGTCGATAGTGCTCATAACCACTGCTTTCAGAATAAGTCTTCATTATACTAATAATATGTATAGCGTTAAGTTAATTGAACAATTTTACATAAGATTGTACCGAATATAGAAAGTTTAACTTTTGACAAGATGTGAAGTAGGATTCATAGCATTTATGAATATTTATTTTTAAAAAAAGGAAATTATGACAAGAAGACATTTTATTGTCCAACTTGTCATATTATACATACATATTTCAGTGTCATACATTTTATTTTCAACCTACACATTCTCTGGGCTGAATCGTTTTTAACTGTGATAAATATAGAAATATACAAACTGTAATCCTTTAGTGGCATTTAGCGATTGGAAACATAACAAAACTGACCCATATATATATATATTATGTGTGAGAGAGAGAGAGAGAAATGGGGTTTAACGTTCACTCAACACAAACTAGGTCATTTCGGGACTAACATATGGCTTAATTTTATTTCAATAATTCGCTTGCGCGTAGGGGTCTTTAGCAGTGGGAGGAAACCGGAGTGCCCGGAGGAAACCCACGAGGTTGAGAAGGCGCCCCATGCCAGAGGTGACCGGCCAGCTAGAGGTCGAAGCGCGGCACTCTAGGCCACTAGACCATCCCACCCACCCTATATATATATATGGGACAACAATCAATGGTTTATTATACACAAGCACGACATTTCCATAAGTATTCTCTTATCGTTATCAAACATTGTGTATAATAAACCGGTGTTACTTTTGTTTAAAAAATGTATTATATTGTGTCTATATGATTTAGATAAAGAGTAATAGATAGTGAAAAATGAAAATGTGAGCCTATTACAAATTTCGGCCAAATTACTTTATTCCGAAGAAAGTTATGAGTGTTTGAAGTTTTGGACCGTCTTGATAGCAAATGATTCTTCTTTATGAATTGGCATTTTTCGATACATCCCGGTAGTTTCTGGGGTATTTGAATTCATACTGGGACATATTGCAATCAGAAGGGTTAGCCAAGAAAAGGATCAAATTAAAGACTAGATAATCAACCGCTTTCGACTCACTTACACCCCACTCGTCTTTATTTTGATAATCTTGTTGGTAAACGTAGGTGCCAACCGGGCTTTAATGACAGAGAAATTAAAAATCAATTTAACAAGATACAACATTGTATGACGTATTCTCGTCTTCTTTAGCCCAGTCGTGGAGCAGAACAGTACTACGTTACACCTCACTTCATGTCGTCCCCCCCCCCTTCCCATTAAAAACAAATATCACAAATAGATATAATTTTATGGATATTTTGACAATGATAAGTATTTAATCAAAATATCACTGTTTTTTTTATATATAAATATATTACTAGTATTCACTTTCATTAGTACGTCGGAATTGACAATAGAAAGTGTGAACCCCGAGGGGAGGGACAAGGTCAGCTTTCTTGTCGTTGGGATGGGACGAAAAACCGGGGTACCGTGAACACATTGGCGTGCACGTAAAAGATCCATTGGCAGTTGGAATTCGATATAAGAGTAGACCGTAGCGCCACTGCCCGTGCAAAATTTCCCTCATAGCCCATATCACACTGTATGGCGTATGCTCGTCTTCCATTTGCCCAGGTTAGCTAGGTGCAGAAGAGTAGGACGTTAAACCTCATTTCATTTAATTTCAGAAAGTGTGAACCAATACGAACTTATAACTACTTTATCTCCCTTTATCGCAGACACGTGAACAGTAGCATCCAATCAGAGGATGTGACACAAACACAGCAAAATCAAACATGGCGACCTCCACGGAAACCTTGCCATTGGCATTGATCGAATCTCGAACTTTGCAAATCGATTAACACACGGTTATAGGCTTGACTGTGTTATTTGGGATATTTGCAATATATCCCCCAGCCACATATTGTTGCTTAGATAATCGTTTAGATAATCTGATGTGGTTTATACAAAAATGGTTTAATTTGTACTCTTTACTCAACTCACATTTCATTCGACCCATAAACGAATAAAGGTAGATGACATGAGATGATACTCCATGGTTGTCACTTATATTATCACATGTGGTAGTTATATTTTCCACGAATCTTTTCCAGGAGATTTCGGTGGTCAAGGTAGTCGTCATTTAGATCATGATTTAGATTGTAATTGAGTCATATGACGTGGCCTCGTTTCCATGCATGCTTGTAGACTACACGACAAGGGGTAGGATAGCCCCCTTTTGCCAAAATCATCTACGCACAGACGAATCATTACAATAAATAAAACATACCATAAATGGCCTATTTTTTGCAGATATGACGTTACCCCCCCCCCCCAATCATCTCTCTCTCTCTCTCTATTATTTCCTAAACCGCTGGTATAACCCAGTTAGTTAACTCAATTATCACCTTGAAGAATCCGAGTTTTATTTATCACGAGTCTGTATTGGTATAACTAGAACACTACGTGACCAGTGTCAACATACAATATGCTTACATTACCCAGACAGTATTGGAAGTAAAATATATGTATAAAAAACATGACCTCCTGTGTCAATATTTTTATAGTTATCCGCCCTGAAATTCATATGAACCTACAGTAATTTTCCCCTGTAAGCGCACTTTTATCCCTTAGAAACTTGAAGAGTGGTTTAGGTCAAGATACATTTTGCACAATGATAAACTTGTCGAGACCCACTTTCATTTGATTTAAATTTTAAACAGTGTGTATTTAAAATGGAACACACAAACTGCTCTAAATGGGAATTAGGTAATATTAGATATAAACAGTAGATAATGATAAGAAAATATGCTGAAAATTTCAGTCAAATTGCCTCTCTCTGAACCTAGATATTAGCGATTCAATTTAGGCTAGTCTCGATCGCGATTACTACCGTTTGTACGATAGCAAACAAACAATCGGATTAAAACACAGATCCTACTTCGTTTCGTTTTAATAGTCAAAATTTGGTTTTACTTGTCTTCACTACCTTAGGATCTGGAAGAGTTCTTATCGTTGATGTGTACTGGATGATGTGAGGCTTTAGCCGATGAAACAGTCTGTAACGGCGAGCTTTAGACGGGTAATCCACTAGTAACATCAATGCTGATTAGTTAATCAAATGTCTGACGCCATATGGTCAAAAGGCGCTCGTATGATGTCTGATATAAACTCCCACTATAACTTTTCAGATCTTCATGGCCGTCGAAAGTATAACAAAACGACACTAAGTATAAATCTGTATTGTAATCAAATTGATAAACTAAGTCTCGATTATCCAATGTCGTCATCTGAAAATTAACCCTTTTCATCCAACGATCATGAGGTCATATTCTCATAATTATTGTACATAACCTTGTTTTAATGGCCTTAACAATATCCAGTCCTTGGTTTCGTTAAATCGTTTATAGCTCTTCTGTCGCGGTGTGCCTTTAATATAGATCTAAATAATTAAACGCTTACTGTAGCGGATATTTCTTGTAAAATATTGCTGAAGAATTGTTAATTAAGATATATAATATATTCGGTATCTTTAATAACAAAACTATAACCTTGGTCTTACTCTATGGTAGGTATTTAATACATACTGATATCCCACAGGGAAGACATCACAAAGGACCAATTCTTAACCTATAAACCAAATTACTGTGATGTTAAAAGGCCTTCTAGTATTTCTGTGGGGTCCCATTTTAGGTATAAAGCTTGTCGGCAAAATGTACAAAGTTTACCATAATTTATCACATCTCAAGCTTTGACGTCAATATAAATGTTTTGAAAAGTCGATGGCCAGGTTTAATCTAAAGACGAGCGTGGTCAAAATGGGTATCAATAAAATCACTACGTTCCGAAATCTTGTTATTTTATTATCACTACAACTGGGTCATTAATATAATGTGTATAAGACACAGGTAATTTTTTATTGGAATTTAAAAAGCATAGTGATTATACATGTTGGTTATATTGTTTGTTTATATCAACAGTATTTGCTTGTGTATTGTTAAAATTGCAAAAGTAATTAGGTCCAGTAGCAGAACCATTTGGAACGCCAACCACGTTTCATATTGTATCCTCTGCAATTATTAATATCGCCCTTCTAAAAATAATTATTATTTGCACATTTAATTTGTATAAAAATATTTTAATTGCATATAAATCATGAAATGATCTTACGACTTTCAAAACCCTTTAAACGTGTCAGTAATAAAATTCTACTGTGCTGATTTTGAGAAATAAAAATCAGTCTGTTTTGAAACAAAGATTTTGCTATATTTAGATTTGTTACACCTTTCGAAAACCACGAATTACAATTTGTTATATAATATTTGGTACATCATTAGCCAAAACTAGGAATCACAAATTATCATCATCAGTATCAACACAGTTCAGCTTTATACGTCATAGACACCCGTGTCGACCATATAAGGCAATAGGCGCCATTTTAAATTACTATTATGTAGTAAAAGGGATCCGGTAATAATGAACCCTATCTTAATACCTTTACTTGAAAATGGCTTAGTGCCCCTAGAAAAGAAGTATCGGAATTTATATATTCAATACATGAATCTAAATTGATATTTATTCGACAAATTTTATCAATTGTGTTGATCTTGCCAGGGGCAGCTTGCTGCTTATTGCTCAACCATGTGTGACAAGAGCTGTTGAAAGATCTTGTCTTGTCGCTTTACGAATGACATTTCTAATATCATTCACAGGCTCTATTATAACAAAGGCGAGCTATGTGAGCTTAACTATTATAAAAATATTCCTTCCGAATTGTGCGTGACATACACTGAAGAGACATATATAGAGAGGACATCTTTTGTGTTTTCTTGGTCATCGATACATAGGTAAGGTCCAGTGTATTTAATTTATATAACCAATATGTATATATATTTGATATACAATAAGAATTCTGCATATGGGGATATTTATTAACACAAATGCAGGTGTAAATTAGGATAGCGAGGTGACACGGGTGATTTGTCTATCGCATGGTAATGGCGATACGACCTTCTGATAAAATCCATCTAGGATTTGTAACCTCAGATGACAGGAGGATTAACTTTCCCGTCATTTTACCTATTAGCTCGAGAGTGGACACAGTCCATAGCTACAGGTGTGTATACTCGCGGCCTTAACACTAAAAAGGGTAAAAATAAACATTCACCTTGTTGACAAAGTCATTTATAGCTTAGGCAACGACCTATAATTTCATTTTCACCCTGCTTTCGTTGAATAACTTTTGAACGTCAATTTTCTCATTGGGATGTTTGTTTGAATTTTTATTTCCAAATTTATAAATTCATTAACGAATATGGAGAAAGCAAAATTAAAGTTGTTAGTTTGTGTCAGTTTTACAAAGCTTTGCTTCTCAAGCTCGAAAATCTTAATTAGAAATTAGCAGAGCAGCCACGTTATTGCCCACTAGTGCTTTTGTAATTTTGGTAATAACAAACAATTTCACCATTTCAAAAGTAACTTAAATAAATGCATTTTGAAAACCTTGCGTACGTTTTTTTCCTTTGTTTTATTTATAGTGCTCATTCTACATTGTTCCATGGGCCCATAACATCATTTTTACTGTCTGGTGTAAAATAAATGAAGGGGTTGGGGAACTACAGGTTGCTTTCATCAAGACGCCTCCGCCATGACCACATCCTCATTGGGTTCACTTTAATATTTCATTCACTTATATAGCTTCATTCACTTATATAGCCCACAAATTAATTGGCAATACCCGACTCACTGATAGTTACATGTATATTGGTTTTGCAGTTTCCAACTAGAAGAAGATAGCCCATACATCCACATTTAAATTAAGTGTGATTCTATTCTTTCTACACAAAGGTTCTTCATCAAATTTTGACAGCTGCAGGTGCACATACATAATTTATCATTTGTATTTCAAAACAAGTCGGGCCAAAATTGAATGTTAAATGTATTTACTCATTTACACACTCAACAGTCTAATACCTTTCTAAATGACTTTAGTATGCAATCGACATTTTCTTTTGTCCAAAGACCTATACGTATCTTAAAAATTCTAACGTTTTCAAATCCCCAGCAAAGTAGCGACACAGCTCAAGCCTTGGTACCACTTGATGGTGCAGAGGTAATGTGACAAATTTTGGGCTCATTCGCTCCAGCATTCCTTGGCCATTTACCTTGAATATCATAAATTGGGTTTTGTATTTCTATGTATAATTAAAATGGCATGTTCCCACATAAAATATACATGTACATTATGCAAGAGCTAAATCTGCCTATTGCAGGTCGTTCTTTTGGCCCAAAATGTAACGTTAAAATGGATAATCGAGACATTGTTTTTTTTTTATCGTACCGACTTTAGTAATGATGATTGGGACTAGCCTAAAATTACAAAGTTAAAACCGCGCTTCTGTGTGAAGTAATTTGACTGAAGTTTCAGTATATTCTATTTACGTTATCTATTTTATAACTATCATAGCGAGAACTGTCAACTCTTTATCTAATCTCCTCTAATGCCCCTTTAAGTATTATCCACCGACTCGAAGATCGGCATTAACGACGTTAAGTTGAACGTTAACGACATACAGTTTTGCTTAAACGGTTGGAAATTTGAATAAATATTAATGTTCATACTTTTCATATAGACATTATCCTTGCATTTATATCGATCACCCATGAAGTAAAAGTAGTCGAACTTAACAGCTATATTATCTATTCAAGGTGAATTTTATGTTAGTAAAAACTTTGTCATGGTACGAGATATAACATACCATGGTCAATTAAGTCAATTAGAAATTCTCTCACGCTTCGACAAATAGAAGAAATGGCCACTTAACACATAAACAACTTTCTCCATTAAAAATAGACTGAAAGAAAGATAGTGGATTTTAACTAAATTTATCACAACTCATTGTATGTTTATCAGTTATAAAATAGTTTCTATTGACATAGGGGTATGGCTCACGAAACAGGAAATCATTGCAGGATAAATGCATAACAAAGCACAAACAAAACAAACGAAACTGTAACACAAGTAAGGCGTGTTAATTGTATGGAATAGATCAAATTGACTTTTTTTTTTAAAAAAAGAAAGAAAAAAGAGATATCTGTGGTCGGATGTGCGGGAGATGCCAGAAGTTGTCGGGAGCTTCGCTTTTCCAACTTTTCCCACTATCATTGTTAATGTGACCGGAAACACATAAAGTGCATTGTGCATTTTACAACTTGACGCAAAAAAGGGAGGAACCAATGTGGATGACATTAAATTCTTATCCTAATTAAAATCCTAAATAAACAAATGGCAAATACTGCTTTGTTTAATAACACCGGCGATTTATGTGTGTAAACCGTTACGAAACTATTTCAGTTGAATTAACTGTAAAACCAATGAATATAATATAAACTATTTATTTAAATAAATGTTTACACTCTTGTTCATTTATGTCCACAAATGCACACCAAACATTGCATGTTTAATGTTGTAATTGAAAAGCGAGATCATGTGTTCTAAAACGTGTTATCGGTACCCGGTACTTCATTATACTCGTCAAATGAAGTTATTTTTTAAATCTAGATATGGTAATACTGTTTGGGAAACTAGTGCCTCTAAGGAAGTTTAAGATTGCATAACTATTGATTTGAATAGTTAACATGTACATGTGTGTATAAAAGTAATAAGATTAGAATAATAAGGGATCCTTGTGCAATTCCATCTTAGAAATACATAAATGGTGTCAAAAAGACCCACAATCTCCTAGAACAATATAACGCTCTACTTGAATACCATATACAACAATTGAGAGAAATATCATCCATTAATTTAATCTTCGAAAATTTGACGGATTGTTTTAACAAAGAAGAGATAGTTACACGAAGAATCGCATTTTTTCTTTATTACAATATTACATATAGGGGTGTTTTCTAATAAGGGGGTAGGATGGCTGAATGGTAAGCATAAAGTCTGTCATTGAGCCAACTAGGGTGGTTTTGATTCCCCGGTTGTACGTGAGAAGAATTAGGGTCGCCTGTCCAACCTCGTGGGACCTCCGGTTCCCCCAACTGCTAAAGACCCTTACGTGCAAGCGAATTATTGAAATAAAATTGAACTACATGTATATGTTAGTCCCGAAATGACTCTCTCTCTCCCTCTCTCTGTGTGTATGTTTTTCAATAATACGAATATAAGTAGGGTGTGTAAGGTATGTGTGTAGGTGTAATAGTATATTATAATAAGAATACTGTATAGAAATAGTATATCCTTGCTAAACACAATTCTTCACTCATAAACCCCGTATGGTCATTTCAATAAATAAAATATCCGTGAACACCACTGGGCGATATATAACAATACTTATATAAACGATCACAAGTGAATGTTACGTATTCTGGTGATTAAAATAACTGAAAATATCACACGTATTCAAGGTCATTATATAAAAAAACAGGCCACGTTGGTGCCTATCAACGACTCTTTTGAAAATTAAATATTCAAGGAAACATTTTGGCTATCAGTAAACCACGTCAAATCGGTATTGTTGTTAATACCTGGTGGAAACCTACAGAGCGCTAATGGTACTAATATACTATTCAAAAAAAGTAGGGGATATTTGAGTTTTAAGTGTTATTAAAGTCACCTAATGAAACTGACGAAGAAACAAATGACAAAATGAAATGAAGTTCACATTCATCGATTTATTCCAAATGATCGTTAGACTAAGTAAGGCACAGACTGACCATTATAAGGGTAAAATGATACCCGGGGTCAAACAGCAAAGTTACCACAGCATCACAACAAAGTCAGTAACGGGTAAATCCTCCTGTGTTTGCCAAACAAGCATTGATCCGACGTGGCATACTCCTAATGAGACGTCTAAGGTCATTTTGGTCCAGATTGTCCCATTCCTGTTGCAACGCAGCAGCAAGTTCTTGGACATTGGCAGGACGTTGTTGACGTTGACGTAACCTCTGTCCAAGCATGTCCCAGACATGCTCGATGGGGGAGAGGTCGGGACTCAGTGCTGGCCAAGGTAATGTGGTGATGTTCTGTTGTTGGAGGTAACCTGTAACGATCCTGGCCCTGTGACATCTTGCGTTGTCATCCTGGAAGATGAAACGGCGGCCATGACGTCGTGCGAACGGCACAACATGGACTGCCAAGATGTTGTCCCGGTAGTACTGGCCTGTAACACGCCCTGCAACAACATGTAAAGCCGTTCTTCCAGCAACAGTGATGCCTCCCCACACCATAACAGAACCACCCCCAAATCGATCATGTCTGATGACGTTAACGTCTTGGAAGCGCTCGTTTCGACGACGCCACACCCTCCTACGTCTGTCCAAAAAATCAACAGTGAACCTTGACTCATCTGAAAACATCACATTGCTCCAGCGTCGATTATCCCAGTGTTGACGATCCCTACACCAACGACGTCTTGCCTGAATGTGATGATCTCTCAAACAAGGGATCACGCGAGGACGTCGGGCGCGAAGGTGACCCCTATGCAGTCGATTCCGAATCGTCTGGCCACTCACTCTCACACCAGTGTCTGTTTGAAGACGAGCGCTGATCTGATTTGCTGTGATGACACGATTTCTCAAGGCCAAGGTACGGATAAGTCGATCCTGGGCTTGAGTTGTCGCCCTTGGTCGACCTGAGCGTGGTCTGTTCTGTACAGATTGTGTATCACGGTATCTGGACCATAGCCTGCTTATGACAGACTGAGAAACATTCATCGTCCGCGCCACAACCGCCTGTGTTGTGCCGATCTGTAGCATGCCAAGGGCACGTAACCTTTCATTTTGGGTAAGCCGACGCATATCAAAATTTGTTTTCTGGTCACTAAAACAATTAAACTGATGTTTCCACCCTGGAATTCAATGCCACAATGACTGTAACATTCAAAGTCAGAGTCGTGAAAATCTTGGGTTGGACCACCATGATGATCTAAAGCATCACCTGCATTCCATGTACATGTAACTGGTAATGTTTCTTCTGTTAGGTTCTATAGTGACTTTGCATATTTTAGTATTATACCCCAAAATCAAATATCCCCTACTTTTTTTGAATAGTATATGTGTTAGTTTAGTATATCGATTGGAAGTACATTGTAAAGGATGTTGAATATTTTAATTCTGAAATATTTCCATAAATCTATTATAGTTCTTTAAATCTGAATTCAAAAGCACGACCGCATTTCCTGTTGATCCAGGTTGTTCTTTATCACTGTCATTTTTGTTGAGCTATTACGTATTTTATATTTCAAATTCATGGTTACTGTGTTCGCATTGTTTAACGTTTTCAACAATTCTGTGTGTATACATTATGTTTAGGTTTAAACCGTATTCACGGTGTGTCGCTTTATATTATTTACGTGATGATTGGTATTTCTGAATTATCAGTCTTGCGAGGAGTTTGAAATGTGATGTCACCCAAGCATTTATTTTAGTTGGGTCGAGTTGTTTCATTTTCAGTAAAATATATTCGAACAGGAAATCCCGTTTTACACATATTAGTGATCTAGGCCACCAGGAAAATAAAATCTTATTGACGTCATGTTTACTCTTTGATTTTCACATTTTTAAAAAAAAAAAAAAATCAATCGTATACGTTAATGAACATGACGCAATTTACGACAGAAATCAGGACTTGTGGGCTCTGGTACATATGTATTTAGAATGGACGGGATGAGATAGCAGCTCTCATCCACATTTGGACCCCCATTCTATGTCGTGTTTCCTCTGGCGTACTGGAAGCAAGGGTGGGATTCTAAAAACAGAAACGAAAACGCCTTTAGAAATGTCCCTGAGATGCAAAAAATGGTCTTAGGAAGGACCTGGTATAGCCTACTACTAATATTAAAACTACAAGGAATATATTTCTTAAGCGGTCCTTAAATTTATGTACTACAAAGGCGAAATTGCAGTTGCCAAAGAAACCATTTCTTCAGGGGCGCTGCGTTTGATGCGTACTATAGATATTAAAATTCTGGCTGTACTGCTAAGGTGGATTTGAAATTATTGATGCTTACGGGTCCTGATTTTGACATATACCATAGATCTTAAACGTCTGTGGTCTTGTGTGGGTTGTTGTCATCTGACACAATATCAAGAAAATAAATGATTTCTGTACCCCAACAAGACAAATCTTTGAAAGATAAAGTGTTACACTACAAATTGTTTTACAAAGCTCTCAGTCCTTTTAGATTAATGAATATGTGTTTATTCACGTGCCTTTTCATCATCATCATTATCAACATCATCATCACACCCACCATCTTAAACATGTCTGATAGACGCTAACACCAAATAACACAACATGTGTTGTAAGTCGTACGTTACTTATGTTCACATCATTTTGATAGAGATGGGCACTATATCATCCTGTCACAGGGAATTAAAGCGCCGTAAAATTATACCATTTATTGTGCAGAAAATTGTCTAATATATTAGCCCAATTTAATTTAGAATATTGTAGGTTATATATCTATCTTTCGTTGAATATGAATACATTTGTTTTGTGTCTAGGATTCGTTGTCTAGTCTGTTCTCTAAAAAAATTTATGACTCTAATTTTGGACTGTAATTTTCATGTTATGATTCTTGTTGACAGTTTTAAATTGTTTATTAGATATATTTTATCTTCGTATTTACAATTATAAACTACAACACGTGTTTTTTTTTCCTCTCTTTTATGTTGCACGCCCTACAAAATCAGACGTGATAATGAATCAAGTCAATATTGAATTGATAAATATTTTAATCCGCCCTTCCTTCACTTCATCGTGTGCCTTTTAAAACCACAAAGCAGTCATCGCTTTATTGTTATATTTTTTAACAACCCTTTCCTGACATCATGGTGTGACATAAACTAAAAAAAAAATCAACCATTCAGACTGCAGCATGCACAGCTTAAATGGAGGACATTATATTAAAGTAGCTAAGTCTCTAACTCAGTATCATCGAAATTATTTGTCAATAACACAAATTATTTGTCAATTTAAATCAACATTGATGATGGTGTGGTCTTACCAGGAAAAGATGGGCTTCTGATATCCAATATTTAAGACGAAATAATTTTTTTACCATTGGTACACGAATCGTGTACCATACGGCGTTTCAGGTTCATTTTCAGCTAGGGACCCAAAGAACAAGGCTAGGTATACCCCACATTGCATCTCAAACGTTGAGCATGCGCAATAAATACTATGTAGACTGGAATAACCAGACAATATATACATGTATTATGATTCAATTGAGACTTATGGTGTACTTCGCCAAATATAACTGAGTAAAAACGGAAACGATTGAATGCAAATCAGTTTATATACATTCATATTAAATTATTACATGGCTTGCGACCCATTTGTGTCAATTTCTAGGCCCCAAATATTAGCGATTTAGCTCCTTTAACTTCTCGATATATTATATTTCCGAATACTTTATCATTTTTTGCATTCATAGACTTATACGCCTCTATTAATTATGCGCCATGATCAGATATACGGAACACGACATGTGGAAATGTAGCTATAAATAAAACTGCACGAAATACAAAAAGTATATGAAGATTTGTTTCCCATTTTAAGTTTCCGCATAAACGAGAAGCGTTATCCAGAAAACCACCTCTCACACAAAACGATGTGTGCTCATTTCTTAAAGGAGCTAAATCGCTTATAGCCTGCTTGTGACCTGTAAATTGACACATGTGGGTCGCAACGCAAATAATAATGTAATATGAATGTATATAAACTGATTTAAATTCAATCGTTTCCGTTTTTCCTCTAATCATTTATGTTCAGCGAAATAGGTCAGATGTATAAATCGAATGACAATCTCTAGCGTCTCTTCATTCCAATCTACACGGATAGTATCTATTGCGCATGCTCTCCAGATGAAAATATGAGCCACCGATTGACATGACTTGTGGAATATGTTTAGCCTAGTTCTTCGAGTCCCTAGTTAGCAATGGCACTGAAACGCTTTATGGCACACGATTCGTGTATCAATGGTGAACGGTTAAGTTTGTCTGAAATTTCGGATATCAGAAGACCATCAACGTTGGTTTAAATAGACAAATAATTCGTGTTTTCAATGTCGAAGATTTTGGATGACACTAGTAGGCCTACCGACTTGAGACAATTTGTTAGTTAGCTATGTGATTACCACACATCAATAAAAGTGATAATATGTGTTTTAGAATGTATAGCATACCATTTAGCCGTGATTTCCCATATGAGCCAGACCAATGTGTTAATATAATGGCCATTTTCTTATTCATATTTTTCCAGGGGACAATACCCTTAATGGCGACTATATAACATACGTATAATTAAGCGTTCTATATTATATTATACAAAAACCTATAATAATATCAATGTAATAAGTAGTATATGAGCTCTTATTATTACCGGGTCACGTGTTATTATTATTTCTGACTTAGTGGACATTCAGTTACAATCCTCTTGGAGTAAGACCTACTTCTGATATAAATGGCGCTTCAAGCATGAGGTATTAGGTATAAGTTTTACAGATTTTTTTCTTGTTTTCATTTCTTCATTGGATATGTTACCGCGAATACAGGGGTGCAGTGTAATAGGTTATTTTCTCTGCTTATTTTCAATTCTTTTGGAAGTATTCTCAGGAATCTATCCACAGGTAGGTAGAGATTTTCATGTTCAGACATAGTAGCCTACATGTAGCTGCTTTCTGAGAAAATAAATTCGGTACATGACTGTCACTATATGGGTTAAAGTGAATGGGATAGTAGGCCTAATAATAATTATAATTTAATTTAAGAATTAGTTCGGATGACCCAAAAAGTTGTAATTAGCTATAATGAAGCGTGTTATCGTATTCAGTTACACAAAGAATGCTATTATATCAGAATGATTATCCCGGTTTTATAAGCATTGCCAGAAACATTGTGCAGAGGAAGTATGCTCTTTATGCCCTCCACTGCCAACCCATAACAATGGATGCCAATTTTTCAAAAATAGGATTTTGACATTATTTAGCCAATAATTTCTATTGTATTTTTACGTATGCAATACGAGTGAGGGGAATTTCGCCCAGACAGTGGTATTTTCGAATATTCGTCTTCGATCTCCAACTGCCAGTGTTTTTTTGTACGTGCATACATCATATAGTTGCAATTCCTTAAACCCCGATGAGATTGTTTATGGTAAGCCCAATTCAATATTGTAACCATAGATTAAATCAAATTTCATATTTCTATTCAATATATTATGAAATTTCTGGAGCATGTTATTTATGCTTGAAATCCTACATTTATTGAATTGAATACCATTATTATATTGAGTTACATAAATATGACGAAACGGTTCATTTACGCTGCACGTTTTCAAGGGCGTATGTTAAAATTTCGTATTTGATTTTATGTATGTATTTAATGTTAGATATCAATGTCGTCTTGAGAGATTAACATTAAGTTTATACTTTTCAGGAATATCCAAGTGTATTGTTCTAAGTGCTATCCCCATCAACACCGCTTGTAATTTCGTGTGATTACTAAGGTACGTGTCATTTACTTTTATCTTCATGTACAGGTATTTGTATAATATGCATATCGACATCCCGATCTGTATAATATCGTTTCGCCTATTAAACCTTCGAACTATAGGAAACGAACGAAATATCTGTGTTTTAACGAAACTGATATAACGTATATTCCTAGTCTTCGTAAAATTAGTCGGATACAATTTTTACATTCTAATTCTCACTGGCAACCCGATTTTACTTATTGTTAGGACTATAATTAAGAAGAATCCTTCCAAAATGATCTTAATCAGTTAAATTTGGGGGCAAAATGTAGGCCTTGATATATTTTGTTACTTTGTACATAGTAAATATTTGACATATCTTTGAATAATACTAGGTATAGTTTATAAATACTGAAAGTATAAATATAATAATTTATGAGTTTTATGTCAAGGTTCACTGATTTCTCAGTTCAGCCCATTTTCAAATTTTCTCTTTGAATATAATATACGATTGACCTCATGTAGATCACGGTCCAGTGATTGACCCCTGATACAAATTATTTATGTCAAGCAGCCTTTTATGTTTTTATTTATCATCCAAATTTATGAATAATAGTGTTCAGATGACCAATGGGAGAGTCGAGCGTTTGTAATTTAAAGTTTATGTTCAGGCGCCAAGTTAATCAATAGGCTAATGGTTTTCACCCAGATATAAAATGCTTTAATTGTGTTTTTTTATGATTCTGATCGTATGTAACATGGAGGAATTTATACATTAAGTATATTCAATCCGGATTCCTCATTTTATTAGGAATAATAAAAAGGATTTGCTTGACCTAATTTAAACTGTATATTTTATGGAGGAGTTTTGGTGAGAAAATTATTTTATGTTACGTTTCGTTGAACGGAAAGTCAGTGAACCCATGGTGGTACATTGACCCACTAAAACACGACGTCACTACATGAAATTCCACGCAATGGAAAAGTGGTGTATTTTCATACTGAGCGCTTCCGTGATGGTCATTTACTTCGTGTTACTGAATTCATTGTTTAACGTCCTACCTTTCTGTACCCACGGAGCTATGAGGGAAATTTTGCTCGAAAAGTGACGCTACAACCTACTCTTATTTCCAATTCCAGCTTTCCGGGGTTCTTTTATGTACACGCTTGTGCTAGTGTGTACTGTCCTTGTCAGATTCACCGTGCTGCACCGTTCATAATGGGAAATCACACCGGAAAATCCCAAAGTACTTTCCCTGCAATCAAATTGGCTATAATATTTTAACAAAAGAATTTCTTTACTGTCTTGATTAAAAATTCAATATTTACAAACATTTTTCAGTGGTTGTCATTCTTTTTTCATTAAAGAGGAGAAATAAACATCTCCGTATTCCATATAATTGTGTCATGTAATATTCACCTATGGCCCCTGCCAAAGCAATATACAACAATATAATTTGTAGCTTTGTCATGAACCTTCAAAAAATATTAGGTCACCGATAGCCTTAAGAAATAAACCCCTACTATATCATGTTGATAATGTCATATTGACTATTTGCAATATTTTTGTAACATAGATTAATGTTATATTCTTGATATATTGAAATGATAACAGTTGTGTATATACTTCAGAACATAAACATGCTTAAAATATTGCAAAAACATGGAGCGCAAAAAGAACTTGTCTAAGTCAAATCTAAAGCTGTTTATAGTAAATATTGTGAAATATAAGTTTATGTTTATTTAAAGTAGCCAATTCTCTGACCCAATACCTTCCAAAGTCTTCGACATTGAAAGCACGAATTATTTGTAAATTTAAATCAACATTGATGTTGGGATCTTACCGGAAAAAAAGACGAGCTTCTGATATTTAATATAATATAAGACAAAATAAACATTACCATTGGTACACGAATCGTGTACCATATTGCGTTCCAACGCCATTTGTAATAAGGGACGAATATTCTTATCTGGAGAGCATGCCCAACAAATGCTATCGGTGTAGACTGGAATAACCAGTAGCGAGGGATTGTCCTTCAATTGAGTCTCAAAGAACACAACTGATTAGAAATTTCAGTAAAAACGGAAACGATTGTATGTAAATCAGTTTAAATTCATTCATATTAGATTACTATTTGCTTTGCGAGCCTTTTGTGTCAGTTTCTAGGTACCAAATATCAGCGATTTAGCTCCTTTAAATGGCGGAATTTAAAATAAAAAAGGTCTTACATATAGAAAACGGATGCTTGCTCATAAAATCTGCGTAAATACTAGTCAATGTAAGATATGGATATAGATTTATTTATTGTAATGGTATAATATAAAGAAAAACTATATAGAATAAAAAAACAGGCAAATGTGTAATCGTGAGATCTGAAAAGTTCCTTTCACCTGTGGTTCTGGTCGTGTGACCATCTTATATTTTGACGTGTGAAGTTTTTTGACAGCAGCCACACCTTAAGATTTCTATTGTTATATTATAACATTCTTCTGTAGGTATGTGATTTATGTACATAAAAAATATAATGTGAACTGACGGTTAAGTTTGATCTAGTGGGTTACGTTGTAAGGACAATCGTCAGTCATTCAAATAATAGTATACGATTTATTAGCAATAAGTTTTTGTGCTTTACTCGGGACATCTATAAAAGGTTTATCTTTGATTTATGTTAAGTTTGTGAATTATTGCTTCTCTGAAACTTTATGGAATTCCTTTTAAAGGAGCTAAATCTCCATTCATTAGCGCCTAGAAATGGATTCAAGCGGGTGGCAACACATATAATAAATTAATATTGAATGCATATAAACTGATTTACATTCAACTAATTCTGTTTTACTTTTCAAAAGCTGATGTCTAACGACAAATTATGGCATTCATCAACTCGTTAGAGCTTTGGTAAATCTCCCAATTGAGATAGCAGTCATAAAGAACTAACATATGTCATTCATTGACAGGAATACATAATTTATGAGGTAAAGATATCATTGCATTACATGTCAGTTGCCTTAGATTTTTTTTGTATATTGAATCACGTACTCAAAAGAGTTAAGCCATGGTTGATTCATATTTAATAACCTATTGCCTGAATAGTCTGGTTACATGTAAAACTAGGTTCCATTCAACAGTGGTTAAGTGGTTGCCTTTTACACTGGGCCTGCTGGACTATCGACCAAGGTTAGCTTTCATATTGATATACTTTATATGAACCTATACAGGGCAAAATAAGTTTTTATATTCGACTCGTTCGCTTATGGACTACGAATATGATGCTTTATAATTCGATTTGTCGTGTTTCATAATATAAGGGAAACTCGAATTGTCTTAAATAATCTGACACATATATTGTCACGCCACTGTGACCCGGTCCTTCGTTCTTAAAGGTGATTAAACTGTCGTCAATCTTATATTTTTTACACTGACTTTCCTGCTCTGTTTGTTCGATCGAATTAGCTCCCGTGTATTAACTTTTATTGGTATGTGGATTAAGTTAAGAAGGGGAGTGTTATTTAACACTTATATATTTACTTACGGATAACGAAAAGTGTTATTTTTATGTTTTAAGATATTGTATGGTTCATTAGTTTAATAATGTAGTGTATGCCATTATGTTATTACGGTGTGACTTACTGTGGACATACCAACTCGTGGCTTTCCCTGTGACCATCGAGTTGATCGTTCCCCATCTACTGCTGCCCACCTTTCAAATTTAAACGAACACCCTTATTGTTTCCTATTATTATAAATCACCTCTTATATATTCTACATGATTAGCACGCTACATCTTTTATTATTTTACTGTTAAGTTATCTTTGTCCATTTTCTTAAATAATATGGCTGCGACTGATCAGTATACCAGTCAGACAATCCACCATTTGCATCTTCTGGATTACATCTTGAAAACTATCAACATTATCAACAGTAACATCAACACCCTAAGAATCTGTAGTAGTCATGACGACCTTGCAATACATTATACACAATTGCTGCATATTACAAAATGTCACCGTTCGATGCATATATAAAATGCTATTGGAAATCTAGTAAGAAGTTTTGTAACCTGGACACAGCACTACATCATATCTTGTAAGGCGCTTGCTCGCTAGTCTGGAGGTCGAGTGTTCGATCCATGCATTGGCTGAGAAAGTTCATCCAGATTTTCCAGCGTTGTTTTCCCCTTGTTAGTGATGCAGGACGGAGGGCCTGACAAAGACAACTGTTTATTCGTCCGGATGGGACAAAAAAAAACCGAGGTCTCGTGTACACATAGGTTTGCATGTAAAAGATCCCTTGACAGTTGGAATTCGATATAAGAGTACGCCGTAGTGCCGCTGTCCGGGCAAAATTTCCGTCATTGCACACTGTATGGCGTATGCCCCTCGTCATTAGCCCAGTTCGGAGCAGAACCCCATTTCATTTCATTAACATCATATCTCCACTGTGAAAAGAAAAAAACGAAGTACAGAAGAATGCATGCATTTATGAGAGTTTAAGGCATATAGAGAGCCACACGTCAACCAGAATATCTCCAATATTTCACGTATTATACAGATTATTTGTGAACATCAGTGACAACTGTAGATTTCAATAGAAATATTAACCCATTGTATGCACTTGATTCTACTTTTACAAAAATGATTTTGTCAGTTGAACTCCTTAATACTCAAGTTGAATACCTCTCAAGATTATAGTCTTATATCCCCTAACAAAACAAATAGTTCATCCGAACAGATAATAAGAATGAACTTTACTATGACCCTTTTAGAGGACCTCACGATTATAATTTTTTGCTATCTGTCTCGCCGATACTTAAAACATTATTGTCATACGGTGCTTCTTGGGCTATTTAATCCCCAATCACTTTCACCCCCACTGTTCTTAAATATGGTATTGTCATTCAGTCGGCCTCTTGGGGGACTCGGGTTGGTCGTGAATGTTCCTCGGAATTTTCCGGCGTCATTTCCAAATGTTGCTGGACGGAGAGTCTGACTAGGCACAGTATCTAGTGGTTCAGATAGGACAAAACCCCTTGATAGTAATTGGAAGTCGAAGAATAGGCCGTAGTGCTGCTGTCCAGGCATACTTTTCCTCATAGCATACTATGCGACCCATGCCCGTATTCATTATCCCAGTCGGAGCAGAAAAGTAATTCGTGAAACCCAATTTCATTACATTTCCTTTAATATTACCACTAGAGTTTCTGTTGTGTTTTTTTAGATTTAGAGAGAGAGAGAGAGAGAGAGAGAGAGAGGGGGGGGGAGAGAGAGAGAGATGGGGTTTAACGTCCACTCGACACAAACTAGGCCATTGTGGGACTAACATATGGTTTCATTTTATTTCAATAATTCGCTTGCGCGTAGGGGTCTTTAGCAGTGGGAGGAATGCGGAGTGCCCGGAGGAAACCCACGAGGTTGAGAAGGCGCCCCTATCTCCATGCCACATACGCTCACACCAGGGTCCAAAACACAGCCGCAAGCCAGAGGTGACCGGTCAGCTAGAGGTCTAAGCGCGGCACTCTATACCACTAGGCCATCCCAACCCCCCTGTTAGATTTAGACATTAAATCCCAAACATTAATAATCTTAAAACCCAAAGAAGTTGTAGTTTTATATATTGAGTAACAAAGGGACATTGTCATTTCGATTTCATTCAAAGTTAGTTCATATCATTTTTTCATTCATATCTAATAATTTGACAAAATAAAATAATATACAAGTTGCAGTGTGAAATGAGATCATTAAGAAAAGTGGATAATTGGGCATCGGCTGGGTGATAAAGGTTTCTTGTAATTCATATCTGTTTATTTTAAGGATAACTATGTCGTGTGCTGGTATTTGAATATAAAGCATTTTGTCAGTTTGAGTTTCATAAACCATATCCACCCAAGACAGTAATAACTAAAAAATACTTAAAATTCCGCATCACTTAAATATATTATAAAAAATGATTACGACATGTTTGCATAATTTATTATTAAGACGAATGTAAAAACTTTTTTTCAAATTTTATAGAATAAAGGAGCTCTGCATGGGAAAAATAAGATGTGAATACATTCACTGTTCGTATTATGGATGCCAACACAGAAATAATGTGTACGTTAAAGAAACTGATGATAATGATTTGAACGATTCACATATTTGGCAATGTTTCAGCTTATCATTTATGTGTCGTGTAAAAAGTTTGTAACAACATAATACACCGTGGCCAATGCTGCATTTGGACAAAGGCTTTGTCCCTTTAAATGCGTTAACTTCGGTGTCAAAGGGTATACAGTAGCTTTTCATATTGTGGGTAAACACAATAGAAACAGACCCATTGAGTTAGGTGACCAGTTGACTATACTAGATCATGACCTCAATTATTTGATTTAAAGGGACTTAAAGGGTCTTCTATTGAATGCTACAAGAACAACAAGTCGTCGGTATATTTACACGAACAGGTGACGGTCAACGCTCGTTCATGATATGCAAACTTTGAGATGGTGCATGGCTTATTATAACTTAGTTAGCGGCTAGACGTTTGTTGTCCTTTCTAGTGTAAAGTACACTTTCACTCTTTCCTCTAGTGTTTAATATCCAAGGGTACTTCACACCGTACGACCCCATTCAGGGCCATGCGATAACATCATAATATTTGCATTTGTCTAGTTTATTGTAGTTCTTCGTTTGTTTTAAAGAAATATGAGAAATGTAATTTAGTTTACACCCTTGTCATTATTTTATCAATAATCAACACCCATATTATTATTGTAATCAGTGTCGTAATCTACAATACCAAACCTTGGGACCAGTACCTTTAATGCTAGTCCTCATCCAGTCCAAAACCAGCTTTGATATTAACCCATGTCAACACCATTCTTGATGTCACAACATGTCATAATGCTAAAAGATTATTCTTGATACCATCAACATCATCCTGAAAAATAACAGTTATAAAGAGTTTGTTCTTAGATACCATCCTCTGTAAATATGATCCTTGATACCTTCACATGTTACCATCATCCCTGATACCTTCACGTTGTAAAATCATCCCTGATACCTTCACATGGTAACATGATTGATGCTTGGTAACTTGACATGCCAACATGATTCTTCATACCTTCATATGTCAACATCCTGAACAACATTAGCAAATATAAAGAGTTTCCTTCTATCCTTTGCTAACACGATCCTTATACCTTCACATGTCAACATGATCCTTGATACCACCACATGTCAACGTTGTCCGTGATACCACCCCACAGTAAACACCAACCTTGATACCTTCACATGTTAACACCATCCTTGATACTACCACATCATCCTTGATGTCCACCCCTGTGAACATCTTATCGAATGCCACCAAGGCGAACATCGTTCCTGGTGTAAAAGTATGCACAGACTTGGTTTAAAGAATTAAATGCAACGATTTAAAAAACAATTACTCATTTCTCACCATACTTTAAATTGACAATTCTGTATGTGGAACATGTCGTCAAACAACTTCATTACTTTATAATCATCTTGCTAAACATACAGTGGTTCAGATATTCACATCCCAAAATATCTCTGCTCCGCGAGGAGAGCCACCCTGGCCAACAAATGTTGTGGGTTTTTTTTTGCATCTATGAGATCCTGTTCAGCAAAATCAGAAGTCACCACCATAATTATACGGTCTTCAAAACAAAATTGATACCAAATCCTGTCTAAACCTTTTAACTCTTAGTGCCCAGTTATAAATTACCTTTATTTCAAGCCATTTTCAAGCAAACCCAGGATGATGTTATCATTCATTGAACCCCCATTTATCAACTTGTATTTTATCTTATCCAACCATCATTTATGAAAAGGTATATGAAAAGAAAAACCGCAATGTACTATAGTTTACTAGGCATACAATGGGGTATAATGAGGTCCCATGTTCATTCACCTCGACACTAATGACTCACACTCTTCATGTATTGGGGGTAAAGTATAGTATTAGACCATAGAATAGATTTAGGTCTATATAATAATAGAACATTATATATTCACGTGTATATGGACTTTCCTCTATACTTATACACACATACATGTATTCATGCTTATGGTAGGTCAATCCATTCATCACAGATAACCCATTTCAAGGGAGGGTGGAGATTATTTTTTAACAAATAATACAGTCTTTCTTATGAAGCTCAGCGTCCAGTTGAAGCAGAAAACCAAGTTCCTACAACACGCATTCTGTATAATCTATGTGATTAACATCTCATCCGCCATCTTTTATTTTGGTAACTAAGTGATGTAGGCCTCTGTTTACTATTGGCATGCTGTGAGGTAATTATATAACTTTAATTCTAGAGAATAGAGGTTTTTTCTACCACTTGTGACTCCTCTTCTTTGTTTACAGTAGACATATTGAATTAAGATTTCACCCAGTTTGTTGCCGATTTCTTAAAGAGGCTGATACAAATATATTGCCAATTGTTACCTCCCTTATTCTCTGTGATTTCATAATCATGGATGCAATGGTGATTTTGTAGCTGAAATATAGTTGTTATGATGTTCTGATTCCCAATTAAAGCGGAAAAGATTCAATTTTTCATGAAGGCTTTTCTAAAGTTATTGCAATATTATTTTGCTTACTGGAATGTTTAGCTAAATGTCATCAAAATTATGCCTAAATCTGCTTGGATTCACTAGGCAATGTTTTTCACAGATAGGCAGTGTCCATTGTTAATTTCAAAGTTCGATTCGCTGTAGCTCAGTGAGTATGGAGCTGACTTATATTCCCTGATATTGGCCGAGAAAGTTCATAAAGATATTCTTGTCTAGTTTCCCTTTGTCAATGGTGCAGTACGGATGACCTGGCTATAACAGAGTGTTTCTAATCGTTCGGATAGGACAAAAAAAAACGGGGCATACAGATTCTGATGTAGTCTTCGACGCTCATGTAAAAAACACTACCTTTGGCCGTTGTAATTCGATGAAGAGTGGATGGCCATTAGCAAAGGAGGTGCACAAACGTAGGTCGTTAAACCCCATATTATCTTCTTTAGTTTAAAAAATTGGCGCCCTCTCTTTATATGTGATGGGTGGATTTATAGGTTTAGATGACATGATGCTGGTAGTTAAGATTAACCTGACTGTGTATTAAACTTCTAACTCATCTATATGCAAAACACATGTAGATATACAAAACATAAAGAAACTGGTGACGTATATATTTATATGCTAAATAGTTACACTGCATAAGACAGGTTTTATTATTAAGGATATTTTCACGACTATCTGCACACGTTTAATAATGTCTTCGTTTTCTATTGTGATGTATTTAAATTTTCTGGAGATATGGATTTGATTGGTAAGTTGTTTTTTTTTTCATTTTTAAGGTTAGTTTTGACGTGTAAATCTAGACGGGTTTGTCATATTCTACGCCAACCCGGACGAACCATTCAAGTTTGGGATGTTATATTCATGTAATTCATTTTGTAAGAACACGCTGGATACTTGATTAATGGACGAATATGTCCAAGGCGTTGAGTTAATCGACGTTGTTAAATTTGGTAATGCCAGACATTAGTTTTTAAGGGGAAAAAAATCCCACACAGCCTTGCATTGCTCATGCAGTGTTTGAAATTTAATCATGCCCTTCTTTCTTCATCACTTCTTCTTATATCCGCCATATTTTAAAAAAATATTTTTTTCAATTTCAAATTGATTGATCTATGAAGTAAATTATTATGTTTTCGTTTGATTTATCAAGATTTAAATGACGTCATCAACCATTATCATTCAACATAATTTGTATTTGTTATGCTATAAATTTTGTAGTAAAATCGGATCATGTGCTAGAATCGACGCAGGACAGTAAGGGGCGTTGTAATCGCGTACCACCCAATGACGTCCATATTTATATAAATACCGTTAATGTGCAATTAGATATTCGTTTTTTTTATAATTATTTCACGATGACTTTATTGTATAGTATATTAAAACATGTTTGATACGAGGTGGATAACGGTAAATACCGTATTCTAGTTATATTTGTATCAATAAATACGAAATTCGTTATAATTACTAAGTAGTTTTCTTTAAAACATTGATTAGCATTATTATATTATGATGCAAATAAACGATGTTCACGTCTATATCGTCTGATGTTTGATGCAATCGTTAATTTATATCTTGTACTGTGACAAAGAATAGTTTAATTATCAGTACCATATCGTGGTACCAAACACTCTATATTTCTTAGTTGTCGAGGTTTACAACTAAACATCATTATTAGTGCCCTAAAGAACAAAAAATTCTCGTTGTACATTTTCTCTATTAACACACCTGGTACTATATAAGTTACATAGTGTTAACCGTATGTTATTGTATTTGTATTCAGGTACAAGCAAACATGTAATAATACCACAATATACTGAATTACACCAGTGAAAAAAATACAACATTATATTTATGTTTGCTTTGCTGTCGTCGTGTTACCTGCCGACGCAAGTTTTATTCAAAATCCTTTTCTTTTTCCTATTGATCAGTCTTCTATTCATTCTTTATTACTTCCAGTTTAAAGACACATTTAAACACTTTAAACATAAACTTTGAACCGCCTTATATTTATAAGCCGCTTGTTGTTGGACGGGTGTTACTCTTTGGGAACGATCGCCATTTTGGTTACATTTTGCATGTTGTTTTTTTTGGAAAATGTTGCCATATTGGTTAGATTATGCACGATATCATTTTTGGTAAATATCGCCATGTCGGTTAATGCATTTTGCACGCTACAACTATTGGAGAATATGGACATAATGTTTTGCACGATATCATTTTTTTAAGGAAATATTGGTTACATTGTGTACGATATTATTTCGGGATAATATCGCCATATTGGTAACTTTTGCATGATATTACTTTTAGAAATATCGACTCCTAGGGAAAAGATCGACATATCGATTATATCGAACATGATATTATCGGTTACATTGTGAACAATATTATTTATGAAATGGGGTTTAACGTCCCACTGTTCTGCTCCAGTTGGGCTACTGAAAACGGTATCATTATGGAATGTATCGCAATATTAATTACCTTGTGCTCAATATTATTTGTGGAAGAGGTCGCGATATGAGTTACACTGTTACAATATTATTTTTTCGTTTTGCACTGCTGGTTTTCTGAAGAAATGCGGTTCACCACCACATATATTTCATTAATTGCATATTTTCTAAAGAAGGAAATCCACAAATAACCGTTGAAATCATTTATCAGTTGTAGCTGCTTGAAAAATATACACATATAATTATATTGTTTAATATAAAATTATTACCAAATTTTATGCAAATATTTTAACATGGAGATAATGGCTATATATTGGCCTATCCAGGGTTTGCTTTGGACGATCAAATTTCAGTTTATATTTACGCTTTACAAATTTTTCCCAAAATAGAAAGTATATAAACAAGGGACATTTATAGGATAGGAAAAGTATAAAGTTAAACATGTAGTCAACACATTACTGCGTAATTTGTTTTCCATTTATGACAAGGTTTTGGGGATTTTGTCTGCAATTTGCCAGAAAATGACAGAACCTCATAATAATTTGATACAAAAACCGTTTGATTAGGGCTTATTTTGTAAGTCAAATATTTTATGGATCTCTCGAAGACACATTAAACTTGTCCTGAGAGCTTCGTTTCTGACTACTCTTCCCTGAATTCCTATTGTTAAGTGTTCTTGAACGTGCATGTGGAGAGAATTAAAGGTGTGGTTGGTATCTGATTTGGTGACATCTGAAGGACTATAGACAACACCTTCCTTGCCCACTTCGCTGGAGTCAATTAATTTTATGGGCTATGTGAGCTAGATAATTGACTCATGCGAGATGAGTGGTGCTAAAGGCTGTGTTGTGGATCTAACATAACAGTCATCACAGCTTTTGTGAGTTCAGAGGAATGTCTACCGTAAGTTTAAAGTATTCCACGACTTCAAAAAACTAAGTAGTAATGACTTAGTCCCGCAATTAATTATTTGTGTTGAGCATAGGGTTTACATTTTTACCCTAATCCTATATATACAGAATATTGCCGGCAATGCTGAAATATTCCCACTTGTCCCCGTTACGTTAGGTGGAGATTCTTTCCCTGATAAATTGTCTATTATGACTCATCAGATGTAACACCCGCCGTTACAATATATTGAATACAGTTACTACCTATCGTCTTTCAACTGGCTTAAATTCCTTACTGGGGCGTAATCACAAACTCCATTAATATCAAACATTTTATATTATATATAAAGAAAGTTATTGTATGTTTTGTATAAACTAATGAAATCATAGGCCTCGAGTACCCGGCTTAATCAAACACAGTTGTCAAAAGGGCCAGAAGAATGTATATACGTATATATTGAACAATGTATAGATATTTATGTATTTAAGCTGTAGGTATTATCTGGAATGAATAATGACACTCACCCCGAGTATTTAATGGAAATATTTGTGTTTTGAGAGGAAAACAAACTCGATATTGTTATTATATAGAGTGGATACTTCTTTTTGGAGAGTCTGCTGACCATATGATGAGCTCCGATATATCGGTCAATAGAAACACCACAGACGACAGTGATGGCTTTACGACTGAGTTAATTCTGGTTGTAAGCCGAAGTGCTATAAAATACAGGACCGTCAAAATATAAAGCACGAGCGCATCTTCTTTGCGAATCGATGCTGACTTGTATTGGTATCTAAAGCCCTGGGACCTGTTTCACGAAATTTTAACTTAGGTAAAATCCAAATTTTAGTAATTTCGTTGGATAACATTAGATTGATTTTAGTGCTTAGCCAATCAAATTTGAAGTATCTACTAAAATTTGGATTTGATCTTTAGTTGAGATTTCGAGAAACAGGGCCCTGTAGGTCAAGATAGCTTTCATTGGAATTTGGCCTAATAATTTGGGAAGCGCTATTTACCCATGAAGAAAATCATATAATTTATGTCAAAATATGTTTCGCTATATGGATAGTTTATGTTATTGTTCACGGATGAACTGTTTAGAGCTGTAAACACACGGTGGTTGCTGCATATTTAAAATGTTTATGTTGTCGTGTCAAGTTTTATGAATTTAATTTTAAGTAATAACTGGTCGCTATATTGTTCGTGTTTGTAACTGTAGCTCAAATACACAGAGTTTTAAAAGTGTATGGTAAAGCAAAGATTATATTCCAGAATAAATCTACATGTAAAACACAAAAAACTGTAGGTAATACATCCTAATGGTCAGGGGCGTAAATGTGTGTGTGTGGGGGGGGGGGCAGCCCCAAAAATAGTCTGTCGCAAAATCAGTGCAGTCGGTCGCAAAATAGGAGTAGTCGGTATCAAAATAAGAGCTCACTGTATACGTCACGCAACTCACGCAAAACTTTAGTATAAAAATAGTCGGTCGCAAAATCAATCAGTGCAGTCGGTATCAAAATAAGTGTTAACTGTATACGTCACGCAAAACTTAAGTATATAATAACCTTGTAAACTTATCATGTTTGAAAAGATGCTGTGTTTCAGTCTCATACTGTTGTCAGTATGTTAGTATAACTACAAAATTTCACCCAAATAGAAAAATAGTCGGTCTCAAAATAAGTGCAGTCAGTGCAGTCGGTCTCAAACACAATGCCAGAATAGATCCCAAATATTGTGTATTCGTGTGAATCCGTGAGCCTAAATTGCATACGTCACTCTTAATCTGTTGTGAGTATGTTCGTCTAACAACAAAATTTCACCCAGGGAGAAAAAAAAGTCGGTCACAAAATAAGTACAGTCACTGCAGTCGGTCTCAAAAACAATACCTGTGTATTTGCGCGAAACTATAGTATAAAATAACCATGTATGCTTGTCACTCTTATTCTGTAGTGAGTATGTTGTTCTATGAGACCGCAGTGGGTCTCCGACTAAATGAATTAATGAGATAAACCAACAATCACAAAACGGGCGAAATTGGCAGATAAGCCTCAAGATTCTGTCCCATTTCTTATCCTCTCGTTAACGAGAATTTGGTTCCATTTGTCATGAGTCCCAAAAATTTAAAAGCTCCGTTACAATGTACGCCCCTGCTAATGGTTCACTAATTAAATGAAAGTCAATGAAAACAATAACGATGATCGTAATTAAAACAACCAATCAACGTTGGTGAAGTAGTATCAAGTGTTAAGCCAAGCTTTCTAGTAAGATCTAGTAGTGTTACAGGGACATATAATTTTGCAATATGCGTGGGCCTATTACCGCACCTGGGCGGTTCCGTCTAAACCATTATTATTCATGAGGTAATAGAAAACCCTCCCACAAAATAGCCGGTGGACGTTTTACATGTTTATCGTATACTAGTACATTGAAGCTGCAATATGCAAGAATATATAAGACCAAATGCAATCAAATGTTCTTTTTAAAGCTTCGTCGCGTCGTTTTAGCGCAATTCCTTGCAAACTAAATTATGTAATACTTGATATGCTTTAATTAAACGAAAGCAACAATATTTGGCCTGTTGTGCCTTTAAAGAGACTCTAGAACCGCGTTTCTCAACCTGGGGTGAATTCAACCCCAAGGGGGGAATGGCTGGCGACCAGGGGGTGAATGACCACACACCCAGTAACTTCAAAAATGATCATATAAAGGTTGGGCAGTTGAGATTGGCACTCTCAAACACTGGACTGGAAACAACGTATTTTCATTAAAATATAAATTTGGAGATTATTGAATCTCACCTTCGATCCGTATTCATTCCATATTCAATGTAAATGTGGTCAGGGGGTGCAGGCCCGTGCAAGGAAGGTCATATTTTATTTCATGCCATATTTAAAGTAATCCTGAACAATTTAGTTAAGTATCAAAAATTCAAGAACTAGCCGCTTTTATCAAACTATTGTTAATGTCCACCGAACGTTTGAAACGAAGTGACATGACGTGGTGTTTACTTCTCTACGTCGACTGTGCTAATGAAGACGGGCATACGCCATGTAGTGTGCTGGGGGGGGGGGCATTTTGCCCTGCAAGCGGCTCCACGGTCTACTCTTATATCTAATTCCAACAGTCAAAGGTTCTTTTACGTGCGCGTAACCTCGGTTTTCCGCTCCATCAGAACGACTAGACAGCGGCCCTTATAATACCCCTTGCCTGCACCACTGACTGGTGGAACCACCAGAATGTTTGAAGGCCGGTTTTTTTTTGTAATAATAGTCATATCACGCCAAGGTGTCTACTTTGCAGTATTCACGTAATAACACACCATTTTGAAAATTCTTAGACATGTGAATTCATTAACACATATATCTCATATGATTATATGACAGTGTTTTAGTGTGTAGGAGGTTAATATCAGCAGTTTATGAATGACTTTAAAATGATGATATAATATCAAATTTCACACCTATATACACGACAACAATACCCTTATTTTACTCCGTCTCCTTTTAGGGTGTGTTCCTTAATGCTATATACAAATGGCTCATATTTCAAACGCTTAATTTTAGACCTAAGGAATTTAAAGGTTAAGGATATTCTATAAAGGTCACTACATGGGATATGTGGAGGTGTAACCGACCCCTTTTTTGGGCTGGATATACATGTAACATTCCCTGTTATCCAACTCCTTGAGTGTATTTTTAAAAAGTAGTTAGAAAAGAATAGAACCTTGATCGGACTATTTCCACATTTCTGAAATATTTTATAAACGGTAAGCGGTTTAAATGATTTTATCCGTAAAAACAACATATTTTGTTTTAAAAAAAAGTATTACCTTCAAATTATATATTTTAGATTTAACGTTTCCGCAGAAGAATTGCCTAATACTAAAATAATTGTTTTTTTTTTTGTAAATAAATAATATACGAATAATAATTTTGTACTAATTTAAAATCAAAGGCTCCTAAGTCGACTGAATGGAAGAAGTTTAACACCTTTGTTCACGATAGTGATATCAAAGATAATCTTCCAATATGGCAGCTGGTGGTTTAATTTCTGAAATCGAATGAAATGGGATGTTAACTTCCTACTTTTTTTGTTCCGCCAGAGTAATGAAGACGTGCATGTGCCATGCTATCAGGAAAATTTTGCCTACTCTTATTTCGAATTCCAACTTCCAAGAGATCTTTTTATTTTTACGCGCACGAGACCTCGGGGTTTTGCTCCATCTGAACAACTTAATACTGCTAGGGTTAACTGACAAGATGAAACCACACCTGCATTGATGGTGAAAATATGGCAGAAATTAAATTTTCGTTCGTTTGTAGGATTTAACGTCCGCTTCAACGAGAGTGATATCAGAGACAAATTATTCAATATAATACGACTTAATGTATTTGTACTTACATATAATAAAGGGAAACAACTCTTATAATATTATTGAAACGTTCTAAAATTATTCATTTTTGCTTTTATGCCTATTGTATTTTAAACTTAAACTGTATACACAAAGCTTTGAGATCAAAGAACTTTTTATTAAAGAATAAGGGTCAGTTTTCAATAGGTAACGCCTACATTGATCTACTGAATGTTGTAACGTTGAAAATACAGAATAATAAATAGAATGTAGTCATACTCGAATAATATATTACATAATGGTATTAGAATATTTGTTTAGCCCGACTCTCCTACTCATATTTATAATTAATGCTGTTTACTTACATAGCTCGTTGTTTACTTTAGCGTGCCATAATACGTTATACCGACAGTAATATCAATCTTAAATGTTGAACCACTCTCCGTATTTTCAATAACTAATGCACATTTGGAAAGAAGGTGGGCGAGATGTAGATTGCAACGTGTCATATTTGATAGATATTTAATTATAATGTATTCTTTGACCTATGCACGATACCGATTACTTGGTATACTGGTAGGGGGAGCCACAGTGGCTCATCGGGATGGGCTCAATCCTGGTGGTGTCCGAGAAAGTTCTTTGGTATGGCGCAAGACCTGGCAAGGGGCAGTGTCCATTCATTTGGTGCTCCTGTGTTCAAATATAGCGTGCCAATAGAAGAACTCTTGACAAACAGCTGGAATTCGAAATTTACCTCATAGCACCATGTCCGAGTCCATAATAGCCCGGATGTGACAGAAAGGTGTGACATTAAGCCCCAATATCACTAAACATGCTAATCCTTGAATTAATTTTCAGACGTCGAACGTAACCTCGGAACTATAGCCATCAACAAGTCACCGGACTAGTTATTTAGATTACTTTTAAAATTTTGATACTCTGATAAATATGGTTTGCTTTTATCTTTTCAGGTTTTTGTGCCAGGTCATGATGAATTGATGCTCTAAAAAGGGCGAATTTCTGCATGTTTGATTCACTCTACAAATAAGAAAATAATTATCATTCAAAATGTCTGAAAAGATTTTAGAACAGAAAGCTTACTATATCGGTACGTGGAAGGACAATGCAGTCACGGACAACATCATCAGGGAGATCGCGACGCTGACCTCTCTCGAAAAGGGACGCAAAGTAAAGCTGAACTTGTTGGCCGAAGGTCTAAAAATCACAAAAAGTAATTTCTTTCAGGGTAAAACCCTCTTCGATTATATACCTCTTCATGACATATTTTTCATGACAATCAACCAGAAACATCCAAAGTGCTTACTGTGTATTGTGAAAGATCCCAACCACAAATACATGATCGTTGCATTTCGTTGTAAATCGGAATTAGTTGTTGGGAATTTTGTCCAAAACTTCAAAGCATTGAAAAAATCTGTTGGTCACAAGGCAAACGTTGAATTTAGACAAAAGGAAGACGGAAATTGGACACTTCGAGATCGATCAAATGCCAACGCGAGAAGAGAACTTCAACAATTGTTTAGCACCGATCAGACCACCACCACCACCACCGTGACAACCGCTCCACAAATAAATGGCGGGATTTTCTATAAGAAAAGCGAGAAGAGAAATGGTGTGAATAAGAAACCGACTCTTTACGACCAAACGCCATACATTCCAGCCAATGGACGAACAACAACAACCACCACAACAGCCCACGCAATCAATCCAGTGTCAAGGGAGGACTCATATGAACAAGGCAGAATGATCCATAATGTGGGAACCCAGGCAATTGCATCAGAGGACGATTCGGAGTCCGTCATTTCTAACGTGTCATCAATGAAAGATGAAATAGATGCATTATCGACGGAGCTTCGCGAAGTTAAATACCTTTTGGAAAAATCGACTGGCATAAGTGCTCAAGAACATTATAGAATAGCTTCCCAAGGAGGATCCATTGGCAACAACAACAACGTCAGTCATGCTATAAACTATAACAATGAACCTAAACACAACTACATGGAACCCATAGTTGTCATAGAAAACGTTGACGATTATAATGATGGCGGTTCGCCTCGATCACCAGGAAGCGTTAAAGTGGATGTTCCTGACTACCGAAGAAGTTTTGGGGTCCAGACTGCCCCCAAAACGAGATCGAGGACTGTAGTAGATGGCCCCGAACATCTTGTCGCCCATTCTTACAGGTCGTCAAAAAATTACGAGAATTATCCCAATCAAGCAGATTATGCAAAACTATCCGAATTGGAAAAGCAGCAATATAGAATTCACACTGTTAAGAAGAATGGGGACCCAAAAGCGATAACGGGACCGGAAATAAACGTTTCTAGGCGTAGCGGAGGTTTGGATGTTGAGGACGGAGTTATTTACGCAGCAGAGCGAGATAACGACGTTGCTACCGTTGCGTACCCAGATTCAACAATCAGAAGTAGAAAAAGTACCGGGAGCGTCATCGTCCAAGGTAATCCACAAGCGTATACGGTTGGACGAAAATCTAGTGCCTACAAGGTAATTTCGCCCTCTTATGGCATGGTACCTTCGGTGATCGAACGACCAATTGAACAGATTTACCCGCGTCCAATACTTATTAGACGCGATTACATCCAAGGTGTTCCCACGATGCGCCGTCGTCGTCCACACAGCATGTATGTCGTTAAACCCCAAGATGGCACGTATGTTTATGGAAGCCAAATTACATCAAATGAATATTGATACTGACATTTTACAATTACTTGAAATTTTACAATCAAGGGACAGTTCCATTAGTAACTTTGAATATGCCTATTTGTATTTTTAAAACCTTTACCATACGATAAAATGTAACCATTATCTTGTGCGCCTGAGATACAGATGGTTTTCCGAATGCCCAATTGTCTACGAAAGTGATAAAAGCGTTTAGAAACTTGTAACTCATTCTGTGACAAAACAAATCGGATTTATTTACATCCTCTAACTCTTTCCAGAGAACTAAAAAAGGCGTCACATTTACAATGTATATATATCCGTATTTGTGTGTTTGATAGTAGCTATGGGCGTGTTGATATAGACATTAGGACAAATGTAAACCAACTAGTGATCTTTTACTCCAATCTGGACGAGTAAACGCAAATACAGCCTTCTTCTTATTTGTGCGATGAAAAACAAACTAATACGAATATATTTACATTGGACAGGTCTTATTTCTAACACGCAATAATGATGACGCCATTAATTCGTTCCCAGCATTCCAGGTAATGGTATTTAATGGCCAGAGTAAAGGTACCAGTAATCTTGATACAAACGAAATGTGTAGAATTCGGCGAAAGGTCACTTGGGTCAGGTCTATCGTTACGTGTTCCTCGTGATTTTGGAGGATATATTTTTAGGCTGATTAAGGTTAAATATGTCAAGGGTGCACGACTTGAACTTTACGATGTAAAGAACGATTTGGTTAAAAGCAGCTTGGATATGTGAATGGTCGGTTGTAATACGAACAACTACTTCAGGCGAAAATATATCCACGGAGAAGCTTTATATTAAGATAAAACAATTTATGTTAATATTTCTTTTGTATATTATGCAACACTCTAGCATTATGTAATTAAAGTGAAAGGAATCTAAAAGTAGCTCATGAGTAATACAATACTCTTTGTGTTTTTTTAATACATAATATATTATACAATTTTATTTATAGCTTATTAGAATATATTTAGACCTGTTTTGATGACAGTTTGAAAATAAAACCAGTTTATATTACATGTATAAAGCAAACCCATGAACAATCAAGTTCAAATTAGATTATAATTTCGTTTCGTTTATAGTTTCTCACAACTTCTCATCATCACCGTGTTCTGTCCGGTAGAGTTCTATTTTATCAAGCAATCATAATATTTAAAATAGTTTATAGCTTCTAATTAAAACACGCATTACTAATCGTACCATTCCTGACTATATACAGCCCTGTATACCATACCAATACAGACAGATATTAGTTAAGATGTTCCTGCTATCCGACTTAAAAACATGGAGAACTATGTAAATTAAAATGTAATTACATATATGTCCATTTATAAGTAAACCGAGAGTATATTCAGTTTATGCTTTAATCAATGGAAATTTTCTGATATATAACTTATTATAGCTTTTTTTATATTCAATCTGTCTCTTTTGTATTAGAGACTCCGTAAGTCTCTTAGATTTTATAAGTCTCTTAGATTGTATAAGTCTCTTAGATTGTATAAGTCTCTTCGATTGTAATAGTGCTCTTTTTCTCGGTAATATTGCCTGTAGGCCAAATTATGTTAGAGGCTATGCGTTTACGTTATTGGTGTACATAGTATTCTAGTAGTATCGTGAATAATATATGAATGCAATAATGTGTATACTATTATATAAGAAATAATAATTACTTATATAGATTATGTTATGAATATTAACACCCGGATCGCGAGCTGGAAAGTGTTCAAAATACAGGACACGCTAATCTGCGAATGTCCAAGATCACTGATCAGATATGTGTTCTTGAAATAAAATGGGGTTTACCGTCCTACTTTACTGCACTGATTGGCCCAGGGATTCATGCTGCAAACAGTGTCAATTAAATTATTAGCATTTATAGACCTGGGAGAGTAGAGTCAAGGGTTTTATTGTAAACCGAAACATTGGTTAACTAGGAACGTATCGAATTGGTTCGTATTCAATCACTGACTGAGTTATTATATTTATTTAAGAGCTTAAATTTGCATACTTAGTCATTTAATGGCGAAGAAATACGAATCGACACATCGGACTGTAGTCAAATAAAATTTTATGACATCTCTCAGATAGTATCTGATTGTGGTCGGTTATCGCCTGGGGTCGCAATAGTCTCTTGGTCATGTCATTTAAATGTCGAATTCCGGCGTGGGGCGAGAAGAACGTCTGGTCTGGATTTTTCGAGACCAGTTTCCACTTACCAGGAGTAGTGCCCGTGAGGTTCACAAGAGAATAATCTCATTTGGGTGGGGTGGGTGGAGTGGCGGATACTTCGGGAGTTTGAATCGAACCGAAGTTGTCCATGTAAAATTATAGAACCAATAATATTGAGACACAAGATTATATTAAACTTTCTATAAGGAATACCAGTCCATATAATTATGGTTCAGATCCATTCAGTATTTACAAAGATGGTGTACATCATAAACCGAATATAGCCAAGGGAACGTACACCATCGGCACCTTTTCAACTCGATTGAATTCAATTAAATGTTAAATAAACCATGCTAAATAAGTACATTGAGCATGAATTAAGCAGCCAGAAATGAGATACTTTCTGACAAATGCGACTACCCATTGCTTTAACATGACGTGAACACAACAAATTAAACAAAATACTATGTTGCAAATAACCTTAAAAGAATTGGTACCAGAAGTACCTGAATGATTGTGTTAATCTATTTATATTATGAATATCGAATTGTTAAATGCTGGTTGTACATATTATTGCTTGTTAGTACCATTTTTATTTGAAATATATACCCAAGGTAACCTATAATAATAGTATTAATTACATGATAATCTAAGGGATTAAACATATTAATAAACTAACCCAATAATATAGATACCATACTACCTATATTCGGAGACCTTCCATCATATTTCTTGATATTATCTATAACCTGTTGTCTACACATATTTTTACAATAAAATATTAAAATGTTCGGGTTTTGTCTTATTTACCAGCTCAACCACGCCCACACCACCCCCACACATACCACCCAAACCAAAAAATAATAACCTAGCTATAGCTAAAGTAGATACAAAAGCCGCAGAGTGGATTTAAAACAACACAATGTGCTGTTTTTTTTTATAATAATTTGCTTGCTAGAAGTGATCATTAGCAGCCAGAAGAACGAACATGTGGGACGCAGAGAATCCCAGAGGTTAGACAGACTATCCTACTCAATGTCACGAATGGATCGAAAACACGCCACTAATTGGCTCAATTGCCAATCCCCAAACCCATTGATTTTTTTTATCCGTTCAGTGTAGACGACCCCCCCCCCCCGCCCCTTGAAGAAGCATGCTCAGATATATTTTGGGGGGGATAAAACTTGATAATTATATGTACAAATTAGAAACCCATACCCTAGTCCTGTGCAAGTGTATAATGGGCTTTCATCGAGAGTCATATCTCAGGCAAGCTGTTTTATGTTTATTATCTTAGCGGGGCGACCCACGGGACTGAGAAGAAACCCCTATCTCCAAGCCAACAACGCAGTAGTTCAGCTCTGAACGTAGGTCTCATTACACTCACCAGTACTACGTTCAGGTTTCGTCCCATTAATGCACCGGTCAATAGGAATCTTGAACTACCCCCCCCCCCCTCAAGCATCGACGGCTGTTCGACGCCATGTCGGCGTCGAATCTTGACGTCAAAATAGCCAGCTAAATGTGAAAGAGTTGTGAATCTTTGGTGAGAAAAAAATTTGCCAAAGGTGAATCTTGAACAAAATAAAATATTGCTGAACACAGATAGACGTCGAATCTTCAACCAACACATTTTTCAGTAAATGTATTTTTAAAAATGTGTTTTTTTTCTGAAAACGGACGAACCTCCGTCTGTTATCTTTTTCTGTCATACAGGAAATTCCACCTGTATAACGGTAGACGCGATTGTCTTTAATTGGATCAGCTTTCTGGTGGTATAACTTATTAGATTAGGAGATTGTCCTAAATTGATAATACATGTATTTCGAGTTGAACACAAATTTACGGCCCTCTGTGACGTCATGTTCGCTTCGAAGAAAACCGCACGGTTTTTGGGGGCGTGGCTTTTTTATGTGTTTTTAAAAGTGCCATATTCAAATGATCTTTTTACTGATATCAACACAATTTTTTTTTAATCTACAGATAAATAATTGAACTAAAAAATGTCCTTGCCCGAATGGCGAAAAAGATCGGTTCGTAAAATATATTTTTAAAATGCTGGTAAAAAAGGACGATAAATTTTCAAAGGTGAAAAATACCATCAAGGGTGAATGCTTGGGGTAGGTAGTTCAAGATGACTATTGCGTGAATCTTGAACTAATTTTTATTTTTGGACCTGCGTTAGAAAGTGAATCTTCAGTGAATGTGTCTTCGCTTCAAGTGCATTGCGGGGTGAATCTTGACCCTAAAATATTGAGCTAAATGACAATGCGGGGTGAACGCTTGAGGGGGGGTAGTTCAAGATTCCTATTGACCGGTGCATAAATCCATGTCGAAACAGGAATCTGTCCCAGTCAATTTTACTGGGCAACTGTTTACTGCTAAACGGTCGCGTGTCAGTCCCCGTGAACGCCTGAACAATGTAAATAAGACCTTGCTTACCTCGCTAGAGTCAGTATGGCCGACACAACACGACACAATGGCATCGGCCTGAAGACTTGGCCGATGCCATTGATAGGGTAACGCACAAATTTACGAACTCGGCCATATAAGATGAAAAAAATATGCTTTCATTTTTAAAGCCGGGGTCCCCACGCTGTCTATATATTTATAACTGATATTTGTTGTAAATGACCATAATAATTATCCAGTCACTCATACAACTGAACAATAAAATAGCTTGTAAAAGTACATTTTATAAATATATTTATCATTTTTGTCACACATTGACGTTTGATTTGCATAACTTTACAATAATTAGAAGACACCATGGAACAACAATTTGTTAGGGAGCCCAGCAATGCTGCTAGAGTGCCCGACTGTTTTTTTTAATGTTAAATATAATATCACCGAATCCTTTCGAGTATTTTCTACCAAGGTCTCGACTTTCCTTATACGCAAACTTGGATTCGTATGAATAAAGCTCCCGGCACTGTATATTTTCTTTTTATTACACCTAAAAATTATATGGTAGACCTGGTTAGAATTTTGTAGGAAAACGCCCGCGGTGTTACATTTATTTATAGTTATACTTTAACAATAAATCCCATGGTATTAACATAATGTAAAATGTTAAATGGGGTTAAAATGTACTCGGCACAAATGGATCATGTATGTCGGATGTGGTTTATAAATGTATAATAATTCACATGTAAATATCGCTCCTTGATTGCCAAGCGGAAGACACTGGCAAACCAGATTGGATGGTCGACTCATTGCCACGTATAGCATAGGTTTGAAAACCTTATCACGATGATAATGTCTTTGATCCATAGTGTAATGCCTTACACTATTTTACCATCCATATAATTGCAAGGGGGGGGGGTGTAAACTGCAAATAGCGACGCACAAGGGATACAAGGTCGGAATCAACATACCTTATGTTACCGACGCATAAAATTAACCCTATTAAAAAGAAAGAAAAAAATCATCAAAAATAGAAAAATAAAGTTTACAATAAAACATTAATAAATTGATTGCTGTTCGATGTTCATCGATTTATGATCTTGCACTTTAATTACATGGGATACAACTCTACACGAATCCGTTGCTGTACTAACTAAAATACCTTTGATTTTTTAGATCACATCGATAAAATACACAGTAGACGACGTATTAACTAATTCATTATGCATTCTCCATAAAACATTACTTAACTAATCGATATTATCGATTTATATAACAGGACAAAACTACAATCAGTCAAAACGCTACAATGGACGATCTGACAGTTCAGACATGTAATAGACATACCTCCCCTGACAACAACTGGTTGAATATAATTAATGACTTTGGATATTACCTGATATATATGACACCACTGACCGGTTCTTAATAGTTTCAACAATCACATACGCGTTCTTTTAGAGATCGGGGCTTTGGTTGTATTATTCGGCTATTGATTTCAGCGTTACCGGTGTCAAAATCAAAGTCAACCATTAGCCCAATTCATACATGAACGACAAACATCCCCATGGAAACTATATGGATTGATAGTTCAAATTGGCCCTAAATGTTTATAAGGTATAATGAAGTAAACAACTTTCAAACAAACATATGCTATAGTGTATTTATCTGAAAACTTGTATTTTATAACTGCAGACAAAAGTTATATATTGCACCTGAATATTTTCCAAACATCCCAGTCGGATATCATCTCCAATATTACATCTCTTTAGCCATATTTTCTGAATCAGATCCATGTGTTTACCCTTTGAGTTTAAAATCAACGACGTAAAAATTGTTTAAACATACATTATAAAAGAGCTAAATTTGCCTATTGCTGGTTTTTCTTTACTAAATGTTCTTTAAGTTATTAATGAGACATTAAATAACGTATCCAGGACATAATCAACTCTCGGTGGCATCGGATTTCTCCGATATTGAATAGATTAGAAGAGTTGAGCCATATTTTGATTTAAGCTGAAAATGGAGGAGCGAGACTTTGCACACGCCTTGTCAAACCTTCTTCAAAGGCTAATATCCTCACTCACAATAGAGTAAATTGAATGTAATTTTCAAATTATTCATTTTACATTATCTATATTTGAACTATTATAGCAAGAATGGATCGCTCATTATCTAAATCTTAAATAATGTATCTTTAATATGAATTCAATCTTTGAACATTATATTTGGGACATTCCAGAATTTACGTGTCCAGCTTATCGTGATTTTTTTGGTTTTCTTTTGTAGTTTTGAATTTTAAAAATTCATACTTTTGGGGGGCGACCATGTATTTTATTCTATGTTGTGACTGACTGCCAGTGACTAGGATTTTATGCATAAGACTAAATCAGCGATTACTCGAAATTTTACACCCAAGCTCTTTATGGTTACTCTAATAAAATGTTACGACAATAATGTGTCCCCCCCCCCCCTAATTCACCCCGGGCTCTTTTTACCATGTTCAAATTTGTGAGGACTAACTGACTACAACTAGGTGTTATGTAAGTGTTTTACCAATGGCGTCAAGGATAGGAATTATAAATTCAATATTTACCAATGACTGGATTAAACCGTAATTACGGGTTAAAGCCACCCGGTAAAATTAACAACTCTACAGAACGTTAACCTAACACGTTTCACACCGTATAAAACAATGACACTAACGAACCTCGTAGAGTAGCCTGTCCTTAACAATGACGTAACAAGTAGTCTTAACAGTTTCTCAATGGCTCAAAACAATGAAGAACACGAATGGATTAACATAGTTCGTGAATGGGGAGCGGACAGGTTTATCTCTGGTATTTTTTCTTTCTTTCCCTCGATACAAATTAATTGACAACATTCCTTTCTTTCGTAATTGGTTTGCTTGTTGTGGGGTCGCAAGATATTTACAGTTAGCTTGTTCGGTGTCGCCCCACCTCCTTGTAACAAGACGACGTCAAATCGCTCATTAGTGGGTAACTGTATTGTACGGGATTGCGCAAGGCTATTGAAAATGAAGAAAATTTAACCGAAGAAGCTCGTCAAGTTTACGTGTAATAGCTGTGTTTTACACTTATATGTAGACTAGCATTACCAGTCACTTTTAATACACCGTCATGTACTAGGTTATATTCACACAAAACGAAAAGTCGTATCCGATTTTGAAAAAAAAATAATTGAGATAATGAAAATAATAAGCTAACGTGGGGAAAAGAAGAACAAGCATTTTGCCAAGGTGATTATTTTAACCAAGTGCTTGGTCGCTAATACCCAATTTCCACAAATACTTTGCGCCCCTGATATTTCGCGTTTCACAAAGGTCACAATAATTCGGCTACATTTTTATATTCCACTTGACTAGATTTGGGTAAACGAAACCCCAGTTTCGATTAACTTAAATTTGATATTTTGTTTGGTTTTGCTAAGTGTGTATTTTTCTTCATGTAAAACATTAAGACCATTCATAGAGCGATGTGTAAGATTTAACTGATTTTGTGTTCAACAACCGACTTCACTAATGTAAATATTTCGAAACAAAAATTTAATTGCATTGAACTTGCTCCATAACATTTCGAAAAAACCCATCCAAGTTCAAGACTTTAAGTTTCGGGCAGGGTAATAACACATTCAAATGCTGTATACGGTCGCCATGTTCCCGCCTGACTAAAACATGAGCCACGTTCCTATTTTTTTAAGATTTCTTTTTGCATATGGTCGTAGGTTAGATCTGTTTTTGTAATTCTCCACTGTGTTTATTTTGAGGTCGAATGGTGGTTGATTGAAGGACGGCCATTGGGACCATACTCTGCCACGAAACTTGCATTAAAAGCAACACATTTTAAAAACACATCCACCAAATATCAAAGACTCAAACAGTAAAACTCAACATGTCAAAATTAATCAAGCTGTTATCTACGTGAACACCTACAGGTACGTGGTCATACACATACGTAAGCAGCATGCGAAAGAGAACGTAACGGTACCAAAATGTAATACAATGTACGGACAGAATAAATTGGCCCGTCTGTTGAACATCCTAAACTTGCATTTTATCAGACAATACTGCATGTCGAGAAAAGCAGCACATGCCTAATAAACCCATAACTACACATATCTGCAGAAATCGCCAGTGTTAATATTTGATTTCATACCCATTGTATCTATATACAGAACGAAATGACTTTCAAAATTTAATATTTTAAAACTTGACAACGTTTCCCTTTATAGATTCATTAATGTCATAAAGCAAGCGTAACGCAGGATGAATAAATAGCAACCTTCTAGACATAACAAGCGGTGCTATTTTCTTCGTTTAGGTCACTGAGAGAACACTTAGAGAGATGAATAAAAAGGATTTAGGATGAGTTTTATTTAGTTGTCCACCCCTTAAATTAGAGCAATTAGCGGTAAGTGTTAATTTCGTTATTGTGGTGAAATTGGACGCGGGGATAGAACCCAATTCAACCCATACACTGCTAATGCAAATACTTCTTACTTTAATCTTTGCAATTAAACTATTATTTCTATTTTATTGCGCCTCGTCGATAACAGTTTATTTGTACATATTACATACTCGCGATCATTTTGATGACGTAATTTAACACCGATGTTTATCACAGGGATTAAGGTTGTTTATCGCTGCTCTAATCTGCGACCATTAACTTGTATGTGGGGAACACAATCATAAGTGTAAAACAAGACTTATACATGAATGGACTTGGTCCAAGTTCTAATTTGCTCGGGGCGCAGTACAATTTGAAAGGTGCAACACTTACCCAAAACACTCTCATCGGCCTCACCCTCGTTTAGGGCTTGCAATATTGAAATTTGTATTCTTGTAAACAATTCAAAAATAATTTCTTGTTAGTGATTATTATTACGAAATTCATAATTTTTCCGATCGTTAGTAAGTTTTCTGTGAAACATCTTTAGTCATTTATAAAATTCAAATTATGATTTCCCCATCGGCATAGTAGGCGTTTCCTGGAAGACATCAGTTGTACTCTTTTACTGAAAACAATATTGGAAACATTTTTGTAGCTAAATAAATAAAATTACCATTCTTCAATCCCATTAATATACAAGAAGACCCCATTTATAATCTCCGTTGAAATATTGCATATTTATTATTCATGATTCGCAAAGGGTTTAATTAAACTGAGATTTTACTTTTTAGTCCTTTTAAACCTATTCATAATTAATACCCAGTTCCTTTAAACCTATTCATGATTTATATACAGGTATGTATAATTCACGGTATTGTAGTCATCTTTTGTTATAGCGATCACATAAAACTAGACAAAATAATAAATCCTAAGGTGTAAACGTGTCTTAAATGAGGACTTCACAGTAAAACTCAATTATCACACCTGCAGTGATGGACAGTCTAGTCTACACGTAAATCGTATCGTATTTACACTGTGTGTGACACACGGGGCTACTTTATACTTGTGGGTTTGAATACGTACTAGGTCACATTTCGCTGTAATAATACCCTTTATTTAGCCGCAAAACCGGTTTTCTTGTCAGCGCGCAAGTCATGCGTGGTGAACAAGGAATTTGTACATACACACTGACAGATAGTGTGTGAAGCCGTCTGTAAAGACAACCCTGGTCGTCAGATAGTAGTTTGACAGCGTGGCGAAAATACCCAGTGGCTATTAAATGGATTTAACTAAAGGAAACAATAATACCTAGCGAGCGGACGTATTTTTTAATTTTTGTGCATGTGTCTTTCACCGTTTTCTCTCTACTGAGATCAGTTTGCTAGTTAATGAGTCACTGAATTGTGTGAGGACTTGGGTAATTTGACGACGTCACTCAGGTAGCGAGATTTAACTACTCCCTCTACACAAATGGCAAAGGAGGTCAGTACACAAAGATTTTAACAGTTATAGTTTAGGAGTCGTGGACTGTCTCATAGCCAGACCGCTGTCTTCATACCGCGGCTGTGAATATTCAAGTGTATAAAAAAGAAAACAAAAACTTTTCTAGATCGGAGTAACTTTTGTAATAATTCAAAATGGTGGTGAAAGACGAACTTATTCGCCGTAGGGTGCTGTTTATTGGCACTGCAGTGCCAATGGAAACATCAGAGGGTCTGGAATCCGTTCAACAACCACTGAAAACACGTTATCCTGTTGATGATGATTCGAAAATCGAAGGGATCATGTCGTATTTGACTGTCTTGCCAACTGGGTTACAACTGGAGTATGCTGATCGATCAAAAGAAGTTATCTTATTTCCGATAACCTCTCTGAATTTATGTGCTGCAGTTCGCTGTGTGACTTACATAGACAATGATAAAAAGGAAAGAGTTTCTAAATTTGTGTCTTTGAGTTCTGCTGCATCAAAAGGAACAAATACCAAACGACCCGCCATATTTACAGCGATCACACGCCGTACCCAAGGTAAAAAGGTTCTCGAGTGTCACGGATTTGTATGTGAATCGGATAGAGATGCCTTGGATCTGGTACATGCTACATCCACAGCGGATAGGATAAGCAAACAGAAAATGAACGGGTCCATAACTACGCACTCTTACCACGGAGAGGCTCAATCGAACACCCTGAAATCAGCGGTGAATGGACACAGCAACGGCGATGCTATACCCATGAGATTAGTATCAGGTGAAACTCGACAGAATGCTGCCCCAGAATTCTACGAAACGCCACACCAGCAGGGATATTTTTATTCAACCAGTACATCGCCGGTAAAAAAATACTCGGTTGAGCAAGTGGTATCGGATAATGAAGGTGAACGATTACGTGCTACTTCCCCGCCGCCCCTCTCTGCTCGTAGTGTCGACAGAAGATCAGCATACAGTTTCGCCACATCTAGACCGGCACCGCCACCCACTGTTATCCATACTTTACCAAGACCACGACAACATGTTATTCCGGTACGTTCTATCCCAGTTCCAGTACAAGTCAGACCTCGTTTTTTCTCACCCCCACCCTCTCTTCTAAGGCCAAAAGTTGTTTCCAGATTGAAGGAGCCATACATGTTAGTGCCGCCGCCACCGCCACCGCCACCGATGATCATTGATGGACCTCCTCCTCATCTTGTGAAACAGAGAAATCGTCGAAGAGGATCAGAATCATCTGCTTCCCATTCTCATTCAGCACATGATCAAGCTTCTTCCAGGTCATCTTCTCCAGATTTCAATTTCGGTAGAAAAGTTGTAAATGGCGACGGAGGTGATGCTTCCAGTGAGGTCAGTTCCAGACCAAGAACACCACCGACCGATTATGACAGAAAGGGGCCGAACAAATCAAGAGTTAGTCGGAAAGAGCAGCATGAAATGCGTCATCACCCGAATTACTACCCTACGGTGATACGCAACGGCGAAGCTTATCCCCCACAAATGGCTTCACCTTACAACTATTATCCTTATCCTTCCAGGGTACCACTCTACTATGTTGAACGATCTCGATCCGTACCAGCACCAGTCGAACGAAGCAGAACACTCGATAAAAAGAAGGCCAAAAAGAATCGCAAAGAAAAGAAATCAAAGCGAAAGAGTAATCCAAGCGATATCTCTACAGATAGCATAGGATATATGTCCGAGGTTCCACGCGGTTTGGTCGACAAAAATGACCCACATGTGCCGCGTGATTTCCGTAGATTCGAAAATCAGTTCAAACACGAAAGAGCCTTTTCCAGGAGCTTAATGGAAGAAAAAAGACACATTGGGCCACATGACAGCCAGTCGACCTATGATTTAAATGAACTTATGGCTAGTAAGGGTCGTATGGGCGATAACGAAGGATTCGCTTTATACTAAGTTATTTTGGTGTTTTGGTGAGATATTGCGGACCTAAAGTGTACTTTTGATAACAACATCAAACTGGATAAAAAAATAACTTTACTATGTTGCAAAAGAAATGTTGTTCAAACTACGCATGGAACTCTGTTGGTGGCGATTTTATCAATGGATATATTGCAGTTGGATTTTAATAATTTAAACTTTAATGATTTCGTGTGTCCCAGAAACTGCGAATGGTATTGATAATATCAACGAAGAGTCTGGACTGTGATGGAAATTGATTCAGGAATTGGAGCGAAGACATTGATCTGAGGTGACAATGCATAATATAACAATACGTATATATCAGTAACATGTCTGGAAAGTGTTATTATTATATTGTAAGTTATATATACATTTATTCTAATTAATAATCCCTCTATTGCAAAAACGGATTATACGACTGTTACGCAAGAGGATTAATCTAATGGGATTCACTGGGAGTGGACTTGGCGGATTATAATATCTTATTTTGTGCATTAAAAACTATTGTAATGTACTTGATAGTACATGATCTAATGAAATACTATTTTTACTAACAATATAGAACGCAATATATTACTAGTATACACGCTATATATATATCATCTTAACTCATACATGCACGTATTGGTTTTTTTAAAATAATGAATGGGATTCAATAACTTACATGTTAATTTATCAGAAAAACTGACGTAGATTTTGCCATAATACACCGTACATTTAAACAATTTGAAAATATTGGTAGGCTTGTAACACGTTTTTGTAATGAAGGCATCTTTAAGTCACCATGGACTACGTCATGGCGCCCATGTTGAATTAGTGGACTAACTTACCAAACCTGCCTAGATGTATAAGGGACGACTAACATGTTGGTTTTGGGGGATCGGGCTATCAAATAACAAATACATTTTATAGGATTGTAGACAATAAAATCACGATGTTGCTTGATTAGCATCCCAACATTGGCCCGTTGTTTACATTTACGGATCTACGCTGGTATATTTTCATCTCGGGGGGTATAAGTTCATATTTTGATTTACAATTGCGATGCATTTTATTTGTTTCAACTTCAATTATTTTATTTACTTCGACTTGATTACACCCCCACCCATCCCTCTCCCTCAGTTTTTACATATACCCTTTATCTACCTCTTTATTTTGATAACTCACCTTTGTATATAAATAACTTACATATTCAATCGACAAGGTTGGAAGTTGCATAACGGATCGATAAAGAATGGCCGACAGGTATTGATACAATTGACCCCATGCCTATATATATATATGTTTATCAAATAAATCAACAATCGCTAATTGTATATAGACTGTTATCCATGAGCCGTAAGCAAAATAAAGATCTTAGACGTAAATAACAAAAATTCGGAAAGTTCATTATGTCAAAGGTCAACAATTGGTTTATAAATAAAGGTGCTATAATATATTATCAGAGATCTATAGAGTAATAATAAATATATACACCACGAGACGCCAAATTCGCCTTGAAGTTGCCGCTTTGAAGGTGAAGAAATATGTATCATAATGATGATTTATATTTAAATGTTTAACCTTTAACCCCAGTTTTCTACTCACTTTTATAATCGGCATTTAGGGTTAATGCATATTTAGTATTTACCTTGTTCGCCAATCATTATATTATTTTTATTTGTAAATAACAAACGTAATGATGTTATGACATAATACAATTAAATGTTATCACATACAAGCAAATTATGCATATTACTAATAAATTGTTACTTTTTAAAAATTCAGACTTTTTTCTTCAATATAGGTTAGAAATGTGTCCATAGCAAGATTTGTCTTGGACAAAGTTGGAGGAATAGGGTTTAATGTTCATCCAACACAAACTAGGTCATTTCGGGAATAACATATGGTTCAATACACTAGCTTGCGTGTAGCTGTCTTTGGCAGTGGGGGAAACCGGGGGTCCCGGAGAAAGCCCAAGATGTTAAACAGGCGGCCATGGAAAGCACACAGACCTTATCATCAAATGCCTACGCGTTAACCCCCAACCCCAGTTTAAGACGTACTTTCTTCCAGAGTAAAATCAGCTATTTTGAAATTTGTAATCTAAAGAAACACCGACCAGGAATCGACTAGACGTATGGGTACCTTGTAAATAATGACGTCACATCATAGAGGCTTAAGGACGGGGGAGTCTATGGCAATATTGCTGAATAGCTTTTGAGTTTGAGTTTCCTCTCTAAACATTTTCATTATGTCGTATGTAAAGAGCTGGCCGTTCTTACCATAAAAGGGTAAAAGTAGACCAAGAACAATTGAATTCTTTGAGAATTTCAATCAAATTACTTTATTCTGTGCGAAGTTATGTGTGTGTTATGTACTTAACAATCGAGACTCGCGAGGTGAGTGAGTTGATTATAGCCTAGTCATGTGACTATATGTTTAACAATAATAATATAGGAAAACTGAGTTCTTACATAATGCAACTTTAAGTTTATAAACGGGTTACTATGACTACTGCCAGGACTGGCTTTGTTTTCTCACCGGAAATACTGCCAATAACTCAAAACATATCCGATTTCCAATGCTTTAATGAATTGGAACCGATACCCTGTTCAACCGCCCCATTCGTCCTCGCATGTTTAGCACCCTGCTTGGAATTCATATTTGTATGTTGAATATGGCTAGGATCGGATGTGCTTGATCTTTATTCAACCTACTTATGAAAACGAGTATCTTCATAGAATTGACTGTTATACATCATAAGTACAAGTCTACACAGCTGTATTTTATATTCCCCAAAAGAAAATATCCGGGTATAGATCCTATTTGATAATAAGATACAAAATACGAGAAGGAAGAAGTAAAACAGTTACTTAATATTGATAAAAGTCACATGTTGACGTTTTACTTCCCTTTTATTTGTTGTTCAACATTTTCTTAGTTCTATACCACCAAAGTTTCGAATATTTATCGTAAATTTTAACATCCCGATTTCATTCACCTGGATTCTAATAATACATTTTACCTGGGGCTATTCAGCTATTGAATTGTACAATTTGGTAGATTGGAATGTATAGTAGCGACACATATCGTCTAGTCTCGTTACTGATCTACATAAGCTAGTTAACTGGGTTCTTTACAACTCCCCCCTCTCCAAACTACGCACAAGTATATTATAGAAATAAAATTGAACCATGTTAGTCCCGAAATGACTTAGTTTGTATCGAGAGGACATTACCCCCCCCCCCCCTCTCTCCCTGTCTGTCTGTCTCTCTCTTTCTGTTTTATACCCCCAAACCACCAAACTACCTCCAAACCACAGCTGTTTATTGCCCACTGCAATTAGTTAAGTTACGCGAAGATGTAGCAGAGATTTCAACTGCAATATTTATCGGATAATGCCTCCAACATTGAATGAACTTTTCGTCTATTCTTATTCGAATTCAACTGTAAGGGGTTCTTTTACGTGTACGCAAATGTGGACATGGAACTTCTTGTTTTGCGCCCTATCTCAACAACTCGACGATGATGAAAGCCTGTGCCGCACTACACCGCTAACAGTCGGAATTCAGGTCGGAAAATGTTAAGGAATTTTCACGGCCATTAACGGTATCGATCCAGCGCCTCACCCACTGAGTCACCGTGACTTCTACAGACAGATAAAGACAATTGCCTATAATTGATATCTAGTTTAGCAATTGCTATTGCGCTGATAATAATGCACGTTACTATTTCTGACACGTTCACATCTTCTACAGATTCATTCCTCTTTTGATGCGAGGTAAAATGTGCATACCGTCAGGGGGTGGGGTTGGGTATTGCTGTATAATAAGATCTGTCATTGATCTAAGTGGCTGGTTTCGATTCCCGTGTTGTACATGACAAGAAGTAGAGTCGCCTGCCCAACCTCGTGGGTATTCTCTTGGTCCTCCAGTTTCCTCTCACCGCTAAAGACCCCTACGCGCAAGCGAATGATTGATATAAAATGGAACTATATGTTAGTCTCGAAATGACCTAGTTTATGTCGAGTGGACGTTAAACTCCATTACTCTCTACCTCTCCCCACATGCCGTCACGTTCTCTTACATTGCTACAAGCCATGAACTATAGCAATACTTATATTAAAACAGTGACTGATTGTTTTTTGTGCCGACAATTCGAAGAGTTAGTTCCTTCCCGATAGGAACGGTCAGTGGACAGTTCCTAAATGAACTATCGAACAGTATTCTCTCGATGTTATCAGTATTCTCTCGGCGTTAAAAGAACACTCTTGGAAACTTCGCCCAGATAAATTAGAAGCTGCTTTTTCATAAGATTGTATATTAGTTTATTGCCCTGTCCAGTTACCAAATGCTCCTAAAAATATTATATATTACAGACACATTATGTAAGATTTAGATAAAGAGCTGGTCGTTCTTGACATAATAGTTCAACAAAGGATAATGAAACATTAATATGTTGAAAATTTTAATCAAATTACTTTGTTCTAAGCCAAGTTTTCACTGTTTGTAGTTTTGGCAATATATGTGCATTGTCATAACCACGGTACTTGTATATTCGAGACTTAGTCTCCCATTACTATATGTAAATCAACTCATTTAATGGCCGATCCGCTCTAATCTAAATAAAATGGGAACCATCCAAGGCCTAGTGAGTTGATTATAGCCTTGTAATGTTAAAATGTCTAATTAATACAGCAGCAAGTAATGCCTAAAGAAAGACAGCAGAGCGGTATAGGGCGTTAAACTTCATTTCATTTCACTTAATTTCTAAAGACGGGCCTGCAATAGGCAGATTTAACACTTGAATAATGTAGCTTTACAACGTAGTTCCACTCAAAAAGGGATAATTTCTCAAGAACTACACCAGTGAAGAACGTGCGGATGTACTAGGGTGAAAATAGGTATTATTCTTTTACTTAACCTATATGAAATAGCAATTTTCGACAAGTGTTAAAAGTCTTGGTTGAGTGGATCTCCCAAATCGCCACCTAGATGGAATGATGGTCTAAAAACTAAAAAAAGTTGCCAGTCATTATTACAGTCTAATATAGTTGAGTAGCCACGTATGATAAATTTCTATTTAGCCCCATTCATATATATTGTGCTTTTAGAACCATTTTCGTGTATTTCAGTGTTCCAAAAAATAGAGCCATACGCCCATTAATGCTTCAGTTAACATGATTGTTCTTCTTTGTACCAGGCTAATGAAGGCGTAGAGCCCCTTTTCTTCTTTATATCCGTGACCCGAATCATGGAATGCATAATATAGCAATCACTATAATTAACAAAAACAGTCAATTTTATTCACTAATATTATAGTTCATAATGATTCTCCAATCCCCATTGTTTTGGTTATGAATGTGCTAAAGACTTAACGGTCTATTATTAGGCCGTGGGTGATAAAGATCGAACCCGAATTCCTCGATTCTTTACCAGCCCAAGTTACGTCTGAATTTAATGTAAGACCATAAACTCGAAGATCAACGAAATATTTTTAATTTAAATAAAATATTCCAGATACGGATATCAATCTCGAATGTGTTTCAGTGCACGTGTTTTACCTACAGAACAATTTCTCGACTAAAATTAATACTACCCGAAAACCTCTTTTTAAAGAAATGAAACGAAATGGGGTTTATGTTTGTCTATACGATCCCAAGATCGTTTCTGGGATCGTTGCTAGCGGTCTATACGATCCCAAGATCGTTGCTGGGATCGTTGCTAGCTGTCATATATACAATAGTTGATATATAATCTGTATAATATATATGGTAAGTACAATTCAGCTTTGGAAAGATATAAAGCAGACATGTAAGTCAAATCTGCTTGATCTTTCCCTTTATCATCATCAAGTATCCTTGGTGATGAACTGATGTAATACTCCCAGACGATAAATGTCGGAAAACTAATGGGTGATCAAGCAGTTTGTTATTAATGGTCTGGAGAGAGGACAAAGAATCCGCAAAGATGACTTGCTTTAAAATGGGCGAGGACAGGATATATCCCAACGCTTGATGGATAGCTTGGAGTTCTCTTATTTATAGAAATGCATGGTCCTCTTTCGCAATGTGCCGTTATCAAGATGTAAACAATGATAGAATTCAAATCAAAAGGGTCCCCTTTCTTTAAAGGAGCTTACATTGAAATAACTTCTAAACATACATATACTTAGCCATTGGTGTTGTTAATGACGATTCGTTAATAAAACATAAATATCAAAGATACCTATTTATGTAAAATATCATTGTTATTAAAATTCACAACGACTTCGAGCACGGGATATGTTTTTATAGTTGGTTCATTCATAGTGAAATCTACATTCTTGAAATTCTTTTTGCTTTTCCTTTATTTACCCTCTGCAATGTAATTAAATTTTACTGTCTCCTTCGCATAAAAGCTTTAGAAATACAGTTATTTGCAAATATATTAAACATTTCCGTGTGATTGCATGTTTTTGTGTAGATTTATCTCACAGACTATAAACTATAAACCATTGTTGTAGTGCGAAGTCTAAAGGTCCGCGCTTGCACCGAGGGTATTAGTGATGACAGCTGATCTTATTTTAGCATGCACAGGGATCTTTATTGCGGGATGAAACTGGAATACCAGGAACATATGTAATTGTGATCGAGCTCCACATACGATCATTCATGGGGTCGAAAGAAGCACTACCGTGAGCCGGACGTTGGATCAATCCTAACGGAATTTATCTCACGGTCTTTACTTTCTATTGATGTCGGATTTTTGGTCATATGGCGTATCATTGAATCAAGAGGTCTGGTTTCGATTCCCCGCTTGTAACTTGTAAGTTACAAGAAATTGAGTTACCTGTACAACCTCATGGATTTATGCCGAACCTCATGGATTTATTCCGGATCCTCCCGTTTCCTTCTATAACAAAAGGTTCCCTTGTGCAAGCGAATTATTTAATAAAATTGAAGCACATTAGTACAGAAATGACCTAGTTTATGTCTGGTGGACGTTAAAGCCCATCTCTCTCTTTATTGATTCCATGCCGCATCAAAGACACCTGGATGATATCTAGTTTATATTCACGAACATCAAGTTCTAAATGACATCTCAACTTCATCGTCTAGATTAATATCAAAAGAACATTTGTCGGGCCTTATGTTGATAACGCCAAATATCGTTACAAACGCCACTTTGCTTTACTATTTACTATTTAAACTGAGCTTTGTGAGATACAGTAACCTATCGAGGACTAAAATACAGTTTTAGTACAAACAATAAATACTATTTGTTCTACGAATTTTAAAATAGCAATATTCCTATTTCAAACGTTGACAGAAATAAAACTGTTTACAACTAATGTAATATAAGACATATATTATGTGTTTCACTTTTAGTGGAGTTACTGAGCTACCGTTAACATCCGCATCTGAATATCTTGATATACCTATACAAATACAGGATCGTATGTAAACAGTGATTGACAAGAGAGAAGATAGAAAATAGGTCATACGCTTCACTCATGACTTACATACACAATATAATTACGTATTCAAAAAAATGGCCAAATAACATACATCATTTTGACAAAAACTGTCGTTTATTTGATTAATACCTTCACAGCCCTATCTTTAGTAGATATTTCATTGATATCATGAAAAAATATACATTCACATGAGAACCTTGTATTAAACCTCTATGGTGGAATTTATTTACTATTCAGGAGATATGTTATCCTTTTAAATCAGTGCGAATATAAACAGTACATTTCTCAGGTACGTTGATTCCTCGCATAAGAATTGACACTAAGCTGCCGAGAAAAAAGTAAACATACCCTATTTCATACACGTTACTATTTATATATAATCTTTAAAATGTTTAAATTTAACTCCTTAAGACTTTCAAAATCCAAAGAAACCTTCAAAATGTTTAAGCTTAAAGTCCTGAAGACTTTCAAAATCCAAAGACACTTTCGAATCCCAGCTCAACACATTCTGTTCCAAAGTCGCATGTGAAAGAAATAACTAGTGATAACTCTCCAGCAACGCATTAGAAACTTAGGAATTCCCGCATGAGAAGCACATAATAATTTAGCATAATGCATTTGGATGAAGGGTGGTGAAAAGTAACAAACACCAAATAGTTTGAACTGGTGGAGTTAGACCTTGCCAGTATCGTTACTGATTTAGTTAAAACTAGAACAGGATGAAATCTTCTCTGAGGCAGCAGAAAAAAAGGGCGACGAACAATCTCTGCTCAAATCCAAAACAAGAGGAACCCTTCTTACACGTATTAATGCGATATTCTTGAAACACACGTCATTACAGCATAATTTACGAAAATAAAGTGAATTTAAGAATGCATATTGCAGAACTGCCTTACACGAAATTTCTGTATTCAGGATTCGGAATAAATTATCCGAGAACCCCATTATAAAGAAATAAATACTTTCATCAGTAAGTATTTATTTCATTACTTGAAAGATGATATGCTGGAAAATATTATTCAAACTAGAATACGTGTCGGATTTACTTGATATAGGTCATTGCAAATTATTTATTTGATATTAATGTGGTAAATGATTTTAAGTGTTCTTGTTGTAAATTTATAAAACATTTTTCCCCCGTGCTGTCATTCGTATGATTCAATTTCTGTTGAATAATCAGGTATTAACACAGGTGTGATGTTATATGGGACAATTAATGTATTGTCCGATAATATCACACCTCGTTTCTTTTAAAAAAGAAAAAAGGACACAACTTACAGAGTTATAAAAGTGTTACATTATGGTTAACCTTTGTGATAATAGTAATGTAAATGACGCTCTAAAGCTGTACCGATCCTTTAGATATTTGTAAAAGGGAATAAGTGTTAAAAATCGGATTCTTAAATGTAATGCTACTGGTATATTCCTGGCGAATATGATGACTTGACCTAAATAGGAACAAGGCAGCAAAGTTACTCGTATGATGAAGCTGACATATATCGGTATTTTTCCGAGAATTACCACGGCTATCGACTGTGAATAACAGCAAAATAACGTTGATGAAAAGGTAAAACACTTGCATATTTCTGTACATGTGCTAGTATGTAATTTAATAATTGCACACAACTAATATATGTCACGTCGTTGTGTCATCAGTGGTAGATTTATTTACCAAATTATCATACAAAGAAATAATGTAACAGAATGCCGAATACACAGATAGGCACGGATGGTCGTGCACCTAAATAAGATTATAAATCCAGAACGTGATATAGGATATATGCAAGTTTGTGGGAGACGTTAATATTCTAATACGCACATAATACAAGTCTGCATGGTATTATATTTATGGAAAAAAATCTGAAATTTGATGTAACACATCATTAAGACTTTGTTAAAGGGTCATCCTCACTGTAGTGATTTACTGTGTAACTCGTATTAGGAATAGCAAGAGAAGAAAATGATACTAATTTGTAGTCATGTGTGCACCCGTTGGTATGCACGTTAAGGAAGAATTAACTGTTGGAATTCGACACAAGAATAGACCACAATACCGCCGCCGGGCAAAATTTTCCCATAACACACAGTATGGCTTAAACTCCATTTCTTTTTGTAGTCATATTCAAGACTCTTGCGTTGCACGCTGCTCCATGAAGACCGGTGCTCGAGTTTTTTTTATACATATGATACGATTCTAGCACTTCTAATTGGTGGGAGTGTAAATTACGTAATTCACCTTATAGCTTTTAAAAGGTCTGTTTTTGTGGTGAAATGTCTGAAGTTTAACATTGGCTTCCTATTCCACGTTACATTCACAACAGGATCTAGACGAAGATATCGGATGTCAGAATATCGTTTGAATATGAGAAGTTATTCAAATCAATATTTAAAAAGATTACCCAAGTTCAATCTCAGAAAAATGTTCGATCCTGGTGTGTAAAAATATAATTTACCAACCACATAAACTATTTTCTATATCTTTATACACTGCAGTTAAGTTATAGCAATATAAAGTTAAAACTTATTACTATGTCATTGAATGTCACGGTAAAAAGAGTTAGTTTAATGCGTCTTCTTTGTCGACTACCCCATGTGGTTTTTTGTTATAAAAGTGTCTAACAACCTGTCATAATGTATGTAGAGGGGCTTTAATAACAATCAAAGACAATTGGTTATTAAAACAGTTGGTTATTAATGTATGTCAGTAATAGTAATTTTACTATGTGCATCGAAACGTGGCATATTAATAAATTCAGAAGTAGTATATCCATATTAGTATTTTTAATTAGTAGTTTTACTATTTATGTTTTCAAAAAAAAAAAAAAAAAAAATGAAATATACCAAACAAACCGACGGTGTGTTACCCTTTAGTTGCTATTTAAAATTGAATAAAAAGAAAGAAAAGTAAAATAGAAGTACGAATTCTGCAATTGTAATTGTTGCCTGATATGCACATTTTAAGGTAATATTCTAATGTTCTACCAAGGTACGTACCAAATATGATACTGCAACAGGGGTCTTCGGAAATGTATGCTACAATAAATAATATTTGTCTATTTTCTGTCTTGTCCGCAGGTTTATCTATTAGATTTTTATTTGTTTTGCGGCTAGTGCGGTCCTTACTATAAGGGTACAGAAGCTACGAAAACAGTCAGAGCATGCATGACACACCACATCCTGTGTAATTTTGTAAGATTATGGACAAAAACTATAACGCGAACCTAATATAAAAATATCAATCTGAAATCTAAAAATCTACATATTATTGATTTATACTTAAGATACCCAAAATAAAAGAAATTTCGTGATCCTAATATAAATGACACGAAAATATATTTATATTGTACCATTATGTACAGAAATACAACTAGACATAAATCTTTACTGCACCTACATTGCATATACGGACATAATTTGATAAATTACCCACTTTATTAATTCTGTACATACTTGCAAGTTAAGTTAACATTAAGGCAATTGGCTCTTTCTGTTTTAAAAGTCTCAAAACAAGCCCGTTGTCTATTTGATCAATGAATGAGATAACGCGAGTGGTTTTGTCAGATCCAAACCAATCATCACTTATTCGACAATATTTTGGTTACCGGTGTCACTTTAATATTTTTTGGATATTCATTGCAAACCTACATATTGTGCTTATATCGTTTTTGTTGGCTCGTGAGAACTTAGTCGAAGTATTAACGTATTTTGATTGATATTACCACCTGGCCATTATTATGTATTTAAAATGATATTAAACTACGATGTGACACAGTGCGATTTATCGTTCGATTGTCTACTAAATACCACTACAAGGCCACTGTAGATCATACAAATAACCTTTTTAACGGGTTTCGAATGTCCATAAAAATATTTTTATGATTGTATTAAATACCCGGGCCTATAATCCCTTTTACATTATGAAATATATGTAGTTCTACTTATGAGTTTGACACACTTTCTTGGTTAAATACATGTCATTGTGAACTATATACTGCAGTGTAAAACATATTTAAAAATAGGATTCAAGGTGAGACTAAATATCGTGTCATAGGGTTGAATTTAAATACAGTATTCAATCAATGACGAAATAAAAGCCCATTATACAATCATATCTCAATAGAATAAAACAAACAAATTGTATTTTTCATAACATAATTAGGTACAACTCCCTAATTGAATTCAAAACTACATTTAAAAAAAAAAGACTTTTGACGAAAGCATAAAGTGAAACCAGGCGCGGTCACACTCAGCGTAGATAAGAACAGTAAGGGGCGATTACTTTGGTATCCACCCTTTCTACCACTTGCACAACGCCCTTTAGTATTGATCACGACTTAATATAGACCCGATTTTACATTTATTTGAACTGGGAAAACATTTTAATAGTCAACCATATTGTATTTTTTATGATTTGTTTACAGAAAAAAGGTATGTCGTTAAGAACAACGTTTAAAGAAGAAATCCCAGATCTTCAGTGAATGAACGAGATACTTGACTAGCAATTCCTTGTGCCCAGATTAACATGTCGGTAGGTGACAGGACTTTGCAGGGACGGGTTTTCGACATCCTGCCGTTTTTTGTTGTTTTCCAGCGACTAACAGAACTTGCAGCTTATTGGTGTGTTTTATTTACCACTTGGCAAAGTTTTCTAAGAGTATATAATTGCAGTCGAATTCTGACTGCGCGTACCCTCGCCCATAAGGATGTTTTGACCGAGTCTCAAGTTTTTTCTGCGATGCCACCCAATCGGTTAGGCTTGTGTCCGACTTGTCTGCATAGCTGATTGATAACATGATCTCGAGGGATTTTGTCGTATGATAATCCTAGAATTATTGACCGATTTCGCCGACGAAAAGTCGTGCCACTGTTAAGCGACTGCGGGGAGTCCTAGTGTCAACATCGACATAGCAAGACGACTCATGAATTATATATTGCGACTCTTGAAGATCTACCTAATGCTTGGTTCCCACATTCACGATTTGCGCTACGATTCAAATCGTGATAAATTAAAGTCCGGTAGCAATCGCATTAACCGTATCCGTATCCAGATGTATCTGCACGTACCAGACCGTGGACTCAATAGGGACAATCCTATAGTAACGTATCGCACGACAGTGGGGACCTAGCATAAACTAAGACCAGCTACAGCTGTTTAAGCAAACCTGACCACAGGCAACTGCTCACGAAAACTCCAAGTGTTACCTTCGATTTTAACTTGTAGCTGGTTGTAAACTATTATAAGATGTATATTATCTCTCAGTTCGAACTGCGGCATTTTAGACATCCCAAGTTGTTATTTAGATGGAAATTTACATAAAGTTAATTTATTGGCCCGTTCCAAAGATGTATTATCCCTCAGTTCGAACTGTGACCATTTTAGACATCCCACCAAGTTGTGATTTAGTTGGATATCTACAAAGAGGTTAATTTATTGGTCCGTTTCAAAGACAAAATCACGAAAACTAATTCTGTAAAAAAAAAACCAAAAAACAATATTTATTGACAGTATATGCCGAAGAACATAATATCAAGACTTTGATTTCAATCAAATTTTGACTTGGAAAAATATTGAATGAAAACACCCATATCTAGAAAATTGCGTATGAAAGAAAAAATCATAAGCGTGAGATAATGTTAACACACCCAGTCTTTTATCATTGAGTTATGTAGTTAGAGCTTTGAATAGGTAGATAAAAATAGATGGTACACTACTCTTTCTCAAAGTCCACCATCACCATGATATATCAACTTTCTAATATCGTTTACCTCTTTCATCCATTAAACACATTATCAGTTTGTAAAATGAAAAGATAGTCAATATATAGGATACAACCGGAATTTGAAACGATCGCCTTAATAACCAATCCCAACCTTTAATAAATGACGGAAGTAGCGCTTTGTTAAATACGTGATTGTTTTTTTTTAAAGTTTAAATATCTTATTCCCTAGCCTGTGTGTTGTTATTGTGATAGTTGACGATTTGTTATTTTGCTTTGAATTGTCACACATATTCCGAATATTTAAATTAGTGTACATTATTGGCAAGTTGCATAATTTATTGTTCCACAATGGCACCTCTTGTCCCTCTCCGGTTTATGGAAGATTGTGTATAGACCTATCACGCCTTGACATCTTTCATTCCTTTTAGGAATTCAACAATATAAGGTAACTCATTACTGCATTTTCGATCAATGTTCCTGAAAGAGATTCATGTGCAAGTACACAAGGATCGAAGGTTCGGATCACTGACAAGAGAAGGATGGTTGCATGGTCGAATGGTTAGCACGTGTGTGCTGTATCATAAAGTCTGTCGTTGAGTTAATTGGCGTGGTTTCGAATCCCCGGTTGTACGTGACAAGTAGGGTCGCCTCTCCAACCTCGTGGGTTTTCTCCGGGTACACCTACTGCTAAAGACCCCTACGCGCAAGCGATTTATTGTAATAAAATTAAACCATATGTTAGTCCCGAAATGATCTAGTTTGTGTCGAGTGGTCGTTAAACCCAATTTCTCCCTCTCTCTGACAAGAGAAGATTACCCGTCTGGCGTCCCTGGTGAAGATCCCTAAAAATAACCTTGGAAAAGGATAACGGGCTCAAGACATTTCGGACTATGAATAATCATTGATAGCTGTAACAACAAATATTAAAAAACAGATTCGCTCTTTCCACATACATGAATGAACGAATATCTAACGTAATGTGAACTTCGTCATATAAAAAAAAAATGAAAAGAAAGGTGAAGTTCAATCATTGTGTACACTTGAAGTCGCGACAGCTATTCATTGCTCGACCAAAAGTTGACGACAAAATGAACCCATCCAATGGTTACCCAACTGTTTAGTGTATAACCGATGTGTCCTACCCACATGGCCCAATTCACGAACAATATATACGTGAGACGTTCTGTCAATCTAATGTAAGCAGAAACTACTAATAACAACTTCGCAATGGCGGACTTCAAAGACTCGATTTGGTTCCAAGTCACGTTGCTGTCACGTGATAACAGGTTGGCGATAAATCTGTCTGCATGCTGATAAAAAGACTGACGGCGTATTGACACCAAGCAGACTTTAATTTAAAGTTTTTTCTACAATGAAGCACATGGTAATAACTACAGTAGTATAAACCACACCATACCAATTTACTGCATTTAAAGAAATTCTAGATTTCACTAGGTCTCTGGAGATGACTTCGTTTAAGTTTGCAAATCAGACACCAAAATATGACGAAATAGTCCATTTACGCTGTTCGAAAAAGTCAACTGAAAATATTGAGCTGTTTGGAATTGATCGCCAAAACAGAACATATTATGTTTATAGGTGTTCTTTTAAATCTCTCTCGAAGCATCCGCCACCTTCATTGGGTATCCTGGTAAGATGACGGAATGGAATGGTGGTTTAATGTCGGGCAAACACAAAACACGATGTTTGATCATTTGGAGACAGATATGTGATAATTAGTTTTGCAATGTGATGTAGGAGAATTTTACCGTGACAGTGGCTTTCCCCCTAATCATTTTCGATTTCCAACTGTCAAGGGACTCCTTATCGTTTTACGTGCACATGTCCACTGCTCATCCGTATATTTCCGCCCCATCTAAACGACTTATTATCCCCGCAGGAGCCAATTCAAGTATAGAGTCCAGTGTCCTGACCAGTGATCACTCTACCTACTTTCATGGTACGCATGACCATGACCAGGTAATACCAATTACTAGTCACCGTTAAGAAAGATGACTTTAATGGTAATGTACAATGACTGCTGCTCCAGGAGCTTGTCTGAAACTCCAACGTGTATCCCGGACGATGATGATTCAACCAAATTATATCACAAAAACTTACCCTGTCGAAATACAGAATATTTGGATGATATCTTTCGAGTTTTGGTGATCCCTCGTTTATTTTCATATGCAAGAAATCTCGCTGGACAGAATTTGCGAGATTGCTTTTTTGTGACCATATGAAGAAAACCCCTACCGAATTTCAAAATTTCGGATCGTTTTCTTTTCATTCACAGATTTGACAAAATTCATAATATGTTTAGAAAGCTTGCTCTTTTTAGAAATTGATTACATGGAGTGACAACTATTCCTGACCTTGTATGTTGGAACCTTCATGTCATATTTCTCGGTTGGATTTTATCTATACTCCGAAAGCAACGAATAGCTGAAGTAAACAATAGAAACGTAATTGACATCATCAAGAGTAATTATGGTTAACATGAATGGTAAACCTTTAACAGAAGGAACTAGTTTCTTTACATTTACTGAAAACAAAGTAGTGAATTTGGAGGGCCAGAACCTTATGAAAGTATATGCAGATTATGAATATTGCCAATTTAATAGTATTTCTATGCAGTTTGTTTTATCTGTTAGCTACATCCCATTGTACTAAACGTGAAAGGCAGGATTACGCGCTTGAGATCCAATATCTAAAAAGTTTAAATTTCTATAGGGTACATTCTTTGACATGCCCAAGTGAACAACCCGAATAAGTTTTAGTGTGCCCTGATTACGGTTCACAGGGAGCTGAAAAGTCCAAATGTAAATAGAGAGATAACTTCGCATGAAATATATAATCAACGAAATAATGGAGATGACTGATTACAAAGGGTTCAGATCAAATATGATTCTTCGCATAATAAAAATAAACGCTGAGTAATCTGGTATAACAACATTAGACAATAACTACCAGCTTCTTGAATTCATTCATATAACTACGTGGTATTTAGTCAGCAAATCGTCAAAATTTTAAGGGAAGCTGTAAATAAAGCGTTTATTACCATCCATGTGTTATTTACGAGAGGATCCATAAGATTTTAAACGGGACCCGGGGCAATACCTCCGAAAATGATTCTCAGCTTTTTTAAATGATACACTTCAACTGATGTTTATTGTTTACAATTTTAAGGGAAGCTGTACATTAAAGGTTTATTTATTTTTATTCTTGTGTTGTTAATGTATGTTTTTATTTCAGCTGCAGTGGTTCTATGAGTAATACGCTAGCTTGCTAACCAGGCGATCTCGAGTGCACCCTTATGTTCGCCAGCTGAGAGAGTTACTCAGGTTTATGCGATGTGAATTTCCTTTTTAGGGGTACATGATGGAGGGTCTGTAAAAGAACATTTTGCAGTTGGAATTCGAAACAAGAGTAAGTAGTTGTGCTGATGTCCGGACACAATAGCCCGGTGGTTCAGAAAATTAGGACATTAAATCCCATTTCATTCATTCATTGATAAGTACATTTATCATCAATCCGTCCATTGGCAAACCAACTGATGTATAATTTTGGTTTGGTACCCTGGGCAACCACAATACACATCAAACTTAATTGTTGGCGTATACAAATATACGGCGTGTATTGTGTTAGTCACTCATTAATCACAATTATAATGTACTAATGTCTAAAAAAATATAATGATAAGATGTTCATTTTGATAAATCTGATTTCCGGTCATGTATGTGTCAAGACAAAAGTTGAAGTTGACTTGTCCACGGATTCATGCGCGTGATTTGATATATACATTTTTTGTTCATTGCTTGTAGTTTGTGTCTACTCCGCAGGCTTGTCTTAATAGGTTATATATATGCGTATAAAAGGACTAACAACCTAAATAAATAACGGATAATTAACCGTCGGCATTATAATTATAATATTTACAGAAAGAGCACGGTTGTCAGTTTATAGTTCGTAGAAAAACAACGAAATATATATTTTAAGGCCGTTCCCTCAGTTCTTAATTCTTGCTACCAATCTAAAAAGACAAACTGAATTTGAGGACCCATCGCCAAAACTAAGAGGTTCCAAGATTGCACCCGGTGACTGGATAGACCCAAGATTTAGTCTACTTGATAAATGATCCACGTTCGCGATATTATATGTAACTGCCCTGTCTATGCCTTATTGTGCACGATGTTTGGTTATTTTCTGTTATATTATATAAAATATAGGAAACATGGTATGTTATATACAATATAGTAAACATGATATATTGGGCAATGTTTAGGACATCATACACAAAATCTAGTGATAGCATATAAAATTACAAAAGCGCACAAAGACAAAAAATCAAGCAAACAAAAACACCCGAAACCACACATAACTCATTTTTTCTCGACAACATAAAGATCACGACGTGATAACATACATGTACTTTTTTTTTCTAAACAATATAAAAAAAGAAATCGCTATATCATCTTGTCAGTGGTGCAGGACGGAGGGCCTGGCGAGTAAAAAACGCCAGGTCGACTGTAAGTGCACACGTATGATAACCCTCGACGATGACTAGACGGAAACACTGATGTCCAGGTAAAACTTCCCCTTAAAGCAATTTGAAATTTTACCTCTGCATTATTCCTGGTTGGCACAGAACAATAAAACGTTAAAAACATTTCACTTTTATTGTGAAGTATCCATTATTCTGACAAAAACATGTTGATGTTATCAAGTTTTTCTTTGTTACAATTTGGATTTATAAATACTACAATAAATATTAAAAGTAAAAGAACGCTTGAGGTCGATTAACCAAAATTACGTGAGCGGTTTTAACAGAATTTAAAGGAGTTCACGAAATTTAATTCGTAATTAGCGTTTGTTATTATTGCCACGTGTCCAAAGATACATCAATATAATATTAAAGAAGTACTGAAAATAATATGGGCGGGGTCTTAAAAGGTTATATATAAATGTGAATATATTTGCTTGACCGTTTATATCCCAGATAAGATCAAATATCCGACATGCCAGATTAGCATAATCTAGGTTAAACCGTGACCTGTATATTTATCCATCTAAAACTATCAAATATCTTAACAATAGTTTTAAAGATGCTTGGTATTTTAGGAACTCGAACCAGGCCAGCTAATATAAATATATCACCTGATGAAGTTGTAACAAGCAGAATGTATATGAACATTTCAAGAAAGAAATCTGCAGAAGGTGACTGATAAACCGTTAAATTGTACCCGAACAGAAAGGATGTATAAAACCAATCCCCAGATGCAATTGAATGCCATGAAAAATATAAAGGTCCTAATATATTGAATCCTGGGCTTTAAATGGATTCTCATGGACTAGTATTGGTCCCACGTCTAATTTGGTTGTTGGTGGGATAACTAAATAGGGACGATCAGGTGTTTAAGGCCTGTATTTCAAGGACTTTTACAGATTTACTAATATCAACGGGGGGTCGGTTTACTACCGGCGAATTTCAATAATATTCTTTTACTTTATAAAACTATAGACAGGATTTATCTATTTTCATACGCTTATTAACGAAATATCCAACGAAGGGTCAATTGACATAATAATAATAATAGTAATAATAATAATAGTCTATTTATATTGCGCAATATCCATGCATGAGCATGCTCAAAGCGCAGTCCAAAAATGATCACAACTGTCATAAATTGAATGCTTTCTTAAACAAAAAGGTTTTAAAGGGCCAATCCTGATAACTTTCTGAGCAATAAAACTGCTTAATTTTGTGTTAAAATCCCTTAAAACCCATTACCTAAGGCCGACCAACTATCATGATATTTGTGATACGCTTGTAGATAACTTAAATCTGACAGTCTTCATCTGGAAATGGAGACCGTTGTATTATACAGTATCTGGATAAAACCAGACTTTTTTCTATAAAAATAATATGTAGATGAAATTTACCTTTTGTTATCAAGCACAGTACATGGGTCATTCACTGTATAGACCTCTCAAGAAATGTGAATCGATTATCAGGTCACCCAATGAAAAAATTGACCCGAAATCTTAAAAGGGTTACGTGTCCGGATAAGCAGTGTTGACGTTCACGTCCAAACGACTCAATATTTTGAGCTGAAATTTTGAGATAAGATAAATACACCATGCCTCTATATTTTGGTCCATAAATTCCATGAACCCCTGGACTTTAATTTTTGCGACTCTGTACTTATCGGGATTGTCCCTTTAAGTCTGGATCTAAACACCACAGTATCTGGAGAGTTCTTTATTTCCAGTGGCAGATCTTTCCACTCTGTTGGGGCTGAGTAGGAAAAAGTCCTTTGTCCAAAACGGACTGTTTTCGGTTTAGGCACAACAAGGAGTTTCTTATCTACAGATCTTAAGGTTCTTGCAGGAGTATATGATTGTAAGAGATCACTCAGGTATTTTGGGGCTGTGCCATTTAAACATCGAAATGTATAACACAGAATTTTAAATTTGATTCTGTAACTAACAGGTAGAAAATGGAGTTCTTTAAGAATTGGTGTTATATGACTGTAACGAGGAGCCAGAGATATTATTCTAGCTGTCGTGTTCTGTATCTTTTGTAGTCGCGAAATAAGAGAACTAGGAGCACCAGCCAGTAAACTATTGCAGTAATCTATTCTGGAAAGAATCAACGGGGACACTAGTATCTTAGCAGAATCAGCATTCAGATACTTCCTGATGCACCCAATGTTCCGTAGAATGAGATAGCACACTTTAGATATATGGTTGATATGGGTTTCCATATTAAGACTGCTATCAAACATCACTCCAAGATTTCGTATGCTATTTCAAATTGGGATAGAAAGGTTGCCAACATGAACATGGGTTAAACCGCAGAGATCACGTCTAGATTTCGGACCAAGAAGTAAAGCTTCAGTTTTCTCATCGTTAAGTTTAAGTTTATTTGCTGTCATCCACAATTTAATTTGGTCATAACATCTTGAAAGTTTGGAATTGGTTATAGCAGCTGACATTGGTGTAGGCTTGAATATAGACACAATTTGAGAGTCGTCAGCGTAAAAATGTTTAAGAAGGTCATGGTCACTAATAAGTGAACCCAAGTCTTTAGTGTATAGGGTAAACATACCTCCATTCACTTTATATCAATATGTCCACTTCATATTCATTAATTTCATTTAACTTCTCCTTTGTTACGTTATTGGTATCTTTAGATTGAAGAGGGTTATATTACGGTGGTTGGTTAGCCATGACTGTTGACAGTAAACATATTTTTTTTTCATCAATAGGCGACCACTTGTCTGTAGAAGATAAGCAGAGATTGTACGTATCCAGTTCATCCATTCTAATCATCTTATTGACTTTTAGTGTAAAAAGAGAGGGTTTTAATCGTGTATATTTTCACAGGTCATCGAAATATCACACCAAGAAAAACAACTCTGTTTACAAAGTAAAGGTAAAATAATACCAGAAAGTAGATTGAAAAATGTATAATTCACTTTGGATTTCATCTATTTACAGGTGATATAAACAGCGATGAGTGTTAAATGGTATTGCCAGCCAACGAAAATACACCGGTTCCGGGGCGTTTCCCCCGAAACCTCCGCATGACTGACAGAACATCCACCCACACACTCACCTATAGATTATTTATAAAGTCTATGTGTACAGGCAATATATCTGTGCAATATCAGTGTACGATTTGAATACGATTCCTCAATAGGACAAGCCGAACAGAGCCATCAAATTCGTATTATTAAGAAAACATGAATTGTGATCAGACAGGGACGGTGGCATTATATCCCAGTTTTTATAAATGCCTGGCATCAAAATGGAAACTGAGATTAAATTCCCCGTCCTCCAAACATAAAAAAACAGAAGAAAAGTTCTATCGGCAAATTCAAACAAAACGTTAACTACTTGTCTAATATCGTAAAAAGTAATTATTTCCAGTAATATCAATTTCTAATGACAATCGTATGACTACATAATATGGTGTTTTATCTGGACACAGATGACTAAATAGGGTCAAAGTTATTTTTAGTCTTTCTCTCCCTTTCCTTTTCCCCCTTTTGCATGTCGATTTTTGTTTGACGTTTTGTTGTAGAATCGAAAAAAAGGGTTTGAAAATACATTTTCTGTCAGGTTTTGGTGAATATTCATGATTTTGAGGCGAAAGGATACAAGCGGTGAGAGGTTGGTTACGTTGAAATGCAGGGTCGGAAATTGCATGTTCACTTGTCTCTACTTCCAGCTTGTGTATCTCAAGTTTTTAATGGTGAACCATATACATGCTTTTTAGCAAGAGTTTGCCACATGTATCTCCTTCTGTGGCAGAAAGCGTTCTGCTCAACGAAAATTTGGGAACAAGTTAGAGCCGGTCTAAGAGACGGGAATTAACATTAAAATCAATGGGGAAATAATTAGTGATCTGTGGCTATTTGTAAATACTGTTTCAAGGCTTGTGTTTGATATGGTGGCTTTTAGCGGCCATTCTACATCGTCGACTTGTCGGGTTGTGAAGGCGACAAGTCGCGGCACGACAAAGCGAAATAATTGCATTTCGTCGACTTGTCGCTTTGTCGGGTTGTGAAAGCGACAAGTCGACAAAATCAACCCGACAACGCGACAAACTAACCCGACAATCGTCGCCCTCATTTTGTCGACTTGTCGGGTCAATTTTGTTGACTTGTCGCTTTGTCGCCTTCGACTTATTCACAACCCGACAAAGCGACAAGTCGCCGAAATGGAATTATTTCGCTTTGTCGACTTGTCGCTTTGTCGCCTTCACAACCCGACAAAGCGACAAGTCGACGAAATGCAATTATTTCGCTTTGTCGACTTGTCGCCTTGGAAGACAATCATTGCGCATTGGCGAGCATTCTTCGGTTAAGTATGGAAGCCCAATCTCGACGAGGCGAGGGTGCGTTTATTCAACATTTGGTTTAGTTTTTATACACCTGACCATTACACAGATAGGATTGAAAAATTCATGTGGTTAAATTTGCATTTAACGATTGCATTTAACGACCCATAAAATTACATGTTGATATGTATTTTATGCTTTCAAAATACCTATCGTAATTGAGAATAGAATATGCTAGCTTTGCTATATTAAAAAATATTTAAAATTTAAATCCTTTCTTCTTATGATGTTTATAGGCAAGTTTCCTTTACAGAATGCACTAAAGCTTTTTCTTGGCCACATTCCAATTTCAAATCTCCTTGACAGTAACTGTATGACTGGCTCACTAACCAGAAGGTCTGCGTCCAGCGTGGCTTCCCCAATGTCTAATGTACGGTGACGTGCAGGTAATGGAACCTTTGTCCGTTGGAATTGTTTCAAATAAGCGTAGGCCGTTGAGTTGCTGTCTGGGCAAACTTTCCTTAATAGCACACTGCATTGGTGTCGAAAAATAGTTTAAAATAATATGTTGGCAGAAAAAAGTACCCCGGCCGTATCGCCGCTGTCTTGACAGAATTTACCCCGTAATAGGCCTACACGGCGTAACATATGCCTATCTTCATTGATGCAGAAAAGTACACTTGTTGATAAACTAAGTCATAGTTTAAATAAACGTGGTCTGTCCCTAAAATGTTTGTTTTTGTTTATTAAAAGTATATTAGTTTTAACTATAAACAATATGGTTTGTAATTAACAAAATAGTATATTAAGTAGGTAAGTAATTCTTTATTACTGAAAGTTACTTCAGGGGCCTTTTAAGGTTTATCATGGCGGAGGCTATTCTATTTTAGAGGCCCTCTTTCGGAGGGTGGGGTGGGTCTTGATTGATGATTTTTATGCCAATGTAATGGCTGCATTCACATTCAGTAATGGATTCGACAGTAACAGTGTATAGAAAACGATTGACTCGGGGGCCCCTTTTCCTTGGCCAGAGGGGCCCTTTTGTCAGAAGTGGGGCCCTTTTGTCTGCATTAGGGCCCCCTAAACTAGGGTATATTTTATTTTTTCTCATCGGTTTTAGCATTTTTCTCTAGTTTTATTTTTCCAATTTCTTTGATTTTTTTCGCCTTTGAGTTACTTATAGCAAATACAATGAATAAATTTGTAAATAATATGTAAAGGTGTTAATTATACAAATAGTACAAAATAAGTTAGAAAAGAATGAAAGTTCTAGGGAAGAATAGCGTCAAGAAAAGAATGACGTTTAATAAATTATAAATGTATATATTTTGCTAACGGGTTTAAAATAACTGGTGATGTGAAAGACATAATGTCTATAAATTTTTGGAGTAAAGGGTGATTTCTATAATAAAAAGGAATAAGCTGTTCTTTATATAATGGACAGCAAAGTAAAAAATGATATTCGTCTTCAACGTTATTTAAATTGCATAATTTACAAATTCTATCATTTCTGTTAATTGTATCGTATGTGATAAGCTATGTGATACACATCTAAATTTGGATAGAGATACACAGTAATTATGATTTGAGATATTTGATAAATATTCTTTTTGTGATAAGGCAATGTTGAAAATGTTATAATAATTTAGTTTTGAATATTTCAACCGATCTTCATTCCTTTCCTGTAAATACTGATCGCTTATTCTATTTTTAAGTTCATCATATACATGTACAGGTAAAACAACATATTGATCATCAAAAGCGTACACGGGACGTCGGGGACGTCGGTTTTCGTCCCATCCGAACGACTAAAAACTGGCCTTATCAGGTCCACCTTCGTGCACCTTTAGGTCAATTGGTTGATCCGGATCGCATGTCTTGGATACTCACCATAAACAATATATTCACTTGAAATGAAATGGGGTTAAACGTCCTACTCTTCTGCACCTAATCTGGGCTAATGGAAGACGGGCATTATGCCATACAGTGTGCTATGAGCGAATTTTTGTCTGGAAAGGGCGCTACGACCTACTTTAATATCGAATTTCAACTGCCAATAGATCTTTTATGTGCACGCAAATGTGTACACGGGACGTCGGTTTTCGTCCCATCACTGACAAAGGGAAAACACGACGAAAAACATATATGATTTGAGTTGGGATATTAGTAGATTGATTATTATTATGTATTTGGGTAAACTGTGCTGTTGATGGTAATCAGTGAAGATGCGAAGGAATTCTAAATTACGATAGATATATTGAAAGCATACATTAACATACATGTACATATCAACATATAAAACTGACACTCCTCTGAAATATAGATTTTTAATTTTATGGGTCCAGAAATGCAAATCTAACCAAATGAATTTTTCAAACCTATCTATGTAATGGTCAGGTGTAGCAAAACAAAACCAAATGCTGAAAAAGCACCCTCGCCTCGTCGAGATTAGGCTTCCATACTTAACCGAAGACTGCTCGATCATGCGCAGTGATTGACTTCCAAGTCGACAAGTCGACAAAGCGAAATAATTGCATTTCGGCGGCTTGTCGACTTGTCGGGTTGTGAAGGCGACAAAGCGGCAAGTCGACAAAGCGAAATAATTGCATTTCGGCGACTTGTCGACTTGTCGCTTTGTCGGGTTGTGAATAAGTCGAAGGCGACAAAGCGACAAGTCGACAAAATTGACCCGACAAGTCGACAAAATGAGGGCGACGATTGTCGGGTTAGTTTGTCGCGTTGTCGGGTTGATTTTGTCGACTTGTCGCTTTGTCGCCTTCACAACCCGACAAAGCGAAAGTATTCAAATTCTTGAGATATTGTTTCGTATTGGTTATACAGACTTTTCTATTTTGATCAATAATAATAGGTTATAATTCTTACTGATCGACTATTACAGTTTATTTGACGACACCTAATATGACACTTGATGACCACTCAGTTCTTTGGATTAACCTCTTAAATACCAATAAATCTTATTACTTAGGTCATTTGCAAGTTTATTGGGCGTGTCTCGTTCATAAATAATTTTGATTATATAGATATTATATTCATATAGAATCAGTATCTTAAAATAAGTTATATTTAATAAAGGGTGTTTCAGACTGAATGTAGATTGTGTGGATTTATTTTGGTATAAACTGGGCGTTGTGTCTGTAGTTTTAAGACATCGAATATAGATTTGGCTACAGTATAACAAGTTAATTTGGGTTATTCTTTGTGAATGATGTTTAGAGAGGGCCTAATAATTGAAATGAAACGCATTGGGGGTTAGCGTTCTACTGCTCTGCACAAACTAATGAATACGGGTATAAACGTATGGAAGCGTATAGGGGTCAATAGCGCGATAGATACCGCAATATTAAGTTGGTATTATGTCAACATATTGTGATTATTCTGATGATTTTATCTCTGAAACGTCAATTTTGCCGAGGTAATTGAGTCAACACGCTATGTTTTATGTCCCCATTTCGTCTTAAATGTACACGTTTGCGGTAAGATATTGCTATTAAGAAGCTTTGGCTACATATTCCATTTCGCCGTAGTATATGTCGACATATTCGCAAAATATTGCCATGCGCTATGTCGACGTGTGCATCTAAAACAAAATGACGACATGCAAATTAGCGAGTTATTCAATTAACTCGGCAAAAATTGCCTTTTCAGAGATAAGATCGTCAGAAAAATCACAATATGTTGACTTATTATCAACTTAATATTGCGGTATCTATCGCGCTATTGACCCCTATACGCTTCCATATAAACGTCATACAGTGCGTTGTGAAGGAAATCTTGTCCGGGCAGGGACACCACGGCCTACTCTTGTATCGAAATCCACGCAGATGCGAACACGACACTTCTTTCCGGGGCAGCGACGGTACAACATACTCTTACAATGGTTCTTGCACGCCAATATGTACACTGTATCTCGTTTGTTTATGTCACATCAGCCCTGTGCGACTGACAAGGTATGGAAGCGTATTTGGGTCACTACTTATTGAGATAATATCCCAACATATCGACTAAAAATATGTCAACTTTATGAGTTATATTACAAGAAATCGACTTAATAAAGTTGACTTGACGCATTAAATTCACCCTATGCCGACATGAACTATGTCGATATGTTTTCATCATGTCAATAGTCGATTTGACTCTAAACCGATATGTCAGGTTTTATTGCATAATATTTTGACTTGATAATATTAGCCGCAGACCACTAATGATTTCCCCCATTAACTTTCATGTTAATTCTCGTCTCTTAGACCGGCTCTAACTTTTCCCCAAATTTTTGTTGGTTAGAACTCTTTCTGCCACAGATGAAGCAACATGTGGCAAACTCATGCCCAAAAACAAGTTTGTAAATGAAATGGGGTTTAACGTCCTACTCTTTTGCAAGCGATGGATAGAAAACAGGATAAACCAAACGCGATGGGTGTAGAATCAAAGAAAAGGGTTACGTTGAAATGTAGGGCCAAAAATTGCTTGTTTTCTTGTCTCTACTTCCAGCTTGTGTATCTCAAGTTTTTCATGGCGAACCTCATACACGCTTGGGGGATCACGTGGCTAAGAGGGCAAGGCGCTGGCTCGCTAGCCTGGAGGTCGGGTGTTCAATAATTGCATTGGCCGAGAAAGTTCATCTCGAATTTCCGGCGTTGTTTTCCCCTTGTCAGTGATGCAGAACGGAAGGCCTGACAAGGACAGCTGTCTAGTCGTTCGGATGAGACGAAAAACCGAGGTCCCGTGTACATATTGGCGTGCACGTAAAAGATCCCTTGGCAGTTTAAATTCGATATAAGAGTAGGCCGTAGCGCTGCTGCCCGGGCAAAATTTCCCTCATAGCCCACTGTATGGCGTATGCCCGTCTTCCATTAGCCCAGGTTAGGTGCAGAAGAGTAGGACGTTAAACCCCATTTCATTTCATTTTCATACATGCTTTTGGGCATGAGTTTGCCACATGCTGCTTCATCTGTGGCAGAAAGCGTTCTACCCAACAAAAATTTTGGGAAAAGTTAGAGACGATAATTAACATTTAAGTTAATGGGGAAATCATTAGTGGTCTGTGGCCATATTATTAAGTTTATAAACAATTATGCAATAAAACATGACATATCGATTTAGAATCAAATCGACTATTGACATGATGTAAACATATCGACATTTTTAATGCGTCAAGTCAACTTTATTAAGTCGATTTCTTGTAATATAACTCATAAAGTTGACATATTTTTAGTCGATATGTTGGGATATTATCTCAATAAGTAGTGACCCAAATACGCTTCCATAGACAAGGGGAACCATGTCGGAAAATCCTTATGAATTTTCTCGACCAACGCAAGGATCGAACATTCGATAATGAATGCTATCGAACCAACGTCTTACTTACGCGAGGGGTTAAATATGAATTATGATAATATATTGGGGTGGGGTGGCCTATACTCACTGTTTAGATGTGCCTTCACAATAGTATACAGGTAAAATGCTTTGGGGAAGACTATATTTTTGTACCAGAAATTGTCCCCGGGCTGTACTCATCATTTCGTTGTTTTTGGAAATGAAATGAAACTAACTGGGGTTCGGCGTCCTATTGTTCTGCGCCGACTGGACATACGGTGTACTACGAATGAAATTTTAGCCTTGGCAACGGCAATACGGCCTACTCTTACTTGGATTTCCAACTGTCAGCGGTTCTTTCACATGCAGACCAACGTGTACACGGGATCTCGGTTTTCAGTGCCATACGAATAACTAGACGCTCGTATGAAACGAAAAACCGCGGTCTCATGTACCCATGGTGTGCTATTAGCTGCGTATCACACAGCATGGTATATAGAATATATTTTTGTTATGTTAAATACACATTTACCATAACATATATCTATATAAGTTAAAGGGGTGTAAACGTATCAAGACCCACATTCTTGTTACGTTAACTCAATTTTATGTCAATACCTTAATATAATCACCCAAGTCTTCATTCAAGCAATACACTCATCTTTTTGAATACTGTAAAAAAAACTGAAATGATAAAAACTATCACTCCCTGAAATCTAATATGTTTCGATGTAGAAGGACAGAAATTGCAAAATAGATAATTAAGAGGGTTTTTTTTTTTTTTTTTAAAAATTACTACTTGGGTGAATCGTTCACATAATGGGCTTTGAAATAAATATCATTCGAATTTTTTCTGACAGGATGGATTATCTTAAATTCTATACATACAAGATTATATCAAACTGTTAATATGTAGGTAACATGGTGTACCTATATTTATATTTATATACATATATCAAGGAAGTCGCGGTAGTTTGGTGAGTAAGACGCTGGTTCACTAAGCAGGGGGTTCCGGGTTCGATCTAGTGTTGATCGGAAAGTTCATTGGGATTTTTTGAGCAGTTTCGTCTTGTCAGTTGACCTTTGACAGTATGTAGTAGTTCGGATGGTACAAATCGAGGTCCAGTGCACACGCTGGTGTGAATACGACATAAGAGTTTAGGCCGTAGAACCACTGCCCGGGCAACATATCCTTATAGAAATCTGTATGGAGTATGCCTATCTTCATTAGCGGAAAAGTAATAACGTTAAACCCTATTTCATTTCATTTTCATTTTCATTTTGTCGACTTGTCGGGTCAATTTTGTCGACTTGTCGCTTTGTCGCCTTCGACTTATTCACAACCCGACAAAGCGACAAGTCGACAAAGCGAAATAATTGCATTTCGGCGACTTGTCGACTTGTCGCTTTGTCGGGTTGTGAATAAGTCGAAGGCGACAAAGCGACAAGTCGACAAAATTGACCCGACAAGTCGACAAAATGAGGGCGACGATTGTCGGGTTAGTTTGTCGCGTTGTCGGGTTGATTTTGTCGACTTGTCGCTTTGTCGCCTTCACAACCCGACAAAGCGACAAGTCGACGAAATGCAATTATTTCGCTTTGTCGTGCCGCGACTTGTCGCCTTCACAACCCGACAAGTCGACGATGTAGAATGGCCGCTAACAGCCACCATACTTTGATAATATAACTGAAAACTGTGTTTATGTAGAGGCCCATGAAGTATCGAGTGAAAAGCAAATGATCTATTAAAAGCCTGTGATATTTAACTGAAGTAAGCTATTACGAGTCCACGTGGATATAACAATTCGTGTTGGTTATCCATTTGCTAGATAAATGAAAATGAAATGAAATAGGGTTTAACGTTGTTAATTTTCCGCTAATGAAGATAGGCATACTCCATACAGATTTCTATAAGGATATGTTGCCCGGGCAGTGGTTCTACGGCCTAAACTCTTATGTCGTATTCACACCAGCGTGTGCACTGGACCTCGATTTGTACCATCCGAACTACTACATACTGTCAAAGGTCAACTGACAAGACGAAACTGCTCAAAAAATCCCAATGAACTTTCCGATCAACACTAGATCGAACCCGGAACCCCCTGCTTAGTGAACCAGCGTCTTACTCACCAAACTACCGCGACTTCCTTGATATATGTATATAAATATAAATATAGGTACACCATGTTACCTACATATTAACAGTTTGATATAATCTTGTATGTATAGAATTTAAGATAATCCATCCTGTCAGAAAAAATTCGAATGATATTTATTTCAAAGCCCATTATGTGAACGATTCACCCAAGTAGTAATTTTTTTTAAATAAAAAAACCCCTCTTAATTATCTATTTTGCAATTTCTGTCCTTCTACATCGAAACATATTAGATTTCAGGGAGTGATAGTTTTTATCATTTCAGTTTTTTTTTTACAGTATTCAAAAAGCTGAGTGTATTGCTTGAATGAAGACTTGGGTGATTATATTAAGGTATTGACATAAAATTGAGTTAACGTAACAAGAATGTGGGTCTTGATACGTTTACACCCCTTTAACTTCTGATCTTATATAGATATATGTTATGGTAAATGTGTATTTAAAATAACAAAAATATATTCTATATACCATGCTGTGTGATACGCAGCTAATAGCACACCATGGGTACATGAGACCGCGGTTTTTCGTTTCATACGAGCGTCTAGTTATTCGTATGGTACTGAAAACCGAGATCCCGTGTACACGTTGGTCTGCATGTGAAAGAACCGCTGACAGTTGGAAATCCAAGTAAGAGTAGGCCGTATTGCCGTTGCCAAGGCTAAAATTTCATTCGTAGTACACCGTATGTCCAGTCGTCGCAGAACAATAGGAATCCGAACCCCAGTTCGTTTCATTTCATTTCCAAAAACAACGAAATGATGAGTACAGCCCGGGGACAATTTCTGGTACAAAAATATAGTCTTCCCCAAAGCATTTTACCTGTATACTATTGTGAAGGCACATCTAAACAGTGAGTATAGGCCACCCCACCCCAATATATTATCATAATTCATATTTAACCCCTCGCGTAAGTAAGACGTTGGTTCGATAGCATTCATTATCGAATGTTCGATCCTTGCGTTGGTCGAGAAAATTCATAAGGATTTTCCGACATGGTTCCCCTTGTCAGTCGCACAGGGCGGATGTGACAAAAACAAACGAGATACAGTGTACATATTGGCGTGTAAGAACCATTGTAAGAGTATGTTGTACCGTCGCTGCCCCGGAAAGAAGTGTCGTGTTCGCATCTGCGTGGATTTCGATACAAGAGTAGGCCGTGGTGTCCCTGCCCGGACAAGATTTCCTTCACAACGCACTGAATGACGTATATACCCGTATTCATTAGTTTGTGCAGAGCAGTAGAACGCTGACCCCAATGCGTTTCATTTCAATTATTAGGCCCTCTCTAAACATCATTCACAAAGAATAACCCAAATTAACTAGTTATACTGTAGCCAAATCTATATTCGATGTCTTAAAACTACAGACACAACGCCCAGTTTATACCAAAACAAATCCACACAATCTACATTCAGTCTGAAACACCCTTTATTAATATAACTTATTTTAAGATACTGATTCTATATGAACATGATATCTATATAATCAAAATGATTTATGAACGAGACACGCCCAATAAACTTGCAAATGACATAAGTAATAAGATGTATTGGTATTTAAGAGGTTAATCCAAAGAACTGAGTGGTCAACAAGTGTCATATTAGGTGTCGTCAAAGAAACTGTAATAGTCGATCAGTAAGAATTATAACCTATTATTATTGATCAAAATAGAAAAGTCTGTATAACCAATACGAAACAATATCTCAAGAATTTGAATACTTTCGAAACTGGTGTCTTGCGTGACTCCGTATACACATTGCCCATAATTTTGCGGGATTGTGGGGACTGGAATTCAGCAGCTTGAGGTTTTATATTCTGTGCATATATATATGTAGAGAGAGGGGTTAGTCATCGGCTTATTCTATATTTACTAAAAAAAGTCAAAAAAAAAAAGCCCACAAAACTGTTTATCAAAAATAAGTCGTTCCCAATAGATGATCATGCTTATCTCTCATAATGTTACAAACCATAAGCCAAAAGTAATAACCTCAATTTTAATTTCATTCGATTCCCAATATTTTGAAATTTGCTGCGGTGGAAGCAGTGGGTTCGTATGGCAAGTAGTAGCCTATAGATTGAAGTCGTGTTGCAAAATGTAGAAGGTAGTCGAAACATTTAGTAGGTTGGCTTGTCAGTAAGAGGCACGTAATGCGATACTCTTGAAGAAATAATGTTTAAGAATACTTTTCATACCCATAAACAATATTATGTAATACCCTTCATCACAAAAAATAACTTTCTAGAATAAGCTTCATACTCAAAACAATGTTTTGTAATACCTTTCATCTCCAGAAATAACGTTCTAGAATACGCTTCATACCCAAAACAATGTTTTGTAATACCCTTCATCTCCAAAACAACGTTCTAGAATACCCTTCATACCCAGAAACAATGTAATGCAATACCCTTCATCGCCAGAAATAACGTTCCAAGGTACCTGTTCTCCAGCCCCATAAATGACGTTCTAGAATACCCTTCAAACCAGAAGACTTTCCATCCATACATTACGTTCTAGAATACCCTTCATCAACATAATAGTGGTCTTGGATACTCTTCATTCCCATGAATACGTTATATGAATACTCTTCATCACCCGATTCAGCGTTCTGTAATAGTTTCATAATCAGAAATAATGTTCTTTAACGAATATTCTTCAACGCCAGAAATAATATTTTGGAATAGTCTTCGTGGCCAGAAATAATATTTTAAAATAGTTCTCATCACCAGAAATAACATTTTTTCCGGTTAATAAGAATGTTCAAGGGGCTTAATGAACTTTGTGTTTTTAATAAATAGTTGTGGTTTTGATTATTTTGTATATTTTTACATGAAATTATTTTGTAACGAACTTATCTTATTTGTTTGATTTATTGTGAGCTTTTACTATATATGGTTGTTTAAACTCTCCTTTAGCGCATTTCCATACTAAACCTAACTTGTCTAAAATCTCAAATAATTTAATATTTTAGTACAAAACGATAACAAATTTGTGTTGTACTTATGCATCTCAAGCTTTATCATCATATTGGGGGTGAGGTGGGGGTGCGGTATGGCAAAATTATTTGAACGTGCGCGCTGTATCGTAACGTTTGTCATTGAATCAACTTGCGTGGTTTCGTTTCCTTGGTTGTACATGACAAATATTAGGATCTTCTGTCCAATCTCGTGGGTTTTTTCCCTGGGTCGCCCAGCCCCCCCCCCCCCACTGCTAAAGAACATACGCACAAGCAAATTATTGAAGTAAAAGTGAACCATAGGGCATAGGCCCAGAAATGACCTACTTTGTGTAGAGTGGGTGTTAAACCCCAATTCTCTCTCTTTACATATTGCGCAATCTGGACAAAAATTGTCAGGAATTTCGTCGACTTGTAAACACTGTATCAAGTACGCAGAGCTCGCTAAAGCCACTCCTTCCGATCACACGGCTCTCGTGAGGTCACCCCATCTTCTCCACGATGTAGAGCAAAACCATACACATGTTTTGAACAAAAAATGAAAACGTCACCACGAAAGATTCAATCAAAATGTTTTATCGCCACTTAGCCGTAAATCGGTCGCATTTATGGCCCATTAGATTAATTTCTATTCGACTTTCATCTCTAACAGAATCCACCCTGAAGAGAGCCTCACTTATCTGATAACTTCACATTAATCTGAACTTCGTCTTTGAACTTTCGTCAGGTGAAAATATTTGTATGTAAGACACTTGATGTACACGAGAGTGACTCGTAACCAAATGAATTAAGGTTTTCTTTTAAATAACACAGTCCAATCTTTGTTTATTTTTGAGTAGCTGACGATTTACTTGCCTACAGTATATTTACCAGTGTTGCGACAACTGTTGACAAATTCGTTTTGGGTAAATACGCGAACTTGTTAATTAAGTAAAAAAATGTCTAAACCACTCTCCGCCTCAGAAACAAAGAATCTATTTTTATTTTTAAAGGAAGGGTCGCTCCAAATTTGTTTTCTTTAAAATGTCATTTCTCCTGCCAAATCATCTAATGATTGACTGTTGTGTAACTGTAAGAAACATCAGCCGATTCCTTACTTAAGACAGTTGTTTCGTATATGATGAAGAAAATGGATGAAAAAATCACCATTGTCACTATGTGATCGACTTCATCCCATGTGAGATCTTGGGTGGGCACGCAGTGTACGGTAGGGGATGTTAGTTTTCAAGCAACTTTTGACTTTCTGACCTTGAACGTTGACTTTAACGTCACATCTACAATCTTCAGGATGCCTCGCTGGTTCTTTCGATGCCTGTGTATATAAATAGCTTCGACGGCATTTAGTAATTGAACTGGAATACAATTTTTGCATATTAATGGGTGACGTTTCGACTAGGCTATTCTAGTCTTGATCAAGCAATGATAAAATCTAAACGGTAACGAAACAATATGTAAAAACAATACTTGGTTAATGCTGACCAACCAGAATCATTTTTACAATTATATTAAGTTAGATTTCCTTCAAGTTAAATAGACGGTTGTCAACTTTAAGTATTCTTTTATCATGCATAATATTGTCTCGCTACATTTGATTTTTTATCATTGTTAGATAGAACCTAGAAAAGTCTAGTCGGAACTTGGTGAGGAAATGTATTCCATAGAATTATAACTTGTCTACATCATATATTATATAATATAATGTATAGCGATGGATTGGTGAACCCGAGGACTGTCAGTTTTGCTTACCGCGTGTTTAATCGCCCATTTTAACCCAGCCCATTCCTTCAGAATAGCACCGATAGTGTTATGCTATATAAATTTCGATGTCATAAAAAGAGCCAAACCAACATTTCACAACAAAAAACTCGCAAAACAGCAGGACCACTGCACACAGTGTAGCCAATGGGAGGTAACCACAAACGTTTAAAAGGGTACAGACCACAATCAATTGTGTATGATCGGTAATTGCACGTTTTTAGTATTTAACTTCGAAGTTTGCGTATCCTAATAAAATTTCAGTTATTAAAATTGGGGAAAGTCTAAGTCGGCCAAACAGACCAGATTTAACATTGAAATCAATGCGGAAATTAATTGTGATCTGTCTCCGAAAGGAGGCATAGCCCAGACGCTATAATAAAAGTTAATATTCATTCTTCTGCCTTATCGCCGTACTAAACGTTGCGCACCTACCGCGATATAAAGCACAAAACTGAGTTCTTTATTTTATTGGAACTTTATTAGTAATCCATTAGTTAATTATATAACAGAGACAAGACAATAATAAGTGGTCATTCGCCATTAATGATGGTGATTATAATTAAGCTTAATTTAAACTAAAGGTCCAATATTCCACAATGAAAAAAATTGTTTTACTAAATACAGTATTGGTCCACGAATTATTAAAATTAATCAGTTATATGACTGTCCGATTACAGTTCTTTCATTTCAGACTCCCATTATAATATCTTGATTCTAATCGCCTTAACGATATTGATTTTGTATATTGCTTGAATTGGTATCTAAAGATAACCGCACAGTCCTTCCATCTTAAAATTTAAACAAGCAAAAATAACCTCCACTCTTTGCAATAAATCATATATTTGTTGGCTGTCTTCTGAGTTGTTTCTTTAAAGTATAAACTCCGAAACGGAACTAAGATGATCGCCACAGATCAGAGTGTTTCTGGGCGTAACATCTAGTGCCCGAGCGTTTGTTTTTTGGATATGTTTCATAAATGTTCCACTAACAGAGTATTTTGTTATTCGTTTGTGATATTGGTCAGCGATGTACGTATCTCCATTGCTTGTTACCGAAATACCTGATGGGTTTACCAATGGGAACCATGAAGATTCTTTGACGAACATCACATCTCCATTCAGGGTTATTCCCCAAATCTTTTGAACAATAGAATCAGAATATAGAAGTAGCCGTGACACTGGATTAAACGCTAGCCATGCTGAACTCTGAACATTCAACTTATGCGAGAAAATATTCGTTAACTTTGACAACTGACTCCATGAACGATTATATATTTGTATTCCATCAGCACAGGAAATGGCTATTTTGTCCTCAAACGAAAGTACATCAAAACCACAAACGTCATCGAACTGTATCACGTGGACAACCTTTAAAGAATTACCATCTCTGTTTAAAATGTAAGCCTTTTTCTGTTCAGGACTACCAATCACGACCTGTTCTCCAACCCGGGCTAATCCTTTGATTTTAAAACTAGGGTTGAAGACACCAAGATTGGTCCCATTTAAATGTTGATAGAGAACGATATTGTTTTCTTGTATTGTCGCTAAATAAGTGTAATTATCCCAGGCCACTATATCGTCTATGGTACAAAATCTTTTCTGAAAAGCTCTACAAATATCATTCTTGGAGATTCTCGGGGTGGTTGGTTTTCGACGACGATTCTGTTCCACCAAATGACTATAACTTCTTCGTCTTGCACCCCTGGGACGCGTGTTTGGTATCACCTCTGTCAAATTGTAGTGCTTCAATAACCGAAATATAGTCTGCGATCTAACACTGTTGAAATTGTCATCCAGTCTTTGTTGTAATTTCTTTTGAACTTCTAAGCTCTTCCGTATATTTTGTACTCGCTGTTTCAGAAATTCTATCTGTTGGTTAATACTTCTGACTGTTTCTGATTCCTCATCTCCCTGATCTCCTGTGATAGACAGAACACTACCAAACGCCTCTTCACATGTGGTAATGTAATTGTTTACTGAAATTAGTTCTTCCTTTGTACTATTATCGATTTCTGGTATGCATGGACAGCTTTCGTTTCGCGAAACCGTATTCATTTTCGATTTGGTATTTGATAACTTGAGAGTAGCTGACCGTATTCTGGGGAATATGTGACCACGAAGACGTTGAACGATGTCCTGATCTGCATAGCAGCATTTATAGATGGCAAAAAACAAAATAATTCTTAAAACGTACATCTTGGGTGTCCAAAACAGAATAACAGTCTAGCATTATTTCAACGTCTATTAAACAGAAACGGATTTTGAATTTGAAACAAAAGAAGGTTTATCTTATTCGTTTCAAGAATTAATTAGATCAAATTACTGTAATACTGTAATATGATTAAGTTTTTAATTATATCCAATTAGATGTTTAGTAAATTCAAAATGAATTAATTACAATGTAATTATAAGTGGAAGATAAGCTCTGTATATTCGCAACATTGTCAAATTTATAAAAACGGGGACATGCCACAGGTTCAAAAAGAATATTATAACTGTGTTTTGTTGTGTTGTAGCCAATTATTGAGAGTGGGTATGGTAAACATATATTGGCACCCTGGTTCAAATTGCTGTACCATATCTCCGTCAAGGCAGTCGCGAGACCATTTGACGCCTGAAATTAGCTGATAAACACAAAAACATATTATGGAACACAATTACTATTTTAATTAAAGCGACGTTTCATTCGCTTGAAAACGTTGAGAGAATCCTCAACGAAACGTCGCTTTAATTTAAATAGTATGTTTTCCATAATATGTTTTTGTGTTTATTACGTATGTCAATTGCTAAATGCTACTCAAAGAAGATGAAATTAGCTGAGTCAATTGTATTATGAACACTTTAGGTATACCAACGTCTTGTCATCACTCGGCAAACCTCGGCAAATTCCGGATCCCACATCTAGCCTCGGCTGTATGACAGTAAGTGATATGTACCTACGCCTATACAATGGCGATGCGGCGCCGGTTTACTTATTAGGAAAACTTGCCGCTTTTAGAAAGAAGTTCTCAAAATTGCGTCATTCGAAGGGTGTGTAGAATTTTCAGTTCAAACTTGTCCTTGTCTGAGGAAGATCGGATAAACTTGAAAGAAAAACAGCTTCAAACTTTGAAAACTTTGTAAGATAAAATATTCTTCAAAGGTGTCATCATGGGAAACGCCGTTGGTAGTCCGGAAACTTGAAAGTAGTGCTTATGGTGGACTTCATCATAAAGCCGAGACTAGATGTAGGGTTCTGGAATCTGCTGAGGTCTGCCGAATGGTCTTATCATTCAACCAACACTACTTATGGAAACGGCAAATGACATAATACATTTCAGTCTGTAAAAACGGCCCACCTCTCCTTGTTTAATCACATGATACGATTGTGGGGAATCTCATAATAATTTTTTAAAATATCCAGTCTGATCTTTGATTTTGCGGTCGCTAGGCTTGTAAGTATTACGAATCTTCTTATGGCTCGGGGGTTGGGGGGTTGGGATGGCCTAGTGGTCTAGAGTGCCGCGCTTCGACCTCTAGCTGGCCGGTCACCTCTGACTTGCGGCTGTGGTTTCGAGCCCTGTTGTGAGCGTATGTGGCATGGAGATAGAGGCGCCTTCTCAACCTCGTGGGTTTCCTCCGGGCACTCCGGTTTCCTCCCACTGCTAAAGACCCCTACGCGCAAGCGAATTGTTGAAATAAAATTAAACCATATGTTAGTCCCGAAATGACCTAGTTTGTGTTGAGTGGATGTTAAACCCCATTTCTCTCTCTCTCTCTGGTGGGTTGGAATGGCCCAGTGGTCTAGAGTGTCGCGCTTCGACCTCTAGCTGACCGGTCACCTCTGGCTTGCGGCTGCGGTTTCAATCCCTGGTGTGAGCATATGTGGCATGGAGATAGGGGCGCCTTCTCAACCTCGTGGGTTTCCTCAGGGAACTCAAGTTTCCTTCCACTGCTAAAGACCCCTACGAACAAGCGAATTATTGAAATAAAATTAAACCATATGTTAGTCCCGAAATGACCTAGTTTGAGTCGAGTGGACGTTAATCCCCATCTCTCTCTCTCTCTCACTCTCTCCCTCTGATGGCTTTTTATAGAGCGAAACCCCTTACTAATATTCGGAATTCAAAACACTAATTAGAATTCGATATTACCCATTTCAATCAATACTGATGCTATCTTACCGTTAAGTTAAAACATGGAATCATAATATTTAAGTGAAAATGAACATTTAAAATCAGTACCTTCATGTTAAGGATCAAAAGATCCCGGTTTTTCGCAAAGGGGGGGGGGGCGAGAGTGCGAGAAAATAGGGCGTGAATGCGAGGATATCGCCCCGATATGGTGTTCGATTTTGGTCACTTATTATTTTCTCCTCGACTTGACGCTCCCTCGACTTTGAAATTCTCGCGTTCTAGGTCACGACTTCTCGGTGGTGTAGGACGGGAAGCCTGTCAAAGGACAATGTATAGTCGTTCGGATGGGATAAAAAACAAGGTGTCCAAAATCAAAATTAAGTGGGAACAACGGTGGTTCAGTGAATAGGACGTTTGCTCTCTAGCTTCACCAAAGTTCACCGGAATTTATCATGTTGTCAGTGCTGTAGGACCGAGGACCTGGCAAGGGACAACGTATATTGGTACTGATGGGATAAAAAAACAAAATGTCCCGTGTCCGGAATCAAAATAAAGTGGGAGCAAAATTGGGTGGGAAGAGGGTGTAAAATGTCTTTCTGTAGAGCAATCATTTTGTCGGAAGTGAGATTTCCCCATAGTCAACTTCAAACCCTCGTAGCTCAAAATCTAAAAGGTCCCCCCCCCCTACAAATTTATGATGATGAGATTGTCAAATCTAGTGCCCAGTGTACCTATAAAGATTTGAAGCAACGGAATGCTGAGCAAAAAGCTACAGCCTGTGATGTTACAGCCATTAAACATTAGTCAATGAGCAAATAATTACTAGTCTGGGTCCATTCTGCTTTATAGAGTTGCCTCCCTCCATTTTAGCGTTGTGCATCTAGTTTAGTACCGGTAGTCATGTTTGCATTCAATAGGCATATGACTTAGGTTTGTTCCTTTGCTATGAAATGTTACAACCCTCATTGCAATAAATAATAACACAATGGCACTTATTGTAATATCAAGCCCTATTGTAATAAAATTTCACTAAACCCCTATTGTAATATTACAGTCTTTTTCTCTTTTATCGTAATTTTCTTACTCTAGTAATCGTAATTGTGAGTTGGTAAAATTCCATTAAGAAAAAGGGAGTTACAGTACAATGGCGGGGTTCTTGTCCCACGGTAGCTTAATATTTAAAAAGGCGACGCATATGAGTTTACCAATGTGAACCGGGAAGATTCTTTAACGAACACCACACGTCCGTTCGGAGTTATTCACGACCTGTTCCCCAACTCGGACTAAAACTTTAAAGCGGGAATTTCATATTTTCTATGAAAGTCAAAACATAATTATTTCTATGTCTTTTGCTCAAAAGGTGGCCAACTCACTATTATACGATCATGGACATTATTTCACAGAAATAAAAATCAGTGACACAGGAAATACCTCCCTTGTTTTTCCATACACCCCCATGGAATGGTTATCTTCAATTTGATGTTGAAAAAGATATTTTGCCAATTTCTCAACTGGCAATAGTGAATTATAGGATTAATGGGATTATTCTTTAACAAGGTTAGACTGTTTATAGATACAATCTATTTTAGGGCTTTATTTTAATACATTTTAAAAATGTAACTTATGTAAATGTAAATATGAAATTGCAACTTTAAAAACTGGTGCCAAAGCCACCAAGTTTGATCTCATTAAAATATTGATAGAGAACGGTATTGTTTTCTTGCATTGCCGCTAAATAACTGTAATTATCCCAGGCCACTACATCGTATATGTTACAAATTCTTTCCTGAAAACCTCTACTAGTAAGTGCAGGGGGACTGCACCACACACAATTCTACACAAAAACAAATATACAGACAATACATCATACTCAGAGACCACAAACAAAAACAATTCAAAAAGAGTGAATGGATCCGGGGACTAGCCGTAAGCGTCCACTGCGCTGTACACAAATGTCGTTTTTGGATTTCTCGAGGTGATTGGTTTTCGACGACAATTCCATTCGAAGTTCCATTGGACATGTCTAATATTCCTTTAGAAAACTCAACGAGCGGCGGGAAGGCGAAACTTTGTTAAAATAGCGACGCAAACATTTCCACCCCATAGCTTATTATGTTGAAAACGGCGACACACAGCGTGGTCGCAATGGAGCGCCGTCATTTTGATAAATTCCCATATTGTCATCTTATTAACTGATGTGGAATCTCAAGATCAAAAGGTTTCCTGCTATGCTTGTCGGACACGTATCTTGATCATTTTATATTAGGTGATATGTAATAGTTTAACTGGCAAACCCGAATTAACCCTGAAATAACAACGCATTCAAGGCCTATGTAAATATCAATGTAGTAATATCCGTTTTAACTTCCTACACAGCAATATAACATTAGTTATTAGACCTGAACTGTGATGGGTGGTTTCTGATGTGTTGTATAACAGTATAAAGAGTGGTAATATCGTTTATAGGAAGTGCCGGTAAGTGTTACAATTTTATATACATTGTTATATATAAAATATCAAGAAATTCCATAGATGTACTTCTCTTGAAGAGCAAATAAATGACTTAAATAGAAATCCTTTTGAAAATATATAGAAACCACTTTAAATTAAATTGGCCTTAAATTAATGTGAACGCTTTGTTTCTGGTCTGATTAAATTAAGGTCCAATCCATGTAACTCCTATTTAATAGATTAAACATTGATATTTGAGCCTACATGAAAGAGATCTGATACGGTCTAAATCATCATTCACTAAACATTTGAAACACAGTTCTTTGAAATATATAATAAACAATCATGACACATCGAGAATTAAACTATAAATGACTGCTTCTACGTTTAGATTCTAAAGCAATAGTTCCTTTAGTAGAGAGTTTGGCTATTCACCAATTCTTAATCCGTCCATTGTTATACTTCAATGCATATTCTAAATTATATCTGACGTAATAGCCATTGGCTGGATTAATACGCCTCTCCTACAATCGGACTAGAGGGTTCTGTAGCCGATTGGCATTGGATTGTAAAGAGTTCAACTCTGTTTTTATAGGAACAATATGTCACTCGTGCCAGTGTCTTAATTACAGAAGAAATAATTAGGTAAATAAAATAGATTTAAAATATATTAATGGTGTCAAAGATATGTTTATCAAAATGGGAAATGTAAATTAGGCTTTTAACATATGGACTCATGACATATGTCGGCCATGTTAAAGTTCCAATTTCACATTTTCTAAGAAAGTCAAAACATAATTATTTCTATGTCTTTTGCTCAAAAGGTTGTCAACTCACTATTATACGGTCCTGGGCAAAATTTTTTGGGCATTATAAAGGGTGACACAGGGTGATTGAGGAAATAGTTACTCAATTACCTCCCTTGTTTTCCCATTCCTCTCCATGGACGGCCATCTTCAAACGTTTGAATTTGAAGTTGAAAATGATATTTTTGCCAATTTCTCAACTGGCAGTACTGAATTATAGGATTAATAGGATTATTCTTTAACAAGGTAGGACTGTTTATAGGTTCAATCTATTTTTGGGCTTTATTTTAATACATTTTAAAAATATAACTTAAGAAAATGCTATTGGAGCTTTAATTTAAATCTGTTCGATTTGAATATTTTTTAAATGAATGTTTTTAAACTAAAAGTACATTTAATTGTATATGCATAACCTTTATACGTGTAATTAACGTTTATTCTGGTATGCTGGGTCTTTACCATTATATAATTCTAACGCAAGTTATAGACTTCTATCAGCACTTATTTTTTTGTTAAATCTGTGACACGTTTATAAGCCTTCTGCTGCATAGCGTCAACGGGTGTGAAAGTCCACATAACTTATGGATTAGTGACCTATTTAGCCATACTTCTCTTGAACAAATGCCCGTTCACTGCTGATTTTTAGAGTTTGTGATTCGAACCATTAAATATCCCACTTCTATTTTCTCTGATCCAGGTTTATACTGGCTACGAGAACGTAGGTAAAAACGTCCAGTTTCTTTATTAGTGTACCTTTTCGGCGTGATTTCCACTTGTCAGTGATGCAGAAGGAGGGCCTGACAAGGACAGCTGCCTAGTCGTTCGGATGGGACGAAAAACCGAGGTCCTGTGTACAAATTGGAGTGTACATAAACCATCCCTATGCAGTTGGAATTCGATATAAGAGTAGGCCGTAGCGCCGCTGCCCGGGCAAAATTTCCCTCATAGCACGCTGTATGGCTTATGCACCTCTTCCATTAGCCCAGGTTAGTTGCAAAAGAGCAGGACGTTAAACCCCATTTCATTTCATTGCATTTATTAGTGCACGTAATACTATAAATAACATAATCAGTCGGCAAATAATAACATGGAGACCATACCTGCATTACATACATACAGGTGTCGATGCTATGCAGATGTAATTTTAGAATACCGTATTATAAAGATGACACAACCCGTGTTTCGACATCACGGAACTATGCTTTCATTTTATGTTGTATAAACGAACAATATTTAGACATTCTGAACTACGCTTTTCTTTTCGGTTGTATACACAGACACGTAATTTTAAAGGAATAAATATCAAGATAGCGAAGTGCATATTTATTTTGTATTCAGAACATATACAAAACATAAAAAAATAATTGTAGTTGAACTCAATTAGAGAGAATGGAGGCTTAATTTCGTTACTTCCTGGCTTTTTAGCGACCAAATTCTTGCCTCTATCAATCTCAACTAAAACGGTAGGACGGGCAAATATTGACTATGTCTACTCTTCTTCAATTATTCTATTTATCGAGTTTTATTTTACATGCAGACTAGTGGAAATTAATGCCGAACTAGTGTCTGGCAGTAAGCTACTTGCCCAGGGCTAGTGTATTCAATTTTTAACGCCCCCGATTGCGTCATAGGAGGAGAGGGAAAGCAAGCTGTACGAAATGGTTTTAACATAAACTTATAAGAGTCGATAGGGATATTATACACATCATTCCAAATCTACTTCAAAACTGGTTTTGCGCGTGAATATATTGTTTAGTTGAATGCAACCCGTTTCATGTTTCAATTGCTTTCTGTAGATAGCTTGGGCGTTCCGTTCTATTTCAGCTGAAAATAGATTTGAATCACTTCAATCATATTTAATAAATTTGTGATTACATTTGCGATAGTGATACACATATCAATGGTTTTCCTTTTTTGCAACCAGTGTTATTTTTTTTTTGTTGTTCATACAGTATTGTAGCACAAATTAGAAATTTCCTCGATTCTGATTGGTCGAAAAGTGTGGTCGAATGGACAATAAACCCCCTCTGAATTATCAAGGCGAATTACTGCGTATAAATATTCCAGTGTACTTCTTTTCATTTTTGTGCTCCATGATCTTCCTCAACTCAAATCTTTATTGGCAAATATCTTCAAGAAATTCTGCACATATGACTATCACACCATTTTCAAACATCATCTTTTATGAAAACACATTTCTGAAATACATAAAACAGTAGAAAATCAGTCCATATATTAATTAAACCCGTTTTCAGGTATCTAAATATATTCGTAACTAGGCTGTCACAGTATGGACAAATTTATTTTCTTTTTTGGTAGGATATAGCTTCACTCACCAATCAATTTTTACTTAATCAGGTGGATTTTTTTATTAAATCACGGTTTGATCAAAGTCTGGCTAACATGATCTACCTAATAATAAGTCATTAGTCACAAGAAACCGCTTAAAAATACAATGAGGGGTCGAAAATAGCAGCTGAATATCTAAACATGCCAAAATTGACATTTGTTGACAACACGTCAGAATAGTATACATAGCAACCACTTGAAATCTTAGGCTAGCCACCACTGTCATACGGTATTTTTGAGGATGTAAGTACGAAATGCAATTGTTTGAACACGAACAAGCTGCTGGGTTGTGATAAAAGTCTGCAAATAAAATAATAAAGAATGAAAACTTGGCGCTATTGCACTTTCGCACCTCTACCAGTTCCCGTTGTCGTAGAGACTTGAAATTTTCAGGGGATGTCAAGGGGGACTAGCGATGACCTCACGCCAAACTTCAACCGAATCGATCAATAACTTTTCATTTTACCGACCTTTTACGTTCTGCTTCACAGATAATCTTATCCGTTCGATGCCATTTTCTTTGTTGACTATTTAGACTCGAATAACAAGACACTCAGACGAACGCCGACACTCTGCGCTACACGCCTAGCGATGCAGTTCATAATAATAATAATAATTTTGGTATATTTTAATTTTTGCGCTAAGCCACCATTTTCTGTAAATGACTATTTTGCGTTGACCATTTGGATTGTCGTTTACGTGTGAATAACGTTGTGACCTTGATGCTGACCCTGACTTTAAATTTTCCATTGAGCTCGGGGCCTTTGCGTTTATGCTTGCTGCCCCCATACTTCTTGCTGTATTATCCAATTCAATATTCGAGGTGAAAGAAGAGACGATGTCCTTCAAAACGGTAACAGGGTCATTGTCGTAGGTCAAGGTCATGCTACAGAAAACTGAAACTTTTCAAAGTGAGTTTTTGGTCACTTGACCTTGGGGCACGACCTTCACCAAATACTATATTTTGAAGTTCACAATCTGGACTTGAACCACCGACCTTGACCTTGGTCCTGTCGCACACCGCTTGATCAGAAAACGGTCAAACGCAGAGGGTCCGTGACGAAAAGGAAGTCAATGGGCGTGGTCAATGTAGATGATCGTGGTGACCTGCACCAGTCAAGGCTAACCATCCGTGACCTTGACTTTGACCTTGAGTCCAAACTTCCCGTCGATCTTGGGGCCTTTCCGTTTATGCTTTCCATGACCCTATTTCTCGCTGTATTATCAAGTTCATTGTTCGAGGTGAAAGCAGAGACGATGAGCTTCAAAAAGGGTAATTAGGTCAAAGCTGTGGGTCAAGGTCGTGTTACAGTAAACTGAACTGAAACTTTTCAAAGTCACTTTTTGGACATTTGACCTTGACTTACGACCTTTACCCAGCAACCTTTTCAAAAGCCACAATCTTGGCTTGAACCACCGACCTTGACCTTGGTCCTGTCGCACACCGCTTGATCAGAAAACGGTCAAACGCAGAGGGTCCGTGACGAAAAGGAAGTCAATGGGCGTGGTCAATGTAGACGGTCGTGGTGACTTGCACTAGTCAAGTCTAACCATCCGTGATCCTTGACTTTGACCTTGAGTGCAAACTTCCCGTCGATCTCGGGGCCTTTCCGTTTATGCTTGCCATGACCCTATTTCTCGCTGTATTATCAAGTTCATTGTTCGAGGTGAAAGCAGAGACGATGACCTTTAAAAAAGGTAATTAGGACAAAGCTGTGGGTCAAGGTCGTGTTACAGTAAACTGAACTGAAACTTTTCAAAGTCAGTTTTTGGACATTTGACCTTGACTTACGACCTTTACCCAGTAACCTTTTTCAAAGGCCACAATCTTGGCTTGAACCACCGACCTTGACCTTGGTCCTGTCGCACACCGCTTGATCAGAAAACGATCAAACACTGAGGGTCCGTGTCGGAAAGGAAGTCAATGGGTGTGGTCAATGTGAAAGGTGCCTGTGACCTCCACAGGCGGGAAAAAATTGGAACAGGCCACGATATTTTTATTAGATGACTGTGACATGCCGGAGCCTTTGTGTTTAAAAGCATTAAGATCATAGGAATGTTATTGGAAAAATGTTATAGGCCAAGAAATATCATCGATTTTCCGCTAAAGTAAAACTGTAGAGAATTACCTGTCTTATCCCTAATATGTTAAACAGGAGTTACTTCCCTTAGACCTAAACCTAAAATGTTAAACAAAGAAAATGGCGTCGACCAAATAAGACTATCTGCGAGCTGAACGTAAAAGGTCGGTAAAATGACAAGTTATTGATCGATTCAGCTGACATCCTGAACACCCCCTGACCACGGGAACGGGAACTGGTAGAGGTGCGAAAGTGCAATAGCGCCGAAAAGTTACATGAAACTCACGAAGCGAAGAAACCTTTGTTGCCAAGAGTTACCCCTCTTTTAGTCTCGGATAGCAGGCCGGAATTATTTCTATCACGCTAACACCCGTCTCTTAAAATGCCACAGTAAGACTAATTTCCCGTTCTTTTAAAAAAATCTTCAAACGTTAAAAAAAATTTATATCGATATCCGAATAACATTTTCTTTCATAATTCATTTACTAGACACTCGAGAATCCAGAATTTTAAATTTGAAGGAAAGCCAGGACGGCCTAAATCTGTGTTGAGAATATTTTGAAAAATGAACGCAAGCACGTGGGCAAATAACGGCTTTTTGAAATAGTTGTAAAAATGTTTCCTAAATAGTTCCTAAGAAAATCCCTAAATATTTGAGCTACAATATCGATAAACACGTTCCTGTTACGTATTTAGAGGGGGTTTATTGTCCATTTAACCATGCTTGAATCATTAGAACACGAGACGCGATAGCTTCTGTGTTGTTTTGTAGGGTATGTTTTTGTTTGTGAATAACAAATGTCACCCCAACAGAACATCAATATTGATTTAAATGCTCCAATATTGAATTCTAATTAGGGTCAAATTTAAAATTCCATGTGATGTGGCAATCTGACAATGTTTTGTATTAACAAAATTGTGTCTATAGACATGGCCCATTTTGTGGTTTTTTTTAATTTACAATTTCTGTAAGTAAGACATCCCACTGGTCATTGGTGCTGTAACAGTTCAAACAAATATTGAAAAGAAAGATCTTAAAATTTTCAGTCAAAATACTTTAACAACTGAGAGAAGTTTTTACAGGCCATACTCCCAGTTCATATACTCGATTTTCAGTTACCATTGTCAGTCATATTGGCAAGCTCAGGATGGCAGCTTTAGAAATTTCTTAAGTATTTATCCTTTATCGGTTTCTTTTTTATCCAGTGCGTGTCGCGTTCGAATTGTGGATAATTTACTGCAGTATTCTCTACGCCCCTAAACCACAGGCGCATGAAACATCAAACTATGACTAGGTATCTCTTTAAGGCAAATAACTCGTCTGAAACCGATTCTCTTTCAGTAGATATAATAATACCACAGTGAGAAATGAAATGAAATAATTGGGATCTACGTTCACTAGTCTAGATTCTATCAACCGGTGACAATACTCAATATAGTCCGGGAGCTAGGTAGGTTTTATTCAACATGGAAGGTTTGTGATGCTGGTGGTGTATGGCTGGGGTTAGGAGACCACAGAAAAATAATTCTTAAGTTGCGCCAGTGGTGGGTGTGGAAGGAGAAGCCACCCATAGTATCCCCCCAAATTGGTTTATTCTACATGGAAGGTGCACGTTCCATTTCAATGGAATTTGATAGAGGAATGTGAATTGATTTAGGAAATATAACCTAAGAATGGGATTTTTGGTGGAAAGGACACTTAAGAAGAGGTCAAAGGTCACTTATTAGCAATTTTTCTCCAAATTATATTTCCTATCTCGTGATCTATTCCAGGGATACGTGGATAATTTTTAAAACGTCATCGTAACGGTTAACTGAATCCAGAGTAGGGATCTTTGATCTCAATTATTTAATTCATATCCGTTTTGGTATTATTTTTTTCTACTGAAAATTGGAATCAGCCAAGTTATTTGATAACATCGCTTGCGAACATATACGTAACATACTTTAGGCATATACTTAGTTATGACTTAATGTTACTTTTGAAATATTTTTCACGTTAATACTCAAGCATAGTTAACAGTTTTTAAAAGGCCAATATAGCATTTGATATGCAATTTTGTGGTTGTCCCACGGAACCATTAAGATTCGTGTCACAGATCGGAGTTAACCATGTCTAATACTTGTGCGCTAGATAGAAAAAAAGTGTTGCAGTTTATAAACGCGTTTGTACAGTTACATTATGTAATATTGAAACATAGATTAATAGACGTTGTATGCCTATTTTAGCATTTTATTTGCGTCCCAAAGGAATATTATTCTACGTAGACCGTGTAAAACACTCGGATCTTTTCTTACAAATAATACGTATTATGTGATTAGATTCATGTCAGCCTAATCCAAATTGTTACTAAATGAAATGAGAATGGCATGTATTTCTTTTTTTCAGATTGGATTATCTACCAACGATCCAATATGGTCACACGATTTTCTTCTGTTCTATTTCTCTATGCCATGACTATACCAGGGTTGTGCGCTACGTTTAATTCTGGTGATATAGAAGAAGGCTACGAGGATTCAGTAAACCAAGAAGAACACGTGGGATCACAGGAGTACAGGCACAACAAACATTGGACATCCTGTGGTCGCAAAAGTATGTGCCACTGTCGTGAGAAATATGCCCGTTGTTTAAACCATGGTCATGACTTAGATTATATCCCTAGTTTCAAAAGGACAATAGATAAACTAAACTTTACAGGTAATTACCTTCCAGAAATAAACAATAACACATTTGAAAATATAACCAAGTTCGGGATGAAATATCTTGGTATAGAATCGTGTTCACTTCAATCATGTTCATCAAATGCTTTCACAAAATTAGATCGTCTGGACAAGTTGATAATTAGTCATGAAAACATATCAATATCTGAACTGATGAAGTGTCTATCCAGTGTTACTAAGGGTTTATTTTCCCTCGGCTTGAGAAATTTAAACCTTAACCCCATTCCCCTGGATTTCTTTAGCCCAATGCAAGACTCGAAAATGCTCAAACTCAATATGGACGACACGAATATGGGAGTATACAACCAGAGAGTATTCAAGCCCTTGAAACACCTACGCGATATTTTTGTGTCACGGTCAAATATTCACACCATCAATCTTGAGTATTCTCCCAAAATAGAATGGCTCTCTTTGATTGATAATAAAATAGTCGAATTCCCCAAATTTTGTGTTATGGGAACTTCGCTGTTTCCAAAACTCTCTGCTCTGATTTTAGACCATAACTTTATAAGACACATAAATCGTGGGCAGCTCAATTGTCTAACATCCCTCACTAATTTGTCCATGACGGATAACCCAATAGTGTCCTTCGGAAGTAATTTGTTCTCAGACCTCCCGGTTATTCAGTACCTATTCTTTGAGTACAACTCTGCCCACGCTATCGAAGTTCAGCAATATGCCTTCAACAGTTCTTCGTTACGACAGCTATATTTCAGCAACAATAAAGTACTGTTTGATGGTAATCATTTAAGTTTGAATGCCTTCAAGTACTGCGAGCAACTGCAAACTCTGTTTGTTTCTACAAATATTTTAACTTCCACCACTGATGAAATGTTCGATGATCTATTTAGTACATTGAAAAACTTAAAAACACTATCTCTCGGCAACACCAGGATTGCGTTTGTTCCTCGGGTTATTTCTAATCACATGAAGGACTTGGAGACGTTGTATCTCGATAATAACCATATAACGGGGTTTCAAGATGGTGTCTTCAGCAGTCTACGGTCATTGAAAAAGTTAGATCTGAGCAGTAATCGGATATCCGTCATCAATCAGAATTCTTTCTCCCGAGAATGGATGAATACTTTACAATGGATAGATCTGTCAAATAATCCGTATGCCTGTTCCTGTGAATTACTTTGGTTCATCAACTTTTTAAAGAGCGAAAAGCTACCAAAACCGTTTAAGAATGACAAATACTACACATGTAATTCACCTAAGGAATTAATGGGCAAACAGATTGTAAAATCACCTATTTCGGGACATAAATGTTCTTTCTCAAGGTTGGTGCTAATTAGTATGACCTATTTTTCAGTAGCATTGATTCTGTTGCTATTGACAGTATCTGGTATTTATCGTTTCCGATGGCGATTACGATACATGTTTTATATGGCACGATTCCATCATAAACGCTACCAGAATCGTTTGAACGGTCATCAACAATACCAACATGATATTTATCTGAGCTGCGAAGATAATGATTTTGATTTTATTTTGGATGCTATCGTACCTAAATTAGAAAGGGATATGGGTTTACGACTTTACATTCCACACCGTGATGGACAGGGAAACAAAATTGATAGCATAATTACGAACATGGATGCAAGCCGTAAAGTTATTCTGTGTTTGTCTGATAATTATGCTCGGGATAGTTACTGTGAGTTTGAAGCAAGTTTAGCCTATGATAAGTATATTACAGAACGACGAGATTTAATGATTGTATTAGTTCTGAAAGAGCTTGGTGCCCTCAATGTAACGAAAACGTTTCATAAGATACTAAATGTTGACAATTACATCAAGTGGGGCTGGGACGATGAAGGCATTGAATTATTCTGGTTAAAACTTACCCAGTCAGTCAGAAACTTGGATGATATGATTCCATAGACTTTTTGTAACATGTGAAGTTTTAATGTGGGCGTATTATGCCATCACCACTGTCCCTGTATGGCGGTATATTAGTGCCAAAATTCTAACATGCTTTCGTCTAATTTCTTACTTCTATTCATGTAATTTCTAACCTCCATTCATGTAACTTCTAACTTCTATTCATGTAATTTCTAAATTAAGACAATGTATAATTCAACTTCTTTATTTGTTCAGTGTAAATATCAATTCTATTTCATCTTATTTCTAATATTGGGGCGAAAAATGTCTACTTCATTGTGGTGTTACATGTTAAGCATGAACGGCAAACAAATTTAGAATTTTGATACATCTACCTAGCAACCATCATTATGACATCGTTTGGTGTCGCCACCGTGTGCTCAGTTTGGGAATTGAGCACCTGATCGGGACCATTCTATTGATACAAACGACTCCCTCTTCGTCAGATTGAGTGGCTTGCCTGAGTGTTAAAATTGAAAACAACATCGGGAGATAGAGATGGGAACATGGGGTTTAACATCAAGTCGACACCAACCAGGTCATTTCGGTATTAACACCGTTCAATTGTATTTCACTAATTCGCTTGCGCGTAGGAGTGTTTAGCAGTGGGAGGAAACCGGAGGACCCGGAGAAAACCTACGAGGTTGGAAAGGCGGCTCTGCTCCATGTCACGTAAAAACGGGAAATCGAAACCACGCCAGTTTATTCAATGACAGACCTTATGTTACAGCGTGCACGTGCTAACCATTCGGCCATCCTACCCTCTAAACAACATTGAAAGTGATATAAATGTATGGTTTGCAAACATTATTTCGAATACCGTGGCTAAGTGGGTAAGACGCAGGCTCGCTAGGCTGTGGGTCGGGAGTTCGATCCCTGCATTGGTCGAAAAAAGTTCATCCAGATTTTCTGGCGTGGTTCCCCCTTATTAGTGTCTTGTCGTTCCGATGGGATGAAAACCCGAGGTTCCATGTACATGTTGGCGTGCACGTAGAAGATCCCGTGACCGTTAGACTTCGATATAAGTCCACGTCGTAGATCCGCTCTCCGGGCAATATTTCCCTAAAGCACACTGTATGGCGTATGTCCGTCTCCATTAGCCCGGTTCGGAACAAAACAGTAGGGCGTTAAACCCTCTTTCATTTCATTTCATTTTCTATTTCAAATATAAGCTAAACGGGATTTGGAGAATTTTATTTTATTTTTTTTTTACGGTTGAGCCTATAATTAATATCTATATGCAGTTGGTCTATATTAACACAGGGTATAAATGTTATGGATAGGCCTACACAGATACTGAGTTTAATACTAAGTGACCCCTCTCTCTCTCTCTCTCTCTCTCTCTCAGCACTCCTTCCAACCTTCAACCAAACGAAGAATGGGTCGTTTATACCAATTATGGTCCCGATCAGGTGCGCAATCATCCAATTGAGCACACAGTGGCGACACCAAACGATGTCATAATGATGGTTGCTAGGTAGAAGTATCAAAATTCTAAATTTGTTTGCCGTCCATGCTTAACATGTAATACCACAATGAAGTAGACATTTTTCGCCTTAATAATAGAAATAAGATGGAATAGAATTGATATATACACTGAACAAATAAAGAAGTTGAATTATACATTGTCATAAATTAGAAATTACGTGAATGGAAGTTAGAAGTTGCATGAATGGAGGTTAGAAGTTACATGAATGGAGGTTAGAAATTAGACGATAGCATGTTAGAATTTTGGCACTAATATACCGCCATATCCCTGTGGGCACTCTACATGTTGTAATTTGAAATATAGGTCTATATCATGGATTATGGCCCCTGTTCGTACGAAAAAAAACACGATTTTAGCTTGTGGACACTCTTAGGTTCACAATATTCATCTGATTTTGATCAAACCAGAAATTCATGTTTATATCGATATTAGCGCATATCAGATAGTAACTTCTTGCATTACGGTCCCTAATTGTACAAAAGTCGTGGTTTTAGCTTGTGGTCCCCCTAGAGGTCGCTATTTTATCCGATTTAACAAACCATGTGACTATATCACCGATACACCCTAATGATTGTTGAGTTGGAATTTTACGGCAATCGGACCAAAACTGTTGGACAAACCGGCCGCCCTTCGTACGCAAATAGTCTAAAACAAATATGGCATATCATGGTTGTGGACACAATTGTAATCTAATTTTGATGATACTTGTAATTTATGTTTATATCACCAAGATCTTGGTTCCTTTCGATTATTGTGCATAGCCGAACGTAACTTTCTTGATTATGGTCCCTGATTATTTGAAAGATCGTATATTTTCCTTGTGGACCTGATAGAAGTCAAAATTGGTATTCAATTTTTAAAAAAGCCTTCACATATATCAGTTACGCGTCAATGAAGGTTGAGTTTGAATTTCGTAAAAATCTGACCACAGCCAGCAGGCTAAAAAAGTGTAAAAATTTGTACACTCTATAAGATTTTGATGAAACTTGAAATGAATGTATGTTTATTATTCAAAGGCTGTATTTTTTTTGATATTTGCGAATATCGGACTGTAACTTCCTGGATTGTCTAGAGGTCACTATGTTGAATTCAAATTTCGGGAAAATCAAGACGAAACTGCACGACAAAATGGCTGCTCTTTGTACGCAGATTAGGTAAAAGTATGTAATACAAAGAATGTGGACCCCCTAGAGGTCGCAATATTGTTATCCGATTTTGCTGAAACTTAAAATATATCTTTATATCCCAAAGATCCCCGCACCTATCGATATTTGCGCATTTCAGACCATAACTTCCAGGAATATGGCCCCTGATTGTACGAAAATCGCATTTGTTTTTAGCTTGTTCTCTATCCATCGCTTGCAAAATGTGGGTGTATATTGTTCTATAATTGAAATTAAAGATGGCAAAATAAAACTACATTTTTATGCTAACGTTTTCACCGCGATAGCGGTTATCCAGGCATTTATTAAGCAATAATTCAAAGAACAATGTTATATACATCTTATTATTATTGTACACTCTAAAGGCGTCCCCTATGATTTACATTATTGTAACTATATTTAACCAAACTAAGGCGTTCTATGTATTTACTGTAAATATCTTTAAAATATAAAAAAAACATATTATTGTAATGGCCCTATAATATACTAAAAATAAACCCCATGCTAATATCACTATAAATATCTTTATTAAACACGCATTCGTTTTGATATTATTGTTAGTAACGAATGGGGTAACTTAGCCAATAATATCAACAAAACTTATCTCCCTGAACCGGCGTAGGCCTGTCTTCGTTAGCCCGCAGTCGGCGAAGGGCGTTAACCCTATTCCATTTCATCGAACTCCAATACAGATGTTACCGTTAAAGGTCCTACCAGGGACGAACATCCACTAAGTTACATCCGAATATCGGCATAATACGGGATCTTTGGAGGGGAGAACCCGAATTGGACTTTTTACTTTATTTGATTTTATTCTTCATCCATATATATATACATCCATTCCTAATAATAGTCATGTTACAATATCCAATTCAAATGTATTAACTGTAAAATGGAGAATCACATTTTTAACATTAGTTTATATTACATGTACTTCATGTATATCTAATTCCCAGTACTTATAACATCTATAAAGTGTGTTATTATTCATCAGATTGTGTTTTTTTTGTAAATGAATAAAATGTTTTGCGTGGCTGGGTAAGGGATTGAATGTTTAAACCTGTGTAAAGCGGCTATGCGTATATGCTCGTTATTTGTTCGAAGGTTTCTCCCATTTCTTTAACATATTGTGCATCGTGACCTTGCTACCGACGGAAGCATAAATTGTGATTGTATCTATGTGCTACTGTTATGTTTCTTCTTTTGATATTCTCTTTGTCGCGTCGTTTTTCATACTAAAGTGTCTAGACCAAATATCTGCGTTGTTCCGTTCGGGGGAGTGTTACCTTTTGGCAGACACCCTGCCCTAATCAACCGAACAGGATTATCGTGTATGTTAGCGGAAAGGGTTTCGGTATATAAACCTGTATTTCAACTTTCGACCACATAGGATCAAAATGTGAACAGACATTTGTTACGGAGTGAGAGAGTTCAAGTTAGTCATACGCTGCCCTATCATCATCCTCGGTTACCCAGTGTACTCATTCCATTCTACTCCACTATACCGTGGGTTAATCCATAAGGTTTCCACGATTTCAAACTATCTGAATGTAGTAAGAGTGTACGAACCAATCAAAAAACAGTTTACAAACCAGTCTTACGTAGACTCTTTAGCGTCATTTTTTTACGTCATAGAACTACATTGTTTACAAACGATGTGGCGGCTTGTTTGATCGATTATGAGAAAATTTGTAAAAGATTTAATATAAAAGAATTGACATGCACACAAAAAGATGGCAGGGAAAGTTCTGCCATGAAATTCTTAAATGACACTGATTTTTCTACTACGCGGTAGGTATTTTTCCCAAATGACATATTTGTAAAGTGTGCAAGAACGGACTAAGGTAGCCATGTTTTTGGGGTATTCTTTGTTTGAACACGATGAGAGTTACTTCCCTTCGACTATTACCTTTCCAAGTAACGCTTGGACGATAAAAATATCACAATCCGCCAGGACAGATAATTTGAAATCGTGGAAATCCTATGGATTAACCCAGGGTATAGTGGGTAACCGACGATGACCTATTATTGACCATGCTTGTAGTATAAAATCTATCAATGACAGCTGATTCATTGTGTAGTTCTTTCTTCAATATATTTAATATCAATAATATATGTATCCGCATACTTTAATTAACTTTATACGACGTCTAAGTTTAGTATAAATTAGCTGAGGTTGTTGAGACAAATGAGTGGAGCTTGGAAGCTCACCTGTATATAGTTTAAGCACCCGTATTGCTGTTATAGTTATGCAGATGTGTTGTATTCTGTTCCGAAGTAAATGAACCATATATTTATGAAACTGGTCTCTGTAATCACTAACATAGTGTTACACATTCGGGCGGAAATAATACATCACACAAAATTGCGTGCGTATCAGAATTAATGTATATCAGTTTATACACACTCATACTACATTAAAGTTCCAATAGCATTTTTTAAAGTTATATTTTTAAAATTTATTGAAATAAAGCCCAAAAATAGATTGAACCTATAAACAGTCCTACCTTGTTAAAGAATAATCCTATTAATCCTATAATTCATTATTGCCAATTGAGAAATTGGCAAAAATATCATTTTCAACTTCAAATTCAAACGTTTGAAGATGGTCGTCCATGGAGAAGAATGGGAAAACAAGGGAGGTAATTGAGTAACTTTTTCCTCAATCAACCAGTGTCACCCTTTCTAATGCCCCCAAAATTTTGTCCATGATCGTATAATAGTGAGTTGACAACCTTTTGAGCAAAAAACATAGAAATAATTATATTTTGACTTTCTTAGAAAAAGTGAAATTGGAACTTAAAGATGCACTTTTCGACAAATTTTCTTCCCTTATTGGAGATTCACCTCTACATGAACAGATCATCGCAATAATTTCATACGATTGTTACATTTAATGTATATTTCTTACATGGGTTGATTTGTCTTGGACACAATAATTTCCTTATACCCTAGAGATTGCCCTGGTTATTAAATTACAAAATATCACGAGAAAGGAACCTTGTCAGAAACAGCAATTTCCTTAAACAATTGAGACTGTCCTGGTTTTTTAATTTCGTACAACTATGTGTGAGGATCCTACTTGGAAGTTATATTCAGTTCTATGAAGTCGCTGAAACGGGAAATGTGTAAGTGGGTGATGACTGGTTGTTCGTACTTCTTGATCTTACTACAATTTGTAAACCTACATATACGAATGATAACGAGTGCATTTGTTTTATATAAAACGGTTGTCATGCCCATTTTCCTCGAATGGACTGAGAACAACCACAATAGATATGTCACCAAATTTCACAATGTTTTCGTGGAGAGGGGGGGGGGGGTGCTTTAGATCTATAACACAGATTCGCATAATGCAAATTCGCAATAGGGTTTTTCCCTGGCAGACGATAAAAGGAATACCGACAGGCTTCGTGCCCTTAATACATCCCACTAGAGATTCTTTGGCGTAAAGGTCATAGGTGCCCTAGCAAAAACATCTGCAGTCCAATGCCCAACTAAATCGAACTCTTCCATATATTTTAAATCTCAAAACGTTGGTATATCTATTGACTCTAAGGCTTCGGTGGGGTATGTGCTAAAATCGAACCCATCCATGACCATACTCAGATAAAACCTATGACCGCTATTGTGTTTTCACAAAATGATGTGAACGAGCTTCTGGGTATAGACGTCGATTTAATGTATTGGTGTATAAAACTTGTTGATCGTGTTATTGGGACTACCTTTCTTCTTCGATATAATATTGACAGGGTTTATTTTCAAAGCCATTATAGAATATTATATCGAAGGCTTGATGAATACAACATTTTATTCTATGACTACATGCAAATACAAGCAAATATCATTGAATACAGCCATTGAATAGCCTATGGTTGTATTCAATGGCTTGAAAACGTACTACTTTTGCCCAGAATGACGACAATTTTTTTGTAAAAAGGAAAGAAAATAGGGCGGAACCTGTCATGAATTTTAACGTTATTGATGATTTTTTTTGATAATCTGAATAGTACAGTGTATTTTGAGATTTGCATGTAGTTATAGAATAAACACAGAACTCAATGACCATTGAATACCGCTCGGGTTATTCAATGGTTCACTCGAGTGTATCCCGGCCGCAGGGATACACTCTCTTGAACTATTGAATAATCCGAGCGGTATTCAATGGTCATTGAGTTCTATCTATTTATTACATAGTTCTAGCATAAACAACCGAGATATACATGGGATTAACGATTTTATCAGCTTTAAAATCTGTTTCTTTGTAATGTGTATCACTATCACCCTGGCCCCAAGTTCACAAAGCATTCTCAGACTTAAGTTGAGAATTTACTCAACTTTAAATCACTGTTTATAAGAAATATCTTTGATCCAGAAACACAAAACTTTGCATACAGTTTCTTATTGGGGTATTTAATATATTAAACCAAAAAAGTTTTATATAGGTCTATATTTTAGTTACAATAAGGCGAACAATTTTGAGTAAATTCTCAACTTAAGTCTGAGAATGTTTTGTGAACTCGGGGCCTGGTTTCATTCGTACCCAAAATAGTTTTAGAAAATAGACCACGGCAATCCCAAGTATTTTGATGACAAGGTCCATTCATTTTATTTTCACGTTTTAAAATTCCTCTCAAAGTTTCGAAAATAAATTAGATTTTGATGTCATCATTTAAAATTATTGAATCATTTTCTGAAGGTAATATAGCAGAAAAAGAACTATGCACATAATCTTTTAACACACACGTATCTATCATCGGTGGGAAAGCTAACTTGTTTCAGTATTGTTAAGTTATCTTTACAAGCAGTTGTCATGCACGATACGCCCACATGTTGCACAATCAGGTACCATAATCCCAGATGTTACGATGCGACATCAAAAGAAACCATTTACCCAAACTCGGTATTACATACTTTAACACTATTTGCGGACAAGAAGTGGCCATTTTGGCGGGCAGTTTCAACCATTACCTAGGCTAGGTGTAACGGCGAACTATTTTAACGGTTTTTTTAAAATCAGTTCAGAATTATGACGCTATATTTTTTTTAAAAAAAATCAAGAGTCATATCCCAGAAAGTTAGGGTTCGATAAGCGGGATTATCGAAAGGAACCGAGATCTTTCGGATAGAAATGGTAAATTCGACGATCCCTAGGGTGTAACGGTGATATATTTAAAAGGTTTTAGAAGGCCCCCAAGCTATAAAAGAGATATAAACCTACATTTCAAGTGTCGTCAAAATCGGATTAAAATTATAGAGTGTCCACGACCAAATAGGAAAGAACACAGCGGCGGACGAACACATTATGCGTCCAGATGAAAATGTTGCAATATGCATAGCTGGTTCGACGTGGAAAGCACAGATGCCAGAAACTCACCACAGCTCTCCCCTGCTACACATTTGATTAGCCTTGTGATCGTCTTTTATTGTAATTCTCTTTTAGCTAGGACCCTTTTCACGTTGCGTATTTTCTTCTTACTGTCCCAGTAGTTGAGCCGTTTATCTACCAGGAACAACAATGCAATAGTTCATTTTATTTTTTATTAAGCACTGGATACATGGGTTACAGGCTCAGGTTACATAGGTCAGGGATCATATATATACATGACTATGTCAACGGACCGATTTGGCAGTAAATCTGTTTCCTTGGCAGAAAGGAAGTATTGTATGGTCCCCCGCTTTAAGAAATGCTATAAATATTGTATCAATAAACCTTACCTTAATAATTGATATCAGTGGTATAATGAATCCTAAATAAATATCGGCGCTCTAGTGAACCCGTGGACTAATGAGCATTCCGTCTACCATAACATTTTTTTTATGGAAGATATTTTGTTAGTGTTGAGATGGTGCTTCAGGCATATGCTGCAACAGTTCCCAGGTTTCATGTGTGGTATCTAATTTGATGCCACCACCATTAAGCTGCACCAATGTTGTCTACAAAGGTTATATTTTTATCCCGATTTTGGTAAAACTGAAAATATATGTTTACACCCGAAAGACATTGGTTTTTTTTTATTAACACAATCCGTTTGCCATTGATTACTGGATATTATGGTAGTGGCATTGGAGCCAGTTGTTGCAAATGCTGTGTAATCGGTTGACCCGCTGGTGTTTGTTCAATATTGAATAAAACCGTTATAAGACATACTCCTCGAAATAATGACTTTTTATGACTTCTGGCGATAAGGCGAAAGTGCCGAAGAAGCGCTGATGGGCACAACTGAGTTCCGTCCTGCTTACGGCACCAATGTCATAACGATTCTCAATTAGGTGCCGCCTTCCGACCATCTTCTTATCAAAGTGTAAGTTCTGACCTTGAAATAAACATCAAATATCAAACAGGTAATAAGTTAAACACATACTAAATATATTTCAACACACAGATCATTGATAAGGTAAATGACGAACGAAGAACTGACGAAATGGTTTGTTTTTCATGTTATTGTACTGGCAGTAAATAACTTGTCCATAGTGTTCAGCCAGTGTTAAGTGAATAAGAACGCCCCTTCAGTAGCACTGGTGCTGGTGGATTAAAATCGTTTCAACCCTCTTCTCCTATGTTCAAATACACACATATAATTCGAATTGAACACCATCAATATGCAGCAGATTTATTAGTACAGGAATTTATTATTGGGAGTATCGATTTATGGTTAATTTAATATATTGTAAATTTTTTCGTCTCAGCTTATGATAATATTATGAGAAATAGTGACATGTTATATTTTTTATATTTTTCCATTCTATGAAAAATGACGAAATGTTATGAATTTTAAAATGTTTTTATATTGTAAGGTCCATGGCCTGTAGGTTCCTGGACGCGATAAATGACGCGATAAATGACACTATTATTATTAGCCCTTGTTATACAATATATGGACTTTGCCAATTTCTTTGTAATTTTACTTAGCTTGGGGTTGTGAACACATACGTGTATATAAACTATATAACGGTTATGATTTAAAATTGTATGATAATCCAATTTCATACTTGCCTGACCTCTCAACAGTCTGTTCCTATTTGTTCTAATTTATATGGCAAACTTGAAAGCCAAACAAATGAAATGAAATGGAGTTTTATGGCACATCAGCTCCAACCGGGCTATATGATATGGTACCTAACATAATATGGTGATTTTGGCGAGACAAATTAAATAAATATCACATAAATATAATTATATACATAAATAAAAACAAGTATCACAGATAATAATGTTATTAAAAATAAATACAACTAAATAGAAGTCCTTTATGTATATAAATATTTAAAAACAAAAATACGGGATATATATATATATATATTTTAAAGTAGATAAAGTACAAGTACTTCTTTGTTTACGGTAGATAATGCATTAAAAAATAGAAAAATACGTCCAGGTAAAAAATTCTCCACTTTACTTCATTCTGACATACATTAAATTATATAAGCTAGCTGTCTGCCCTCTATAGGCGTTTTCAGATATTATAATGTATACAAAATATTGCAAATACGATACATGTATATATACATTCTTAGAACAATAGATTTTCATGAATATATACAATTAAAATTTATAATAAAAGTTTGTCTCTTTTATAAAGTTTAACAATTTTCCATATAGCTCCGGTTGTGCAAACAATTGATGTAATGACTGGCAACGGTAATAGTGTGATCTTATATTCTTGAGATGATTGCACTCAGAAAGCCAAACAACAAAATCATTACACATCAAGACCTTGGAAATTTGAGCGTGAGTAAATGGTGTTGATAAAAATCAGGTTTCCGGTGTAGGACACTTACTAATTATTTCCGCTATACTATTTGTTGCCATTTGGACGTATAGTGTTTCCGCCCCTTCACATATGTTGATGGGCACTAAGCAAGTCACTATTGTTCTCCGATTTTGACGAAACTTGACATGGGTTTATTTATATCGAACAGATCTCAGTTCATTACGAAACAGGCGCGGATCGAACTGTAACTTCCTAGATTACTGCATTGTGGGCGATAAATAGTGATTTTAGTCTGTGGGTCCTCTAGAAGACGCAATTTTTAATTTTATTTACATAACCGTCAACATATCACCGTTACTCCAAAATCGTTGTTGAGTTCGTATTCGTATTTCGGTGAAAATGGGTGATCTCCTTTCTGCAAATAGTGGAAAGGGGTGTTATACGTATTCTAAGGTTGTAGACCATCGAAGGGCCACCGTTGTTGATAGATTTAGTGGAAACTTAAATACGTGTTAAGGATCGGACCAAACGATCTTGGCTGGGTTCGATTTTCGTGTCACGCCCCGCTCCCGTCTGCCTTGTATGAAAAATGCGAAACTTCCATTCCGGAGTATATAGCCCTTGCTTTTGTGAAATATGTAAGGCCACAATGATTGTCTGATAAAAATGAAACTTAAGGCCTTTGAGGATTACGGTGAACACTAGAATTTCCGTGTTAGAATTATGCCCCTTGCCTTTTACGTGAAAAATTTATACACATTTCAGTGGCACTATCTTACTTGAATCTAAAATGGGAGCCGGAATGGGGTCAGATCGCGTGTATCCCGCGCTTATTCGTAAGAGAACATCAAAACCTGCCTATATGCCAATTTTCATCCTTTTGGCGAAACGTAAACGGTTTATACTTAAGCGATCGGACTAGTAAAATTAGCATCCCCAGCTGCATCATTTTTTTTGCACAGGAAGCGTTCGTTGTAACGAATCCTGGATCGCAGATAGGATCCAAGTACAGTAAGTGTTAGCTTCCATAGGCGTGCGAGCCAAGGGGCAGCGGGGTGGGCAGCTGCCCCCTAACTTTCGGGCAAGCTGATTTTTCGGGCAGAGGGGTAAAGTGAGAAAAAAAAAATATTTCATCTACTTGGCAAAATAAAGTACCCGAAATCTAATTTCACGGGCTGAAATAGCAGTAAAACGCGTTTGCGGCCGTCAAATATTCCAAAATTTTCTTGGGAGGTCTATACAAGATCAGCCCCGCTTCGTCGCCTCTCGAAGAAAACCTGAAATTTTTTCGGGCATTTCTAGTTTTGTTTTCCTAACTATCATCGAGCCCTAATAAAACACTAATTTTACTTTTCTTTTAATTCAATACCACGAATTTGTACTGAGTTGACTATGGATTGAAACATTTTGTCTGTAGCCACTTTACTTTGTGCGACATTTTTATTGGCATCGATTAGTATTTGTGAATGCAACAGTCCGATTGGATACTTGGAATTCGGAGTGGGATTTTGGTTACAAAAGGATACTTTTGGAGTTACTTACACGGGCGAGAATAGCAGAAAACGCAGTTGCGGTGGCTAAATTTTCAAAATTTTCTACTGGAAGAATTCGGGTCAGCAGGTAGGCTGTATTGGACCAAATTGAAGATGCCTTATTCATAGGCTGGAATAGAAGGAAAACTCGTTTGCGGCCGCTAATTTTTCAAAATTTTCCGGTCTTCGTGGACTGTAAACGATTGATTGAAATTCGAGTCAGCCAACTTAATTAAGCTATATTAGATCACTTTGAAGTTGCTTTGTTCATGGGCTGAAATAGCAGGAAAACGTGTTTGCAGCTGTCAAATATTCCAAAATTTTCGTCAGGGGTGGGGCTTTGTCTGTAAACCCGAAAAAAGTCCTGTACGCCTATGTCAGCTTCAATTGTACAGGATACAGGCCCGTAGTTAGCCCAAAATTGTTAGGGGGCAAAGGCTTCCGGGGGCGCCGATGGGGCTTCTGGGGGCGCCGATGTACCTACATCACAGAAGGGTTTATAGAGTGCTCTCCATAGGCGTACGGGGGTTCGGGTTAGCCTAGTGGGAAAATTTGACAACCTCAAACGCGTTTTCTTGCTATTCCATTCCCCGAGACAGTAGATGGTCTGATATAGCCTAACTTAGATGGCTAAGTCGAATTCCAATCAATCGTCCATGGAATGAGGTACCCCACACATCATGCCGTTTTTGAAGCCCCATTGAACAAGTTGTAGGCGCCTAGCATTATGTACTATTTGCGGCAAAACATTTTAAGGCACCCCACCATTCATGTCATTATGGGCGCCTCTCCGGGATAAGGCACCCCACAGATCAAGCCGTTTTGGGCACCCAATACATTCGTGGGCGCCTAACTAATCTAAGTAGCATCATATCCTGGGCACCCCTCCTGGATGGGGCACCCCACAAATCAAATCGTTCGACTTTTGAAGATTATCAAGCCGTTTTGGGCTCCCAATTCATTCATGGGCGCCTTACCAATCTCACAAGCAATATATTATGGGTTCCCATCTCGGCATTATGCGCGTCCCTCTGGGATGAGGCACCCCACATAACATGCCGTTTGAATTAAGAAAATCATCACGCCGTTTTGGGCGCTGAACTCATTCGAGGGCGCCTAACAAATCTCACTAGCATTATATTATAGGCGGCCGTGATCTCGGCATTATGGGCGCCCATGACCTCGGCATTATGGGCGCCCCTTTTGACTAAGGCACCCCACAAATCATGCCGTTTTGGGCGCCCCATTGATCTAGTCGTGGGCGCCCAACCAATCTGATTCGTTATTATGCATTATGTGCGGCCCAACAGTATAAGGCGCCCCACCAATCATGTCATTATGGGCGCCTCTCCGGGATAAGGCACCCCATAGATCACGCCGTTTGGGCACCCCTTCTGCTGTGGTGTTAATCGTCTGGGTCATTATGAGGCGCCTCACCATTTAGCTAGCGCCCATAAAACCAAGTGGCATTGGTTAGGCGCCAATATCGTCATGGGCGCCCAACCAATGTCACTCGACTTTATGTGGCGCCCATACTATTATGGAGACGTTGACCGTTGGTCTCGTATTGCGTCATTTGACGCCCTTGAGGGAGCCGATTTTTCCCCAAAGGGATTTAGGGCTCCGAAATTTTCTAGGGGGCAGCTCCCCCTCCCCCCGCTAGCTACGAGCCTGGGATATTGTGACAATCACGGATTTTCTTGAATGACTGTTGGAGTCCCCACGTATCTTTTTATAGACATCATACAATAGTCTGCAGTCAGGTAGCAAGCAGAACAGTAGGACGTTGAACGCCGTTTGATTCCATTTCAGCTTAAGAGCAGATTTGAGATGGATGTGGATGTTCTGGACAAAACTACGTTAGTAGGATGTGGGAATAGGTGGATCAGCCGTCTATGTGGTGTTTGCGTTTTAACTGGCGCAGGGTTCTCAAATAGAACTTATAAAATTAAATGAAATGGGGTTTAACGTCCGATTGGTCTAATGAAGACATGGAATTTATTATGAAATATCCAGTACATCCTCGTGCATCATACATGAAAATTGGTTTGCTTGTTTTTAAGAGTTTAACAATGATGAAATATTCTCAAGATCCAGTCTAGTTTCTGAAAAAAAACCTAAGGGGGTTAACGTGTACACTAGTCAAACGCTACGAATATGAAAACATGGTTGTGTTTAGTGGATATGGATGACAGAAAGGTCATTTAGTATAATTTATGTTCTATAAAAGTAAACCAAGCTTTTTTTCTATTACGTATTTTGAAATAAACACTTTCAAACGTATGTGCTGAGATTTACGGCCCTATCAAAGGATAAGTATATGGATTAGTGTAGGTAGTAGGATATCTAAAGTCGATACAGTCAGTCCATTATACAAACTACCTGTAAAATCTCTCTCACAGACCTCGCGGTTAAGGGGAAATAACTCTACAAAACACGTGTGGTCTAAGTCCAGTTATCATCCCCCCATTTACTCTAATGTTAAATTCAAGCCATTCTTTGGCCTTTATGACATTTCTTTGAAAATTCAGATAATTTTAAACATGCATTATACTAGAGCCAAAATCTGCATATGTGATTGTAGATCTTTCTTTGGGCTTGTCATTTTATCCAAATGATTAATTGGTCATTAAAATAGCATTATGCAAGAGAAAAATCTGCTTATTACAGGTCTTTCTTTAGGCCTGAGATGTTATCTAAATAATCAATTGGACATTAATTAACATATCCAGACCATAATAAACTCTTAAAGTCAACGCTAGCCTTCGATGTTGGCGGATTGAATTCCTATATGCCGCTTAATGGCCGTTGATAATTAAATCAATCAAGTGGATAATCGAGACTATGCTGTTTATATTAATGATTTGAGTAATGATGACCGAAGCTATGTGAATATTTCAAACGCTTTTTTCTCGGCTAATAGTGGACCAATTTGACTGAAAATTTCAGCAAATTACCTTTACACTATCTAGTTTTAGTGAGAACTACCATCTCTTTATCTTATCTCCCATAATGTAACTTATTCAGACCACAATAAATCCAAGATGTCACCGTTATCCTGTGATTTGAATACATTTTGTAACGGATAATTTTAGGTAAAAATGGATCATCGAGACTTTGTTAGTTATGCCGACCGAGACTAGCCTCAAATTGAATGTCTAATATCTCGGTTCAGAGTCAAGCAATTTAACTGAAATTTTCAGCATACTCCTTTTAGATTAGCTATATTTTCACTATTATAATAAACTTGTCTGGAACACAATAAACCCTAGATGTCATCGTTATCCTGTGATATTTACTGGATTTGAATACATTTTGTAACAGATAATTTTAGATAAAAATGGATCATCGAGACTTTGTTAGTAATGACGACTGAGACTAGCCTAAATTTGAATGACTAAATATCTCGGTTCAGAGTCAAGCAATTTCACTGAAATTTTCAGCATACTGTTTAGATTTTTTACTATTATAGCGACGACTGTCGGCCCTTTATCTTATCTCCCACACAACCATTTACAATCATATGATAAATACATTTCATGTGGACTTAAAATGCCTTGCTCTTGATAACCACGAAGACTACAACAAGTGATAAACACATTTTCATATGGACTTACTATGCCTTTGCTCACGCCCGTCTGGTCGTAGAATTGTTATGTAAATCATCGGAAGAAGTTGGAATTCCATTTTCCGTGGGAGTCTCTGACGGCCAACCCTAGAATTCCAGCAATGAAATTTCTTAAGCTCTGTTAGTTACACCATTGGACTCATTCAAAACATTCGCCTAATTAACATCTACACTAAATTTAACAATTCTACCTCAAATAGCGGTTGAGTTCGAATTAAGTGAATATCGGACCGAAACCGCCTGACAAAATGTCCGTTCCTTGTACGCAAATAGTGTAAAAGTCTGTAATACTGTAAGTTTTTGAACCCACTATAAGTCACAACATCTTGCCTGGCAAGCCAGAACAGCAGTGGGGTGCATAGAGAGGGCGATGCGAACTAGGCAATGTCTAGGGCTACAATGAGAGCGTTATAAGCAGACCAAGAACGTACTGTAGGTGTAAGCTACCCCTGTCTTGAATTAACGCCATTATTTGCTGTCGAGAAAGCCGGTCAGGAAATTTAGCGTCACAACCGCCCCATATTGAAGAACACAAATTTAATGTAGTGTCTTATTACAATTCGTATTGCATGGAATTGATGTTAAAGCCATTATTTTGTACGTTATATGGGTCCCCACCGACCACCACCAATTACCTACGAGCGTTTTCGTCCTCTTTTTTTCCATGTCGACTGTTTTGATGAATATTCATGATTTTGAGGATAAAGGGTGTTACATGCTTATCATGTGTGCTGCTTCACAGACCTCCATAGTGAACCCCAGTCAGGCTCATGGGAAAGATGATGCTTCATTTGTGTTAGACAGCAATTAACCAAATGAAAATGGAATAATCAGCGATGAACTGGGGGTATATCAATAAATGATTTCAGGTTAAAGGTCGCCTTTAACACAAAAATATTTCCAAAACATTCGACCATAACAGCAACAATTATTTCAAAAGAACAATCTGGGATGGATTTTCAAAAATTTTATAAGGCAATATAATATATAGTTAGGGGACATATGACTTACACTTGATAGAAGCTCGTATTAAATTGTGACCAAACATGACATTATATATTGACGAGATTCACACATTTAACACAATTTTGAAGTGGCTGCAAAACCCAAATGTTTGTCCTTCGTTTGCAACTTAACGGTATTTCACCTTTCATATCGTTTGCCAAAATCGAATTACACACTGTACTTTGTTATATTCCGTCAGTTTTTAATATTATCTTGACAAGGGATGTTTTGTATAAAATCACAACTTTTAATTCCTTCATTATAATAGAGACCAACTGGACAGGTGTATTCAGATTTGTAGGTGAATGTGGTCTGTGCAGCCTCATCAAAGTAACCTAAACAAACAAAATACTTATTTGGAGGACAGCCTGAACTGTAATCCGCGTATATTCCATGAATTAAGTCCTGGGGACACAGAGCGTTTCTAACATCACATGGTATTTTTGTGTACGAGTCACAAGAGTCAATACCATCATTGTAAAACATTCCCGTGTTACAAGTCTTCTTGGTGAGAACACCGTTGTTACACTGTAAATATTTATTGGTGGGACAACCCCCGGTGTAGTTCGGATAAAAAGCCTCTGATAACGAGCCGGGACACACAAAAATATTATTCAGCTGGTTTTGTTTCTCTTGTACTGGAAAAAAGGGAATACAATAAATATATAGGTTATATTTCAAGAAATTTAATTGAGGAACTACACTAGATGAAAGTCAGAAGTAATTACAATATTTCAAGAGAAAATAGTGACTGGAAAACTGGCGAGTGGGCATTAGAAGCAAATCTCAAAACTACTTATGCGACAACATCCCCACTTACAATGAACTACCCTGAATTTGAACAAGTCTCTTCCATGTGATAAACCACAAAAGGCTAAACATATTTATTGTAAGTCTTTTGCAAAGACAAAACTCTACTCCCTAAATCATTGGGTGGTCGCTATTTTTAATGGATTGAAACATATTTCCCGTTACTAATTAAAAGGGGATGCCATGCAAGATACGCCAACTTTAGCAAAAGGTGGACAGACAACAAGCTAAAAAAAGCAATCTTGCGTACAGTCAGGGGCCATAATCCAGGAAGTTACGATCCGATACGCGCAAGTTTCGAAATGAACCCATTGAAATCGGATAAAAATTGTAACCTATAGACCGTTCAGCAGTTTCTGCCAGATGTTCACGAATTCGAATTCAATCGCCATTGAGGAAATCCAGTATTTTTCTAGTACTTTTCATATGTACCAATATTGCCATATTTTTATTCGAAATAAAGCACCCGATCAATACTTTTGTGAGAAGGTATTTTTAAATCGGATTAAAATATATATACGTACAAGGAGTGGTCATTTTGTCGGACAGTTTCGGTCAGATTTTTACAGAATTTTAACTTGTAGGATATAAGGGTGATAGAAAAATATATTTTAAGTTTCGCCAAAATGGGATAAAAAATGTGATTTCTAGTGGGACCACATCTCTTGGTATTGCATACTGTTACAACAGTTGTAGACAAGGACCGGCCGTTTTGTCCGACAGTCTCGGCCCGATTTTTACGAAATTCGAACTTAACCATCATTATATGACCCTTTTTTAAAATTGGATAACAGTCGTGACTTCTATAGGGTCCACAAGCTAAAAACGATATTTTGCGAACAGTCAGGGGCCACAATCAAGCAAGTTTCGTTCAAATATAAGATAATATCGAAAGAAACCGAGATCGTTTAGATATAAACATATATTTTCAGCTTCATCAATATTGGGCGGTCATTTTGTGTGACAGTTTCGGTCTGATTTTCACGAAATTCGAACAAAACTGCCATTGTTGTATCGCAGTGATTATTCGAACGGTTCTTCTAAAGCAGATAAACATTGCGACCTCTAGAAAGATCACATGCTATAATCAAGGAATAACGAAATGAACCGAATAATCCAAGTATAATTCAAAATAATTGTGACCTCTCGAGTGTCCGCAAGCTAAAATGCGAACTTTGTACAATTTCGGACCATTATCCACGAAGTTGTGGTCCGATATATGTCAATAATGACAAGAACCGAGATCACTAAAGCGACAGTGGGACTGTTGTCTATGAATGATGTTTTGCAAGATATTTCAGCTGAATATCAACTTATCACGCTACGACCTTATTTAGTCATTTATAATTCCGTTAACCAGTGTAAAACCTAACTGCTCCCAGCCTTTTTTTTCGCGAGAATCGTCAGCTCTTTGTCTAAATCTTATATACTGCATCTTCAATGTCGGGGTCATAAGAAACACAAAGACTAAAACCACGTCTAGAATGATGAAGGCATTACACAATAGAATGGAACATGGGGGAGTAAGACACTTCGACAAAAATGTGCAGCATTATCAAATAAATTCAAAGCATAAGTTCATTTACGGCCCCTCAATTATTATTTGTAACCACCGAATGGTGTTTATTTTAGTGGCATATGTGACAAAGTAATTTATACATAGAACTTTGCTAGATTTGACATTATATTATATTGGACGTTTTCAACTATATACAACTTCTGTTAATGTGTTCAATATGTTACTTACGGGCAACACACGAATGACCTGTGCTCGTTTTGACAAAACGCACGATCTCATTAAATATCTTATTTATTCATATGTTATTTATAACCTACACATGATCTTTCTATGTGTTCAACACTCAGCAGAACTTCGCGACTTTAAAGGAAAGATGCAGTGCAGTTATAGAAACTATAATCTCAATTCGAAATAAGTTAATCTGTCATGTATCATTATTCTTAATGGCCGTATGCTTTATAAAGCCAGAATTAACTGACAGTAAGTCAGACTTGAATAGAGCTCCTTCCGATCTATGTCTATTCTATGTTCTCAATAAAGATCTACCAACTATGCTGATCGTCTGTTATCTGTAGTGTTACATATATTAGTATTTATTCTGGGTATGAGTTACCCATTCGAGTTACGGTTAGTTATTGGCACCGATACCAAAATGTTGGTGACAGACTTAATTCACTGCAGTAATGGGCAACGACATGTTGAAAAAGGACGAAAACTGTTTCCCAGTGATTTCATTAATTTGAATAACGTTAATTGGTCATAATTTATTAGTTATATAAAGATGCATTATGCCAGAGTTAAATCAGTTTTCTTCGGGTCTTTTTGCTGGCTTCAAATATATCAATTATTATTTAAATATTCATTCACACGGCAAACCCATATAATCAACTCTTTGTGAGCTCCAGTGCATAATTCGTCCGTTTTATATTATATTAAAACACTTATATTATATTAAAAATTATCACTTATTTCAAATTTGATTGACATGTCGATGGAACTATTTTTACATATTGCTACTTGATACATTATATATCATACCTTCTTTTTCACATTGTATAAATGCCTGCCATGTACATCTTTTTAATATTGGGTCGAAACCAGTTCCTAGGTAACACCATCCTTGTCTAAACGGCTTTCCAAGGAAACAAAATAAATAGGTGTTACATGATACTCCACGTATCAGAGTAAAGTCACGGTAATTTTCACAAAGAGTAATGGCCCCAACTTCAATAGTTCCTAGTGAAATCACAACTGAAATTTAAATAAAATTAAGATAATAAAAACTATTTGGAATAATTAGTTAAAACGAAACAAATAGGATTTTATTTGAAACAAATGTTCTCAATTTTCTGCAGCTTTCACATCGAGGTTACCGTTCATAGTTTCATAGGTTAATTTCTGTTTCCGAGATCCGGGACCGATTATCAGTAACAAATGGGGGGTTGGGATGGCCTAGTTGTCTAGAGTGCAGCGCTTCAACCTCTAGCTGGCCGGTCACCTCTAGCTTGCGGCTGTGGTTTCGATCCCTGGTGTGAACTTATGTGGCATGGAGATAGGAGCGCCTTCTCAACCTCGTGGGTTTCCTCTGGGCACTACGGTTTCCTCCCACTGCTAAAGACCTCTTCGCACAAGCGAATTACTGAAATAAAATTGAAACCATATGTTAGTCCCAAAATGACCTAGTTTGTGTCGAGTTGACGTTTCACTCTCTCTCTCATCTTCAGAACACCTGATATCACTTTCCTCTTATGGTAATTCATATTTTGATTCCTGGTTTAGTCGGCTGAACACGGATTTAAAATTAATGCACACATATCCACTTTTAATCAAAAGCTAGAAAACACATTGTTAAAGAGTTTTGTACTTACCCGATTTACATATATACATAATGTAGATTAAAATATACGTATTACAAATACCCATATAAAACATCGCACATATTAAATATTATAAATCCCCACTAGCGCCTTAAATATTTCTTCTAGTTGCAACCCTTTCCCTTCTGGGATCCTTTAGCTGATTTTGTTTTTATTTAAAAAAAAACTATTGTGTGCTTCGAAATAAAAAAAAGTTCATAGTGATCGTCTACCTAATATGTAGTCGCTACTTCCCAGACGGTTGTCTTTGGAATCGTGTATATGATGCAACCTAATTTCTTAATATTATGGGACATGCTACCGAGAATTGTTTACCGTAATTTCGAAACCTAATTTTTCGCTCAATTATTCTACTTCATGGCTAAATAATGATGAAGTTAAATATGCTATCAAAACAGAAAATTACCTTTGGTTATTTCCATCTAGAGCTTTAGAGCTTTCCAGTCATTTAAATATTTTCAAAAATTAATAAATAATATTTTTTTTCCAACCACATTCTAGTCTAGTGTCACTGTTGCATTACATGCCTGACCAACTGCGGACATTAAAAGCATTGACAATTGTTAAAATGGGGTTGGCTAAATTCTCAGAACATTACTAATAAATATTTATGCCTTTTCTAGTGAAAATATCTGGGGGGTTTTAGCCAATGATACTGTAGTTGTTTTTACTTATCCTATTTACGTTTTTGCCTGTAGATGGCGATGGTCAAATACAAAATAGGCTATATCGCTTTTTTGTTAATCTACAAACCTAAACATTTTTAAAGAAAGCAGCAAGATATCTATTTATCGATAACAATAATAAAAATCAAGCTAAGGTTCAACAGATGGAGACCCCGGCTCTTTTTCTTAATTCATATCAGAGGCGTGTCCTTTTAATTTATCGGCCGAACTTAGTAAATGTACTTGTTTCGTGTAGCCAATAGCAATGAGACAGTCAATATACTTATTTCATGGCGGTGACTTTTGTCATTTGGAACAAAAAATAACGTAAATCTAATTATGTACACTTTTTAAAATTATATATGTATATCCATCGAAAGGTCATCTCTCATTTCTATTTTGTAATGTAAGACTTGATAATGGCGACTTCTGTATTGACACAAAGCGTTACTAGTACTCTTGGATAAATTTGCCTTGTGTTTGAAAGGTTTGCCGGAGTTCGACTAGATAATGGTAAAGTAAATAGACATAAGTATTAATCGCCAACATTTTACAAGTTTACCTTCGTCGTTTATAAGACCTAATGATTTTTGGAACGTGACACAAACAATGCTTGACGGTTTACTAATTACAGCGCACATGCTAAATATGGTGGCGTATGGAAATCAGTAACATTCGGCAATAGTCTCCTTTAGATGGTCTGACATATTACATGATGACCACGCCTATGGCGTAATAGGCTCGAGTCGAATCCCGCAGTCCACTTTAATTATATGAAGTGGCATATATTTTAGCTGAGAGTATGTTACAGAATGTAAAATATAATATAAGTTGAATTAATTGACAGTTGACCATTCATTACACGTTTTATGGTTTATTTCTCATTTCGTTATTATATCTCCTATTGTTACACGTTCCCGTTGTGGCCCCTTATAAGTGCAAATGGTTTCAATTGTCCAATATCACCAAATACTAACTGAATACTATCACATAAACTACCTCAATATACGCCAAATTCTGCGAATTAATTTACTTTTTATATAATAGTCGTATAATGCCACTTTTTCACAACAACAAGGTAGTTTCTGGTGGTATTGGTATTTGGTAGTATTTGGGTAAATTGTCCCGTTGTTTCCAGTGTAGTACAGAACAGGAATAAATTGACAGCTAGAAGTAGGCGAATAGTGGCCTTATTGCAACAATCAAGAGAAAATGTCCCGCGTATCAAACTGCACTATGTCATCATTAGCCCGGTCGGAGTAGAGCGCTATACCGAATTTAATTGCCTACCGTAAAACAACGCTCCATAATTATTATCACTGAGGTGACAGTTCACAAAGTACCGTTAAATTCTTAAAGATTTAAAGTGATGTTCGCCATATCATTTAGTATAGTAGAGATCAGTTTCCAGTCGATCGATAAAGCCAAATAATTTAACACTTAATCGTGGCAACCAAAATAAAACACGATCTTCCTACTTATGAATAAATGGAATAGGGTTACCCTTTCTACCTTCCTCATGAAATCACATCTTATAACACATTCATAACGTTTCTGATATTTTCCAAACGGGTGAAGTCAAAAGTTGATATTAAATAATTTTACAAGAGTCTGCAAACACCTCAAGTGTTAATCCAAAACACATTAATTTCAAACGTGGCCTCGATGATATGGTGATATATTTCTAATTTCTAAAGAATTGGCCCCATGAAATCTGGAGATTTAATATGTTTTGTATAGAACATGTGAGGCTTAATTTTCAATAGTCATTTGCGATAAATAGCAACTTTATCAACAAAACTCGCTAACAGTATACAGTTTACGTTGGACCTCGATAAATTGCTTATCCCTAGTTATAGTGTTATTGAGACCCATGCCCCTATATTTGGGGAACATAAATGTTTGGTTCACTTTTAATTAAAAGCTAAGTGAATGTAATAAATCTAGTTGATGCCAAAACAGTAAGTAAAGTCCGTCTCACATGTGTGCGTTACTATTGTACTCGATTCCCATAATTATTCACTAAACACAAATTAATGAAAATGACCACAGGTTTCTATTTTGAAATTTAACATATTTTCTGAAATGTAATATTTTTGCTAACCTGTACGTTACATTAAAGATACACTATTTAAGCGTTTAATAAAGAGTTGATCATTCTTGCTATCATTCAAAAATAGATAAAAAAGAAAATATTGAAAATTTCAGCCAAATTACTTCATTCTGAGCCAAGTTAGCACTGTTTATTGTTTTGACAAGATATGTGCACAGTGGTAACTAACGCACTGACATAGCCTCGCTTTCCAATCTTTAGATTAAATATTTAAACGGCGAACCATTCTAATCGAGATAAAGAAAGACTTACAATAGCCAGATTTACCTGTTGGATAATGCATGTTTAAAGGGACAATCCCGATAAGAACAGAGTCTCAAAAATGAAAGTCCGAGTATTTGTGAAATTTATGGACCAAAATATAGTGGCATGGTGTATTTACCTTGTCTCAAAATTTCACCTCAAAATATTGAGTCGTTTGGGCGTGTACGTCAACACTGCTTATCCGGACACGTAACCCTTTTAGGATTTCGGGTCAATTTTTTCATTGGGTGACCTGATAATCGATTAACGTTTCTTGAGAGGTCTATACAGTGAATGACCCATGCACTGTACTTGATAACAAAAGGTAAATTTCACCTACATATTATTTTTATAGAAAAAAGTCTGTTTTTATCCAAATACTGTATAATACAACGGTCTCCATTTCCAGATGAAGACTGTCAGGTTTAAGTTATTTACAAGCGTATCACAAATATCGTGTTAGTTGGTCGGCCTTAGGTAATGGGTTTTTAGGGATTTTAACACAAAATTAAGCATTTTTATTCCTCCAAAAGTTATCGGGATTGGCCCTTTAAGGGGCTGATTTTACTAAGCACGAAAAGTAACTGTAACCAATGTAACCAAGGGCATAAAATGGAATTCCTAGGTGTCATGTGATTAATTTATACCAGAGGTTTAACCAAAACACGAGTTTCTTAATATTGTGCTTTTGCATACGCCCACATTTTCATGTGGGCATATAAATTGTGGTTCATCTCCAAAAGAGGTTTCTTTCGATATTGGCGTGCATCGGACCGTAACTGGGCGGGTTATGAGCCCTGATATTACGTTTTCAGCCTGTGAACACTCTAAAAAGGTCACAATTTTTTTTAATCTGATTTTGATGAAACTTGAAAAACATGTTTATAACCCAAAGATCTGGGGTCCTTTCCATTGTACGAAAAGTCATGTTTTTAACTTGTGTTCCAACTACATGTAGAGGTCACAATTTTTTGATGGAACTTAAATTGTATGTTCAATAACCAACGATCTCGACTCATGTCGATATTTACGCATATCGGACCGTAACTTCCCGGAATATAGTTCCTTATTGTACGAAAAATAATGCTTTTTCGCCGCATGTCATCCCTTTAGGCTCATAATTTTTACCGCGAATCTCTTGAAAATCGTACCGAAACTGACGGATAAAATGGCTCGCCCCTGTACACAAAATGTAATAGTGTTAACGTGTGTAACTATATCAACATTGTGGGCCTTCCAGAGATCGCAATTTTGATGAAACTTAAACCCGTAACTTCCCGGATAATGACCCTTGATTGTAGGGTAAAATCTTGTGGATCTCTACATGTCAGGGCCTCGCTTCGATTAAAATGGCCTTTGATTATATACTTATTAATTTTCCGATATACACTTACAATATTAAACATGATTAATATAAAACTTGGACCAAACGTATCACACTTACCAAAAATAAAAATTTCCGAAAATGATTCCATGATGTCGAAATATTCGACAATTTCACTTAATTACAAACTATAAAACCTGATAACAGAATGTAGTCTGTAATATATGGTATAGTATTGATCATCTAAATACACATTCGTCATATATTCAAAACTGTAGCATTCGCGGGATGAATAGACGTTTGAAAAGAAACAGAAATTAACCATCAGCTATTTGTGACTCCACCCATTTATATACATATATATTTTTCCAATGGCGATTTGCATGTTTCAAAGTTCAATCCTCTGTCAATATGCTTGCCCATCCACACAAAAAGCTACATGTTCTAAATTTTGTATGAGGGGTATTTTTTTTTTATAGACAGAGTGAACAATATCTTCTAGGTTTACCGCATTCTTAAACGTTCTTACCAAATTACCGTCCAATGTAGTTAATTTAAAAGCACGTATTTCTTAAGCCTCGAAAGTCCACGCGCGTTTATGACTAAAACTTAGTATTTGGCGAAGGTTTGCTTGGTAAAAATATAGTTCGAAAAAAAATTGGTGAATAATGTATTCATCGATCACATAAAATAAGTAACCAATGACTACAGGGTAATGAACTATAATACCACATTTGCATTATTCACTGAAATACCAAGTTTCTCACGGCTTAAAGGAGCTAAATCACTATTAATTGGGACCTACAAATTGACACAATTGGGTCGAAACGAATATAATAATGTATGTAAATTGATCTACATTCAATCGTCTCCGTTTTTACTATAATTTCAAATCAGTTACGTTCCGCGAAATACACAAGAATTCTCAATTGGATGACAATCTCTAGCGTCTGGTTATTCCTGGCTACTTAAATCCAATCTTATGTCCTCAAGATTCATTATTTAGCACAATATTACAGCTGAACTCCGTTTACAAAAATACGGAAATAAATAAAAAAAAGTTAACGCCCCTAATCCGCCATACTTGTTTCCAATTTGTCAAAATAAATATGGCGGACATGGATGCTTATGATCGGGAAAGGTTAGCCGATCTCACTTTCGGTTTGTTTCTTGCCAGACAGCTGTACACATCCGGTCTTATTCTGTGCACATGCTTCGCTGATTGTTCTGTTTTTTCCCCAACAGTATACCAAATGTCGGATCAGGTAAGCCTGTAAAAAAATTATATGAGCTGCGACTGCTACAATATAGCCTAAGCTTTATTCTAAAACAAAGATGCAAAAGGGTGGCTTACCCCAAACTGAAATTTTCTACCAAAACAAATCGCCTACACAAACTATTGTTACATATTATTATTGCCACGTCTTCTTGTGAATATCTTACACATATATGTACATCACCCAAAAAATTATCGCGGCATAATGTCTAGTGTAATTATAACTAATACTATGCAATACACAGATAGTTTAGATTAGATTTTCTCATGTCGCATTGTTCGATGTTGTTCACGAAAACGATCAAAGGACATAACTACCTTTTTTTGGTGGCGGCTCTCATTGGGCTGTGTTGAATTGGAACTATGTTTCTTGTCGCCCGCGCGCTTAGGATCGGGGGGGGGGGGTCTATTTTCGGCCGCATAGCTTTTCAACACAAAAAATTTTGAAGTTTTATTTGAATGTTTCCGACATTTTTAACAATTATTTTAGAAATAAGTTACCCCGTAATGTCTCGTTTATCAATATATACCGGCTAAACAAAAATAAGTGACATTATGTTGGAGTCTGTTGCCGTGTTTAATACAGAGCGATTTAACAGTCGATTTCGTTGGCGGATAGCTGCAATTTACATAAATTTTATGTGCCCATGGCCACTTTGCTCTACTAGATGTATTTCAACTAGTAAAACTTTCAATATAAATCTAAAAACAAGTATTCCACAAGCGAAATTCTCGGCTTTCGCTCGGTGCGGGCATGTTTTTGCATACATAATGAAGTTATTTTAAGAATAAGTTATTTGATTCGTCGGTCGCTAAGGTCAATGGTTGAAGTGTCCAATCAGAAACAAGCAGGTCAGGTTATTAGGCATGCGCACTGAGCTGATGTCCTAGATATTCCTTCTCGTCGGTTTATCGCCAATATTCTTGATAAATAAGTCATTGTTTGTAGACATATTTAAAGACTTTCAAATAAAATGGCTTTAAATTTTTTGTAGATCACTCTATAAGTTTGACAGATAACCATAATTCAATAAAGAATAATAATACCATTACTAAGTTCTGTTGTTTTGAATAACATTTATGTCATTGTATGTCAAAGTTACATGTCGAATATGTGTGAAAGTTACACATGTAAATATACACACAACAAGAAATAAAATAAGCCAATATTGAAATATTGTATAATTTATAAGAAATACATATATGAAAACTCATTTTATTAAAGTAAAATAAATTAATGGAACATATCTGCCTAACAGATCCCAAATCATTTTTATACGCCCACATTTTCATGTGGACGTATTATGTCGTCGCTCCTGTCCGTCCGGACGTCCGTCCGTCCACAATTTGTTTGTGGACTCTCTACAGGTCACAATTCTTATCCGATTTTGACGAAACTTGAAATATAGGTTTATCCCCAAAAGATCTCGGCTGCTTTCGATATTGGCATGTATCGGATCAAAACTTCATGGATTATGGCCCCTGATTGTACGAAAAATCACGTTTTTAGCTTGTGGACCCTATAGAGGTCACAATTTTGAACCGATTTTGATGAAACTTGACATGCATGTTTGCAACCCAAAGATCTTGGTTCCTTTCGATATTTGCGGCTATCGGAATGTAATTTCCTGAATTATGGCCCCTGATTGTCCGAAAAATCACCCTTTTTAGCTTGTGGTCCCTCTGGAGGTCACAATTATTATTCGATTTAAAAAACCGTTTTATTATATCACCGTTACACACTAAGGAAGGTTGAGTTCGAATTTCGGGAAAATCGGACGAAAATTGCCATACAAAATGGCCGCCGTTTGTACGCGAATACTGTTAAAAAATGGTATATCAAGGTTGTGGACCCTGTGGAGGTCACAATTTTGATTCGATTTTGATGAAACTTGAAATTCATGGTTATAACCCAAAGATCTTGCTTCCTTTCGATATTTGCGCATATCGGATCGTAACTTCCTGAATTATGGCCCCTGATTATACGCAAAATCGCCTTTTTTTTTTAGCTTGGAGGTCACAATTATTATTCGATTTAAAAAACCGTTTGTTTATATCACCGTTACACCCTAAGGAAGGTTGAGTTCGAATTTCGGGAAAATCGAACGAAAATTGCCATACAAAATGGCCGCCTTTTGTATGCGAATACTGTTAAAAAATGGTATATCAAGGTTGTGGACCCTGTGGAGGTCACAATTTTGATTCGATTTTGATGACATTTGAAATTCATGGTTATAACCCAAAGATCTTGCTTCCTTTCGATATTTGCGCATATCGGATCGTAACTTCCTGAATTATGGCCCCTGATTATACGCAAAATCGCCTTTTTTTTAGCATGGAGGTTACAATTATTATCCGATTTAAAAAAACGTTTGATTATATTACCGTTACACAGTAAGGAAGGTTGAGTTCGAATTTCGGGAAAATCAGACCAAAATTGCCATACAAAATGGCCGCCGTTTGTACGCGAATACTGTTAAAAAATGGTATATCAAGGTTGTGGACCCTGTAAAGGTCACAATTTTAATTCGATTTTGATGAAACTTGAAATTCATCGTTATAACCCAAAGATCTTGGTTCTTTTCGATATTTGCGCATATCGGATCGTAACTTCCTGAATTATGGCCCCTGGTTATACGCAAAATCCCCCTTTCTTTAGCTTGTGGTCCCTCTGAAGGTCACAATTATTATCCAATTTAAAAAAACGTTTGATTATATCACCGTTACACTGTAAGGAAGGTTGAGTATGAATTTCGGGAAAATCGGGCCAAAATTGACAGACAAAATGGCCGCCGTTTGTACGCGAATACTGTTAAAAAAATGATATATCATGGTTGTGGACCCTGTATAGGTCACAATTTTAATTCGATTTTGATGAGGAAGGTTGAGTTCTAATTTCGTGAAAATCGTACCAAAATTGCCGGACGAAATGGTCGCCGTTTGTACGCGAAGAGTGTAAAAATATGGTATATCATGGTTGTGGACTCTCTACAGGTCACAATTCTTATCCGATTTTGATGAAAAGTCACATTTCTAGGTTGTGTACCGTCACACCATAATCAATGTCAGTTTCGAGTTTCATTAATATCAGACTGGAACTGACCCAACTAAATGGCTGCTCCCAATACAGTATGAAATACAGGACTTAAAGATGTAGGAAAAATCATTTTCGGTATTGCTTGTTCTCTGTCCATCTCTCGAAAATGTGGGCGTATCCTGCCTGGCAGTGCCAGCCTATCTTTTTTTCTACAGTTAACAATTTTAGTCAAAATTATATCTCTGAAAGTTATGGTCAGATTTTATTGAAACTTGGAACCACTTTCTAAACTGACTTTGTGCAATAGGAGATTTTTTTTTTTTTTTGAAATCTGCAAAATAGTTGCTGATGTATTGCACCAAGTAAAACATTTGGTGTTGAATATTGTTTGCCAATTGTTTGTTGAATCAAAAAGTTAATTTAGTAGGGGATATTGGTCAAACCAACTTTTATTTGGATGGCATTCAAGTTTTAAAAAGTATTTCAGACAACTTTTGTATTTTACTTCATTATTTCATTCATTCAGTTTACCATATAGGTTAATACCTGGGAATATGAATTAACTTTGAGCTTTTGGGGGTAGAATAAAATCAAAATGATGGATTGTGTTGGTTTTTATACTTTGTGTTGAAAAATACACTTTGTGTTGTGTTTGCCTCACACCCTCATTGGATTGTCACCAAGGTAGTGACAAGAAACATAGTTTTAATTCAACACAGCCTTGGGGGGAGTCTTTCGCCAGTGCTAAAGTTATTGATATTTATTTTTCTTTTTTACCAAGGCGGAAGAAATTGATATCTATGAATTTCTCACCGACCCTTCGATGTCTTATGATGTCGATAGGCCTAAAGATAGCAATAGTGGCTCTACCGTTGGGCCTTCTACTGTGGAACATCAGACGATGGATGATGATATGACTACTATGAACGACCAGGGTGATTTGAACTGATAATAAGTAAGTTGTGCTTTCAAATAATAAAATAGTAATAATAATAATAAAATAATAAGTTTCAGAAGTGACCTAATAGTTTCCGGAGACAAGATAAAAGAGCTAATAAGTAGAACTCGATGTCCGGAGTGAAATGGAACAATTCAAGAAACATCCATCCAGGAAAGGAAAATAAAGATTTCTGCTGGTGTCATGCATAACTACCACTGTGAGGTAAGCATAAGCACAATATACACTAGCATTTACAAGCTAATCTCTATAAATTATATTTAAAAAAAAAATGATTGTAATTTTCATATTCTCTACTTTACAGAATGGCTATGATAACCACTCGGCTTCTACCGAGTTCTACGCCAGTCAGAGTGTCGCTGCTATATTAGTGCAACTGATGATTCTGCTATCTGGGTTGACATGGGAACCAATATATACAGCATGCTCCTTCATCAGACTGGCTGTTGGTTGCAAGTCACAATTTTACAACAACCAAATGACTTTCAACCGACATATGGAGGGTATTGCAGAATCATTTAGAGGGAAGGGTGTAGTCATAGATGTCGCGATATGATTCACCAGGCATGTTTTCTTCAATTATGATTTATGCATCCACTTGCCACATCAATTAAGGTACCTAACTACACCTTTGCATGCCTATCTATAAAAACAGCATTATCGACACATTATGTAAGAATGAAGTGCTATAGATATGTGTTTCTGTTACAGGATACTGCGGCAACAAAGCAACGGCTGTATTTATGGGAATAGAAAGCAGTAAAATTATTCATATGGAAATAGGCGATTCAAGAGACGTAGCAAGAAAGAGTCCCCGCATGGAGCGATATCTGGCGACCAAAGGCCCAAGATACATTACGAATGGTAGATTCAAACTTGTGGAACTTGTTTCTGATGCAAGTTCAACCATCATAAATATATTAGGTATAACTAAATTACTGCTGATTGTTTTACTTCAACTGAAAAGGTTCCTAAAGCTGGTTGTTGAAGCTTCAGCAATGATTTAGTATTTGACTCAATACTTTACAATCGTGTTTTTCTCCCATTGAGCCAAGAAGATATCTAGTGGAAATTGTAAAGTATATTTTCATAGATTAGAAATTTATGAAAACACACGATATGCTACTTACTGTATAAGTTATCTCTATATGTTTGTGGTTATGGATGCACAAAGATGGAAATTTAAGCATACGAAGGTTTCGCTCTTTTCTATATTAGGCACAATAGAATTCAAACATATACACCACATCTGGTATAAGGCAAAGTCACTTGCAAAACGATTAGCTGAAATAGCAAAGAAAGCATCTAACAGATCATCATACCATGGATACGGCCGATTATCAGTTATTTTTGGTACCGTTGTTCCAAGGCCTAAGTACACACAAATCGATTGGGTTGGCTTGATTTGTGTCCCACCAGAAGATGAAAATCGTTATTCTTACACGTCCTGTAAATTACAGGTGCAGACATGGTACTGTAACTCAAGACACCAGAAGGCAAGATATGGTTAGATGTTTCAAGTCCAGGCAGGCCTGATCAGAATATTCAGTTTACTAAAAATTTAGTTTACATTGCATAATTTTATATTGAATTATCTGTATACATGTATTTATATCCGAAATTATTAGGACAACCGCAAAGTTGCACTACTTTGTTTCACGGTAAATGATAAAAAGGTAAAAGGTATGCCGACACAAACTGATTTCAACACTGGTTTAATAACATTTTAACATTTTAAAGTACTTTTCGTCCGTCTTGGGACTATTCATAAATAATGTCATTGTATAAAGATGGACATTATAGTATATTTATACATATTTACATAGTAACACTGTGGTTTTAATTAGCTATAGTTACCATTGTCTATGGTTACATATCGTTAACTAATACAAAACATGTACACACGTGTGTTAATCTGTAGTATATGGGTTTAATTTGGGAACAATGAATGGAAGATTAAAGAAAATTAATAAATAAATGAGGCTAATTGCCAATTGTTACTTATTGACTATTAAGTCGAGGAATGTATTTTTTAATAAAATGATTTTCCATTGGTGTCATCGACTTTCATTTTATAAAAAGGGAAAATTTGAAATTTTATTTGTAGATGTTATATATTTTTTGCAGACAAATTATCGAGGATAAGATGTTTCTGGGATCTTTGTAATACTACACTCGATGTCGTCAAACATGGGCAATTGAAAACTTTTATTCTTACACACTACTGTCCAAAACGATTATCATTCACCTTGGAATCCTTGGATTCATGTACCCTTAGAAACCAATTAGCCATTATCGACCATAATATGCATACCTCAAGAAAAGCTAGAAAAAAATCAACTGAAGACAATTGTTGGAGGCCAGTTCTCGAGAAAAACTAAACAATGGGTAGCCCTTGAAAAGCTGGAACAAAATATTCATATCCCAGGTAACAAACCGCCTTTGCTTTATTAACAGTCATCGAATGTGTTTGTATAAAAGCATCATAATATTTATAGGAATGGCGAATCTATGATTTTCAAAACGGGAGTTGAAATCACAATTTTTGCTTCTAAAAAGGATGACATTTTTGTTCGAAATAAAATATGTAATTGCTGCGCGAGGACACCCAACCACCATGTATTATATTTACAGATTGCATCCACCAGCTCTAAATGTCCGTGGAATCGAGCTACTGTCGTAGTAAACGAAGCTTAGAACTAGATGAGATTGCACCCAACTTATTGGGTCAAATGCACACCAATTGATCAGAGCTATTTTCAAAAATGAAAAAAAAGAAAACAGGTAAAATTATCTTCTTTAATCCGAATCGGTATTGGCAGAATGATTTCCAGAATACGAACCATGTTCATCTGGTAACTAAGCACGTTTGGCAACACATGTGCATGATGGAACGGGTCGTCGTTGTCCTCGGCCTAATTTACCATATTGCCTCAAAATCAAATTTCTGTAAGCTTATGGTTTCGGAAAATATTGTTACTGAAGTCATATTCTAAATTAGTTTTGAACGACCAGTTGAGAATATCAGCAACTTCAAGAACATCTCTTCTCAAACACACATTAACAAATGTTGGGCTTGATGTCACACATTTATGGTATTGCAACAAATGTTTATTCTTTCATCTTCAAACTGCTTACAGTTACCGCAAATACAAAACTGGTTTTCACTGATATTAGACGAGGATGATGGTCCTGGCATTATGAAATCTTTTACAAACTGGGGAATGGCTTGAATCATTTCTTTCATTTGAGGTTTTTATTTGGTAAATTGTCCACCTTTTCCCGACACAAATAAATAAAAGGGTTCTGATAGTAATATGCATTTAGAGTAGAATATATGATTCAAATGCACTCATTCTACGATTGAAGACATACAGTATTGCAAATGTCGGAATTTGGTATAAAGTAAGTGTTTATTACCTTTTTTGGTGTAGCTTTGTTTCTACAAGTAACAGTTTTGCAATCTGTACAAGGGCAATAAGGCACTTGTAAAAGCTCAAGCAAAGCAAAAATCCAATATTAGGCCCCATCTGATCGGCAAAATGATTTGATGACTTGAATTAACGTCATCTAATAAGTAAAATAGTATATATAACAATAAAAGTAACATAAATAAATTTAGCACTGTCGAACACTCCCCAATGTACTTATGTCCCTCAATAGTTTTCGTGAACAACATAAAATATCGAACATGGCGACGTGTGAAAATCTAATCTAAACTATGTTTATTGCACAGTATTAGTTATAATTACACTGGACATTATGCTGCGATAACTTTGTTGGCGATGTACATAATATTTGCAAGGTAATCACAAGAAGACAATAGTTTATGTAGGTGATTTGGTTTGGTTGAAATTTTCATGTTGGGCATCTTTTGTTTAAGAGCAAAGCTAAAGCTAAATTTCCTTTAGTACGGGTCCAGTCCGTCTCTGTATCCTTATATGCGGTTTTTCAAGCGGAAGAGCTCTCTTTTCAACATGGCACGTGTCTAAGAAAGCGCGAAAATTGGAATTTCCCTACCTACTTTTAGCTTTTTGCCGTGCGGGTTACCAAAACTGTGTTTCCTTATGTGCGTTTACGGACACGGTTCCGCATGCGTTTCCGTACCGAACGCAACATGGTCCGTTTCGAAAAACCGTACCGGACGCCGCATAGAGAACCGTATCCGCACGTAAGAAAACACTCTTACTAATTCTGTGAAAGTGTTTTTTTACGTATACGTAACAGGATCGGATCCGTACTAAAGGAAATGCAGCTTTAGGCTATATTGTAGTAGACGCAGTTCATATAATTATGTACAGCCTTACCTGATCAGACATTTTGCAATCTTCAATAATGAAGGAAGGTTACTTAGAGGCTAGTGAGATCTACCAACTCCATCAGAAAACTATAAAATACAAAATAGAATCACCCGGTCTGCTAAAAAAAGCGACCCAAGATACCTATAAAATCAACTGGTCTGCTCGACAGGCGACCATTTCTAATCCGCAATAAAACACACCCCACTTCAGCTATAATCAACCCTCTTATATAGGCCAACATCACGTGCACACCAAGATTATACAAGAGTTTAGGCGATCCATATAGGTAGTCGAGTCTAGGCAGCCTATCAATGCGGTTGAGTTTGGGAGAGCCAAACCTACCTACCCTGAGCGTTAGAAACTCGTCAAGTTACGAAATCACTACACACCTCCCGTTGTACAGTGGAATGAATAAAAGTTCTGCAGGGGTGGTCCACCACCTGGAGAGTTGATACTCCCGTGACATCACCACATTCGACTCCAGGAACAACCAATTAAACTGCTAAACATAATAAATCTCATTTATTTGCTACATAAAATCTCAGTGACCACCCACCTTAAATACGCACATCTAGTATTAACAATAAATAACTAAACAGGGGTAGTTTACATAAAGGCTTGTGAGATCTACCAATCGCCAACTCCATCAGAACACTATAAAAGAGAGAGAGAGAAATGGGGTTCAACGTCCACTCAACACAAACCAGGTCATTTCGGGACTAACGTATGGTTTAATTTTATTTCAGTAATTCGCTTGCGCGTAGGGGTCTTTAGCAGTGGAAGGAAACCGGAGTGCCCGTAGGAAACCCACGAGGTTGAGAAGGCGCCCCTATCTCCATGCCACGTACGCTCACACCAGGGCTCGAAACCACAGTCGCAAGCCAGGTGACCGGCCAGCTTGAGGTCGAAGCGCGGCACTCTAGTCCACCCTAACCCCCCAGAACACTATAAAATGCAATATAATATCACCCGGTCTGCTAAAGAAGGGACCCAAGATACCCATGAAATCAACTAGCCTGCTCGACAGTCGACCATTTCTTATCTGAAAAAAACCCCACCCCACTTCAGCTAATCAACCCTCTTGTATAGGCCAACGACACGTGCACTCCAAGATTATACAAGAGTTTGGGTGAGCCAAACCTACTCTGAACGTCAGAAACTCGCCAAGTTATCAAATCGCTACAATAATTTGGTATACTGCTGGCAAACAATAGAGCAATCAGTGAAGCGTGTGTACAGCTAACTGAACAAGAAACAAACTGAAAGTGAGATTGGTTATCCATTCCAGGTCATAAGCCTCCATGTCCGCAATATTTATATCACAAATCGGCAACAAGTATGGTGGCTTTAAAATACCAACGCTGGATAATGTTTGATTTTAAATGGGAGAGGGCTTATTGCGTATCAAGAAGTATACACGTAGTCTATAATATTGTTATAGTGTATCTTTGTATATTTTATTACTATTTAATTTTAGACAAAATAGCAATTGACCGATGTCCGAATTGACATGACATCTCACCATTCTTTCAAGTCGTTTAACTATTTGCGTTTATACTGAATGTAACGATATTACGTAATTAAAATTAACACACGTTTTTTTCTGTGTCGAAATATCCGTTTCCTATGTACAATTTAACATTTCTTATCAAATATAATTATTTTAATCCTAAGCTTGTATATATGTTCTATATTCTACTGTAAAATTAGTCTGATGACGTGCTCATCCTTGTTATTGTGACCGTTAGCCAGTTTGGGACACTTTTTTTTTTATTAAAAGTGACAATTTTAACTATTGCTCTGAGTTTTCGTCGTTAGTGTTGGAATAAGCTACACCATAGAAAACAACACTTCGGCAATTGGTGGAGATGGGCATTGTATATTTCTCTTTTATGGTATTGAAAACATTTACAACTTTTGCCATAAGAGTGTCTTCAAGATTTTTCAAAGATCTGAAGGGTCATAACTGTATCAATAATTCCTTCAACACTGTATAAATATAAAAATAAATAAATATTAAACATAAACTCTTGAGCGTCCCAACAATTGTGTACACCTGACCATGGCATTGAACCAATGACAACAAATACAATCACAGCATATAAAAAATATAATAAAACCTAGAGTATACATACACATAACCAGCGGATTGGTTCAATGACAACCATATTTCAATGTCAATGTATTAAAATGAACACAAAATATAAAAATATTAAAACCTACATAACATCAAATACATTTTGTAATTATATACAAATTATATACAGTCATACTGTTTGAATGGCATTTAGTAATTGAACACATTAAAAATAAACACAAATGTTCTATGGATAACAATTGCTATATTTCGATAAAAGCTACGTTTCAACGATGATTCTCTTGTCGTTATCAAGCACAATACTGATGCAGATAGAAGGAATGAAATATATATACTATGTACAATCACAACATTCAATGAAACCATAAATTAGGAAAACAGTGACCCTTGTTCAAAATAATGAAACCATACATAAACATTTAATTGTAATGTTCACATATAGCCTAGTCAATTTAGTGTATAACATGCAACAAATTGCAACACAAGATTTTTTTTCAGAAATCATATCAGTAACCATGTATAAACAACATACTAAAAATATACAAAAATATAATTTGTGGAAAGTGGTGAAATTCATCAAAACATGTTGATCGCGTATACGAGTAAGCTAGTGGCTGAAATGGCTCACCATACACAACAAAGATGACGTCACGACCTCCATCTTGTGACGGCTAGCAGACGAAATTTGTTCCATACGAAAAGTAAAAGAAAAAAAATATATATAGACATGAATGGTAAAACAATTAGTTCATTATATTTCTGGAAAACATATACCTATTATATCAGTTAAACCAAAGTAAATACCAGTTTGAGACTATATGGCCATGTTCTTGTCGACAACACCTTTCGGCCGTTCGTCGTCGTTTGTTGACAAAGTTTCACAAAGTTCCGGCAGTCTTTAGATGATGGTTTCTCCAGTGTAAAATACACATAATAACTATTTTAGTCTAATTATAATTCTAGTTTTGTTGAATGTTTCCAAGAACTATTATTTAACCATAAAACGTAAACAATCTTTAAAAATTAAGGCACTTTATGTACGCAGGTATGCCGATGACAAAAAAAAGTATGGAAGGCCGTTCGGAACAAAAACATCATTACGGTATTATACAATTTGAATTTACAGAAATAAAATTGTCAATTCACGAAGACAATTATTTATGGGCAACTTTATATTTTTACATTGTGGTGATAATCTGAATCGAAATAAAATGTTTTATATTAATAATACATTAGTAGGCCTATTCCTTAAATGGTTACTTTTTTTCCATTTACAGAGATTACCACCAGTCAAGATATTTGTATTATATGCCACAAAGAAACTAATGATGGAAGCGAGACAGTTCGATTAAGAGAAAAGGGAAGCGCTGGTGTGAATAGTGCAAGTAAGGAAAGGGGTGACGACATTCTAACCAAATCAGGTCAGATTGTCCATCAGCATTGTCGACGTACATACGTTAATCCTATCGCCATTAAAGGTCTAAAAAGAAAAAATTCATCCGAACCAACAAAAGAACTCCCGTTACTTCGTTCTGAAAAGCAATTCGACTTTAAACAGGATTGTCTTTTTTGTGGAGCTTCTGTCCTCGAAAAAACTACTAAAAGGAAGACATTTGATGTACATGCTGTTCGAACAATGGAATTCCAGAAAACTGTTGAACAGATATGTAACGAAAGAAATGACGAATGGGCAGTTCAAATAAAAGGTAGAATAGAATTTGCAAGAGACCTTCATGCCGCAGATGCAGTGTATCACAAGGCGTGTAGTAGTAACTTTCGCACAAACAAAGGTATTCCACATATGTTCTCACCATCTAAGATGAATACCGCCGAATTACACATAGGAAGGCCATCTAGCACGTATCATTATTTTCTTGAAGTGACTAAATATCTGGAAGAAAATGATGATGAACAAGTTACAATCGCTCAGTTAGTTGAACGAATGCAGTCTCTTTGTGGAGATGCCGCCTATAGTCCATACTACATGAAAAATAAACTTAAGGAACATTACGGACCATCGATTGTGGTAACTGAAATACATGGAAAATCAAATGTTGTTACATTTCGCCAAAACGCTTCCCAAATACTCCATAACTTGTATAAAGAATCCACCACCCAGAATTCGGAGGAAGAGAACAAAATGTCAATATTAAAAGCAGCAGCAGCTCTTATCAAGAACGACATTCGCTCAATGCCTATCAACAAACAGTGCTACCCAAGCACAGAAGCTATCCTGTCTGCAGAAGATTACATACCACAGAGTCTTGTCTTTCTTTTACGCAATATATTTTCAAAAAAGAACTCGGACCTACAAGTACATTCGATAGGACAGGCCATTGTTCAGGCAGCTCGGCCACGATTGGCAATTGAGCCATTACAGATTGGTCTTGCCGTTCAATTGCATCATATGTTTGGATCACGATTTCTAATTGACACTCTTTGTAGCATGGGTTTTTGTTCCTCATATTCTGAAGTGCAGAAGTTTGAATCATCAGCAGTTGTTGCTAACTATCAAGAACCAACCGAATCACTTGATCAAAACCATTTCCTACAATTTGTGGCGGACAACGTAGATCATATTATTGACACAATTGATGGCAATAATACATTCCATGGCATGGGAATTATTGCATGTACAACCCCAGGAAAACGAAATTCACCAAAAGAAATCCCCAGAATCGAGGTAACTGCAGATGATATAATATCGATTGGTCATATTAATGTGTTTCATTACAATTCTGATCAACGTGGTAATTCGTTTACATCACTAAGATTTAAAAAACTCCAAGAACTTAGAAATTTTAACAAGACATGGAAAATTGATATTCTGATGAAGGCTTTGCGGCCGTTAAAGTCACCAGTACCAGGATGGTCAGGCTTAATGCAGATGGTGTGCACTGGAAACAACCCTGGACTGTCAAATATAACATTTCTTCCAATGATAGATTTAAACCCTAGTGACATGTCATGTGTTTATTCAACTTAAAGTTTGTATAGAAAGTAGCCCATGATCACAACAGAACTCCAGTCATCACATTCGACCAACCTTTATACTGGAAAGCTTTAATGATAACTTTTGGTGAGGAATGCAAAAACGTAATTCTGAGACTAGGTGGTTTCCATACTGAAATGAGCTTTTTAGGGAGTATAGGTCGACTTATGTCCGGGTCTGGTCTGAAGGAACTCTTGGAGTTAATCTATGCGCCTAACGCAGTTACTCACATGATGACTGGTAAAGCTGTTTCACGTGCATTACACTGGTTGATTACAGAAGAAATATTCTGCACAAATCAAACGGAAGATGAAATAGAACGCTCTGAATTTCCACAAACCAATACTGTTTTGACTGAGGCAGACCAATTGTTTGAAAAATTAATGAATAAACAGGAAACAGTAGAAAATGTATTAAATCATGATGTTGTGAAAGTAATTGAGGAGGAATTTATGTTACATAGAAAACGTTGTCATGAATCAAGGACTGCTAACTTATGGTTCTCTTTTTGTGACATGATTTCAATTCTGAAACGATTCCTTATAGGCGAAAGAACCGGTGATTGGGAGCTGCATTTGGCGTCTATTCAAGAAATGCTACCATACTTGGCTGCTGCGGGTCATAATCTTTACACCAAATCGGCTCACGTTTATCTGTCACACATGCATGACATTGAAACAAAGTATCCAGAGGTACATGCTCATTTTATGCAAGGACACCATGTTGTACGTAGGAGTGATAGACTTTGGGCAGGTTTATCAACTGACTTAGCAATAGAGCAAGTACTCATGAGAAGTGTAAAATCTACAGGAGGGTTAACAAGAGGACACGGAATGGGAGAAGCTCAAAGAACACAATGGTTGTTAGCAATGCCAACATGTGCTGAATATAATAATGTCATGCAATATGTAACCGGTGCTGGATATAAATCAAGTGATCAACATGTAGAGTCAACAGGTACCAGAAAAGAAAAAGATCACAGAGACATTTTAATACTTCATGCATTTTTGAAAGATAGAAATCCTTTCACAGAAGATAAATCACTGAGGAATATTGAGACTGGTATGGTTGCCAATGAGGATGCTAACACCGATAAAGCGAAGGAAATTGGAGATAAAATTATAGTTTCTATGAGCGAACAGTCTGTGACTAATTTTTCATTCAAAAAGAAAAACTTTGCAATTACTTTAGATGCCAAAAGACCATCTAACACCATTATTACGCAAACACCACATGTGGATCCCCAGTTAATGTTCCAAAGACTTACAACTGCCGGACAGGAAAATTTAAATGATATGACAGAATTATTCAAGTATGAGCTGTCAAGTTTTCCTTCATCTATGTTTGAATCAAACGGGCTTCTTAGACAAGCAACAAAGTCTACATTAGCAGATGCAATATGGAACTCTGGAAAATGTCACGCAACTGAGCTTCCTACATCAGATATTTCACATGTTATTGATGGTGGATCCCTTCTTCACAGAGTACCCTGGACAAGGGGTCACACATTTTCTGAGCTGTGTTCAAAATATGTCGATCTTGTAAAGACAAATTTTCGTACTCCTACAGCTGTCCTGGATGGGTATAACAACCATTCCATCAAAGATATCACTCATATTAGGCGTAATAAGGGTATTGTATCAAATACAGTGACATTTACTAAAAGTATGCCACTCAGGGTGAAAAAAGAAACTTTCCTGGCAAATGATGCAAACAAACAACGTTTTGTTTTACTTCTTAAAGAAACATTAATTGAAAATGGAATTGAAGCCGTACAAGCGACAGATGACGCAGATTTATTGATAGTGCAGACGGCTGTTGATAAGTCAGATACTAAAGAAGTAGTTGTATTTGGAGAAGACACAGATTTACTTGTTTTGCTTATTCATCATGCAAAACAAAATTTCAAAAGAATATATTTCACATCAGATAAACAAGCTACTACGAAAGCAAACAAAATATGGGATATATCCAAAACAAAATCATTAATTGGTGAAGATCTATGCTACCAGCTCCCATTTATTCATGCCTTAACGGGCTGTGACACAACCAGTAGGTTATTTGGAATAGGTAAACAATTTGCGTTAAAGAAAATCAAGTCTGATCCATATCTTCAGGAACAAGCAAACGTGTTCATGACTGAAAACATGTCAAGACAGGCTATAATTAAAGCTGGAGAAGATGCACTTGTCAGTTTGTATGGTGGAATTCCATTCGAAGGACTTGATTTATGTCGCTGGAGAAAATTTATATCAAAAACAATGTCCGCCAGTCGTGTTGTAAGTGTCCAAGTCCAGTCACTTCCACCCATTTCAAATGCAGCACAATTTCATTCCTTACGTGTGTATCTGCAGTGCCAGTATTGGTTGAACAAGAGTGTTATTGACATGAATCCAACGGCATGGGGTTGGACAACAGTGAATAAAAACTTGCTCCAAATTGAAATGTCACAGCAGCCTGCTCCTGATTTTCTGCTGAAGATAATCCACTGCAACTGTAAATCTGATTGCGATAACAGGAGATGTGGTTGTCGGAAAAATGGTCTTAGTTGCTCTTTTGGGTGTGGAGGATGTAGAGGCATCAACTGTTCCAATTCAACAGCCATCACAGACGAAGATCTTGAAGATGAAAAATGAGCTAAATATGTGAACTGTTATATCGAAAAAGAAAGCATAAGACAATTTTTGAAAATTTATTAAAATGTAACTATTTGACTTATAATGTAAAGGGAGGATGGGTATAATTTAAAACATCCACCAAATAAAAATGTGCTTTTCTCCCAAAAAAATTCATAGATTTTCCACTTTTTCACCGCAAAATACCTTTACCACAAATTATATATTTATTTATCTTTTACTAGTTTTAGTATGTTGTGGATGTAAATAAATCCATTACCCAATAAATATTTGCCTTTCTCTCACAATTCATAGATTTTAAAGATCTGTAGATAAAACAGCAATTTTTTTTTTAGCTTTTTTGACAATTTTCTCTTAAAACCATCCCAAAAAGACCTTTTTTGGAACAATTATATTTTTTTATGTTTAGAATTTTGATAATACAAGTCCATGCTGAAAATAAAATTTCATTTTGTCTCAAAATTCATAAAAAAGCGAATTTTCCATTTTTTTCCCCCTTTTTTTATTAAAAACATCCGAAAAATACCTTTTCCACAAGTTATATGAATGTACATTTTTAGTATGTTGCTAATACAAGGCCATGCTCCAATTTGCACCAAGAAAAGCTTGTGTTGCAATTAGTTGCAAGTTGGGCAATTTAGATGCTAGATTGACTAGGCTAATAGATGGAAACCACAAATTAACGTAAGGTTATGACCTCAACAATAGATAAATAGCGAGGCCATTTGATTAACTCTTCGTGATTATAATACCTAGCCGTGAAACTGTATGCAAATATTTATGTGTTAACAAGTTACAGAGAAACTTAATTTATGGTTTCATCGAATTTTGTGATTGTACATAGTATATATATTTCATTCCTTCTATCTGCATCAGTATTGTGCTTGACAACGACAAGAGAATCATTGTTGAAACGTAGCTTTAATCGAAATATGGTAATTGTTATCCATTGAACTTTTGCGTTTATATACAGCCATCTGCAACTATGGTCTCGTTAATCATTTTATTTTCTCTCTGTTTCCACATTTATACTGATAACTTTGGAACCTCTTTTTGTTCCTTTATTTTTTAGCACTATATCATAAAAATGAGTATCGCCAGTATTCTGAATGTATCCTACTGCAGACACCATATTCCTGCTGGTATGCATGATGTACCTTTTATATGTTCCAACAGAAGAATGTAAGCCCAAACTTATTTTGATAATGACATTTATGCTGTTAACTTTGGAACCTCTTTTTTCCGTTATGGTTTTTCAGAATACCTGTTTCACACACCAACTCGGTGTCATTAACCAGAAGAAAGTGCTGTCCCAAGTTATCCCATTAACAACACTTACATCTCAGAACATTCCTCTATCTGGGTGTTACAAGTGCTGTTTAAGTGACGTCTATAGTTCCAGTCCCCAACAATAACACCTTTGATGTTGACTTTTGTTCTTTCTGGAGGTATTTCAACGACGATTATTTCCCCCCTCCCAACTTAACTGTATCATTTCCGTATCTCCATTTATTTCCTTTGAAGGAGAAATTTCAATGAATTTTCTTTTTTTATTATTAGGATACAATAGTAGCACCAATATTCTGAATGTATCCTACTACGGACACCCTTTTCGTTTGTGGTGTGCATAATGCCTCCAGCTCACTTATAGGCACGGGATTCCAAAAAGACATTTAATGTTTCATTGCTGATTTCCATCTGCATTGTTTGGAACAGTGTGGGCCTATGCTTATTAAAGAATATAGAAAAAAAAGAGCGGACAGGACAAGAGAAAGAACAGATAGAAAAAGACACAACACAAAAAAGAAGTGTACTCCAAGGAAAGAACTTTATGAGTTTGTCCTTATTATACCGAGATCGTGTAATTCATCTTTTAACCTCTACTTAGTTCTTCTAAAAGAAACGAAGATTACTTTGAATATCCTTAAGCTAAAGAAAAAATTTGTTACTTCTTTAGAGAATAATTATCAGTTATTATCACAGAAGTAACCAAATATCATCATGAGCTGGTGAGGTTCATGAGCTTATGATGAAATTCGTTTACTTCTGTGAGTTTGGAGTTTCTCGCTAGATTCTGTGATGTGCGTCAACAGAATTGTCAAATACGTGTACTGAATGTATATTATAATTTGCATCACGGAGAATAAAAGGTTTTTGTTTTTGACTCTCAAGAGAATTCTAAAATCCATCTGATGATAGTGCTCTTATCTCACTCTGTTATCTAATTGTATCGGGAAATCAAAAATTTGCCTTCTGCTTAGGTCTGAAATGCTTGGAAAATGGGTTTGCAGTTGTCAATTTTCGAAATTTCATGTATGTATAATTTACTACATCTTCCTCGGCTGTTAGGAATATCAATACCCTTCCATCTGAAAACCTGCTCACATCTGGTTCATACATAATCACCCCCTTCAATGTCAACCCCATTCGCTATTCCAGAAGACGATTCCCCGTTAATTCCAATATTTATCTGAGTTTTCGTCGTTAGTGTTGGAATAAGCTAAGGCCCTCGGAAACAACACTTCGGCAATTGGTGGATAAAGCATTAGTTACTCATATTTTCCGGTAAGCCCTCTCTGCGAGTGAAGTTACGGCATGGATATGGAACGCTTTGGCCATCAGGTATATGGATAGTTGCCAAACGGGACACCGCAACCAAATCGACCCAAGAAGTTGTTCGATGACGAATTATAAAGGACAAACAAGAAATTTAATTCGTTGGAGTGGTCTCCCAACAGCGGCGAATACGTAAGTGCCCGAGGATGATTTTGCTCAAGTATACATAAATGGTCATGCGAAAAGAATACCCGGACCCAAGTTATGTGACTTGTCTATCGCCCAATATGACCAGCATGCTGCATATCTGCAACATCACCATTCACGAATGCGATATATTGTGTGGCACAATAATAGGACTTATCCCTGATTTTACTGAGAATTTGTGTAAATATTATCTTATAAGTTTTATTTATTTCTTTTTTTGCATTTCCATGTAAATTTTGCATTATGTTCATACTGATACTTTAATTTCCTTGTTTTGACGGTTTTTTAAATCCATATAAAATAATTTATTTGCTTTTTGGGTCAAAGGCTTGTCGAAGTCGAAAGGGTGTTTTTACAGCAATAGACCAATGTTCGAATTGATATCTCGATAATCTTTCAAGTCGTTTAACTATTTGGGTTTATACTTAATGTAACGATAAATATATCATCTTCTGTATTTTAAATACACGTTTCCTATGAACAATTTAACATTTCTTATCTAATATTATTATTTAATTATTTTAATCCTAACCTTGTATAATATTTGTTCTTCAGTCTCGTTTATTAAAAGTACAATTTTAGCTATACTCAGCCAAATTAAAAACTTGACACTGCTGAATTTCAATATTTTTTTTTGTAAGTCAAATAAATTTTAATTTAAAGTGTTTCTAACGATAGTAAGAAGCCTTTAATTTCATAAAATTGTATAGTCACGTGGATCACGTGACTTTTGAGCATATAAAGATGAAAAACACGTGCAAACACAAACTCGTGAGGTCAATCGATGCAAGTTTGCTTAAACTGAACACGCACACGTAACTTGAACTGGAAAAACAAATTAAAATTGTTATTTTCATCTTTGTTAGAAAATGCCGCGCCTTTCAAATGTAGAACGTCTACATGCTATAGGTAGGCTCTATGCTGGTCAGTCTGTGGTCACTGTTGCAAGAGCCTTTAATTGTTCACGCCAGACAATAATTAATCTTAGAATGAGAGTGCTTCAAACTGGAACTATTGCCGACCGCCCAAGGGCGGGAGCGCCACGTCTGACGTCACTCTAGGAGAGAGAGAGAAATGGGGTTTAACGTCCACTCAACACAAACTAGGTCATTTCGGGACTAACATATGGTTTAATTTTATTTCAATAATTCGCTTGCGCGTAGGGGTCTTTAGCAGTGGGAAGAAACCGGAGTGCCCGGAGGAAACCCACGAGGTTGAGAAGGCGCCCCTATCTCCATGCCACATACGCTCACACCAGGGCTCGAAACCACAGCCGCAAGCCAGAGGTGACCGGCCAGCTAGAGGTCGAAGCGCGGCACTCTAGACCACTAGGCCATCCCAAGATAAAGCGATACGCTTACGTCATCTTAGAAACAGATTTGTCACTGCAACCTCCACAAGTAGAGAGTTGTTTGTTGGAAGGTTAACTGCACAAACTGTTCGAAATCGCTTGCAGGCTGCTGGTCTTCGAGCTCCGAGGCCCTATATTGGACCAATATTGACACCTCTTCATCGCTGTCCAGTACAGGGATCAGATTTTGCAACGTGTTCTTCTTCCGTTTATGCAGACATGGGCCTGGACTACTGTTTCAACAAGGCAATTGCTACCCAAAATATTTTTAGAAATGCCCGTGTCCAAGTCCTGGATTGACCGTCGCTTAGCCCCAACCTTAATCCTAATGAACACATCTGGGACGAACTGGGTCGACGTGTTCGTCAGCAAGTGAATCCACCACTGACGTTGCAGGACCTTCAACATGCTCTTGCTGAGCAGTGGCGACGTCTTCCTCGGGTAGTGTTTACTAATGTTCTTAGATCCACGAGAAGACGTTGTGTGGCAGTACGAGACGCTAGAGGAGGCCACAATCATTACTAAACACTTTATTCCGATTGTTCTCCAAGTCTGAGTTTCATTTTGGGGGGTATTGTGACATCACGAACGTTATCAATGTCAAGGACTTTCGGCGAGACGTATTCTTGCTTTCTGTTGATGTCAAGGTCGTCAGTGCATAACATAACACTAAAATAGTTGCCTTAAACCAAATATTAAAAATCTAGTCCCAAAAATCCTGAGTGTCAAGTTTTTAATTTATCTCAGTTTTCGTCGTTAGTGTTGGAATAAGCTACATCCCCCAGAAAACAACACTCCGGCAATACTATAGATCGATGAAATTTGAATTCCACGTATCTTTGTAAATACTGATCTGAATTTAATAATGTGTATCTTCTGGGGCTCTTTCTTATAGCTCTCATTTCTATATATATCTAATAATTTGAATTTGACAAAAATACGTATATACCAACAATATCAAAGTAAATCAACATTTGTTGATACCAAGAAATTTTCTGCATAATAGCAACTCTTTGCCTGAAAGTTATCCCCATATATTGTATATACCCATTGGAATACAAAAGCTTCACATTGACAGATATCGACTGTTAGAACCCGGCAGCGTTATAAATTCCATTTAGAACCATGTACTGTGTCTGACTCGTGCAGTTTTTAATTTAAAAAAAATATTCTCATACTGTCTGTGATATCACCACCATGGAAAAGGGTATTAATGCCAACAGGCAAACAATCAGTTTTTTAACCAATCCGAAAAAAGCTCAGGTGACGACAAAATAAAACAACGCAATAAAGAATAAAACAAGAAAATAGTCGGCTCCATCGCTAAAAGGCAATTTAAAGATAAAAAAAACCCACTCCCGTTTCGCGAAGAAATACGACGGCATCCACCCACACCATAACACAAATGATATGATCCGAAAAAAAGCTCGGGTGACGACAAAATAGAACAACGCAACAAAGAATAAAACAACAAAATATCCGGCGTCATCACCAGAAGGCAATTTAAAGATAAAAAAACCCCTGCCGTTTCGCGAAGAAATACGACGACATATCCACCTACACCATATTAACTCTTAACAGACAAATGATTTCACGAAGTAAAGTAAAGTAAATACTTAAAAAAAACCCCGTATTTTCCGACCTTGTTCTTCAATGAGTGGGCAGATTTGTGTATCATTGTGGTAATCTGCAATCTTATTTTTCATACATAGTATTTACAAAACATTGTTCAATTCTCTATGGAAGATCTGAAATATAAATCATTTACTTAAAGGGGCAATATGAGAAAAGAAAACTTAAATTTTAGGCTTAAAGGGACAATAACATTCTTGCTGGCTTTCTAGCTCCAGAAAATAAATAATACCCTTATTCTAAGTACTAGATGTTTAAATGTCCTACCTGTTGTGTAAATTATCCATTACAACCTATTTTATTTGTCCAGAGGGTTCGAAAATATTTTAAAATCCAAGTAACATTTGAAAAGGTTTACGTTAGACTTTTCAAATCAATTGGTTGATTTTTTCCAATTTTTTAAATTAGGTGTGTTAAGATGAAATTTATATCATCATTTAATTGGAATATTGTAAAATAATACGATTTGTTGACCAGAATGAAGATTGGGACATATTTTTCAGTTACAACAAGAGTGTTATTGGGGCTTTAAAACAGTGGAACACAAATTAGGTTATAACTCACGGCTTGACTTAAATACTTAATGTAGACCGATTAAACATAGCTATTTCCTGGGGATTTTAATGCATATTTTCCTCGTGTCAGTATTGGAATAAACACAACTCCGTCGTTCGGATGGTGCGAAAAAACAAAACGAGACCACGTGCACGAGAAATGACCCACGACAGATAGAACGCAAAATATGCATCAAAGCAAACTCGCGTTTTTAGCTTCTGGAACCTCTACAGGACGCAAGTGCATTTTCGGCGTGGTTTCCCCCATTTCTCTGGTGAGGTGTAGTCGTTAGGGTGGGACAAGAACACGAATTGCTGTGTATACATAGGCCTCCACCCAGAGGTTAAAATTCGATATTATATTAGACCGTATTAGCAGAGTGCATGTCCGTCTTCGATAGCCCGGTCGGTGCACAAAGGTATAAAGTCAAATCCCCATTTAATTTCTTCGCCAACGACATTTGTGTTTTTGAAAACCATTCCATTTATTTCCCTCGACATTATCTAAGGTAATTTATGTATGAACAAGTGTGGGTGCAAACTTAAAATATTGTTTTCATTGATTCCACTTTTTTTTCAATAAAAGATAAAACATCTGCTTATATCAGTGTAATACCAAGAAATCATCCCACGCTATTTTCACATTCTTTAGTCGTTTAAGGTGAAAGCTCAGTGCACTATAAACACAATTATATCCCTAAGAGACGTCCCAACCACTATTCAGTGATGACGCACTTTCAGTAAACTTGGGCATTTATTATTTGTATTGAAACCTATTTTTGTGAATTGGACTTCTCGCCACTAGAAGCAGAGGGCGAGGAGCCGAGTGTTTTGGGACAACGGAGTGAGAAATCGGCGATAATATCGTATTCTCGACTTATATTGTGTTCTCGTCGTAACAGACTTCCATATATTAATATTTGTATATCCTATCGTTGATGTGGTCGAAACATCGTCCAGTAAGACAATGCTTCTAGATACGGATATGATATTATTGATAATCTATAAGTGAGCAAATAATGACGGTCCCAAATATTTCGTTTCTGACTGCTCTTCGTAGCATTCCAAATGTTATATATTCTTTTAATTGCATGCCAACGTGTACGTTTTCGAACCAAATGAAATGGGGTTTAACGTTCTACGAGGAAAGTTTTGTCCGGGCAGCGGCGCTACGCCTACTCTTATATCGAAATCCAACAGCCTAGGGATCTTTTACGTACACGCCAATGTGTACAAGGGACCTCGGTTTTGTCCCATCCGAACGACTAGACTGCTGTGCCATGGGGATCATTTTGCCCGGGTATGGCTACGGTCTACTCTTATATCGAATTCCAACTGCCAAGGCATCTTTTACGTGCACGCCTCTGTTTTCCGACCATTCCGAAAGACTAGACGTCTGTCCTTGTCAGGCCCTCAATCATGCATCACTGAGAAAGGGAAACCACGCCGGAAGTTTTGGAACCAACCGAATGACTAAGTTATGTTCCTTGCAACAATAGGCTTCCATATGTGTGTATCATCTGGTTGACAAAGTCTTCATTGATCATGTCGAAACATCGTTCAGTAATTGTATTCAATAGTTCGGTGTTCTGTGTATGGTTAATTACAAAATGAAATAGAGTTAGCTTAGTTAGAAGAAATAGACCATGTGTAATGCAGACAAAAGTTGGAAATTTTAAGTTCAATCGGTCATGATTTGTGCGAGGAAAACTGGTACAGGACACCAACCATAAAACTAACACACGTTATTGAAAAGTTCAATCCAATACTTCTCGAAGATTATCATTTATCAAGAGAGCCACCTAATATTTCTTTATCTCAGACATGAAATAACATCTTGAACAAACTCCTATGTACATGGAATTCTAATTACAGAAACGTCTCTTTTGTAGGCCTTCCGATGATCTTTGCGATAATTAAGATCCACCGTGGACCAGTTTCCTGATTTACATGTACACGAAGTTTACATATATCTCAGTATATCTTAAACAAGTTACCCAATTAAAAGAAAGGCATGTTATCCAGAAAACAATCTCAATTATCAATATGGCCATGTTAACTATAATCAAACGATCCGATTTGAAGTAGAGAGTATACTAGAATTGCGGCCGGACAGTCAAATTTAAGAAAAGGATTATACTGCCACATAAAAGGGGCGTATAAAAATCGACGACCTATGTTATATACCAAGCTTTAATCCCAATTTCATGTCAAAACAACAATAACTTTTATAAACATCTGTTACTTAAATTTAAGTTTTGAGCTGCATTGAGAAACTCCCGAAGCCACTTTTCTTGCAGTGCAAGCGATAACCATATTATAGGGCTTTTTTATATTTGACACAGTTGTGGGATTTACTGTTCAGACCTGGTACAAGTAATGCAATTGGTATAGTAGTCTCTTTTGTGGTCAGGTGATTTAATATGTTGATCGATCCAGACAACCAATTGCCATAAAGTGTGAGACAAATCAGTCTTCACAATTTACCTGGGTCGTTTTAAATAATAGTAAATAATGTGCTTTGAAAACAGTATCATTATAAATAGATAACAATTGATGATTTCTTTCTGGGGCTCGAGGCAAGAAATTATGAACACACCTGTTACCTTAAGAAGTTAATAGGTTTTTCAATAAAAACTTGTCAAGCAAATTAACTTCGTTGTACACTATATTCGTAACAAACTACCGTCTTTGTTATATCTGAAGTTGATATATGGGTAACCAAGGTTAAATTAGATTTGTTACTTATGATTTGTTTGTTCCGCAACAAAAAATGATTATAGTAAATTGCTGAACATACTTGGTTATTTATTGTATATAAAATAAAAACTTTTTTTTTTATATTTTTAGAAAAAGTGCACATATTTATTATATCTGGAAAGACGACTTACTTGAGATGGGGTTTATTGCGCCAGGCAGGGCAAGCTTACTTTTCCGGACACCGGTTTACCACTGTTTGTCGTGTATTTTGTACACGGTGAACAGTCAATTTGCTGATTACACTATTTTGCCTATAACGTTATTTTAGGACTTCGAATTTTGGCTAATAGGTTGGATTGTTCGTACTTGGTAGAATAATGGGAGATTGTTCGTACTTGGTAGAATAATGGGACATTAGGCCTAGAGTCATGGCTACTTTGTTTATTGTTTTAAAATACAATACTAGTAATGGAAAATTACCATATATTCTTTTAGAGCCAATGCCCATTTGGTTCTTTACAGGATCATAGTGGTTTCCATCAATAAACTCGCTCTTTAGTGGATGCTTGTAACCATGTGTGCTGCTTTGATATAGGAATATTTACAAGAAACTATTGTACTGATGTTTCAGATAATCATAAGTTTTGGCTTTTGTAAAAACGTACACAACGTGAAGTCCTAAAGAGGGGAGAATTACAATAAGATAAGCGTCACAGTCAAACCTAGCCGATCAAGGCTACAACAAATAATGTGTTGCAGGGAATGTGTCACACGTAGGATGTGGTAAGAATTTGGCGCTTTTGCTTTCCATATTCGACCGACGGATAGTGCTGCAGTTGCCCTAATTTTGAAATGCAGAAACTTCAACTAGCATAGATTGTGTAACTATCCAACGTACACATCCCCATAACTAACCTCTTAACTCTGTTATTCTTCCACCCTTAACCATGAATATTTATCATAAGTTAGCAGGGATTCTTAATTGAAGCCCCTGTTTCTAGGTTAAAATCAATAAAAATGGTCATTCAAAGGGGTAGACGAGATACATATGATTATATAATTGCTATCACAATAAATGGTGAAATGGAATTGTGATCATGTACTTAAGGGTATATAGAACAAACTAATTATTTTCCAAAATGTTATAGTTTTGATTACCAGAACATCAGATTAAGGCGCTCGGGCTTGCTCTGTTACTGGCAAAAACTCTTAACGCCAACCTTTTGAGTTCATCCATTGTAAATTTGCTTATATCATGTGTCCAGGATAGTGTCACAACTCGACAGTACCCTTTTGCAAAGACATCCAACACAATCCAAAGATCCTACCAAAGCGGAAACAAGAAAGAGAGAAATGGGGTTTAACGTCCACTCAACACAAACTAGGTCATTTCGGGACTAACATGTTTTTAAATTTTATTTCAATATTTCGCTTGCGCGTAGGGGTCTTTCTATCTCCATGCCACATACGCTCACCACTAGACCCCCCCCCCCAAAGCGGAAATAAAATTGCTAACAATTGATGCTGAAATCTAAAGGGCGATATACTTTAAATTCGTGATTAATTACTGAACGTTGGTCGGGTTGATAAACTGGGGGGAGGGGTTTGAAAGATTGTAGCGCGAGAGTGGCACAACCCCACAATATGAAATTATCTAATTATGTTCGCTTTTATGCATAGTGTATTTATCATGGTGGTGAGAACATCAGTTCCTTCATGTTATTGATCGAGTGTTTTTATACGCCATTTCTTTCACCACAAGAAATCTGACAAACGCTTTTATTTATCAAATTATGTGATGAAAAAAATATGAAATGAAAGCTGGTCTCTAGTGACCCAACATATTTCACAATCTGACAAACAAAATAGATTGAATAATTGTAAATGGCGAACAGAGTATATATCATCGAATACCAGTCATTACGAGGCATGGTCTTAAAATAAATATAAATCAAATAAATTAAGGAAACAGTTAGCTTTGTTAATGTATTTCTATCCAAATATAACCAAAAGAAATAATTCAAAATAATTCGTCCTTTGGCAAATTATCAATTAGAGAATACATCATGGCAGTTTGGTATATTTTGTATTTTCTCCAATAACAGTAAATCATGAAATAAAATAAAATGGGGTTTAAAGCCTTACTATTCTGCACCGAAGGTTTAATGAAGGGTGCACACCATACAGTGTGCTATCGGGGACATTTTGCGCGGACAGCGGCGCTACGGTCTAACCTTATTAATTAGAATTCCAACTGACAGCAGATACTTAAGGTGCACAGACAAGTGTACCCGGGACCTTGGCTTTTCATCACATCCGAACGACCAGACAGCTGCCTTTGCCAATGCCCTCCCCCTGTACTGCGCCACTGACCAGGGCAACCACAGTGGAAAATCCGAGACCTCCTAGGTGGAAAACGGGCTCATACCTCACTAAACAGGCATTTTGTAAGAGCTAGATCGGCCTACTCTGTGGGTATTTCTTCAGTCCTTAAATGTTATATAATCTATTAATTAGTCATTTATTATCAAGACCATAATAAAGTCTCAATGTCAGATTTTTTTATAGATTAGAACGGTTCAGCCATTTAAGAAATTAATTTAACGGTGGTGAAGCGAGACTAAGCTTCGAACAACCAGTGTGGTGGTTACAATCCGGGTACACGTCTTACCAAACCTTCAAAGGCTAATATCTGCGCTCAGAATAAAGTAATTTGAAAGAATTTTTCAATATATTAATTTTGCATTATCTATTACATCTAAATCTTACATAATGTATCTTGAATTGTAGTGAACATCTCAAAGAAATTAAATGAAATGGGGTTTAACGTCCTATTGTTCCGCTACGAACTGGGCTAATGAAGAGGGAAATTTTGCCTTGACAGCGGCACAACGGCCTATACTTATATCGAATTCCAACCTTCAAGGGATCTTTTATGTGCACGCCAATGTGTACACGGGACCTCGATTTTTCGTCACATCCGAACGACTAGACAGCTGTTTTTGTCACTGACAAGAGGGAACCACGCCGGAAAATCTTGATGAACACCCATTGTCTTACCCACTTAGCCATCGTGATCCCACAGATATCAAATACCTAAAATTTGAAACACGCGACAAAAGAACGTTTATGAAAATTACTTTACAAATTGATATAATTAACTTGTCACAAATTAGTAACTGGCTATATGAAGAAAATTGAGTCGTAATGAGCAATCACATTTCTTATATATGACAGTGTTACAATTTAGAACAGTAAATTGAGAATACTAGTAATCTGTGTTTTGTGTATTATAATTTTTATTGAGAATACCTTCTGTTAATCTCACTTGGTATGATTACTGGATTAGTCAACACTGTAAACCCTGTCAAAATGCACAATAATATGCCAATATTTTGTTGAAAGCTTGGTGTGATATACGGATTAGTCACTATTGTAAACCCTTTCGAAATTAATGGGTCAATTAATACACTTTATATTGAGATATGGGGTACTTGATACGGAAATATATACTACTTTCCTATAATATTATTCCTTTTTTCGGGGGAAAGAGGAGGGGGCAGGCAGAGCTTTACGTTTTATTAAGAGTTTACCAGGAGACTGGGCCCTGTTTCACGAAATTTTAACTTAAGATAAAAACCAATTTTAGTAGATACTTCTATTTTGATTGGCTAAACACTAAAATCAATCTAATATTATCCAATCAAATTACTAAAATTGGGATCTTATCTTAGTTAAAATTTCGTGAAATAGACCCTTGGTCATAAAATTCGATGCCTCCATATTTATTATTATGCATAGCTAGCCCAAGTAGTATGTGTAGGACTAATCTACCGACTGGTCGAGAAATTACTCTTTGTTTAGCAATAGCAGCTACTCACAATGATTTCCTAACAAAATGTCCGTCTTCATTACCCCAGTCGGAACTTAACAGTAGAACGCTAAACTCTATTTCATTTCGTAACAAAATGACCCACTTTTCGGGTTTCAAATACATCCCGCGTCTATTATTCTTTCCAAACATTTAACCCAGTGGTAGAAAATTACAATTTATCCCGTGACTTTACATTAAAGCCACATGAGAAGTGCTGTGGCCATCATACAATTCCTCTACATACCTTAATAAGTTTATTTTATATAATATCTAGTGTGGATTGAACTGTTGTCATGACAGTATAAATGCGCAGTTAATGGCACACTGATATTTACAAGTTCGGTGTGAAAGTAGAATCATTAAATATGAGAATTATTAGGATTTTTTAAATGACAAAACTAATGTAATTATACCTTACTTTTTAAAAAAAGATAATCAATATATAACCTATCTGTAATGGGTATTGGATAAAATCCGCAAGAACTCTTTAATAGCGAGTAATATTTTTTTTTTCTTTTAGAAAAAGAATATGAAGCTCATTTGAGAGAGAGAGAGAGAGAGAGAGAGGGGGGGGAGAAAGAGTTACCGCTCACTCGATACAAACTAGGTTGTTTTGGGACTAAGGTATGGTTCAATTATCAGTTGATAAATCGTCACGTACAAGCGGGAAATCGAAAGGTTTTCTTCACAAACTTTTTGAAACTATAGTGTTCGACATGTAATCCAATAAAAAGACATAAATGCCATAAGGAAGGATGATATCATAGTAATGACCAAAGATACACACTGCATTAAAATACTCATCAAATTCCTGATCCAAACGTCTGATGTAGCACTGGATGATGAACACGTTATTATTGGTCACTGATATTTCCTTAGAGAAGGTAACATTTATCTAAGTTTTTTTATTTTATAGGTTACTACCAGATGAAATCAGTCTTATATTTGATTTTTTTATCTTTTATGAAAGATGTATTGATTATGAAATGAAATGGATTTTAACGTTCTACTGTATCTAGGTCACGAGAAATGAGGTCAATAAATTAGTTGATTGAATAACTAACTCTAAAAACTGTTGGTATTTCAATAGAATCCAGCTATGTTGTTATTCAATAAATTGCATGTCAATCATCACGGCGCTGTTTATGAAATCATACAACCCAACACTTCAAGGGAATTTTTTTTCACCTTCAAGATCTGATCGTTTTCACAAATACAAATCTGATTTGTCGTTAAAAGATGACAGGCTTGAAGTCAAATTCAAACGGTGAGAATAATTTGATAATAAATTGATATATTATGTTTGCCAGTGTATACTAATTATAAAGTAAGTGCAGGAGGACTGCATCCCACATAAACAAATATACAAGACAAACCTACATCTTATATCCTTGTAAGGGAGTCAATATGTCATTATACAGGTAATTTTCAATGTCATATAGTCGAACCCAGGGTTTTTGAAATAATTTATAGATTTTAACATATCTTTCATTTGGGAACACCATGAATGAAACAGCACTGGTCTTACCTAATAACCCGCGAGTAAAAAAACATGCCTAATCTCGCAGGTTAACGCTCTGTTTTTATTAAAGATGCATTATGTAGATCCCGATAAAGAGACAGGACGGGGGGTCACGTCCACTCGACACAAACTATGGCATTTCGAGACTAACACATGGTTCATTTTTTTTCAACAATTCGTTTGCGAAGACAAAATCCACGAGGTTGGGCGGACGTCCCTACTCCTTGTCACATACAACCGGGGAATCGAAACCAAACCAGTTGACTCGATGACAGACCTTATGATACAGCGTACAAGTGGTACTCATTCGGCCACCTCCCCCTTCCCTACCCAATAAATGTCAACTACATGTACTTTCGTTACGATAATAAACATAGTCTCCATTATCCATTTTTTAATTAAATTGTTAAATAGCGATCGTTTTTCAATCACTTGAAAATCGCAACCATCTGACAGTCCAGCGGATGAACTTGTGTAATGTAACGTTAGGTGAATATGAAAACAGTCTCACCTACAAATGTTATCTTGCAGATACATGTTTATTTAAAACGCAATTTATTTGTTCCAATATTTGCAGAATAACATCGGCATGGGGGCTGTGAAAGAACTAGGGTCAAGGCCAATTTGTTTACGTTTCAAAATGTTATTCTGAAGAGAATTTACCAGATAATCTCTCAAGGCCAATGTCCATATTTGGGTATTTCTTGTGTCATTGGATGTAATTGACCAATTACCTAATAACCAGCAGAAATCGAGGAATATAAAAGTCCAGACTTGTACTCAACAAATCAGACGCCGTTTGCATTCTTAGGAGACCCATGATGTGAGGCTTCCATCAGCAAACGCGGTTTTAGTGGGAATGACAGAGATCGAAAGATTGAGTGTTATATAAAAATATGCATGTAACTATGTATTCTGGTTTGACGTAAACTGTATACAAGAAACTATTGTTGTTCCTGGTATATATCTGATTTGGGTAGTCTGAATAAATAAATAAAGTGAAGTCCTAAAGTGGAGAGCTAAAGCCAACCTAGGACTTATTAGTCAATCTATGTACAATTTAAATTTTAGCGTATTGATCAAATAGACGTGATAGAAAACGTGTTTACACCTATATGTCCGCTGATCTGGTTTCCTTTGTGCCCTTATTTCAATTTAAATTTCCACCAAGAAACATCTATCATTCTGTCACTTAAAGGCCTATAAAAACATGTTGACTTGATAAAGTATTTATTTTATTGGTTATCCATCGTCAATTACGACGTTTCTATCCCTGCTTTTGCATAATCGATACTGATCATGCCACGACAAATAAAGTCATGTCAGAAATGAAACACCGAGATTGGGGTTTAACGTCCACTCGACACCAAATAGGTCATTTCGGAACTAACATACGACTCGATTTTATTTCGAAAATAGACTAGCGCGTAGGGGTCATGAGCATAGTGGGGGTGAACCCAGAGAAAACCTGTAAGGTTGTACATGGGACACAACTTCTTGTAGGGTACAGACATGAAGACTATTCGGTCCCAGAAATAAAAACGTTGTTGGTTGTACTTTTAGTTTATGAATTATGAATAAAATTCTGCAACTATAGAGACGCTGATGAAATGATATAAAGTCATGTTAGGTATCTAAATGGCCAAGTGAAAGGAAGGGAATAGGTGGATTAATTTCTATAATTTGTGTCATTAGCTGTAGATCTCCACTCTACAGTTCAAATCTACAAATATTATATCTGTTTAGAAAATCGATGTCAATGCAGAAAACATAATATAGCCAACATCTTTTCTACGATGCAACGAAAAGTGATCTCCTGCTGATAGCACGTCCCAGCATAAGAAATCAATCAGTTACGCTATCCTTTGAAGTACTGAAGGAAACCTAATAAAGTGATTTCACAGCGGATATTTTCCATTCAACAACGTCAATATTGTTGTATCTTTAAAAAAACTGTTTACGTTGTACTTGATTCACACGAAGACATCATTTTGGAAAAACAACCGCAATTAGTTCATAGTGGCAAACTTCGAAGAAAATGATTCGAATCGTTTCTAATTCATGACCTTGGTGGCCTTTTTCCCACAATTTTAACATTGTATTTCTTTAGCTTCCTCAGAATCACGTGAACGATTTCAAGCAAATTTGGTAGGTATATTGCTTTGGGGGATATTGTTTTTATTGATTCTGTAGGGGCTTAACAAGCACATGTAGACGTTTTACATCTTTTCGACGTCTCGTAACTAGGTGTATACCAACCAAATCTCGAAGGAATCTTTCTTGTATGGTACTTATAACATTAGCTGTTCAACATAACATTTGCGGTTTCCTAACTATGACGAGTTCCATACAGTTATGCCCATTCTTTATAAACGACATGCCCGTTAGTCTGTTATTCACAAACACGAGAAGCAATAATAATTATTAATACTCGTATATCTTTTTCAATTTGACAAGCACTAAATGTATACAAAGCACCATTTAAATGTCGTGTAAAACAAGGCCAATAACTCTACGCCCACATACTGCAAAACGGACTGTTCTCCCCTTGACGCCCTCGCAACAGTGTTTTATCATTCACAACAAAACTTCGATTTTTTTTCATGAAATATTTCACCAAATGCATAGCACTTGTAATTGTATTGTAAAAACTGATTATTACGAATTTAGTTTCAAATGTATTGCCATGCACTTTGATGGCTGAAATTATTAACATTTAATTTGGATATACAGTACACGCATCGTGGAGGTTTGACCGGACACGATATTACCGTGTTTTCTATCGTGGAATTTCATGATTTACCGAGTGAATATCGAGGAAATATAGAGGGCCACGATAGCAGTGCCTCGGTGTTAAAAACACCGTGTGACTCGGTGTTTTTATTAAAACATGCCTCTCGTGGTTTATTTTAGGTGAAATACAGTAGCACATTAATTATTATAGATCCGTTACTACGTTGGCATTTTCCCATTAATCACGAATATTTGATGGCTTGTTCGAAATCGGAAAAGGAATAAACACAATTTTCGGTAAACCCCGGATACTATTCATTCTTTTTCTAAACAGAATATGCTTAAGAAACCAATACGTTATTACTTCATAATATGTTCCATATTTTTCATACTTTCGTCAATCGACTATTACAAATCCATTCATATTACGGGAAAAAATAAATGCGCACAAATCAATTCTGGTCTTACCGGGGTGTAGTTTAAATTGTTTTATCCATTCAAATAGTAATTCACATACTGACAAATAAGCCACGTGGTGCATACAGTATTGGTAAATCACACCTCAACTAATATATCTTTTCTGGTTTAAATCACAAATGAATTAAAAGCCTTCGTCACCCGAGACGAAGCACATTTTGCTGAATGGACGTGGACACGTATCATTCCGATAAAGGCGATAATATAATGCTGACTTTTTCATTTCCACATCAGAGAGTCTAGGGAATGCATACTGTCAATCAAGGTTTGATAAAGTAAATTGGTACGTGACATCAAAAGAAACCAACTGACAGAAAATTGCACGCCCATTTTACAACAAATTATTATCCTGTTGTAGTCATCTTGACAGTACGACTTGTATTGTAAATTGTCAGTAGTAAAAACTACCCAAAAAGGTTTGAATCTTTATTTTAAAAAAACAATCACAATTGTTAAATTGATTCTGATATATATGCAAATGGTTGGCATTCAAGAGGGGTCACAATGGATTGTTCTTTGCATCTCAATTAGTTTGGGCGTTTTGGTTAAAATTAAACGTAAGGGAAATTTTGAAAAGAGATATCTTGTAAAATAACCCGTATTTATTACTGAAATATTTTCTCAATTAGCAGAATGTCAAATTAAAGAAAACCACGAAACACTTACAATATGACTAACTACGGGGTTTGTATTTGGCTGGACACCCCACCCCTTCCCTACATGTAAAACCAATATGTAAGGAGGAATTGTGATTACTGTTTTACGGTAAAAGTCATGTTTTTAGAGATTGTTCAATTATTTAAATCGGTACAGACTCCTGCAGATCATGTAATGGGCAAAATAATGTTTAGTCATCATATTTGCAATTGACATAATATTCTGTCAATAAAATCACACCGGTGCTCATTAATAATTTATCAGAGTGGTTATTATTTTATTACATTGTGCACAAATGTCAGTCCTTAAATAGCACCAGTCACCTTTAACAACTTAATAAGCACGTTTTTTGTGTTAGGCAATCCCCTCTATTCGCTTTGATGTGTTGCATTCTTGGCTAATTGACACCTCGATAACTCTAATACTACTATTATTAATCTCACTATCAAAGAGGCTTCAATTCATAAGAAATGGTCGTGAGATCGTGTTGAGGGGTAAAACAATCAAAATGAATATGACGTGATAATTTTTGGAAACTAAAACGGTTTTATTAATAAGGGTATTTATGGTCTATGGCATGAATACGGTCAAATGTTTGGATGTTTCATTCATATATTGAACGGGTGTCAGTAAACTCGTCCACAAGCAAACAGGTACGCAGTTGTTAGGGCGTCCACGGGGCGTATTGTTTTTTTTTTATAAGCAATATTTTTATTCAGATTTGTATCTGAATAGGTATTGGGGAACGGGAATAGCCTATATTAAACCCCTCCGCCGTTGTTGTTGTTGTTTAATAATTTAATTGTATTACTCACTGGCTGTTTATATTGTTTTATTTACCCAATAATACATTATCTTGGCAAGCCGATCAAACCGAGATTAGTTCACCGATGTTTTTGTAATAAAGAGCAATAGTATTATTTGTTGATTAGCTTTATGATTTTAAACATAATAATAAATTCACCAATGTTTTTGTTATAAAGTAAACTCGTATTGTTTGGTTTGTTGATTGACGTTATCTCATTATTTAAAATATTTGGCACTGGTTAATATCGGGTCAAAAATAATTCCTTAAATTGCGCCGTAGCCCCTTTTAGATAAACTGAATTCGCTTTTTATAAGATGGCGATCATTCGTAGATGAATGACTGACATACGCGACGTGGGTACATGTATATACTTTATTAATATAAACGTTCGTTGAGTTATTTAGGTTACAATTTGTCTTTGATCTTTACACAAAAAGAGAAAATTTACTAACTGCATGCACAAGTAAAAGGGGCAGTAGTTTAAGGTATGATTTTATTGGCAGAATATGCCCACTGCGAATATGCTGATTATACATAGTTTTCGTCATAAGACGCGCTGTTATGTAACAATCTTCAAGTCTGTACCAATTTAAACATTGAATAAACACTTACATCCACAATTTTTTTGAAAGCGTGTATTCGGGTGGGGGGGGGGCTTTCCATCGTGGTCCGTTCTATTTAACCATGACAACGACAGCTTTTTTGTGTGTGAATCCAGATTGGTCACGTACCAGTTGCAATTGTTTTTTTTAAAAAAATGAGGGCAACAATGTTAGGTAATGCCCACTTACTGACAATTTGCAATAAAAGTCATATTGTCTACAAGACTATTTTTTGTTAAAAGGACTTCTATTTTAGTCAATTATCGTTTCCTTTTGATGTTTGATGGCTCTTTTATATTCACGTTATTTGGAAACTTGATTGACAGTATGAAAAGTTCACCAAGGTGTTATCCGACGGAGACACGTTTTAATGAACATGTATTCCACAACACAAGGTACAATTTTATAGATACATTTTATGGCGACGTGGGCTTAAAAGCAGGAGAGGCAGACTTTTTAATTCATTTGTGATTTAAAACCGAAGATATTACTTGAGGTGTGATTTACCGATTTATTTGTCAGAATGGGACTCCGTTAAAATATAACCTCATAAAAGTACATTCTTTTTATGCAGCGTGGCTATTCGCGTCAGGATTATTGAAAAAACTATTCAACATTTCAAATATCGTGGCAGTTTGATAACATCGTGGCAGTATATCTTTTTGACATCAATTATTTATGACAGATAAACATCGTTAATTTTACATATCAAATTACACCGAGGCCTATCGTGTCACGCGACTATCGTGGCACACGATAGCGACTGCTACACCGAGTTATTTATCGTGGCAATATCGTGTCGTTATCGTGGAAATGTTTAACAAAAAACGACACGATAATCGTGTATGATCAAACCTCCGCGATGCGTGTACTGTATTATGTCGACTGTCTATAAATCCCATTGAAAGGACGAGATCTGTTACCACTGTTTGTCGTGTATTTTGTACACGGTGAACGAGTCCATTTGCTGATTACACTATTTTGCCTATAATGTGTTTTATGACTTCGAATTTTGTCTAATGGTTTGGATTGTTCGTACTTGGTTTTATTTTATTAATATTAACTACATTCAAATCACATGGTCGTAACAGTCTTTAGACATCACATTTATTGTTATTTTTGAAACATTTTCCACGTTACAGGCAACTTTGACCATGGCAAATAAATACACGAAATCAAACCAGGGCTATTCTACTACCCAGCCGCGAAGTAGAGCATATCCAATAATTCCATATCGGGATTCGGCGCGTTCAGACCGATTAAAGACACCATCAACGTACTCATCATCATAGTAAAGCGCAAAATAAAGTACACACACAAAGAGCACACATAACAGCGACCCCGCGCGTCATTTTAACAAGATATCAATTTCCTGTTCATTCTGTGATGCTGTGAATTAATAGTCAATGCTTTGATTTATTTACCCAGGCTTGAGTATTCTTTCTATAGTTCGTATTCACAACACAACTCAATGTAAATAAAAATTTGGGTTGCCAGACAACAAAACATACGCAAAGTTGCCAGATCAGCCCACGAAGGTTGTACCTTATATATTTTCGTGTGGGAAATGAGGACATCTAAAAGACAATAAATTAAACTGGTCGAGTTGTCGGAATTTGTTGAAAATGCTTTACCTCATGAACATTAACACTGTGAGTATTAGCATGTTTTTTTTCGTCGAGTCTACTTTAAAAATAAAAGATGGACATACTATGGAATACGCAGTAATGTCTCGACAGCAGCTAATCCGAAAGGAAAACTTGGATCACGTTGACCAAATTTGATACTTCGACAAAGGGGGGTAACTTTGTGACTCAAGTTCACAGCATGCTTAATATCGACAGAGTTTCTCCTCTAATGTTCAAATAAAATAAAACCAAGTACAAACAATTCAAACCATTAGACAAAATTCGAAGTCCGAAAAAAACATTACAGGCAAAATAGTGTAACGACAGCCTCTATCGTGTTCACTGCAGAGTTTTCGGCAAAGGGTGGATTATTCTTTTTCGATAGTTTACCCTCTCCCGATCCCAAGGCTTTAAACCCAAATTTAAATTGCATTAGCTACAACTACATGCTCTGTCACGTTTTCGCGTTTTACGGGCAACGGGGCGTAACCATTGTATTAATGGTTATGTAACCCCGAAAATAGGGGTTTTCCTGTCATGACCATAGTGTTCCACGCCAAATTTGAAATAATCTTTCGAAAACCTTAGCCCATATCGCTTTCACAATCCAATTGTTGACGAAAGGACGGCCGACATTGAAATGTGGTCGTATAAATATTGATTAGATATAAGAAACATCATTTGTTAAACAACCGTGGACGCAATGAAAGAAGTGAAATTTATTAGGATTTCTGTACCATTACATACATATTGCAAAACATTACCGAATATGTTGCAGCGCTAAGGTGATATACCCACACATTACAGATGGCGTTTTATCGTATGATTGTGTGATGATCCGAAATTTCCGTGACTAATAATATTACGTTTTCATGTATATTGGACAATAGTGAAGTGTCTTATTTAACTTATTTTATATTCCGTCCAAGTGTATTTACCAGTGGATTATTGATATTCATACCGTTGGATTATTTTTGTTATATATGTGTTGAAAGGATTACCGGGATACCGATTGCTACTTTGTTGATATTATTATTATTACTTTTGACTTGATGCTTTTATAGTTTTATATATAAAGTATCACCTGGATATTCTTGTGTTTTTGTTTTATTGAAACTAGAAAGAGAGAATTTGGGGATCTTTAACGTCAAGACATTGACATAAATTCAGGCTCTCGGGTCTGGCAGTATATGGGTATAGTCACTTTTGAGTTGACACTTGCACCCGTTTTCTCCCAAGAGTAGCTGTGGTCCGAGGGTTGACCGAAAAACCACACCCCTTGGATTCCCATCTAGTGCTGAACACACCCGTCCTTTCCATCGAGTTAAGAGTAAGGGGGTAAACGGCCGAATTGTTTCAAAGAACGTATAACTATCCATCGTAGGCTGACTGGAAAACGGATGTACCAATCCTTAATATTTATTTGAATAGAACTGTAATATTAGTTGTTAGTTCGTAACGTAATGAATGTGGCCTGGGTATTGACAAGTGCAATAAAATCATGTGGGAGACAAATATGTGTAAATATTTACATCGAAAATCTATTTTCTCCGACCTTGACTGCTACAAATAGACAAGTGATTGAAGACTAAATCGCCTGCCAATTGCAGAATCATGTCTCCAGTGTATAATGAAATATTGTATGTGTGCTCATTGCCGATGTTAAATTGCAAAGAAAATGCAATCTGTATATTTTGTATTTGAAGTTGACTATATTGTGTTATATTTGGAAGCCATACTTGTTCCGTTAAGCCCCCGTCTATGGAAGCGTATAGGGGTCAATAGCGCGATAGATACCGCAATATTAAGTTGGTATTATGTCAACATATTGTGATTATTCTGATGATGTTATCTCTGAAAGTAAATTTTTGCCGAGGTAATTGAGTCAACACGCTATGTTTTATGTCCCCATTTCGTCTTAAATGTACACGTTTGCGGTAAGATATTGCTATTCGGAAGCTTTGGCGACATATTCCATTTCGCCGTAGTATATGTCGACATATTCGCAAAATATTGCCATGCGCTACGTCGACGTGTGCATCTAAAATAAAATGACGACATGCAAACTAGCGAGATATTCAATTAACTCGGCAAAAATTGCCTTTTCAGAGATAAAATCGTCAGAAAAATCACAATATGTTGACTTATTATCAACTTAATATTGCGGTATCTATCGCGCTATTGACCCCTATACGCTTCCATACCCGTCAGACCGGAGTGGTGACCCTACTGCGCTCTGCGACCTGGAAATACACAAGGTCGTCGGCAAGTGTGAACACAACGCGGAAAAATGTCCCAAAATTACAAACTTAAAAAAGTCGCGTTCTTACTGCGACCTGTGCGTTTATATAGCATTCTCGCGGCGCGTTCGTCACGATCTCTCCGCGCTTATGGCGTTTCGATTGAGATCCATAAGCTTGGCAACGGCGGTCATCGCGAACCCGCGTCGCTCAACCACACGTCTTATCTGGACTACACGTGCGTTTCCACCACGTGATCACGGCGACTATGCAAGCTGGTTCGATGTTTTTTCCGAAATTTCAAGATGACCTTTGAATCGTCTGTTTTCAAAGCAAGTCGTGCATGAAATGCATGGTCGCCATAAGCGAATAATGCAAGCTTGGTAACCGCGCCATGGTCGTATTAAGAACTCCATACACGTTGTCGGAACCTCATAAAATCGCCATTTGCTTTAGAGGTAGCCCCATGAGGTCGTGATGCAGTCGCGCAACAGTGGTGGAATCATCGTAACATCGCTATGACAACGCCATAAGGACTCAGAGCGCTTGGTGGGGTCTCGGTCAACGCGTGAGGGTTGTAGTGAAGACGCAAGAAGGCACCGTTGCAAATGTTACAATTGTCGCAGCGTCTTTTCGACGTGTGTACTGCGCGTGTGCTACGTTCATAGAGATGTTACCACGCGACCCACCACGTTCTCTCGGTTTTCAATGTCATATGACAGGACCTTGGCGTTTGCTTTGAACATACTCAAACATACGCTCTGAAAACATTTTTTGTCGCCGTAGCAGTGCAATAAGGACTTTTGCGACCACATCACGTTCTCGCAGCTTTCCAGATCATATGCGCATGTTGGCGACCATGGAGACCACAGCACGATATCTAGTGTTTCCACCGCGCTGTTACCACGCTTATGGCGATCTTGACTCGCTCTGAGACCATTTTTTGTCGCAGTAGAAGCGCAGTCAGGACGCAACTCCGGTCTGACGGGGGTATTATCAACAAGCTAATGCACTAACCAGTGGGCCTTGTTTACAAATTAGCACACTTAAAAGAGTCCTATTCGGATGTAATTCACCCCATTTAGGTCAGTTGGTGCAGACGTGTAGGACATTAAAGCCCCTTTTCATTTTCTGTCATCTGTGCTATACCTATGTATTTACATCAAAAACAGCTTTCAGAAAGCATACATCCAAAGGAAGTCAAAAAGCTTTAAATGTGTAAACTAAGCCTCTTATACTGTGCATCAACAGATGATTGTTGATTGGTGTCTCTTGATAACATTTTCTTGTCATAAATAATAGATCTGATTACTCATCATGGAATTCTTGTTTATTGAACCTTTATGTACAGAATTCATGCACAATCAATATATCATGGCGATAGCGTCACATTGTATGTATCAATGTGAAATGTTTATAATCTTTGCCTTTGGTATAAATAATTAGTGATATTTCATGGAACCCCCCCTCCCCCACACACGCCAAAGTGGCAAACATGAAAACTGCAGCAAGTGCTGCAGTTTAAAAAGTCTTTTGTAGATTTTATCTTTCATATATGAACAGTTTATTGTAGTGGTAGGTATATAATAGTGATATAAGACGATGGATTGGAACATTTGTAAATAAAAAACCCATAAACTTTTATTACAAACGCCCTCTCCTATACAAAATCAAAAACATCTCTATACCACTTCTCGCATATTTACGTGTCTTGGGTTTCAAAGTTTGTTCTGCGTTTAAACTGCTACAATCTAAACAGTTAGTTCTAATCGTCATATTAATCAGTTGTGCTAAAATCCGAGTTATAAATAGAATTGTTAAAAATAAATATTCACGAACTGTTTATAAAAAAGTATTTTGTGCTCAGAAATTCCGTTTACAATGCGCATTATCTCAGCAACGCTAAAGTATCGTTTCTATTCACGATATCACATTAAATAAGGAAGTAATTTCTTCCAAGTAATTCGGCGATTAATGAAGTATCAATATGAAAAATCAAGCTGAAACAGCCATGTGTACAAAAATAGAAAATTTCCAGATAACCAAAGAAAGTGCGCAACAGTAACTTTGTACAGACTAGCAGCGAGAACAGCATAGCATGACGCTGAGACAATAAAAAAGGTAATGCCCAGCTCAACATCTGATATGAAATGGGCCCTTATTTGTAAATAGACACATCTTTAAATGTGCGCAACACCTACATATAAAATTCGAAATTTTCCCTTTGATAAAATGAATGTCGATGACACCACGAAAAGGAAATTAATGGAAAATCATATTATTAAAAAACACGATCCTCGACTTAATAGCCAATAAGTAACAATTCGAAATTAGCCTCATTTATTTATTAATTTTCTTAAATCTATCTCATAATTATCTTCCACTCATCGTTCCTAAATTGAACCCATATACTACAGATTAACACACGTGTGTACATGTTTTCCATTAGTTAACGATATACTATGTAACCATAGACAATGGTAACTATAGCCAATTGATTCTTGCACGTGCACTATGCATTTTCCATGAACAGTTTTGGCATAAAAACCCTCCCATGACCGTGCTGCTCTCAGTTGAAATTTCAACATGGCCAGACGTCAGTTGAGTGAACTTGACAGACGAAGAGCCATTGCGTGGCTTCAACAGGGTTTTACACTAGAGGAATGTGGCACAAAGAATCGGTTGTAGCTAGAGTGTGATTGGGAGACTATGACAGCGTTTCCAGACAACCAATTCAATTCAGAGTCGTCCACGGTCTGGTAGGCCAAGATCAACGTCATGACATTCAAATGAACTTACGCCAGCGCGTTTTTACAGCGAGATGTCTGAGAGATGAACTACGAAATGCAAGTGGTGTTCAGGTATCCACAACATTCGATCTCGCCGACAAGCGGTTCGACCACCTCTTCTTCAACGTCATAGAGACTTGAATCACAGTTCAATGATGGCAGACTTCGCGTCTACAGGCCGATGCTAACATCAGACAACGCCATCGCTTTGGAGGTGGTACGGTAATGGTGTGGGCTGGAATTTCGGTACATCACAGGACTCCTCGTTTTGTCGTCCAAGGAAGTTTGTCGGGTATCGGGTACAGAGACGAAACTTTACAGCCTTTTGTCATCCCACGTCTTCGTCAAATTGGCGCAGGCCCTGTTCTTCAAGATGACAATGCTAGACTACATAGAGCACGAGTTGTTAATGATTATCTCACCCAAAATGGTATTTAACGAATAGATTGGCCTGCATACGTTCCTCACTTGGCACCAATTGAGCATGCATTGGATGAGTTGGACAGACGTGTGAGTGGCAATCATAGACAACCTTATAATCTTCAAGAATTGGTGCAATTCCTTCAGGCAGAGTGGCAGGTCATTCCCCAGATGTTTTTCGATGTCTGATCGACAACATGCCTCGTCGTTGTGTCGACTGCTTATGAGCGCGTGGTGGTTTCACTCGTTATTAACAAATTTATCGAAATTGAGACAGTTTTGTTGGACCTCATTATGCTCAAAATGTCGAATTTGTGTATAAAAAGTGCACATGCTTTGCATAACAGACTCAACATTGAGACATATTGAACTCATTCTGACCAAAAGTGTGCTTAAAAGTTTTGATTTACATATTCCCTGTGTCTAATAAAATGTCAAACAAATATAACTGGTTGACACTTAACTTCGTTTAGGCAGTATATGTCAAGTGGGGTGGCTAGGAGACCATAGCATGAAGCTCGGGCTAATCAAGAAAGTGGCCGCCAACTCCAAAACTGATATGGTATGTGTGTTTGTTGAGCTCTGAGTATGTTGTCGGTGGTGTATAATAAAAAGCTAATCAAAAACTTTTCAGAGCGTTAAGAAGGTTAGGCTTTAGAGTTTGTCGATTAGAAGTATTTCACAGACAGATTCGAAACATAAACCCCAAACTCTTTGACCTTTATACAATAATATTATATGTATATATCATACACCACAAAATACAGGCGTTCAAACATAGATGACGATATTACAGCTTGGAGACGGTTGCGTCGGTTCTGCTGATCATGAAAAAGGTAGGTTAATTAGAGTTAAAAAAACATATATTATTATTATGGACTTCATTGTTCTTGTTACCAGATCATTGCAAACACTCTACAAGGCTTAATGTCAGCTTCCATAGAATATAGTTCCATTGATCCTAAACGGTACAAAATCCCCAAAACGCAAATTAACAATTTAACGTAATAGCGTGTGGAACGGAACATGTCATATCGATGGTCGGCCCAACAGTAAAACGTCAGGTGTTCACTAAAATAAGCAATTCCCCAAAGTTATGTCAAATTGACGCAGTGGTTACTACTTGGAAAATTATCATTGTAAGCGTTTCTTGTTAGAATATACATGTTTTTGGAATTTGTCTTATTACCTTTCTGTCTTCATTTCAGGCGATAACGATTATGTTGTTAATACTTAATTTGTCTGTCGCCTGGAAACTTATCTAAAAACAATCCATAGATACTAATATGTGATAAAAGACTCGTCTAACCTTCATGGGCTAGAACTAATTTTCTTCCAGAAATACATTTCATAATAAACACAAAATAAGTCTGATGGGCAGAATAGGACAGTCGGATAGTGATTATGAAATGAATTCTATAATAACATTATCTAGCAAATGTACGCTATGGCATTTGACTATAGCCCTGTAACACTATTACATATGAGAGAAATATGTGTCCGGTATGAAAATTTATAAAACAATTTTTATATGCAATGCCCGTGAAATTACATAATAGTTCGTATTATACTGAACCTATGAATAGCGTATCGCCTGTTTAGGCCTAGCGTACGATGAACTCTCTCGGTCCACACCTGATTCGAACACCGGAATATGGGAATATACACGTTGTCTAGTGCTATATTTACTAAATATATATGTAGAAATGAATGAAAACAAGTTAACTGCTCTATATTCGTATCAATAGAATATTTTTTCATCCCATTTAATTTGATTCGCATAGCTCGAAGTTGCTCATCACTTTTGACTTAGAAATAAACCGGGGACTGGCAGGCAGGATACGACCACATTTTCGAGAGGGCCATAATTCATGAAGTTACCATTTAATATGCGCAAATATCGAAGGAACCAAGAAATTTCGGATTAAAATTGTGACCTCTACAGGGTCTAAAACCTTGATGTACCATATTTTTTTTATACACTACTCACGTACAAGCGGCGCCCATTTTGTTGAGCAGTGTGGGTTTAATTTTCACGAAATTCGAACACAACCTTCATTGCGGTGTAAAGGTGATATAATCAAACCTTTTCTTTTAAATCCGTTAATAATTGTGACCTCCAGAGGACCAACAACCTTAATATACCATATTTTTTACTGCACTATTCACGTGATATAATCAAACGTTTTTTCAAATGGGGACCACAAGCTAATAAAGGGGTCATAATTCAACTGATATCCGCAAATATCGAAAGGAACTAAGATCTTTAGGTTATAACATGCATTTCCATATATCAAGTTTCATCAAAATCGAATTTAAATTGTGACCGCTACAGGGCCCACAACCTTGATATACTATATTTTAACACTATTCGCGTACACGCGGGGGTCATTTTGTCCTGCAATGTTTGTCCAATTTTCACGAAATTCGAACTCAACCTTCATTACGTAACGGTGATATAATCAAACGGTTTTTTAAATCGATAATAACCGTGACATGCATGTCAAGCTTCATCAAAATCGGTTCACAATTGTGACCTGTATAAGGTCCACTAGCTAAAAGCGTGATTTTTCGGACATTCAGGGGCCATAATCTATGAAGTTTCGATCCGATACACGTCAATATCGAAAGCAGTCGAGATCTTATGGAGGTAAACCTATATTTCATGTTTCGTCAAAATCGGATAAGAATTATGACCTGTAGAGATTACACAAACAATTGTGGAAGGACAGGGGCGACGGTATAATACACCCACATGAAAATGTGGGCGCATAAAAACATACATAATAATCGTTTATAATGTCAATACAATATTTTATGGAGTCTAGAATCCAATATACTCACTGGAAATTTCTAAACTAATGTAAAAAAAATCTGTGTATTGTATTAATTAACAAATGGGATTTATGTCACCTTGCTTGTATCCAACACCAGAATTAGAAATAGATTTAACCGACAGCTTCTAATGACTGTAAAGACAAAAACAATCGGTTTAATTAATGATTTATTGTCATTCTGGGCAGTGATGAAGTAGAAGTTACGTGTCAAGCTAACATAGGAATGGTAAGATGATCAACTGCTATTTGTAAATATACAACATTTCACTTCATTTGAAATTTCAAATCAATCTCTGTTGTTTATATGGTATTTAAGGAAGTCTGTGAGCAAACTGATAACTGCAGGGGTGCTTCTCTTCTCATTACTAGAACTGTAAATAACTTTTGTTTTATTTCCGTCCTAGGCTCATTTCCTTTCCAAGATGAATTGTGAATGGGAGTCTTTCAGAAATAAAATCTGGGTTCATTTTTGTTATTAAATAATTGAAATTAATTAATTTGGCTTTGACTAATGACCCTGTACAGTGCGCAGTTGTTAGAATGTATGTGCTTATTCGGTTCACTTAACGGTTATGTTAGGATTTATATTTCCTTTCATATCGATGACCCTCTTCCCATTGAAAAAAGAATATGGACTGTATCTGACTTGGGATCTTGTGTTTTAAAATATCAGTAGCAAGGTGGTTTCTTTGTTTGTTATAATCTGTTGATGTTTTGTTTTCTATTATACTAATGTTATCCTAGATCATTATGCGAGGAGACAGCTGTTTGAAGGGATCAATATCGATAGAAGTTAGTCTGATTTTGTAGCTGGCAGCATCAACCCCGAAAGCAACTAAAAATCAGATTCACCATTAAATAAAATGTAGGCTTGGGTTTTGGCAAGGAATCGTGACGTTATTAAACACACAAGAATATGAAATATTTAGTTAATTAAACCAAATTAGAAGTAAAAAGGGGATATTCGAGGTTAAACGTATATGATGTAGAAGAATACTATCGGTGTAGGCAAGAATGACCAGACATCAAAGACTCAATCAATTCGCATTCTTCTCAAATTTCGCCAAACAAAGCTGATTAGAAATTACAGTAAAAGCAGTAACTAATGAATGCAAGTCAGTTTATATACATTCATATGACAATTTTACATGCGTTGCGATTCATTTGTATGCATGTATATAGGTGCCAAAGAATTGCGATTTAGCTCCATCAAAGCTAGTGTTGCAATTATTAAAATCTATATAATCAGTACATTGCAAGATATTTATGATTTTGTTTTTTCCCATTTGGGAGGAAGATAGTGCAACTTAGAAAAAGAGAAATTGACTTGTTGTCATCAAAAAAAGGAATTATCATTTATAACAATAGAATGAATATTCATCGTTTTTATAAACAATATTTTTATTCAGGTTGCCTGAATGGGATTGGGGAACAGGCTTAGCCTATGTAAAAAAAAAACCTCCCTAGAGGCGTACTATATAAGCAAAGATTCGCGACATAGCATACCTATTACATAAGGAATTACAGTACTAGTACTGTAACAATTTTCAATAATCACTAAATCAGCTTCCTTGTTTTAAAAAGGTAATCCTTTTAATCTGGAACGATACAGTAAGAAGGGTCATTTATTCTAATCCTTTTAATCTGGAACCATACAGTAAGAAGCATAGGGTGACTAATAGCAAATGTGTCCCAGTGGATCTATTATTCGTTCACATTTTATCCGGGTAAGGGTAGCTAATAAATTATGACACTATCCCCTGCCAAAACGATTTGTGAATACACATTACAAGGAGGATATCTTGCCAATCTTATTTCCAAATAGACTGCAATATCTTCTTGACAACACGTTGTCTACTTTTAATATAATGAATGGAATAATGACATGTTCTAAATCCTCGTTTATGTAACAGTAATGTAAGAAACTACCAGTTGGATTGTACATAATTAAGTATTTTGCCACTAAGAATTTTGAATAATCTCTTATCAAAACATTGGTCGCCCCACTGAATATGAGGATCAACTTTATGATCTCACCATCGGGTAGCAGTTATGTCTGAGGAATCGGGAGACCCCTCGGCGCTTTGAAGCACTGAGCCACTGATTGACGAGGAACGTATTACTTGCTATGACGGTTGCCTAAAATAAAATCTGTACCAACGAATTAAATTTATTTGTGCGTGTAAGAAAGGGTTAAGTGATAAATAAAATCTAAATTTGTTTGCGATGGTAATACTGAACAATCGACAATGGGTGAAAAGCAAAAAATATACCATTCAGGCCTGCGCTGCTACAGGGAAATCACAGTGTCCGGGAGATAACTGGATATAAATTATCTTTGTTTAATCAGGCCATGTCCATCTAATCAAACTACTTTTAGTCTTTGTAGTTACCACTTTAAAAGTCATAAATATTTCTGGAAAGTGCTTGGCGTTGAGCTATTTTAACATTTTTATGGCTTTTTACGTCACCCCTCGAAACTTTGTGTTTGGAAGCATACAGGTACACTTAACATTGGACATATTTACTGAGTTTTTACAGTAAAGTATTATCTAATAATACAGTGTTTCATCTATCATATTACCGAATCCTATAAATGACACATCATCTGCATTTTAATATGAATTAATCTTAATAATGTCATAGTTGTGTAACTTAACCATATTATTGCATACAACGTCTCAGCAGCTCTACTGAGTGTTACTTTCCAGATTGGGTAGAACGTAACTGATAGAAGATTGTAAATGAAATTACAGTCCATTTGCTGATTACACTATTTTGCCTCAACCGTTTTATAGGACTTCGAAGTTTGCCTAATGGTTTGGATTGTTCGTACTTGGTTTTATTTTATTTTTATTGCACCGGACCGTCACACCTTTATCATAACAAGCCAGCAGTGAGGCTGATGTCCCCCGCCGAAATCCAAAAATATATCGATTAATTAATCGCACAAACGTATCAAGCAATCGAACTGATTATCAACTATACACTAAGTTACATCACTCTTTATTAGATAGAAGTACAGTTTTCCAAAGCACCAACCAATGACATTGGTTAGCTTTAGCTTGAAATGCTAATTATTGAACTCAATCAAGACATCACCCAATGGACATCCAAGTTTAAACATTCTACCTCAATTAAAAGCTGAGTTGTCATGTTCCAAGTCTTGACCAATCCAATTGCTTATCGCTCTTTAGCCTAAGCAGAACTTAGTCAAGGTAATAATATGACGAATCTATACTCTGAGTTTCATCACTCTCACTTAATTCTAACCAAAGTTATCGTGCCTCAAAGCATCAACCAATCAGATTGCTTACCATAAGCAGGCGATGTCTACCACTGAACTCCAAGGCATTTACCTAATGAACGCATACACGAAGTTTGAACATTTTACCTCAATTAGAAGGAGAGTTATTGTGTTAGAATATATTAATTATCGCACTTAGTCATGGTATTGATGTGATAAAACTATACACCGAGTTCGCTCATTCTCGCATAATTAGAACTAAAGTTATCATGTCCAAAAGCGTCGACCAATCAAATTGATTATCTCAGCTTACCCTAAGCAGAAAATTCTCATCTTCGAACTCCATCATCATAGCATTCACCTAATAAACATTCTAGCTAAATTAGAATGCGGGTTATTGTGTTCAAAAGTCTTTACCAATCCAATTGCGTATCGCTCTGCTTACCCCTCAACAAATCTTAGTCAAGGTATTGATGTAATGAAAATATACCCCCTACCGTACAACTTCCGGTACAACTGGAAATTGTTGTTTTCGGGCAAAATTTGACATATTTCGATCAATTTTTAACCTTTACTTTAAACTCCCCTATTCCAAATGTTATGTCTCTAAATTTTTGATATTGGCGAGGTATGATAGGCCTCGTAGTCGACTAAAAAATTAGCAGGTGTTGGATATGAATGATTCGTGGGAGGAGTCGTCAAAGGATTGGATATTGTCAGATAGCCCCTCTGTTCCCTCAAAACTAACAGTCGCATTATTATTCATTTGTTTACACTGTCAACATTCAACAGATTTCTCAAATATGTATTTCTTTACTTCATTAAACAGTTACCCTTATTATTATTTTGACAAGGGGTGGGGGTATCGTCGTTTATATTGAGGAAATTGTTAGTAATGAAATTAAGAACGGAGAGTAAAGCAATGAAAGTGTCAGTGATACATAAAATAACCCCATTCATCTGTTCCAGTGCCATATTGGCTATGGACACCCACCTTATCGGGACATCATTGATTAATCTGTGCGCTTGAAGATCTTGTGTTTTTAGGCTAGTTTCAAATCTGTTTTCTTTCCTGCGTGTACTAAAAGTATCAACTGCGATACGCCACAATCTAATTTCTGAGTGTTTCGTTTACTGCAGTCTCAATTATGGCCGAAACCGAACGACTGTGAATTCAAGGCAGCCAACAATGTTGTATTATTTGACACATTTTCTGTAGTCTCACAAATAACTGACATGAGGTTGAGACTCCGTTCATGTAAGTCTGACTTCAGCCATGTTAATCCTTGAATGGTACCCCGAAAAGGGGATGGTTCCAAGATTAATGGAGCATAACTACCACTAGCCATTAATAAAATATATGGCTCGGTTCATATAGTTCTAAAGTCAACGAAGTCCACTGTGGTAAATTCAGATTGTCAGTTGACTTAAGCATTTCAACAGTACTACTAGCAACATCACAGTAAAATGTCTGGGATAATGATTCCCTACTATAAGTTATCGATGGGACCTTATACCTTTTAATAATTTGTGGCATCATTTTTCTAGGCCACGGTTTCTGTACAGTTCTGTAACTCATATCTTTCTAGCAATCCAACAACCAATATGTTTGTATATCCATAACTAAAGTCATTTTTGGCTGAGACGAGGATGACGTTGGAGTATTTGTAGAACTTGCAACGCACCGTTTCGACTGGGATTTAATTTTTAATTTATTGGCTTCTAAATGAGTCATGCAAGTGGTGCCAAATATTGTATGTATTACCACCGGGAGCCTGAACGTTTTTGACCAAATCGACAACAGGCCATGTTTCTTTTAAAGCTCCAATAGCATTTTTTTAAGTTATATTTTTAAAATGTATTAAAATAAAGCCCAAAAATAGATTGAACCTATAAACAGTCCTACCTTGTTAAAGAATAATCCTATTAATCCTATAATTCAGTACTGCCAGTTGAGAAATTGGCAAAAATATCATTTTCAACTTCAAATTCAAACGTTTGAAGATGGCCGTCCATGGAGAGGAATGGGAAAACAAGGGAGGTAATTGAGTAACTATTTCCTCAATCACCCTGTGTCACCCTTTATAATGCCCAAAAAAATTTGCCCAGGACCGCATAATAGTGAGTTGACAACCTTTTGAGCAAAAGACATAGAAATAATTATGTTTTGACTTTCTTAGAAAATGTGAAATTGGAACTTTAACGTTGTATTCGCCTTTGATGATAAATTAACTATATCACACCTTTCTCCAAAATAATTAGAGTGACTTGTATGTTTGACCCTCCTTCCCTGAAATCTTGCGAGTTGGACATATTACGGTGTTAATGTCTCTTGTTAAAAATACTTCATAGTGAAGCTAAAATCCATGACAGCATTACGATAGCAAATATTGAAACATCTCAGGGGTTGAGGATTGACCTGATTGATTAGACTCAAACATGTCACTCAATTGGGCATGCAGTGTGATTGTCTAAAATTACGAACGAAAATATCATTTTATATTATTTAGCTTGATATTCGTTTGTATGATTATAACAATTTATAACTAAATATTCTTTAAATACACTTAAAAAAAGTATAATTCAGGTTACTGACCAGAGTACTGATGCATTATAATGAGAAAAGTGACTGGATGATTAGTAATATTCGTTTCCTAGTACCGGCAACCTAGTATTTCTATATCTCGTCACACCGGAAATGAACTTGTCACAGGTCCGATAGATGAATGGTGTTTATTTAAAATAACTTCCATTCTCATGATAATCAGTGTTCTTACGATTATTAGATTTACCAGAGATTATCTGATTTTGGACCGATAAGTAGCCTAGAATTAAAGAAAACCCAAGCGAGTGAGGCTGATGTCCCCCGCCGAAATCCATAAATAAATCCCACCCTGGGGTGTAGGGGGTGATGTCCCCCGCCGAAATCCATAAATAAATCCCACCCTGGGGTGATAAGAATATGCCCTTCGCATGTCCTGCATGTCGTAAAAAGCGACTAAAAGGATCACTGTAAGGGAGCAAAGTGCCGTGCATTGCGATCCGTGTCGATGGAGATTGGAATCCTGGTAATTAAATCCTGAAATTTGACTTGCGAGTCCTTTCTTTGCAACACATTACTTTGGCCCATGGTTTACCTAGACAGGGGTGGCCATCTTTGATCGCTTTAGCTCTGGTAGTTGCACCCATCAGATTTACCTTTCCACTAAGTGATATTGGAGACAAGTGTTTCTTAGGCAACTTGCCAGAGGAAGCCATAAAATAGGCTTGACCTAGCTTTTTAGGGATACGGCCACATGTCTTGGCAAGGAAGCACGGAACGTTCTGTGTACCAGGAGATGGTGAGCTCATCAAAAGAGACTGTTCGTTCTCTTGGTATAAATGAACTTGGTCAGAATAAACCATGCAGTAGAGAAATGCATATGCATTATAGTTTTCTTTTCTTCTGAGTCGGACGTTTCTCTGGTGAACACCTTGCCAGGATGTCTGCTGTCAAACCTAAAAGGGATAAAACAAAAAAAATGTAATTATATTTAAGCAACTTGCCAGAGGAAGCCACAAAATAGGCTTGACCTAACTTTTCAGGGGTACGACCCAATGTCTTTGCAGGGAAGCACCCAAGGTGAATTTCATCCAAAGTAGAAGCTCCAGGTATAGGAAAAGAAAGCATGACAAGTATGCGAAATCTTGCCCACTTTGCCATAAATGCTACGATCCTAGGTACGGTAGGTAAATTTAGGTTTGACTGTCAGCCTGGCCCGAGACAATGCACCAATAGGTATTTGTCAAGGAGACAAGGTTATTCCAACAAGCACCAACATCCCCATTTTTAATCGTCCCAACATTCAGACTCTAAAGATACCTTTTGATTGTTTGCATGGTCGATCCTCTTCTCTGCTATAACTGTTAGAAATTTGGACATGGCAAACCGTCTGTAGTATATACATCTGTGCTTGCTGTTACCATGTTCTTGAGGGTGTTGCCTGCCACGACTGGGGTTTTCTGTGTAATGTTGTCAAATCATATCTATTCAGAAAGACTTAATCATATTAAAGTGGTCTCGACTTCCCCTCCTAATTATGAGAGCTCAGCTCAAAGCACTGCTTTAACACTCAGCGAGGTTGAATTATCATTGCCTCCAAGTAGAGTTATTGAGACTATCTAAAATTGCAAGGGGCTTCACAAATTATGTACATCTCAAGCCGACACTGGACCAGGCGTGGGGTTTAAGAGCACTACGCCCTCAGAGGAGAGAACAGTGCTTACAGAGAAGAAACAAATAGTTTTACAGTTGAGGGAGAGGGATAAAAAAAAAGGGGCTTTAATAAATATGGGGATGCTTCGATGGACATACCGTAGTGGATGTCCAATTGTCCCCGTGGGTAGCAGTCAAAAATTAATTATCCCTAACACTGAAATTTTAATGAAGTTTAACTGTTGTTACAAAAATACCATCCTTTAGTTAATTGTTTACATGAAACTTTTTTCGGGAATTCTGTCACTTTTACTTTTAAGACATTTTGCTGGTTATCACAATCACTCAGTCGGTGGTGGGTGTGTTTCTATTATTCTTAATGGAGACAATTCACAAAGTAAGGTCTTCCTGAACTCGCCTTTACAGGCAGTTACAGTTTAAGTGACTCTTATAACACGCAGATCGTGATGAACTTGTTGCACATCTTCCTGTCATTTATAATTATGGTCACGTTAACAACAGAGGTAAACAAATAGCCGACCTTATCAACCTTAATAATTTGAACCTTATTAAATGATGACTCGCCTACTTATCTACATTCTTACAGGGCTTCTTTTTCTTTCCTCGATTTCCAGTCATGTTTCGGGATTTTACATGGAGTGTAAATGAAGATCTGTGTATAGTGACAACTTCCATGTCTTAATTGATAATAATGGTCCCTCGCCGGTCGAAAGACCCCAGGTTGAATTCGCATACTGCTGATTGGGCTATTTTAGAATCTTTGCGTCTCTTTTTCTTTGGTATAAAAGGGTTAAAGATGCAGATGAACCCATGGCCTTATTCGCTTAAATTCTACAAGATGTGGCTGAACAGACAATTATGAAAACGGTCCGATCGAAGACACGTGGAACCAGGAGTCACGCAAAGAAATGTCTCAAGGATCAAAAGGAAAAATAGTGCATTAACCCTTAACCATTTAACAACTTTTCGACGGGGGGGGGGGGGTGTCTCGCGGTGGATGTGTAGGTAAGAGTCTGGCGATCGGGTGTTCGATCCATGCATTGACCGAGAAAGTTTATCCAGATTTTCCAGCGTGGTTCCCCATGTCAGTGATACAGGACAGAGGGCCTGACAAGGACAGGTGTCTAGTCCTTCGGGTGGTAGGAAAAAGCCAGATCCCGTGTACACATTGGCGTGAACGTAAAAATTCCCATGACAGGTGGAATGTCGTTGTCCGGACAAATTTTCCCTCATAGAACACTGTGTTGTCTTCATTAGCCCAGTTCGACACAGAACAGTAGGACGTTAAACTCCATTTCATTTCATAACACGACCGTTTAATTAGCATATATAAATATGAGATGGTAAGTTACGACTTGTGTTATATATACATATTGTGGTATAATTGTCAAACTATTTGAAGATATTTATTTAAGGTGGGGCACCCTATCAAAGATCACGGGTCCTTTCGAAATTGGCATGTATTGGACCATAACTTCATGGATTATGGCCCCTGATAGTACGAAAAATCACGTTTGTAGCTTGTGGTACCTGTAGAGGTCACAATTTTTATCCCATTTAAAACAAAAAACATTTAAATATGTCCCCGTTATCCTACCGAAACCTCGTAAGACTGTGTGTTTTGAATTTGCCCTATCAATGGCTGCCGATTAATAGTCAAACCTTCTATTACTTGTGAGGCAGTTTTATTTCTTCACAGACTCTAGTGATAGCAGGGTTTTGATTATTGTGTTTCTAAATTTAGATACTCTCACCTGGTTGGTGCCAATGATATGTCTGGTTATCAAAACTCTATGACCTGGGTGCCAACACGTTCATTTACTTTCGAACGTGACTTTGAACATACATGTACTTTACATTATAAAGCTAGCATATTTCCATGTTCTCGGTCGCTTGTGTCATTTCAAGATTACGAAAAGGTTGGCTCATTACAATAAGGGTTGTCAATCGGTACATTTGTTGGGTAAGACAAGCACTAACTACTCCAATAGGTGAGAAAATGTCCTATTAGTAAGTAACACATTAACCAATTATATTCCAAGGCACATAACATTGCAAATAATAAAAAAATGGAGCTGGTGATATTTCATGGATGTTTGTCTTTATTTTAAAGCCCAGATCATTTGCACTACCATATCGCTTAGATATAAGAAGTTACGCTAACTTAAATAGAACTAAAGTTTGTAAGACGTTTTTCTTTCCTTGTGTAATATTAATTATTATCAACTAATTAAACACGTGAAAAGCCTATTATCAACTATCTGGATGGATGAGTGGCTTAGATACTGAATGGACAAGACAATGGCCACCATATCTTCAATCTATCAAGCGCTTAGAAGGTTAAAGAGATAAACTATCGTGAAGTATGGAGTATGATGTATATGCCATTTAACTGTGAAGTCTAATATTTCCCATTGGGACGTTTTAAGATTTCAAATACTAAGATATTGGCATGGAATGTTATGTAAATAGGACGTTAAGAGAATATATCCCTCATTGACTAACGGACAATTTCCGGGCAACCATAGTGGTCGTAAGCAGGAATCGTTAGAGGACCCTAAAACAATGAGACAAAACCTATGTTAATAATTTTGTTTTACAGCATAAAAACAAATGTACTAAACCAATGTATTGGCTCTTTATAAACAAATGGTTCTGTAATCAAGCAGCTTTCTTATATCGTTGGGTTTTCCAATTAGGATACATGTTAACATAGTCTAATCTTCAACGCCCAGAAGGTACGATAAACGATGTCTTTCATTGTTGTAAGTATTTTCGTATTCCCTGACTTGTAATTAACATCATTTAACAAAACCTTAGAAAATATCGGGAAATCTGTTTGTTTTAAGTAATGTATTTCTATTAAGATATTATAGATTTCAAAATAACTTCATGATAACAATTGTTTTTTTTTATACCTGATAACGATCAGAGAATACTTGTCGTGTTATATGTATATAAACCAATGATTGTTTTCCATAAAAATTGCGTTGTGTTTTTAATTGTTTTTTTTTTGTTGGAAAGGAATTTTAGGGTGTTTTGTATGTTGTATTTGTTAATTTTTTTAATGATGAAATTTAGAAACCAATCCGATTAAAACCCAGTTCTATATTTTGTTTCGTTATTTATACTTTCGATGGCCAACACTAGATCAAAAGAACTGATCGGTTGTAGCAGGGGGTTACACGTGTCATACAAGCGGCCTTAGACCCTATGACGACATTTGATTCACAAATCAGCGTTGATGTTTAATAATAATAATGACTATTTAATGGCGAATCCCTTGCATCAACCAGAACGCGGGTTATATGACAACACTTCCAGATCCTTGTGTTGGGAAGACAAGCAAAACGAAATTTTGAACAATAAAAAACAAAATGAAATAGATTCTAGTGTAGTAAAGAAGGGTAAGACGAAATTTTGAACTATAAAACATAACGCTAACGCAACAATATACGTCCACATTCCTGCTTTGATAGATATGTTTAGCGTCGAGGGTCGTGCCCCAACATCAATAGTTGCCGTCCTTAGAGTATAAGGAATAAGTATACCAAGATAATCCATTCCGAATTGAGGCTTTCAGACGCTAGAGGCAAAAAGTGGGCGTGGCTCTGCTCATGGGGGTCGGGACATTTACCAAAATCAATAGTGGACGCCCTCAGGCTATAAGGAATACATATGCCAAGTACTAAGCTGATTCATTCAGAATTGCGGCCTGTTAACGACAAACACAAAAATTGGGCGTGGCTTGCCTCCGTGAGTTGGGACATGCAGTTGTTGTCCTTAGGCTATAAGGAATACATATCCAAAGTCCATAAAGACCGTGGCCTGTAGACAACACACACAGACACGAAGTAAAAATGCATGGCTGTGTCCTGGGGGGTAGGAAATCACCAAATTCAATAGGGGTCATCCTTAGGGTATAAGGAATAAGTATGCAATGTTTTAAAAGGATCTGTTAAGAATTGCGTCCTGTAGGCGAACACAAGACACAAAAACATTGGGCGTGACTCTGTCCCAGGGGGTCCGGCATGCACCCAAAAAATTGTGGTCAGCCTTACGGTAAAAGGAATAAGTATAAAAAAAGTTTTCAAGACAATCGATTAAGAATTGTGGCCTGTAGGTGACAAACATATACACAAAAAGAAAATGGGCGTGGCATGCACCAAAAACAATAGGGGTCTTCCTTAAGGTACCAAAAATAAGAATGCAAAGTTTCAAGATGATACGTTAAGAAATGTAGCCTGTAGACGACAGACAAATACAAGAAATGGGCGTTGCTGTCTCAGGGGGTCGGGCAATTATGAATGTGAATGTATAAAAACGAAACGAAATAGTGTCTGTGTTTTAATCAGATTCTTGGGAAAAGGTCTGCTTATTTTTATTCGGGAATCAGGTCTTAAAACAATACACTACTTCGAGTGTATTAAAGTTGTTGTGAACGTTGAGGGCTTTTTATAAGAGTTATTGTCGTAATAACAAAAGTTATGCCATGACTAGGTTAAGGCGCAAAAAATGTTATCAACACCATCAGCAACATATTTGTAGGATGAACCCCGTGATTTATATGAGTACATTAAAAGAACACAAGTGACAATGTATTAGAAGACTTTGCGCAATTGACGTTTAAGCATTATTATTCGTCAGATTAAGAGTGGAACCCGGCAACCGAAAATAACAGATTCAGTGACGACCGAGGATTTTGATCTTTTCGGGAGAAGAATTGAATGCGACTGTGCGCCATAATCGATGGAAATCTGCTGTGAAGAGGCTAAAAAAAGAGGGGTTCATATTTTACTTAAATCGAAGATATTAAAAATTTCTGATTTATTAAAATAACATTGTATTCTACCTCTGTAGTTAAACTCTCTCTCTCCCTCTATTTCTCTCTCGCTGAGTTTATTGACACCGGAAGGAGTATATAGTGCAACGCCACCAGGTCTATGTCGCGTTGCCCTTTTACCCCAAATTTCAGCCTCAAAACAGCCCTTGTGTAGCCGCCATCCCCTAATAGATCAATTTACAGACAAACGGCAGTTACATTATATGTAAGCTTATACGTATGTATACATCTAATCTGAATTATTTACGACAATCCAGTATGCGAGGATTGATGTAGAAAAACATGAACGCTGGGTAATTTAAACTATTATCTTAAAGCAGGACAAGTATGTCAGTATGTCGCTGATATAACTATACATACTGTTTGTGTTCCACTGACATTGTTTACAATATACCTACCAACATTCCTGGCGGCTACCATTGTTGTCTGAAATATACATTGTTAAAGAATAAAGAACACGGAAGATAATTAAAATTAAATCTTTTGTTTATATATCTTGTTTATATCTATTGTTCATTACAACAGCATGTTTTAAAATACAATCTGCATGGTTTGGGTTTTCATACCAGAAAAATAACTAACAATCCAAATTGATTATTAAATTAAAAAAACCTAAAAGGAGACTTTAAACAATGGATGTTTTACATAATAAACCCGTGTCCTTTTGTAGTAAGATGTGCTATGCGGAATACGGTTAATAGAGGAATTAACCTATTTTCTCTTTTTGCAAAATTTCGGAATTAAAGGGGGTTTTCAGTTGAAAAAAGAAATAAAACAACATAACAATTGATCATTTTATGGACAATTAGACACATTACATCCTGTTAATATGTTTAAAAGATAATTAACCTTTACTGTAATGTTATTAGAATATCCCATAAGGCGTGTTTATTTGATGTTCCCCACCAGTGTTAAAGGTGCATAATGTACGATCGAAATCGGCCTATTAATGGTCTTTATTCTGGGTTCAAAAAATGTATAAACTAATATTTAGATATTTATTTATGTAACAACTCCATAATCAACTCTCTATACCATCGGTTGACCGAGATTTAATTGGATTAGAACACCCGTGATATTCCAAAAAATAAATTGACGATAAAATGGATAATCGATACTTGCTACTTTATTAAAAATGAAATGGTGTTTAACTTCCAACTGTTTTGTCCGGGCTGGGTTAATGAAGACGGGCATACGCCATGCAGTGTGCAATGAGAGAAATTTTGCCCGGCATACTCTCCTATCGAATGCCAACTGCTAATGGATATTTTACGTGTCCGCCAATGTATACACGGGGCCTAAGTTTTTCGTACCATTCGCACCACTGACAGAAAATTCCGATGAACTTTGGTCAATGCAGTTTTCGAACACGCTACCCCCAATCCGCACCAAGGTAGAAGCATAACAAGTTCCTTGTAGACCATAGTTAAATTGTCGGAGCCGTATGCCAAGAAGAAGAACAAGAAGAAGTGAGATAAGAATTGAATCCGAGTTCCTGGTCCAAAAATGTTTTATCCTAACCCTTCATTGTGGCATACCATGCATACTTTGCGCTTGACAAATGTACATCTGAACCACCATCCCACGTATCTGCCACCTATAAAAGACAAGTTTTAGTCGACGGAACACGAGTCAACAACATCTAAATTGTACGAGCATGTAATAAAGGTTGACGTACTGCAAATCCATGGGCAAATAAACTGTAAATCTCTTTAACGAAAAAGTTAGCGAAGAAGCCTTAATAACATTCCACATCATAATTAGGGCAATGACCGTACAAATTGTCAGCTAGCGAGTGCAATGACGTTCGATTTATAGATCATATCCTTTTTTTAAAATACAGTTCTCTTTTCATGTTATTTAAATCTTTAATTAACCCAAATCTCGAAGTCGTACACATTAATTCAACCATGTTATATAACTTGCTGTGTTATAATCGGCCATTGCAAGGCTCAATCTTTATATCACGAATCCTACCTGCACCTGCTTATAACTTCCTTGTTTTAATATCAAATAGTCCTTATCATATACTGAGAAAACTATCCGGAATTGCAGGAGGTCCAGGGTTGTCTCCCCGATGTTGGTCGCCAACGCTGTCTTTTGAATTGGGCTTCCAAAGTAAAACACCCGGACTACCAACATATTGACCCTTTCTATACAGATTATGCGTAGTTTCTCTGCTAAACTGGGGGTTGGATGACCCAATGGTTAGCACGTGCGTGCTGTATCATAAAGCCTGTTATTGAGTCAACGGGCATGGTTTCGAATCCCCAGTTGTATGTGACAAGGAGTAGGGTTGTCTGTTCAACCACGTGGGTTTTCTCCGGATCTTCTGGTTCCTCCCACTGCTGAAGACCCCTACGCGCAAGAGAATTATTGAAATGTAATCAAATCATATGTTAGTCCCGAAATGACCTAGTTTGTGTCGAGTGGACGTTAAACCCAATTTCTTTCTCTCTCTCTCATAAACTATCGAACGTTTCAGTGCTACAGTCACGTGTTTAAAAGTTAGTAACACAAAGGTATGAAATACACGCCGCGAGCTTATCGTGATATTAGTTTTAAAGATCACGTTTACATTGTGATTAAAATTTACTAAATTGGTGATCAATTGTTTTGAAATAAATCTCTTATGTAATAATTTTCATTTTTTCGTTGTCCAAAAAAAAGCAACCGGGATGATTTTGACTTATTTTTATTACAACTCACGTGGCATGTGCCATGTTACGATGAACACAAGCCAACCGGTTTTTTTTTTAAAGAGATAACTAATTGATGAGTTGAGATATTTAAAGATACGTAAAGAGTTGATCATTTTTGCTGTAATAATTAAAAAATAGATGATAAAAAATGAAAATATTGAAAATGTCAATCATTTTTAGTAAAATTATTACAGTTTGTTGTTTTGGCGAGATGTGTGCATAACGGTAACCAGGGTACTGGTATATTCGCGACTTGTTTATGCCATTGAGACTTGTTTATGGTCTCGTTTTATTAATAAAACTGTAATTAATAGTTTATATGGCACTTCAGAAAGACCCGCAATTGAAAAGGCAAATTTAGCTCTAACACAATGCATGTTTAATTGTGCAATGCAATTTTAAAGTTTTTAAAAAGCCAGAATTTAGTAGTTTATTTGTTTGAGACGAAAATACTATATTTTCATAGTATGGCCCAGACAGTAAGTTTATATTAGGCCTAATTGTAACATGGTTCATAATAACTAAATATGTAGTACTTCCATGTAAAAGCGACATGTTCTCTAGTACCGGTCTATTGAGCTAATTGCTTTTCTGGAATGTGTAAGACACAAATCAATGATCAGTCGTTATTTTTTGTCTGCAGAAAATCAATCAAATATGACTGGTAGAGTGTGACTAGGGTCGAGGTGTAATCCAATACAACCCTGCTGTTTTCATTATGACAGTCTGATTGGATGAGATTTTCTACATGTATATGTACAGCAATTTTACAACGTGTACAAATCTGTGTCACGCTTGTCTGCTGGTATCTATTTATAGTAACACGGCAGTGCGTTTATAGTAACGAGCAGACGAGTTTGGATGCAGCTATTGTGTACAGTTACTATTTTTAGATTTAAGACCTTCACTCTCCCCCCTCCAGTGCATTCGTTTCCCAACTACTCATTAAAGAATGAGTGTAACGGGAAAGGGAGCGCTCAAAATACTGATTCATTCTGAGATCATCATATAGAAAATATCGCTCTACAGGAGAGGTGAGTGTGCATTTTACCATTTTATTTACTGTATGCAAAATATATTTGGAAACAGCCGATGAATTCGGTGTCTCTAGTGTATTTCCGCGTGTAACTAAGAGAAGCAAGTTTATTGAAGATGAGGTTAGTCTATATCTGGGTAATTCGATCAGTCTGAGAACAACATACTGACATGCTGTGTAGGATGTATAATAGGCATGTCAGAAGCCGTGAGAACCTTCTATGATCAGATGAATCGACATTTCTAGCACGTAATCTCTAATAATTCACAATGAAGTTTCATCAAATAGATGGTAATATTTGATCAGTTTTACACATATTTATTTAATTCAATTAGGGGATAGGTTCTGGATATCAGTCACGCTCTTTACGGTCGGTTGAACACGTACGTGACGCACTACATGTATATTATTTTCAACAGAATACTGTGTGTTTTCACCAGTATTTCTCTGAATTTATTTATTTGACCTTCTGTGCCAAATGAAAGCTTCTCACAGAATCATGAAATGAATAGTGCAAAATACTAAAATCATGAAAATATATGAAATGGAGTTTAACGCTCCAGTGTTCTGCTTCGACTGGGCTAAAGAAGGAGGATACACGCCATTCAGTGTGCTATGGGGGGAAATTTTGCCCGTGCACGCTAATTTGTACACGGCTTACCATCCGAACGATTTATACTTTGCCCTTTGCCAGGAACCTGTGTCCACCACCACTGACAATGGGGGACCACGCTGGAAAATCCCCGTGTACTGTCTTGGACTTCCCGGTTGACGAGCCAGCGTCAGACCCACTGAGCCACCGCGTCTCCCTCATGAAAATAAGAAACCCCCTAATTCTTTATGCCAATTATAAACTTTCATTGATCTAATTAACTGGAAGAGTCTGTTTGGATTATTGTATACCACCAGAATTTACTGCTCCAATATCGGCATCATTCAGAGGTCACAAAGGGTATGTCGTTCAGTTGGCCAAGAAGGTATCTCGGAATATTCCATGGCTGATGACCTTGTAAGAAAAAGCACCTGGTTGGCTGAGACAAAATACCACAGTCCACTCGTGCAAGAGTTTTGAATTTGATGAAAAGTAAGCGGAGACACCGCTGTTTGAACTAAGTACGTACGTTCCCTCATATTTTACAATGCATGGTGTAAGCCCGTTTCTTAATTAGTCCATTGATGGCAGAATGGTTGGACATAAACCCTATTTATGTTAAACTTCATTCAGTTGATATACCGCTTGGTTTCGAGTTGCAGGTCAGAGTTCTTTTCAAAAAGTTCAGTGCCGTTTATTAAATGTTTACTTTATATGACATACCCTCATATGCACTCGATCATTTACATGTGATGTTTACACTGTTAAAACCCTGACCTAGTGCAGCCTGACCTTGATTGGCATGTATATATAGATACATACCCGTGGAACTTTTTGCCCTGCTCCCTGAAGATGTTTACTAGATTTCCAAGGGGATTTCCCTAGCATAAATGCAAGCGTGTGATCGAGAGTTCCCTGGGATGAGAAATTTAAAACCCCTTCTTAGGTTCTAAAGAATCCTTAAGGCGAAGTGGGTGGAATTTGTGGGGCACTGGATCCATGAATGTTTACATGGCCTACTCACGTGTCCGGTGTTAATTCGAGGAATACCAGAATAGGTTACTTATCCATTTTGGTTTAACCATTTTTCATAGTATCTATTTTATATAAAGCAATCGAGATCTTGATTTCTCCTGATTTTTAATAATTTATCAGTGTTATAATGTAACCAAGAGTGTTCTGAATACTTTCTCGGAGGGTTTGACGGCCGAATAGTTACCGCGTGCGCGCTGTATCATAAGGTCTGTCATTGAGTCTAATGGCGTGGTTTCCATTCCCTGATTGTATTGTACCGGACAAGGTGTATGATCACTTGTAAAAACGCGTGGGTTTTCTCCGGGTCCTCTGGTTTCTTCCCACTGCTACAGGCCCTACGCAAAAACGAATTGGGTGTTTGTCGCGAAATGAACTAGTGTGCGTCGAGTTGACGTTTAACCCTCCCCCTCTCTCTTAATACTTTATCATTATTATAATACAGGTTGGGGGGGGGGGGGGCTAATACTTTATCATTGTTATAATGTAGCCATGTATCTTAAAATACTTGAACATTGTTATAATGTGGTTGCCAAGAGTGCTGTTAGTTGCCGTTGCTAAAAGATTTGTTTTCTTCTGTTGAAATGGTTCGGTTTTTGTCTTTAGTAATTTTTTTTCTCGTTTACTTATCATAATATGTACAGGGTACTGTATTCCATTTCACACAGCCTGCGTTTCTCTTACAAAAATGTTATGTTTAAGGTCCATTATTTTACAAAAAATGCCAGAATCTTTGCTATACCGGATAGTTAAACTTGTTTTCTTAAATTTCAATTAAAAAACTTAAATAGCTCATATAAATATCTTTATTGTGTGAACATGTAAAAGTTTTATCCGTGATAGGCCTACATATGTTCATTATACCACCACATGTAGATCAAATTACCTATATTAATTATGCATACAGTGTAGCTATAGTTATTATTTACCATGGCTACTAGTCTATCCCCGTCTTAATTTATTAATAATTCAAATTGAGGATGGAAACCTATATTACAATTACATGTATTGAAAGTAGAAGGAAGCCAATTCAAGAAAAACTTCGCATCGTTATCAGCAACAAAAACTCCTATACATATTTACATCAAAGGGATGGGCCTGTCATATCTTTGAACGTGTCGAATAAATTAAATTGATACCTTGGTCTGAGTTGCAGAGTGAATATCTGTAAAAAAAAAATAGGTTCACGGATGAATATGCATGGTATTGTGTTCAACACCCGAAAATTTAAGCCAGCAGATTAATAAACATTTTGGCGTTTCTGGGAGTGTTCCGCCATATTTTGACCTAATTAATGAAAGGAATCCTGCTCATTTAAACATGGCTGGTTTGTTTGTGTATTCTCTGTGAATATTGGAAATTTCCCCTGCGACCATACCCAGAAATGATCTTGTAATGATCAATTAAGTTTTACGCATTTTTTTTTTAAATTGCTATACCAAACAATTTCCGTAATGTGGTGAATATACCAACGTGTTTTGATTTTTGATCGCATTTCAAAAGAAACAGTGCCTTAGTCATGTCTGCAAACATATTTCATATCCTGTCAAACACAAAACCATAATTGTTCTGTTATGAAAACAAACAGCACCTCCATTCATTGATAACGATTATTTCAAAAAATCGAATAACCAAACAAATTTTAACAGGACTCTTCTCTAAACGTAGTCTGTTTATATGAAAAGCATGTTAGAAAAAACTGATTTGTGTTTAGATTATGATCGATGTTATAGATAACAATGGTGATGTTTTTTTTATTTAGATATTTTCATTGTGTGATCATATGATACATTATATTTATTGTTATTAATATTTGAGAATTCAGTGAGCTATTTATAAATTTATACTATGTAATAACAATACACAGTGAGCAGGAAATAATATAAATAAAAATCCGGTATGATAAGGCACGCATGTAGCTTGGACCAGTAACGCATAGGTACGGAATTGATGCGGATCTAAACACCTTGGAGGATACATTGTCGTATTTTAGATTTCACTAGAAAAGACGTTAATAAGAATCAAGTTAACAATAGTAAGTTTTTTTTATTCATTTCTGCTAGTATCATAGTACATGTGCTACAACTGAAAAGAGGGAATATGGCGATTTTCGGGTATACGCATTAGTTTTACAGTAGTTTCATTCATCATGCCAAGTAGTTACAAAAAAACCTTATTGTATGGCGAAATCTGGTTAAAACATGTCGATTAGAAGCTATTATTGGAACTGAATTGAAATGAGGTTTACAATGAATACGTGAAAATCATATTAGCTGCGTGCACCACTAATATTTTCGAATGAAAAGTGACACCATTTTAGTCTAAAGTAGATAAGTAATACACATTATTATGCAGCAATATTAGTTTCAAATCGATGATGCCGATATGCACCACGTTACGGTTGTCACGGTAGCATTGAGTATGGCACTGTCCTGGCGTATTTGCCAAGGTACGATTTCCGTCACGATACCATGCCGACAAAACATCGAGGTCCGCTGTACACATTGACGTGCACGTAAAAGAACCCTTGACAGGTGGAATTCGAGTCGTAGTATCGCTGTCCGGGCAATAATCCCCACCCCCTTTTAGCACATTGTATGACGCATGCCCGCATTCATTAGCCCACTCTGTGTAGGATATTAAACCCCATTTCTTTTCTTTGTACTTCCCGATACTTGATACCCGTCAGGATTATGCGGATTCCGTAACACTTCAGTGAATTCGTCAATAATCCAAGCTGTATGCCTTGATTGGAATTTTAAAACACCGGAACAATAAAGTTCAGTCCGATATTGATAACAATGGACTCACTGAGTGAATGAAAACAAATTATATTGTTCGTCTCTATATTTTCTAGAAGACAAATCTAAGTAATAACTAGTAATGTATTCAGATTTGACCCAATTGTAGTCTTACATACAGTAATTACAAGTCCACTCCTGTTTTATCAGATACAATATTGCTTGAAACAATTTTATTTCTCAGCATGAAATAAGTCATATATTGTAATATTTGCCCTTAATACCAAGCAGTACTTTACTTACAAAGATCGTATTGTACTCTTATAATAATATATACACAGTTTTCTTTGTTGGGTCAATGTGCTATAGATGGTTTCGTATCAATTTGGTTTTCATTGTTGGATTGTGGTGCTATAGATGGCTTAAATATCACTATGAAGATAAAATGATTTATTGTTCCTTCGATTGCATTATCCATATATCTAGTTGCCATTGTCCCCAAGGTTACCTGCGAACATGTATTCGCTTTATTTAGCTTTAAAAAATCACGGATTGTGTACAAGAGGAAGGGTGTGCTTATTCTTTATTTTTATAGATTGAAATGTAACGCGGTTTAAAGTTTCGTCGACACGTCATACTTGGGTCATGTTGTTGTTCTTGTTGTTTAACGTCCGCTTCCACCGAAGGTGATATCGCAGACAAGTCTTATTTTTTCCATTTTCATTATCTTAGCGCACGCGCAGGGGTCTTTGCTGTGGGAGGAAACCGGAGTGCCCGGAGGAAACCCACGAGGTTGAGAAGGAGCCCCTATCTCCATGCCACATACGCTCACACCAGGGCTCGAAACCACAGCCGCAAGCCAGAGGTGACCGGCCAGCTAGAGGTCGAAGCGCGGCACTCTAGACCACTAGGCCATCCCAACCCCCTACTTGGGTCATACGAGACTAACACATTTATATGGTTAGGACTGCAATGTGTGGGGTCCATGCTTTGTCTTTCTAGAATATTTCTACTACCAAGACTTTATTGTCAGGCCCAAAGACGCCACGGATGATAATGAGAGGGTGACGTAGAAAATCTGTATGGTTTTCTCGACTATTTTTGTGAGAGACAGTCACACATTTAATTTGGAAAAAAAAGAACGCTTATATATTTACCCAGTTCATAATAAATTGATGCCTATTTGGCGTTATGATGTGTTTCTATAATGCATATACAGGGTCTGATTGCACTGAATCCCTAGAAAGTGCTATTTTGAGAACCACTGTACTGAGATTATTGAAAGTCTTGAACATTGAAAATTGCTTTGAAGGATTACAGTGCCCTTGCGGGTTTCTGGTTTGGAACAATATGATAAGGTTATTTTAGAAATTATATATACATTTAAATTATTTTTAGACACTTACACAGTGGAATCACCGAATATAGAAATGTTGCAATTTAGGATTAATAGACGTTCCTCGATGAAATATGATTAGTATACACGTTGTTCCATAATCAGCAACATCATATCAACACAATATATATTTTTAGCTATAACCGCATAATCTTGTGACATTTCGAAGGTATCGTCTGCTCGGAGATAAACCCCCGCCCATGCTTTGACAAGGAAGACAGCATGCGTAGACACTAATTAGTAAATTATTAATATTCTGTAGGTAGCTGTATGTCGTGTCTACATAACATAATACGTAATCCAACCTGACCAAAGTCATATTCTAATACATATCATGTTTATTTCCTGTTTGGTCCCATCTTACAATTTCAATTATCGTGTTAATCAAAGATATCAAAGTTAAGATAATTGTCTCTCCCTCGAGGTGACGGGCACAAACCTGGTCAATGGAGACTTACAGTACTATTTGGATCATGATCCCAAACCGCTAATTATCTTGGTGTTCTTGGGAGCGACACTTCCTCAAAAGTCTGAGGCTCCATCAGTTCCCGAAACTGGACGTGCTTGTTCCTGTGACAATCGCCCATCGATTAAAATTGATGTCACACAGATCTAATATGGCTGCGATGACGTCATACTCAGTTCCTGGTCCCTAGTAGATAGTAGACTACTCCTTCGAGGTTAGGCGGGCCGTTTAACAACCTAAAGCCTAGCTCATAGCCGACCGTACGTGTTGTGAAACACACGGGTCGAAGAGTTTCGTAACTCGCAGACCAGCCGCACGCAACCGAGTGAAAAATTTCATGCGCAGGACCGAAAATCTCTACGGCCAGTTTACAATCTTCTACGGTGCCGAACACACGCAAGTGACGTGCAAGTCCCACTAAGTTTCTCTGTAGAATACCGTAATAACACGTACGGTGGGATGTCGGACTTGAGTATTAAAACTGTTTCTTAAGTAGTAGGGTGGGGGCAGTAATCATGTGTAAATCTGATAAGTAGCATCAGTAGGCTTTGTATTTTAAAAACGGTTACTACAACTCTTAACATTTATAAACACTCGCTGTTATCGTACCTATACGTATAGTTGGTGAATGACCATTGATAAAATTCTGCCTCATGTCATTTCCTGGTAATTGCGTGGCGCAAAAAAAACCCGCGAGACATAGCTTCCGCCACAATCTGACAAATCCACTTGTCATTGTCTAATGGTTAGAGAATTAAGCTTAGACCACTGATGGAATGCTTACCCTTCGGTGTCGATCAGATAAGTGTTACGAAAGAGTCTGTGTGACTTTCTTGTGTTATTTCTAGTAACCTGTAACTTGGGTAGCTTTAGGACCTCATAGTCATAGCAAAAGGCTTGTCTGAGGTCTCATCGTGAAGACTGGGGGAAGAGAGGAGTGGAGTTTCAAGTCCATCCGATACAAACTAGGTCATTTTCGTACTTACATAATAAATATGGTTTAATTTGATTTCAATTATTCGCTTGCGCATAGGCGTATTTAGCAAAGAGAGGGAACCGAAGGACCCATAGAAAACCCACGCGGTTGGACAGGCTACCCTACTCCTTGTCACTTGACTTAATCACAGATTTTGTGATTTCGTGTGCACGCGTTAAATCACTGGATCCCCCAACCTCCCTCTTCGAGAATGGAAAGCCAATATAGCCTTATTAAACTTTCACGCGCCTAGCTTACAGATAAGCGGGTTTAGGTCAATTGGATGCGAAGATGAAATTAATTTATTTAGACATTTTCACTAATCGGGGTCGGTAAACCCTCTGACCAATCCACCTCTCGTCCTATAACATTTTATAAGAGGTCACATCCCTTTTGCCCCCCTGAAAAACATGAATACTAGAGCTATGAATTTGACCTTTTATTATGTTATTCCACATGTATTGTTACATATCTGACATATCACATGAATACTGGCCAACCAATTAATAGTGTTCTCCCTTGTATAAACATAATATCTTTACGTCCGTGAAAATAACCTCACCACGTTCCGTATAATTTGTTTACATTTACATAATTCCTGACAGCAAATTACACGTAATAAGATACTACCAAGACTAGAAAATTGGCAATTAAATATAATGATATCTACGAATACAAGGTCAATCAAAAGAACAAATTTCTTGTCGCGTTTCCTTTTGATCATTATTTGTTTTCTTGTTGTCTATTCTAAGCGAAATGAAATAAAATGGGGTTTAACATCCTACTGTTCTACTCCTAACCTGGGCTAATGAAGACGGGCATACGTCATACAGTGTGCGACGGGGGAAAAATAGCCCGACAGAGGCGCTACAGCCTACTCTTATTATATCGAATTCCAGATGCCAAGAGATCTTTTACGTGCATGCCAATGTGTACACGGGACTTCGGTTTTTCGTCCCATCCGAACGACTAGACAGCTGTCCTCGTCATGCCCTCCGCCCTGCATCACTGACAAAGGAGAAACCACGTCGGAAAATCTAGGGATGAATTTTCTCGTCCAATGCAGGAATCGAACACTCGACCTCCAGGCTAGCGAGCCAGCGTCTTACCCACCTAGCAACGTGATGCCCTCCTATGCTAAGCATTTTCCTTTCGATATTACTATTATATCATTTTATAATACTCCCCGTACCTTATGGTTCTGGTAATGGGGTGGTGTAGGGGCGTACGAAGGGTCTTACGACTTAGTTTTGGATCATAAGGTCTGTTATTCAGTCCTGTGGTGTGGTTTCGACCCCACGTTTAAACGTGACGTAGAGTAAAATCGCATCTCTAACCTCGTGGGTTTCCCCGGTTTCCTCACACTACTGAAGACTCCGACGTATAAGCGATTTATTGAAATAAGATAAATTTTAGTTCCGAAATTACCAATTTGTATTGAGGAGACGTGAAAATACATGTTCTCTCCTCTGCTTTCATGTGGTGTTCCTTTAAACTACGGTCCCGAAATGGCCTACTTTGTGTCGAGTGGATGCAGTGGTTCTAAAAAAACAAATATTAAACAACACTTATATTCATATGATGTATTCTTCTCTTCAATTGGTTCACTAGGATTGGTTGCTTAGCATTTATCTGGAAGGATCTATTATTGGAACGGTGAACAGCTAATTCAATATATCCCAGATTTCCTCAATTGCCTCCAAATGGGAGTTCTTTTTTGTTCCATTAATCAAGCATACGGTATTTTGACATTAATTATTAACACGAACAGACATTTAAAGGCATAGCATTTCTTCCTTCTTTAAGGTCTTTGGTGATTACATTTACATTTAATTATGTAGAAAGGTCACGTCTTCCTAGACTAATACTGGATCGTGCTATTTTTCAAATTGAATATTTTGAAAGTTGTGCGATTGGAAAGACACGCTTCCATCTAAATGTCATCTACATTCAAATGACATTCAGATAAGAAATGGACCATTGATCAAATAATATGTGGATATCATTATGTGCCCTTTAAGGCGTTATATTATTCAATTTGAATTGTAGATAATTATTGCCCCTTTAGCAAGTTTAATGTAAAGTCACCTAATTCAGATTCTGGCTAACTTGGCATGTAAAGTTTATGACTGTGACATCTGTTGTAGACTATGGATCGGGCAACCAATGACATTAATCAAAGTTGTATTTTCTTTCGCTCTTTGAAAGATGCATTATGCAAGGTTTATATAAAAGGTTGAAAAGTCTTGATATAATAATAAAATAAAACCAAGTACGAACAATCCAGACCATTAGACACATAGATAGGTGTTGAAAAAGATTAGATTGAAAATGTAAGTCAAAATTGATTACTTTATTCTGATCGAAATTAGGAATGTTTAAAGTTGTGACAAAAATAATTCAAATAGTCTCGATTATCGAGTCCTTCAATCAACGGTCCCCGTGAATGGCGTCCATGTCTAATCCACGCAATATCGTAGTTACCCATGTTGCAGAGAGTTAAATATGAGCTTGTGATGTGAATAAATGTCGAAAAAGACCCGTAATATCGCTTTCATAATGATGTGAATAAATGTCGAAAAAGACCCGTAATATCGCTTTCATAATGCATCTTTGATTAATGGAGTCCTTTCGTAATATTTACTGTTAGTTATTATTCTAATTATTGTGATGGACTCGACGATTCTGGAATCATACTTAATTAACAACATGGCTACAGTTATTGTAGTCGGTTCTATTTTGGGGACTCTTTTTTCGTTTTTACTCTAGTTTGAAGCTGATTTCTGCCCCGAATGTGTGGTTTTGCTATAATTATATCTTATTACTGTCTGGTATAAAGGTTGGAAAACCTATTTATATAATGCATCTTGCACCCTTGGCAATGTTAATGATCTTGCCAACAGCAATTTTCTATATAAAGTAACTTACAGGAGTTTTTCTCGCTTTTATTTAAATTGCAATCTAAAATGAGATACAAATGGCAAAATTCGATTAACCACTTTTTGTAATTTTTTTTTTCAAATTAGACTGACTACGAATATTTTTCAGACCTCATGTTCGTTAAATATCATGAATAAACGATGTAGACAGGGAGGGTGACCTTGATTCTTTGCGTGTGATTCCATGTACCCCCAATAATGTCAATATTAAGAATACATGTCTATTCGATTATATTATTCACATGCAATGCTCTTCAAAATTGCCAATGCGATTTCGAACTTATTGCATACCTGCGGTTGTGCCATTTATATTTGTGCATATGATCAAATCCGTACTGCAGTTGCAGAGCAAACAGATTGGTTGTGAGTGTGTAATGGGCGGTTCAAGCCATCAGCATGATTCAGATGGGTTACACGACAAAGTTATCAATGTCCATCGACTTAAAACCATGATATATGTATATTTAATTTACAATGCATACTATTTATACTTGATATATATTTTGGGGCTATAGGCTGTAATGAAGTTCAAGTTCAAATTCAAGTTCAATCAGGTAGAAAACTGTTTGGTTGATTAAACAACGGGTACTTATTCGCGTATACCTGATTTGCTTCGTTATTTCGAGAATTATTCCACACGGCAAATGTCACAGCGAGTAAATTTAAGTCACTACTTAATCGGTATTAAGAAGATTTTCTCGAACAATTATTTAGGGTTAATCCCTGTAACCTTCTTCGTGTGATTAACCACGCGGGGTTTGTGTTGGCCTAAAAGACAACGGCGTCTGTTCATCATGTCCAAACGTGATTTTTACGTATGATTGCGTTCTGGTCACCCAAGTGTCAAGGGCCTTCAGTACAGACGAGATGTGATAATTTCTCAATCTGGAGACTAAATGCTCTTGCGGTTTACTCTAAGCCCGTAGCATATGGCTGACCTTAAAGTTTAAACAACCTCATAATCAAAAGACACATGTACCCGAGACATGGACAAATACATAAAAGGCTAATTGAGTTAAGCGATATAAAAACCACAAAAAATCAAGAATTTAAAAGAAAATATCTGATATGAATATTTCGATTCTTATAAATATTAAACGTGTCCAATACACATTATGCCAAATAAACGTATAATGTGAAAAATCACACTCATATTAAAAGAGAAATATAAATTGACACTGTAAAAGTGTGTTTTTTAAAAATAGGATATCGTTATAAAATACGAGAGATCATTAATCATATACTCTTTCAAACAAACGAGTTATAAGACTTATATTAAAAGTTAATAATGTATTGCAATTGAGAATAAAACCACATCAATTAATTTTAGCTTCTTTTCCGTACCAAAATGATGGACGAAGAGACCAAATTAATTAATGAGATTTATTTTAACGTCATTCTTTTCTGCACACTTATCGGGATATAGAAGACGGACGTACCATACATTGCGTTACGAGAGAAGTGTTAGCAGTACGGCAATTGAATTCAAAAGCCAATCGTTATTTACGTGCACGCAAACGTGTACACGACACATGTTTTTTTTCGTTAAATCCGATGTTCAGAACCCCAGCCCTGCATCACTGACAAAGTGGGAGGGGGGTTCCAATCCCAAGGAACTCTCGAGTCCTACACCGGGATTAAACCCGCTACCGACGTCCAGGTTAGCGAGTCAGCTCCCCACCCAGTTTCTAGAGGAACAGACAAGGGTGATGACCATTATAGCTCCCTATTAAAATCATATAAAGTCGAATTGATGTTATCTTACACTGAAGTTTGCAACGTCAACGTTACGGCACTGCTAATTGTGTCCGAAAAATGTTTCAATGGGATTTAGTTGTTGAATTCTAAATGCACAGGTAACAAACAAAAAGTCGACTTGTCCACATCAAATCATAGCTACTTTATCAATACCATTGTTCCCGGCCTACATAATCCACGTAATGGTCATTAACAGTAATTTATTATAATATTTTGATTAAGTGGAAAGCAATTATAAAATTAGCGGCTTATCAGTGAATTAAATCTAGAAAAGTATTCGGTAATGTTTTTACTAATATAGGAATTGACAAATCCTGACATGGTTTCAAATAGAAGAAAACGTTTCTGCAATATAATCGGTGTGATATTCACACTTCTTCAACAAAGAGCTGGTGTTAACCGATTGTCTTGATCCCTGTTCACCTCTTTTAACCGATTGTTACAAGTAATCTTCTAAACATTACGTATTTGTCCAGGTGAAACATTTGGAATGGGATATATAGATTATCCACTTACGTTCATTAGAGCAATGCATTCATCTAGGCAATGGGGTAACAACATATGGTCATTATGCATAGGCATAAGAACCCCCAGGACTAACCTGTCCTTTTGGCCTATTAATGCGTCATTATTATTCAAATTTAAACAATCAAGGTTATCGACTATTGTTTATATGAATGTTTGTCCATGACGCAGCGTTATTTAACAAATTGACATATTCAGTCATATGTAAAGGCACATATGGTCAACTTTTTGGATCATTATGACCCATTCAGGAGAATGTGTTTGGATATATTTGATGTACGCCGCCCAGAATGACAAAATTTTGGGATAAAAAATATCTCCATTTATTGCTTTTTCAGTCGAAATTTACTGCAGTAGTCCATCAAACCAAATCACAGAACGAAAGGTAATGTGGATAATTCTATTTCTTTGATCCAAAGGTTTTTGACAACTTTATATCAAATTTGTGCAATTTTGTAATATCGGTATACAAATTCAGCCATCATTTTCTCATAGTTCGAAATTCATCTGTAATTTCGGGTATGCATCGTTTTAACGTTGTCCGTAGCTCGGTGGGTTGGGGCGTTGACTCAATAACCACGAGTTCTTCAGCATTTTCGAATCTGATTACCCTTTTGTAGGATGTCTACATAGTAGTTCGGGGGATACGAAAACAGTGCGCACGTCGGCGTGCACACAATAGAGATCCCGACAATATGGAGATTAGGCGGAAACGTCGCTATCCGAATGAATATTCCTCATAGCACACTGTTTGGTGTATGCCCGTCTTCATTAGCCCGCTTGGAGCAAAAAAATAGAACGCTAAATCCCATTTCATTAAATTTCTAATGTTCTCTTTTACCGAATTCGTCGATTGGATTTTGAATTCTGACTATTAGTTAGGATTAACTGTGGTTGATTTTTACTTTAAAGTGTTAGAAACAGATTAAAAAGAAGCAACATATCTAGATAACTACTAGATCTCTTGTATTTTAATTCTGAAATATTATAGTTAAAACTTTATCTGGAGCGTCAAAATTGCAAAAATTGAAAATCTATAAATTCGCCAAAGTTTCTTTTTCATCCTTAACGTACAAGCTTATCTTAACCAGTGACGTATTCCTGATAAGCTGTCATCTAAACAATTTAGCTGTTAAATAGTTTGAGGTCAACGTAAACAATTATAAGTGGGGTCCCTCAAAAGGAAAGAATTGATGTCACTAATATGGAGCCCCTCAAAAGAAAAGAATGTGTAACTGACGTCACAAACGCAAGGTGATAGAATTAAATGTTACGTACTCGAGGGGATTGACATGATGTTAAAAACTGATCGAAGGAAAACTTTTCGGAATTTGTTTACCTGCAAGCGAGATGTATTAATCACGTCATTGTATGCCATCACTAACGACCATTAAGTGCTTTTGGAGAGATTATCGGATGGTTATCTGTATTCTTGTTATCAAGTTATTATATTACATTTATACTCACTAAATGCCTTTAATCATGTAAAAGTATCCCAAGTTTCACAAAATGCATGTCAAATTACTTTCTGTAAAAGATGACCCTATCAGTTACCTGGTACATATCGTGTATAATTATTACTCAGATGAGAAAAATGCTACGATATCTCGTGTAATGCACTAGAAATAGATGGGTTTGTATAACACGTTTACTAGACATGCTTATTCATCATTAGATTAAATCACACCTTTTATTAGCTTTGTAATTATGATTATAATAGCGCCCAGGGGGTCCATATTTTGTTTTATCAATAACACTGTACTTGATATGATGGTTTCCTTGGCTCTAAACGGCACTTAACATGAATTTGACGTCTATATTGTTAAAAATGTACTTGTGGAGAAGAGCACCGGGATGACTCTCGAGTTCGATGTTACTGAGAAATGTTTGGATAACAATTACCTTAAATATTAAATGATAACTCCAACCTGAAATAACATTCTGAGATGACTTTCACGGCCCAAATATAATCAAGATATCTCTCGACTCAAATACTACTGGGATGACTCTTTCTCAATTAATATCAGTTGAAATAAACATATTGTATTTTCTAAACAAAGATAAAAGTGTCTGGGAAGCCTGCTGCGTTATAATTAGTTTGAATTCATTTCTAATTGTTTAATTATTCAGCAGTCTGCATACTGGATCATAATTATGTTCGTCATAGGTTTTGTTGGTATCGTGTAATAATTCTGTCTTATATGTACCACCGACAGAATAAAAAGAACTTGAAACTAAATAAGGTGGTGTTTAAAGTCACACTATGCTATATTTTACCAACTGGGCTACGACGATACAGTGTCAAGCGGGGAATCTTTGCTCGGACCGCGGCATTTCTTACCATATTTCATGGATGTGAGGTGTCCGCGGAACATAGATTTCCGGTAATCACCAGAGACCATAGTACAGACAATAATTAGTTCCATTGGTATAATTCTACCAAAGTCAAGGCCAGAGACTACACCTTGTCATCATTACTCATCGACGCAATGTGGTTACTAAAGTGTAATAATGTAATGTTTTCTAAGTAAAGGATAATTAATTGATTGATTTTCTTATTATATTCAATATTTTCAACTAGGAAATTTGCAGTTTGTGTGCCTAACACAATAAAATAAATATTATATAATATGGATCGAACTTGATCCAATGACCTAGCTGTGTTGAACTTACTATGTCAATATTTACATAGATTCCCTATCGCGGGATTTATTATTTATTATTGTATACACTAATAGATTTATATTCACCCGTGACTGTGTGTAAATTGTTCACTGAACCTCGTATCTGTTATAATTTGTAACTGCTGCTCGAATAATATTCATTCTCTATTTCCAGCTTATATTAAATACAAAACGTGTGTGGCCTGTTTTATGGCGTTGGTTCGTACGAATTAGTAAACAAACAATATCGTTCTCGCGATAATAAATCCATGTAGTGTGTTATTGAATGAATAATAAAATGGCGATATTGATCACATTGATGAATTTTTATTTTCAATTTGTGCGTTTTATCAGCCTTGAATGCACGACAGGTATTTCTCTGCTGTAGTTGTATTGTAAACAAAGTAAAAGCAACCTAGCGGCTATAGAATAATCATGGACGATCAGATTAAATTGATATCTTAAGTACAAGTTGTTTACTTCGTCCAATGTTTCTCTTTGTTTTTATTTTCTTGTTTACAGCTTTTGTCTAAAATTTGAAAAATACATGTGTAGTCATGAAGTGCATTTACTATGTATATAACTTAATTAATTAAACTTCTTTTACAATCGTGTCAACAAATGAGGAAAACCGTTTAATATTACCAATGCATACCACAATATTAACAATTAGTGTGTATAAAATCGGAATCCCAGTCGGCAAAAAAAACAACAAATAAGGCCACGTGTTGCGTGTGTTTACGTCAATTAATAATTAAAAAACACCGAGGTTTTAGTGCATACACAGGACTTGAAAAGTGTTGTTCGTTCACCACCAAACTATTTTAATACAACATTACTACACAGGTGTAATATCAACTGTCGTGGTTTCCTTCCACTGCTAAAGACCCCTACGGCCTACGCGCAAGCGAATTATTGAAATAAAATTAAACCATACGTTAGTCTCGAAATGACTTAGTTTGTGTCGATTGGACGTTAAACCCCATCAGACTATGCATGACCCCGAATCTGTGCAATTACTGATATGACTGGATGGTAAGCCAAATAATGCAATAGTAATATTCCACCACGAATGATCTGATGATATGTTGTGTTCGTTTTATATGTCAACCCATCACTCATTTATTTGAGTGCATTATATATGACTTCAATACAATGTGTGTATTCGAACCCAATAATAAGTTAAAGATACAAAATGGTCATAAAGACCACAGTAGTACAGTTGAGACCAGTGTCAACTCATATCATGGCCATGTTTGATATTTTATTATTTTATTGAGGCCACGGTGGAAAGTATCGTACACGACATTTTCACTGTTTCCATCTAATGCGTTGGTAACAACGAGATATCTACTTTGTTTCCTTGATATCTAATTTACGGTGACAACGTAGTTTTTCCACTCGCCTTCATACTTGACATCTGATTAACGTTGATACAGGTGGTACTACTTTCCTTCCTTGAAATCTGATTTACATTCTTAACGTGATTATCAACCCTTCCTTCCTTGTTAGCTGAATTTCGCAATCTCGTTCCTACCTTTCTTTAAGCAAATTGAACTAAATATAATCTTAATGGATGACTTTCATATAAGATTATATTATTGTACATTTTCTGAAAATAGCACAACCCTGGCACACCGCTAAGCAGGGTTGCTTTTATCATCGAGTTTTAATATGCGAGTGGCGTGAGTTTCAGTTGCTTAATTCCCGAGATAGAAAAGAGTGAATGATCTATTGGAAGATATCGAGATTTCAATAAATCACGTTTCGTGAATGATTAAGTAGTCTTAAAGAGTCCGTTATATTTTAAACATCTGAACAAAAACCATTACAAATTATCTGTAATGTTAAGAGAATTGAAAGTTTACCTTATGTATCTTTCTTATTTTCCATGAAAGAATTTTTTGTCTGTTCTTTTATTATTTTCCATTTTAGATTGCCACTGATACAATCTAAGTTAAGATCGTAGTCTTGGGTTTTACCAAGCTAAATAATGTTTACCCGAATCAAAACAAACCGGAAACCAGGAAATTGAGACTCCAGCAGTTGTAATCGGATTTAGATGAATTAAGATATTTCTATTTCTGCTACATCTCCTGTATATTTTTGGATCAGAAAGCCACAGTTGATCAATGGATGAGTCTAAATTTAGAATCTTATCTACGAATTTGTTATTGTGAAAAGATCGGAATAGTTTCGTGTTAGGTCTAGTTTTAGCATATTGTTTGTGTTTGGATCAGGTGTTTCTGGTTTCAGTGCAGTCCCCAGGGTTTGTGATAATTAGAATACGGTTATGTTGCTCTAGGTGAGAGTTGTTTCGAGTAGTTCTTCCATATATAACCAGAGTTAAATGATAACATAAACTATAACAAGATGTTTACTTTGATTGTTTAAGATGTTTCTATATTTAGATTATCCGTTTGTTTATGACCCCAGAAGACAACCATGTAGCATTTGTTCATTGGATTTGTGAATACTGTTAAAGTTTTGATTTTATAGTTGGCGCGTCTGAAAAATAATGTATTACAATTTCTACAATTTGGGCTCGTTGAACAAAGCCCATATTATGTTAGAGTAAAAGTTCAATTTATGAGCGCGAGTCCCAGGCACTCTTTGTGCAATAGAAGCCGCGATATTAGGTGTACAAAATTACAGTGTATGGATTTTGCCCTTGAACAGTATGTTTTTTTTTATATCCTAACTTGTATGTTACAAAAAGTAGGATAGTCTGCTAAACCTCGTAGATTTCATTCCGCAGAACTAACAGCCACCGACAATTGAGAAATTCAAGTTATGCAATCTCTGCCTCGAAATGACCTAGTATATTTTGAATTTTTTTTAAAGGGAACATTTAATTTTCGACGCAATGGTTTATTAGCTCATTACTTTGGGTTCTTGATACAATAATCTAGATTACATTCGCCATAAGTCGTAATAAACCATAACGTATTCAATGAAGACATGACGTAAAATTTTATTCAATTATTTCCATATGAACTCAGATTTTATATTGATCATTATATGGCTTAGGTTTTAACACATTGGTTGTACGCGACCTTGTTATTGAATAACGATTTTCTATTTTCTAGGGAGGAAAATGGACTCTTCTTCATATCTGGGACACCCCGTTAATTATCTATATGTTCTTCAAGAAAGTACTTCTGGAATACAATTCCGGATGCAAGTCCTCCAACGCCCGTGATTTGTCTCCGTGCCTTATCTCGGTGTTCATCCTCAAGGAAATATCTTCCAGATTTTTTTTCTTGACAACTTGCGCGCTAAAGAGTGGTTGGTAATTCAATTACGTCACAAAATTATCCATTGACAAAATGATAAAGCAACCATTTGAACAGCTTTTGTAACATATTTCCTGCCTTGTGTACCTTAAAGAAGCTGATCTGGATTGATTTTTCGTGTCTAGCCAGACGGGTGTGGTGATATGAGAGATATTTTTGTATTAAAAACGCAATGTTTGGTACTTTAAAAGACTGATAAACTTAATTAACATTAACCCATTCGCATTCCCCATAAAAACGCAAAGTGATCGAAATTCAAGTATAGCTTTAGAAATATAGGGTTATATCGTACTCTTTATGCCTTTAGTAGTTGTCATAGTCGATCTCTTATAACTTATCAAGTATTTGTAAAATGGAATAATTGAATGGGTTGCAACGTCACGTACGCGAGCACCTTGTACTTTAGTATAGATAGTTCATTTGAAAATATGCACAGGATTACAAAGCATGTAATCCTTACTGAAATGAAGTATTATATTTATATTGGAAATAGAAACATGCTAATCCACATTAGCATCTCGTTGGCCTTTTTTTTACATTGAGTAATCAGGTCGGGAATTTACATTAGCAATCTAATTACATCGTAATAATATTTCATAATCGTGTTTGTTCAACACAACCTAAAGGTAGAAGTGGAGTCAGATCTTTCCATTACGCCACCCACCAACACCAAACAACATCGCACTTTAGGGGATCAGGGTACACAACCTCGGGAGACTTTTAAGTTAATGCGATAGAAAATCGATTGGATCCAAACAGTCCAAGCAAAACATGTTTTTTCGTGTATTAAAGATGACCCATACAGGAAACGATGTTCACGTAATCTACAGCCTTCGGCCATACTTAGCACACTTATGCTCAACTTTCAAGTGACAGCTGACATTTCCCGATGATTCCGGGCATTATCATGCGCCATGCTTTTTCATGTCAGTACAATTGTTTTTAATCATTAGTTATTCGACTTCGATAGCCAGTTTAACGGACACCAAATGCGAAACAAACTGCGTTTATTTAAACAAACAGTAGAAATTCCCCGCTTGATCATTAATTGATTGACCCAAACGACTGCAGTCGTGCTAATTAGACGAAAAAGTCTTTTACATTGAGGTATCACGGTGGCTAATTAAGTGGGTATGACGCTGGCTCAGGAAGGCCTGACAAGGACAGCTGTGTAGTTGTTCGGATGGGATGAAAACCCGAGGTTCCATGTCCAAATTGACGTAAAAGATCCTTAACAGTTTGAATTCGATATAACAGTTCATTTGTTTATGAAAGATTTTACCCCATTCATATTTGGTTATAGTACTTTGGGCTGAACCAGGTCTAAAATATATATTTGCCATTTTCTCGGAATAATGTCCTTCTAATGGTGGTTACATAATTGGCTAGAGTTCATCGCTGTACCAAACAAATTAAGGACGAGAATCTCAGTTGATGAAGATAAGATGAAAATCATTCAAGATTTGCTTCATTGAGTAGGGGTCCCATGATTGGTAAGAGGTCATCGCGTGTGCCATTCAAATTAAAGACGAGAATCTCGGTTGGCGAAGATGAGTTGAAAATCTTCCAAGATTTGCTTCATTGACTCGGGGTCTCTTGCATTGTGGTCGTCAAGTGCAATCGTAGTAAACATCCATTTACGTGTTTGCTTTAACCCAAAGATGTGATCAGAAGGCTATTAGACAATTTTCTCAGCCCCATGTTGTTTAAAATGAAACCGAGGTGGGAAAAATATCGCCACCTTTAGCGCTAAATCGGTACATGACATGTTTTTCAATACTATTAAAAGGTCGCCATGTTACCGGAAGGGTCTGCTCCCGACTATTTTTGAAAGTTCAGTCGGTCTGGAAAAATAACACACTTTGTTGATGAAAACATTGACTGTAAAAATAGGCCATATGGTCACCTCTGGGAAGACGCGACATTGAGAAGAATACAAAAACTATCGGCAAGGTTACTGATTACGGTATTCTTGGCGTGTATCAATAACGGGGTTAAAATATAATCACCGAAGGGTATTTAAACGATCAGCTTGTTCTGATAACACTGATAATTCCATTGGTTAAAGTTTTGTGACAGTAATTGTCAGTGACAATGGTATCCTTTTAGAAACCAGAAACGAGAACCAGTCTTGTTCTAAAAAAATAATTCGTTGTAAAGATTATTCCAGAAACATCGGGAATTTAGACGAGAATTTATCCTCTCTGCAAATATGCAATAAAACCAGTAATTTTGGGACGGCCAATTATTCACGAGATTCCGTTTTCTATCTTTGATCAATGCATGATTATGCTGATAAATCTGGGGCCATATATATTATGGTGGACCGATGTGTACTGGAAGGGATGTGTCTGCCAACTAGTTGTAGTCTATAAATTGAATAATTACCTCTATTTTAATTAGTCCCTGAGATAGCAAGCCGAGCCACTAATATAACAATACAACCCTATATGTAGCCGTAAATGAGGCTCAAGGGGTTAAATGTTGTTAACATACCTTAATTAGACTTCGTATTCTTCCAGCCTATTTGAACCTTACAGTCCATTAACCGCCTTCTTTATGTATATATTATTTTATTCCCAGACGTATCTTGACGTATCAGTTTATGTGACACGACGTCTATTAGCTCACTGAAATCATCTTGAAATTAAATGTGGTCTAATGTCTTTTCTGCACCAGTCAGATCGGCGTATACCTTATATATCTGCAGTAAAACCTTTAACTGCTATCGAGGTTCTAGTGAGTCGACGGGACGCAAAAAGCCGAGGTTCGTCCGGGTACTCTTTGCTGTGCGCTTTAAAGACATTTGGAAACAAAATGTATATGTCATCGTTATCCCGTTGTATTCTGTTTTACTCCTTTTCTTCTTCTATTAGTTGTCTTACTTTCTTATGCTTAGTGCAGGGTCTTTCCTGTGAGAGGAAACTGGAGTATCCGGAGTAAAAACACGAGGTTGAGAAGGCGCCCTTATATCCAAGACCGGAAGCCAAATGTGACCGGCCAGCAAGAGCTCAAAGCGCGACACTTTAGACCACTAGGCCATGCCACCCCACCCTTTACTTTTGTATAGTAATACAATATTGTAATAGATATTTCCGGCGGTAGATTTATATTGCGTATCAACTTTTATTTTAAGCCAATAACACAGCAGTGTAATCAATGTGATTTCTGGTAGCATCTCTAGGGTCATCATGTTCATCCTCATCATTTTGTATTTTAAAAGTAGAGAAAAACACCACCCACTCCTTCGTTAAATCAAATTAGTAGATGTCTGTTAATGTTAATAGTTTTACCAGAACTTCAGATTACTTGGCTCCATATTCAATGATTCACTTAGATGACTCCACAGAATGTTTATAAGCAAAATTCATTTTTATTCTACCACTTTACAAGTGCCTACCAGTCGGTGCAAACATTTTATATACCGCAGAGGTGCTAAGAGGTGAATCAACACTTTGCTGTTTAAATTTGACAGGTCTGGTGTGTGTTTATCATAGGTAAGTTTAACGAACTCGAGTTGTATTTCTCAATACGTAATTTGGATTAATATTTTACTGGTATGGGGTTCAAATTACGTTCACTTATTCCAAGTTAAAGATACGTTATGCAGGAGCCAAATTTGCCTATTTTAGGTCTTTCTTTAGGCATGCTATGCAACTTTTCTGTTATACATTTAATAATCAACTCTAGATGTCATCGGATGTTCGAGATTTTCAGCGGATACAAACAAACACGTGTGCGGCCAATGATTTAATGGGTAATCGAGACTACGTTTACTATTATAACAACGCTAAAAAGACTACGTTATTCCTCAAACAGCCCTAACGTCGCCCAGAATGAAGTAAATTTTCAAAGATGTCTCTCTTAATCTACATTCCAACTATAATAGTGAGAACGCTCAGCTCTTCATCAGATGCATCTTTGAATTAGTTTCCAACCAAAATAGCATCAATATTTCACCCTTTGTTCTTGAAAAATTCTCAAAAGGCTTTGAAAGCACGTTATATATCATGCTTGTTACATTATCTCTGTGTCTGCCAACAGCACGCTCTTTTTAAATACGTTATATATTACTAACAGTAGAAAAGATTTTTTTTAATTAGATAATTAAATAATGACAAATAAATGTGACACGACAATACCAAAACTTTTAAACAATCTTTTAAGTTTACACATTTCTATTTTTCGCGAAAACTTAAATTAGTGTCTTTAGGATTAACATTGAAAGTGTGTGAATATTTTTTTGGGGGAAAAAAAAGCGGCGAACAAAAGCAACAGGGATGTTGTAAATTTGTATGGGCTTAACTCCAACTTCTCCTTTGTATGAAAAACAGAACCACACCATTATTTTTTTTCTTAAAGTCTGCCTCTCTAGATTATGTACATGTACAACAATATTACTATAAACTATTTCCACTTTGGGATTATAAGTCCTGTCTTGTCGGATTAATCAGGTCAAACTGGACCAGGGCAGACATTTAGCAAACGTTGGTTAGCAGACGTGGAGATCAGACGGCCTTATGTCTTGATATAATTACGGATCAACAAGTCCTTTGGTGTAGATGTGAATAGCCAGCTTCTGTAACACATTTACTGGGGATTTTCCCAAAGGACAAGCTACATGTAAAACTAATTCGGTTAGTAAGACTGAACAATAAACGCTAAGTGTCGAATACTATATTAGTTTAGTTGGCCTTTTGTCTAGAGCAGTATAAATAAATGAGTTAATATCGTTGAAAGTGGAAGATACAAATTGAAAAAGCAGTTGTATATGATCCAGTTGATGTTTCTGACTTGCTTTCAATACGTAATATTTATATCCTCATTCATCAACGTGCATCTGAAATTGGTGATTTCAATGAAGGTAAGGTTGGTTCACTTAGATCTTAATAATCATAGCACTCAAGTTAAAATTGACATCTTACAGACTTTTCAATGAACTTCTGTCTGCTAGTATACTTAAAGACTTCTATCAACTAATGGGTCTAAGTTACTTAGTCTCTTTTAAAGAAACCCTTTTCTTTTTCTTGTAGACAGTAGAAACCTCCTTTGTCAGTATGTCAGGTTAAATTTATTTACTGAAAGGAATATTAAATATATGTTGTTCAAATTACAAGATTAGTTTAAAGGAACGTCCTTACGGGTGTTTTGATGTTCCTGTTATGTTACTTGTGTGTGTTTTGTCGTTTTTCCCTCAGCAGGACCAATTCGGGTTATCTTTTGGGCTATTCATACTTCTAACTAGCAATCATCTCAAACCCTTTTGAATTAATAAAAGTATATTAAGTGTGACACTTTTGATATTCAGGCAGAGTAGAAGGGCACGAGAAGCTTGATACAATTTTATTTTCCACGAAAATACCACTTTTTGTTTAGCAGCATATAAGTATCGTTGATGAGTATTGTGTTGTGGTTTTCGTGAGACTGAGAGGGGTATAGGAAGGGGGCTTATGTACGCTATTGATATTAATTATTCGAATCATGTTAACAGGAGTCACGATGGGAAAAACGCTGACTGGCTAGTCTGGAGGTCGCGAGTTCGATCCCTGTATTGGCCGAGAAAGTTCACCGAAATTTTCCGACGTGGTTTCCGCTTGTCAGTGGTGCAAGACAAAGACAGCTGTTTAGTCGTTCGGTTGGGACGAAAAGTCGAGGTCGGGTGTAAATATTGGCGTGCATGTAAAACATCCTTTGATGGTTGGAATTCGATAGCCACTGTCTGGCAATTAGCCCAGTCGGGGCAGAACAGGACGTTAAACCGCATTTCATTTCATGTGTTGACAAGTTAGTTGCTTCATCTTTCCAGAAGATCTGATAATCTTTAATGCTGTAACGTTTGTTAGTTTGTCCGAATACAGTTTGGAATTGATGGTGCAATATTTTATTGATGTATTTCGGAATGAAATTGTATCATTTAATCGTTTATATATATTTTATTTTAGCTTAATTAGTACTATTAAAGAAACACTATGTGGTGTATCTATTCTGAACCATTTATTATCAGCTGTATACAGTCTATTTCCATCGCTGATGAGTCTATAGGTGTAAAAGAGTACGAAATTGTAGGTGCCAGACTATGCAATATGATATCTTTGAAGATATGATTAAAAGCAACATCTTTTAGCCTACCCTAGTCACACTAGTGATATACACGCCTTTCAATGATAAGTCTCAATTAACGAATGAGTCTTTGTCTGATGTTTATTTTGGCAGCATGATTCATTCTTTTTCGTACTAGATATCTTATCTGATATGTTTCTGAGCATGATTTTGTCGAATTCAGGAACCGATCTAGTTCTGAATGGAAGAAAATAACAGATAAAAAGATGGGGGGGGTGCTTTAAGTAGTATATTTATCCCTATAAGTAAGGTAAAAATCATTAATGTTTCGACATATTTTTATTTAGTAATTTACGTTCTTTCCCTATTTATACAATATTGAAAGTTATATTAGCGTCCTATTTTGGTGCACTGTGTGAATAAACTCAGTTATGAAAGCAATGAATTGGCGTCTTCTTTGATAATTCATTCCCAGCAACAGCATATTTCAGACCAAATGCCTATTGGGACTTGTGACGTTTGGAGCGTGTGTACTGGAAAGACAATAATATTTATGGAAATGATAGTTCACAATTTAGTGCTTAATGTTTCTGTTGCTTGAATTATTGCATTAGCTTTAGATGGACGTTTACATCCACATGGCTATTCATGTGATTTGTATGTCATCTTTAGCGCAACTCAGACACACCTTAATTGTACTTAATGATCATGAGTATTTTTAATTTTATTGCTACCCTGAATAAAATCTTATTACTTTTTTATCTGATGTTTTGTACTGCAGAGAGGGTCGAACTCAAGTCCAAATCCTTTCACATTTGCATATCTATAGGTAACAGAAAGACTACAAAACCAAACATAAGTCAATTTGTCCTTCGAGTTCATTACTCCTATTCAAGGAACTAAGAATCAGAAACAGATTGTCACGTTCTGTCGTGTTGCTATGACGGAGTGTATTGTATTTTACTTACAATTTAAGTAATTAGTCGGGTACATTCTTCGGTCATCGCAGGGCTCTTCATTAATTAATGAGATCGTTGAGAAAGGTGTTTGAAGCAAGCTGACAAGTCACGGACAATGCAAATTGGAAGTCCAGGTGTTGAATCTTGATAACTGATATTGGCAAAGGAAAGAACCGTATCAACTTGGTGATATAATGCCTTTTAACAAGACATAAATTACTTTCGAACATGGCGAATAGTTAACCCATGTTGAGCTAATGTGATATTTTACAACTTCGAATTATATCTCTATTTACAAAATGTTTATACTCAAATGAAACGGTTTTGGCTTATTGCTTGTAGATCGAATAATGTGATAAATAATATTCTTTAATACTTCTCAGATATATGTTTTTATTATATAATAAAAATTTCTTAAAGACATTGGTCGTATAAATGGCCACTTTGTCCTAATTTTGAGTATTTTTGTCAACTTTGCCAATTGTTATTTGATCTAATGATTTTTCTCTTTCCGAAATGAATTCTTCCAGCAAAACTAATTTGCTTAGAATTCATTTTAGTCCAAATTTCTTCCTCATTCTAAAGTTCATTACTTCCGTAATTGCATTTTGATCGTAGACTGTGTAATTAGGTAGTTTTTGTGTTACTTGAATATTTCTTTCCTTATCATCAGATTGCTTGTTTGAGATTTCATTTATATTTTCTTCTGTAAATGCTACAAGACAAGTGAATTACTTCAGACAGATGGCTTTTTTACAACCCATCTTACGACATTAATTACACACCAATCACGTGTGGTAAAGGCATTTCACGAATCAAATGACTCTGCCACGAATTTATAAATATATTTCAAAGCGTGCGTATAAAGTATGGGCGTTGGGCTTAATGTCTCAAAAACGCAATATTCCGGTCATTTAGAGACGAATCTATGCTAAATTCAATTTCTGTGGTCGTGTAGAATGTGTGTACTATTCTTAGATTTCAAACTTCAAAGGGTTACAAGGGCAGATCTTTCGTCCTATCTGGAACATTCGTCTGAGCCCCCCCCCCCCGGGATTCCCGCCTCAGAATCTCTGTTCCAGGGGTTGGTGTTCTACCGCTCAATTTCCGCCTGGAACCAAGTTGGTAATGTAGCCGAGTCTTGCGTGTTAAACCTCTTATTTACACTTATATATCTCTAAAGCTGTCGGAATTGTGACAACAGATCTAGTAATTTATTTTCATTCAGCACAATTGTATCGGAAAGTTCCACGGTGATTCATGAGCTTGTATACAGATAGTGAAAGCAAAGGACGCATCACTACCGTTTCTTGTTACTGTCCAGAGCTAGAGACAAAATATTTGATCGTGGATTTGGTATAGAAATTAAAATTTACTACACGCCAGTAGAACTACACGACTTTTTGCTGCAGCATTTAAAATAAACCTTTCTAAGAGAAATCAGCTAGATACCAGCTTCTGTCCACCAGAGACACCAGGCCACGAATCATGTAACAGTTGCTCATGGATTTTAATTGTTATGTGTAATTACGCGTACTCTCCGTAAACCATTTGGTACTAGTTCCTTCTCCCCATATCACGACTTTATCACGTACAGAAATCATGCTTAGAATTGGATCATTTGCCAACAATGAATGAAAGTATTGAATTTTCCACTTTGTCAATGTTTGCGTTCAGCTCTTCAGTTCCATTCAAATCCATGGGGTAAATTACTACCGGTCGATTGGCAGAGAAGGTAATGTTGATTCCAGGCCTATAAACCGTTTCCACCATGTTCTGTTAAAAGGACCACGGACCTTATAATCTTGGTACAGGCGCACCCATACTCCTCCATAACAGCCATGAAGGAACTTTCCAAAGGTCGTACATCCATATTTCAAAAAAAAAGAAACATACAACAGGTTTTGGTGAATATATATGGCTTTGAGAAGGAAGAACGGGCAGATCATGTAGGGTAGGGTTACAAAAATCACGCCACAGCCTACAGATTCTTTTGACCGTGTGTAATATTAAATCTAGATGGTGAAACCCTTTCACAATTTTTAGATGATTGTGTAATGCTGGCCTTTGTGGTGAAGAAGATTAACATCATGGAATTTTTTAAAACATGTTCTAGGCCAAGCAATGGCATGGCCATGGGTTTAACATTGGTAGCAACAAAGAAAGATATATTAGTCTTGAAACCAACCATGCTGTGTATAATAATAATCTGCAGTTCGGTTCACGTATCTCGAGACATTTTTATACGCCCACATTGAAATGTGGTCGTATATTGTCGTCGCCTCCGTCCGTCCGTCGGTCCGGCGTCCACAATTGCTTGTGGACGCTCTAGAGGCTAAAGTTAATATCCGATTGACTTTAAATTTACACACAGTGTTTAAGGTCATGAGACGAAGAATCCTATTGTTTTTCAGCGATTTCCGATAATTAGTATCAGAGTTATGACCCTTGGTCACTTCAAAAAATCTTGTGGTCGCTCTAGAGGCCAAAGTTAATATCCGATTGACTTTAAATTTATACACAGTGTTTAAGGTCATAAGAAGCCTATTGATTTTCAGCAATTTCCGATAATTAGTGCCAGAGTTATGGCCCTTGATTACTTCAAAAAACCTTGTGACACTATAGAGGCCAAACTTATCATCCGATTGACTTCAGATCGATACACAGAGTTTAAGCTGTTGAAACGAATAAGTATTTAGATTTTCAATGAATTTTGATAACCGAACAGCTAAATCCATGATATTAAATGTTTCGTATACTAATTGTTAGCCTGGGGCAAAACTTTATAAAAAAGAAACAAATTCTAATGATTTTCTGATAATTACATAATGAGTTGCTACTCTAAATCAGATTTTAGTGTAATACAAATGTTTTATTACCGAAAAAAGTAAAAATATGCGACAATCCTTGTTTACTGCCCGGACGATTTAGCTGCTGTGGGCGTATGTTTCGTTGCCTGGCAACCTATCTTTTCAATAAACATTAAAAATAACCACGTTTCAGATTACTGAAGTAATTTACCGTTGTGATAAAACCGTCCCTTTGAAATGAAGCTGTTCTTAGATTTCTCATTTATTAGTAAGTCGATTACTAAACATTTAGTTTGTGTAATTACAGATCGCATGTCTAAATAATTTACAGATGAACTGATACGTTTGTTTGTCTATTTATTTGGTTATTTCTATACCAGACCAATCATTTGTTCTTGAGTTCCGTTTTCTTGTGTTTCCGTAATAATAATGGAGTCATTAAAACGTGATTACCCGAGACCGATATTGATTGGTCCTAATAATTATAGATGCTATAATCTATCCGTAACCTTAATCTTCGATTTACTCTATGTTTATTATATAAACTATAAACTAATTAATGTGACTTTTAAGAAATGCCATTACCTGAAGTTATCCAATGCAATGGAATAGAATCTGATTGCGACAAAATGTTATTCTTATTCCATGATGATAGGTTTGCCATATCTTCCGGATTTTTCAGAGTGGGGTGGGTGGATGGCCGAATGGTTAGCATGCGCGCGCTGTATTATAAAGTCTGCCATTGAGTCAACTGGCGTGGTTTCGAATCCTCGGTTGTACCTGACAAGGAGTAGGACCGCCTGTCCAACCTCGTTGGTTTTCTCCGGGTCCTTCGCTTTCCTTCCATTGCTCAAGACCCCTACGCCCTAGCGAATTATTGATTTAAAATTAAAACGCATGTTAGTCCTGAAATGACCTAGTTTGTGTGAAGTGGGCGTTAAACTCCATTTCTCTCTTCTGATTTTTCGAGGGAAGGCGATGGGGGGGGGAATACAGATATACCAGGTTTATTATTGTTAATTCCCTTTTGGATTGTTAATTAACAAAACCAATACGTTATGGCATTAGAAATAGCCCGTTGTGGTCCTCAGAATTATCAGAATCATTTGCCTGAAAATTATAATCTATGAATGATGTGTCCTAATGCCATTGATACCATCTGCACTGGAAATGCACTTCTAGTGTGTCAGACTTTCAAGGTGACATTAGTTTTAAATGAGTATTATTAGTTTACATATAAACGAACTCCACCACCATCCTAATCTGGAAAAAAACGAAGTTAACTATAATAATGAAACAGAAGCTGGCGACATATGTGTCCGTAAACTGTATTTATTTGTAAGCTACATGTAGAAACACAAAAGAAAAATTCTATGATTACAAAAATGCAGTTACGCGTGTAATCCAAAGCTTTTTTTCGTTATCTCAATGTTTGCTTATAACAATTGACATTGTTTTCTTTAGTTTGTATACTGTATAAGTATGAAATATATAATATGTAAATCACGTTTCTAGACACATGGTAGGTTTGTCCATTATATAATGTATTATATATAGCAACATATCCTATTAATCGAATATAGATATTCTTTTACAAACCTAATAAAAGCCAAGTAAAAAATGAAAAGTAATGCATACAAATACATTTTAAATACAAATTTATTTTTGGTACGGCGAATGTTTCCGAGGGTCTTATAGTCCAGTCAATCTATTATTAAACTGTAAAGCAAATATTTGTTGTAACAATTCTGCTGAATTTCCATGTTTGTTTGATATCAATAGCTTTAAACTCCTATTAATAGCTAATTGTGATTAAGTAAAACAAACTAATGTATAAGAATAATACAAATTTATGCATGTACATGTACAATACAGTTGTCAAAACTACAAAGCACCGTTTATATAACAATTTAGCGTCCATATATAGCTTTAAAAAAGTTCCATTAAAGCCTATTTGTAGCTGCAAAAATAAAATAAAAATGTTTGCATGTACTGAATCAAACTACATTATTTCCATTGTATCGGTTTGAAGACGAGGCTAAATTTACAATATAACAATACAAAAAAATGGTACGCTATTTTTCCTGTCTTAAGCTGATCTTAATTACAAAATTACTTCATTGAAACCAATTTTATTCACAATAAAACTAATACAGCTATATGTTTTAAGTTTAAAGTTCCAATTTCACTTTTTCTAAGAAAGTCAAAATATAATTATTTTTATGTTTTTTGCTCAAAAGGTTGTTAACTCACTATTATACGATCATGGACAAAATTTTTGGGGGGTTAGAAAGGGTGACACTGGTTGATTGAGGAAATAGTTACTCAATTACCTCCCTTGTTTTCCCATTCTTCTCCATGGACGGCCATCTTCAAACGTTTGAATTTGAAGCTGAAAATGATATTTTTGCCAATTTCTCAACTGGCAATAGTGAATTATAGGATTAATAGGATTATTCTTTAACACGGTAGGACTGTTTATAGGTTCAATCTATTTTGGGGCTTTATTTTAATAAATTTTAAAAATATAACTTAAAAAAATGCTATTGGAACTTTAAGGAACTAGTTAAATGACTCGACCGTTTACATGGTTTGGGAGGCTTGTTGGTTAGTAGGAGGGAGGGGCTAGCTTGTTGGTTTGGAGGAGAATTAAAACTTTCTTTGGGTGGTTATACTTCCATTATATTCTACATAAACAATTTGGCTTTCATGGATTATAAATGAGCACAACTAGAGTTTCAAAGAGACTTTCATTTGATGTTATTTCCCATTTACGTGACCCATGACGTTTATAAATATGTAATTATTATTAATCCCTGTTAACGTCTGGAACATCGTCCTATACTCGGTCAATTGGCAAGCGATAATTTATAATACAGTCCAAAACGTCTTATATTCATTTGGGAGAAAATGGTTTTGCTTAGAATATTGAATTTGTGTGTTAAACCGAACAAATACATGCTCTTAATACTTTTAATGAAATGACATAGTAATGTTTTCAATGAAAACTTATTTTGTATTCGTAATGCCGCCAATCCTGATGAATATCATAATAAGAAGTGTACGAATTGATAACATTCTTCGTATACATATATTGAAAATATAATCGAGCTATTATCGTTGCGTTAAATACGGTTTGAATGTTTTGGGATTTCGTAGGTTTGTTTCATGATAAAGAAGGCACCTGTCTGGAAAAGTGCACCTTCCGCATTCAAACAGTTGTTGTGAGCTACTACACAGTAATTACCCAGTTCTTCTCGATCTCTCGCTAGTATGGAGGTCGGGTGTTCGATCCCTGAATTGGCCGAGGAAGTACATCCAGATTTTCCAGCCTGGTTTCCTCTTGTCAGTGATGCAGGACAGAGTGCATGAAAAGGACAGCTGTCTATTCGTTCGGATAGGAAGAAAAACCGAGGTCTAGTGTACACATTGGCGTGCACGTAAACGAACCCTTGTCGTTTGGAATTCGATATAAGAGTAGGCCGTAGTGCCACTGCCCGGGCAAAATGCCCCTCATAGCACACTCTATGGCGTATGCCCGTCTTCGTTGGCCCAGTTTAGGGACAGAAGAGTAGGGCGTTAAATCCCATATCATTTATTTTCATTTCATTTCTTCTCTGTCTGCAATCATCAAAACATATCCCAAATCAATAATTACCAGATCAGACAAGATATACTCTAGTGGTGGAAATTATACCATTTGATATAAACACCATTAAGTATGGGTTAATACAACCTCAAGTGTGACGAATGTTCTAAGAAGAGTTTCAGTTCGAAGTTGTAAATACAGCTATTGACATTGACCGACATACATACTATGGTCAAGCACCCGTATGTAAGACGTGGGCTTTCGTCCTTGGTAGGAGTTTCACCCAGCGTCTATTGATTGATCATCACTGTCGTTGACCTATTAGAATATACAATTTGTTACAATACGTGACTACATAAGAACATGAAATTTAACATGAAATATCACTTCTTTATTGAAATTTGGCAAAACATTGATCACACAACACACAAAACCACGAATCTGTCTTAACAGGTGTTGCTCAGATAATGGTTCCCAAATGAGACGGAATACTTACTGTATATATCTGTGTTTAATATTTTTAATTACAGTGAAATAGAATTGAGTTTAAAGCCTTGTTCGTTAATTCAGTATTTCGATCATTTTAAGACTGAAATATCTATTTGTTACGTGCAAATGAGATGAAATGGGGTTTAACGTCCAACTGTTCTGCACCTAAACTCGGCAAATGAAGACGAGCATAGGCCATACAGTGTGCTATGATGGAAATTTTGCCCGGGCAGCGGCGCTACGGTCTACTCTTATATCGAATTCCAACTGCACAACGTGATGGGTCAGTATTTTGCCCGGGAAGCGGCCTTTACGCCTGCTCATTTTCGAATTCAAACTGCCAACGTTCGTTTTAGCGGGGGACTCATATTTACAAGCCTTGAATTTATTCAGTTATTACATTTATGTACTTAGAACTTTTTTGTGTCCTTTTGTAATAGGCTTTGTTCAGTCAATTATAGCTAAATTGTTTAACTGTTTGAATATCCTACTTTAAAAATTGATAACCATCGGCGTCGTTTAAAACAAGTGGTTTTTTTTTGTTTGTTTTTTTTTGTACATCATTTGACATAGTGAACTATTTAAATTTTGACGTTTTACCTCTGGAGAGAATTTACTGTTAAAAGAACGTCTTGATCACACAAGAGATTAGCTTTGAAACCCCGCATCAAGCTTATCTAGCACAATAATCAGATGATTCTTACGGTTGTCTATCACTCAAATCCAAAGACAGAGACTAAAATCTATTACGTGGTTAAACTGTCCCTACATTTCATTTCTAAGCTTCAAAACGTTTTATCAGCTGCCATGGGGGGTTTATTATATTTATAATACGTAAGCGATGTTGTTGATTTAGAATGAGAATCGTGTTATATGTGGGTGTACACGTATGTTTGATTGCGTTGTTTTGTTTTATATAAATTGATTACCGGTGTGGGTGTTTAACTCGATCTCTCTTTCCGTAATTACGGTGCTTACAGTTCCTGGAACTGTATAAATACGTTTTCTTTAGAGTGTCTGCTGGTTTTAAATTATTCACTTTGATTTATTTTCTTCTGCAACACTTTGTATTTAAATCAGTCTAAAAGAAAGGTCATTTGTGGGATGGAAGAAAACAATAATCTATTATGTTTAACCTTGTCATTGACGATCTTTTAATTTTTTTAGATTCTGTTAAACTTGTTTACAATTTCACTAGCATGTTTTATATTAAATGAAAGAAATTTCTTATCTAGTTTGTGTGATATGTGGTTGGGAAAGGGTGGGGCGGGGGTAATTGCGTTCTGCTATTTGAAAACCAGTAGATTTTCATCATTTCCCTATTGTGGTCCTTGATTACCTTGGAAAATCTTCTAGATGTTCTAGAGGCTGTAATTATAAATCCGAATAAAATGTACTCACGATTCTTACTTCACGAGACGACTACACCGGTTAAGTTTCAGCGATAATTACTGTTAGGAGTTATGGTCCTTGATAAATCCGCGTGCACGCCCTGCAGGCTAAAGTTACCATCCGAATGTGTTATAATTGATACAGTGGTTTTGTTCCAAATGCATAGACGTCATCTTATCGGTACATGTTTATTGTAATTAAATGTTAAAACTAAGAAGATTGAGAAGCCAATATACGACAATATTTTTAAACTGCCAGGATGACTTTACATTACAGTAATGAGTGTGTTTCATTTCCCGGCAAACCGTGCTTCACTGATCATTTTACCGAATGAATATTGTGTCAAAGGTTTTAGGCTATTGAAAGCTCATCTAGCTTTGTATCTCAGGTGTTCTATGATGCTGCAATGTCGTGCTATCTTTGTTGGCTATTGCAGAATTTTGTCAAGCGTTTTTATGCTCATAGGATGTAACATTTTGACGTTTTGATAAGCTGTAAATACAAACCGTATAAGAAATTGATAATTGTGTTTTTAGGATGCTTGTGTCATATCATAAGAATGTTCTATATATCGAAAGCACTAATGGATTTAAAGAATTCTGGGTCGTTTGGGTTCGCAATAAAATCATATATTTATTTATGAACAGTCGATTATTTTTTTTTTCTTGTAACACAAGGAAGTTTCAAATTTAGAGCTGTAAATAGCACGACATAGGTTTACAATATGCTACAATCTCTTGTCATTTTCGACAATGATTTATAAGTTTTGAACAAGGAAATACTTCTAACCAGCCATTGGTTTATACGTATCTGCATTTCAGTCTTGTTGGTATGTTTCTCTGTGGTGGCTAAGTGAGTAAGACGCTGGCTCGCTATCCTGTGGGTCGGGTGTTCGATAACTGCATTGGTCGAGAAAGTTCAGCCAGACTTTCCGGCGTGGTCCCCCCCTCTTGACAATGACAGTTGTCTAGTCGTTCGGGTGTGACGAAAATCCGACGTCCCATGTACACATTAGCGTGCACGTAAAAGATCCCTTTACAGTTGATTTTATATAATAGCCGAAGTGCCACTGTCCGGGTATATTTTCCCTCATAGCAAATTGTATGGCGTATGACCCATAGTGACTAAACCAGTAAGACCCGTGTTGGCACAGACGGTTCCCCGGGATTGTCTAGCGTTATTTCCCCTTGTAAGTGGGGTATTGTGTGGGGGAGGGGCTGGCATGGAACAATGCCTAGTCTTTGGGATAGTACAAAATAAATGTGATATAGGGCAGTATTGTTAATAGCTGTTGGGCATTGGGGGAGGGGTGACATGGAACAATGTCGAGTCGTTCGGATAGTACGGAATACATCTGATTTAAGGCAGTATTGTTAATGGATGTTTAAAACATATATTAGACACCCCACCCCACCCCCTCCGGCCAACGACAACGAAAAGAACTGAGTAAATGTTAGACCTGCGAAGTGTCATCTAAGAAGAAGAATCATACTCGACCACGTGTACCACATCCGTCACGGTTTGTCTAAATTCGTTTTACTTTAAATCTGAATTATGGCATTCATTGCCCTTTTGCCCTTTTAAAATCAACAGTACAATATTGTATTATTCAACATGTATTTATGATATTGTTATTTTGACTTATTATCATCATGACATATATAATTTATCATGTAAACATAATGTGCCTGTATATATAGATCCCGTGCTATTTTTAGATCTGATATATTATTTTTGGCATCTAATAACAACAATTAAGTGATACGTGCTGTAATATGTTGGCAGGGCAGCAATGTCATTCTGGTTTGCACTGTGATAATATATTATATCATGTTTTGTATTTATGAACTCTAAAGTTTGAGTACCGTTTAGGATCGAAGCTAATACAATCATGAAACGTACAATACTGGTATAATATGTCTTTGTTTATTTAGTAGTTTGTACCCTTCCCTTGCCGTTGGGCCTGTAGTTTATTGTTAACCACCTAGTTTGAATGAATGAATGAATGAAATGGGGTTTAACGTCCTACTCTTTTGCACCTAACCTGGGCTAATGGAAGACGGGCATACGCCATGCAGTGTGCTATGAGGGAAATTTTGCCCGGGCAGCGGCGCTCCGTCTAATCTTATATCGAATTCCAACTGCCAAGGGATCTTTTACGTGCACTACAATGTGTACACGGGACCTAGGTTGTTCGTCCCATCCGAACGACTAGGCAGCTGTCCTTGTCAGGCCCTCCTTCTACATCACTGACAAGGGGAAATCACGCCGGAAAATCGAGATGAACGTTCTCGGCCAATGTAGGGATCGAACACCCGACCTCCAGGCGAGCGAACCAGCGCCTTATCCACTAAGCCACCGTGGTCCCCCCACCTAGTTTGCTTTCTTAGCCCGGTATATTATTGGCTAAACCTCTTTAGAGGTTGTTATCAAAATATTATTTAAGATACATATTATGTAGATGTGAGTGAACTTAATAAAACACGTTTGTGTCAATTTTGCCGAAACGGGTAGATTTGTAAAACAATAAAAAAAAACGACCCCTTTGATGACTCATGATAATTGCGCTTCATAATAAACGAAATCCCAAAGTTCTGCCGATCATGTATAATTGTAAATTACAATTCAAGAGTGGGAAAAACAACTGAAAATCAAATTAATATATTAATTTAAAAATCAAATAAAATTTCTCAGTAAATGTTAGACTTTTAAAATATAAATAGAACAATATAGGCTTGCCTCGCGACATAGATCGACTTACCCCAAACCTTGGGTATTTACATGCAACAACCTGTATCGCCACACAAACGAAAACATGATTTAAGTAACCCTTTCCAATTAAGAACGCCATATATGTTTCGCGGAAGCACAATAAATGCGACAAATTGGTTAGTGGGTGCATGTTAAAACGTAAAGGCGGTTTAAAAAAGAAACATTCATCTATGTGGCGACTGAAATGGCTTTTAAAACACACGCATGGATAATAAAAGGTCCGTTGATTCCCCACGGTGTGATAATCAGACTTTAAGCAAACCCAATTTTCTTAGCGACGTGTAACCTGCGTCAGATAATTACATAATATACCGTGGCCGACTTTCATTTCACTTTTCGCTGCTGGAAGAATTTGTCTGGAGACAATCATGATTATATCAATTTGAGAAAAATAGGAGGCGGTAGAATGGATGTATTGTAATGGCCAATATGAAAGTGTGTCCTTCGGAAAGCTACATATTACCCAGTTTTAATATTTTCGGTGTTTTTATGCTATGGGAGTGTAGCGGTCACGCGAACTTTGAGTGAAACCAGCCGAACTATTCTGACAACCAATGTCAGGAGTAACAGTTATATTACTTATCCATAGATATGTAATACTTGAAACCACAACTTTCCACAAAAAAGATAAAACGAACCCATCCTAAGCTAGCCGAAGTCTACAATGTTTGACTCGTAGCGAGGTGGGTTTTTTTAACTTGTTCATTTGCCCCGCTAGCGTAATAATCGATGGCGTTTAAGCCAGCTTAACTTAAACTTCTGAACTGCATAAATTTGAAATAATGACACTGGCGTTTTTGTTTAACACACTTAACTCAAGTTTTGCCATCAACTATAATGTAATGGCTCTTATAAAGACTAATTATAATCGTATAATACTAAACCTTGGGATATTTATGATATGTAGCTCGGTTTGTTTATACCCACAATCTTGTACAGTCAACAGACGGCTGGGCTAACCAGAAACCAGGGAATATCTACATCAAAGTCATGAGCCGATCAACAGATTCTAATCACGGCCCAATTTCTTCCCTTTTATACGTCTGCATTTAAACATAGTCGTTTTTTTTTACCATAAAAACAGTGTTGATGTTCATGAGATAAAGGTTCCTATTGATTTCCGATAATTTCGAGTTATGGCCCTTAATCAATTTAAAAAAAAAAACAACAGCCAAACCTTGTGGATGTTCTTGAGGTCAAATCACTCATCTAAATGACTTGAAATTTATACACAATGTTAATCTTCATGAGTCAAAGATTCATATTGATTTCTAATAATTTCTGTCACAGTTACGGCCCTTGATCAATTAGTATAATCTTTTGGGAGCTTTAGAGACTTAAGTTGTCATCCGATTGATTTGAAATTGGTACACAGTGTTACGTTCATGAGCCGAAGAAGAAACTTATTGATTTTCGATAACTCAAACAGTTTAACTTATCTGATTATAAGTACGTGTTTTAAAATAATCTTAGCACCGGGAAGAACGAGAAGCCCATCAATGTAAATGCTCCCATGACCACCTTTGTAGCTAGTCTGCCCTGGCTGTTGTAGGTTTATCATTTTAGGGGTGTTGGAAGGCCGAGTAGTTAGTCTATCATTGAGACAACTAGCGTGGTTTTGGTTCCCCGGTTGTACGTGAACGTGACAAGGAGTAGGGTTGCCTATCCGTCCACGTGGATTTTTGTCGGGTCCTACGCCCCCCCCCCCACCACTGCGAAAGAAAACTACGCGCAAGCGAATTTTTAAAATACAGTCGAACCATAATATGTTAGTTCTGAAATGACCTAGTTTGTGTCGAGTGGAAGATAAACCCACCTCTTTCTCTCTCTCCTATCATTTTAAAATAGAGTTAGTTTATTAATTAATTGAATGACTAGATTTAGCCAATATTTTACAAACTGTGCTAAACAGATATTTACCACGGTGTTTCTCTTTTATTTGACTATTACCTAACTTGTTGCAATTAGTAAATAAAGCGCATTTTTTAACAAATTTCACTGCGAATGACGTATTTGACTGAGCCGAATGGATTATCTTTGTTTACCAAACTAGCATTTTTTTTATCCGTGTAAACCGTGTCCTGCCCCAAAAAGATAATTGAGTGCTTTTTTCAAATAAAAAGGAAGAAACTGGAATGCATGAATGAGATCATTGGTGATCTGGTGATCTTTAAAAAGTTTGAAAACGTGTTGTGCGGGTGTAAAGTTCACACACTAATTAACGTCACAAATGACTCGACCTGAACACATTAACGTCATTAACCGATCCGGTCTCGAACATCAGTTTATGGATAGAGTACCACATTGCGTGTCTCTTCGGTCTCTTACTATTTAATTTTAAGAATCGTGGTCAAGCTTCCATCAGATCAGTTGATTTATATATTAACCAATGTCTTTCTAGTTCTAATAAAGAAAATATATCACTTCCATATACTAGTATCCATCTGTCTTTGAACTATGTCTGACACGATTTTAATAAAATAGCCTTACTTATCCTATGTACATTGTTATTTTAAGAATTTATATGATCTCAAAGGCATAATTAGATTTTAACCCACGCTGATTAGGTTTGTTGCAAAAACTCGCAATATTCGATACCTTAAAATTGTAACAATGGATGAATATTACTTTTTGATAATGTAAGTTAAAAACAGCTCTTTCAAATTGATTTATTTTAGAGATCGAGCCCTACGCTCAGAATTTAATTTAGACGTATATTACTGCTGTATAATTCCCTTTAGCACCGCTTTAAGCACATTACGTATTATCTATATCAAACTAGTATAATTTCTGTTGAATTGCATCGATTTCTGAAAAGGGGGTACAACTGTTAACTATTACTTAAACATGCATAATGCAAGCGCTAAGTCTGCCTGTTGCAGGTCCTTCTTTAGGCCTGAAATGTTATCTAAATTATTAATTACACTTTAATTAATTTACCAAGACCATAATCACCCCTCGATGCCATCCCTAGTTGGTGCTATATATATAGCGGATCGGAATACATTTTGTTTTAAATGGTTAAACGTAAAATGGATAATTGAAGGGGGCAATTTGACTGTAATTTTCATCATATTCTATTTATGTTATCTATTGTCTGCCAACTCTTGATATATACTCGAATAATATGAAAAAAATAATAATATTGGAACAGTTTCACACGTCGATAGTGGACGGATTTTGCAGTATAATATATCACCCTTATCAGATGAAAGTAGAGACGTCGTGCACGATGCGGTGTGTATACAGAACATAAGTGTCACTTTGGATTGGATCTACTAGTACTATGGTACTGTTGTATTGTACTATTGTTGTAGTTTCATATCATGCACTTGTATTGTGGTCAAATTGTCACGATCCTTCACGGCAGGCGGGTTATTACCTCGATATTATTTCTTTGTTTTTATTATTAAAACTGATTATCAAAACTTGGCACAAATTAATTCCGGTTACATCCCGTCGTGAAACAATTCTGTATTCATTAATCACGAAACCATTTCGAGAAATTGTTTCGAGAAATTGGCAGGCATGACACGGCACAATTTAGGGCAAGAAATGGGTCAGGTCAAACCTAACATAACATTTATAAATATAGGGTCAGTTCTTCAATTAAAGGCCCTCATAAATCTGAAGGCAATTATTAACGCCGGTTGTTATCCGAAAATGCAATCAATTGTCTGTTTATCACTGTTAATAATATAGTTAGTACTAGAGGTTACTTAGTGACCTTTATCCAAATGCTGGTATTAGAGCAGTTGATATAGTTTCTTCAATATCATAATAACCCCCCTTATAAAATACCCATATATCATGGGAACATTTGCAGTCAGGGAGTATTCTTGTAACTACTTGTTGACTTTCCAGTTAGTCATATTGGTGCCAGTGATTAAATCAGTTTCCTAGAATACCGCTCGGTACGAAAGCTCGCTTGACATGGTTTAGTTGATGACTTCAGTAACACAGATTTTATTGAATTTCTCATTTGGTTTCGACAAATATTAACACCAGGGCGTTCATTGAACTGTCCCATTTATATAACAAAGAAACTGTGCTTAGCATTATTTTTAGCAAGTGTTGTTATGGGTGCCAATAATTAATATATAGGTGCTGTTAAAATCTTCCCATTGCTAAAGACCCCTACGCGCAAGCAACAATCATTGAAATAAAATGAAACCATCGAAGTGACCTAGATTGTGTCGAGTGGACTTCCCCCCTCTCTCCCTCTCTCTATCCCTCTCTCCCCCTCTCTCTTTCTCTCCCATCTCTATTTAATTGCGGTTCATATTGTTGTTTTAACTAAAAAGAATATTATGGATATAAATATAGCAATTATCTGTCAAAATAGATAAAGGTATAATTAGTGGCATTAGTAGTTTCAAAATTCCAAAAAAGACGTGTTGCATTCTTTATCAATATGAATCTAGTTGAAACATATTTTCGAAGTGACAAACGATGGAAACCCCATCACATTGGTACATACATACATACATACAAATTGCTTAGTATGTACGTAGACCTTAATTTAATTAGTCGGCAGGTTGAACCACTTTACTGGATTGTCTGTGTTCTGATTTCGGTCAGGCTTTCGACCGTAACATTTCATTCGAGAGCTATGTCGCCTGACTATGTAAAATATGTACTATTGATTTCCACTCAAAAGGATTGCCTGGTTTGTCAATAATATGCTGTTAGCTAAATTCTGATTTCTTCTAGACAAGTCTTCCATAAGATATCATGATTTCCCAAACTTGTTAATATCAATGGACATAAAAGGTCAATGGGCCTCCTTATCAATAGGATATACAAAAAGTTAAATTAAATATCGAATTTTGCATTTGTTAAGAGTTATATATTATTTGAACTTATAGATGAATTGCGTCTTACAGATAAATTCCAGAGAACGGGGTTTACTTTCAAACATTCAACCGAAGGCTGTATATATTTTAGTATCTTTTTATGACTCTTCCTTGTAATAAATTTATTAATTAAGGAAGAAATGTATCGGAATCCAATGACATCTGGATTAAGTTCGGATACATAATTACTTTAACGAAGAGGAATATTGGGATCGTGTGTTCATATAAAAGATATGATTAATATGTGTCCCGTTGTCGGATGTTGAAATAGCAATGGGCGCTATCTTCCGCTACATTAAAGTCAATCATGTCTGTGACTCAACCGTAATTACAGGAATACGTCGCATTGATATGGGATTAACTATCTTTTTCGATTGACCATGGGCATGAACTTAATTAACTTTACGGGTGGTTCAAGGTCTTTGCAGATATCTGCAGTCTTAGATGTGTTCGACGATTGAACCTTGCGAGTAATTATCTGATTCTGACCCTTGGCCATATTTTCTGCATGCCGTTCAAATTGCGGATCATATGGCAGACGAAGAGTTGAAGAGGTTATAGCTAGTAAAAGGAATATGGGTTCGATATATTATACTTTCATGTTCTGTAAAAAGATTTTGGCTGAGATCGGTGTACAGTATATCATGTTTTAATACGATTTACATGCCTGGGATCAAGTATATGTATTTTGTGTATATGATCTAATTTATATAGGAAACCGATAGCCAGCAGTTGGTAGGATAAATGATAATTAGTTGTTTTTGATCGTCTCTTTTACTTTGAACTGACTATATGTGCCATTCAGCTTAACTTTCGGTAAGCAACAGTGATCCCTGAAATTCTTTTGGCTCAAATGTATATTAATTAGATATTTATTAACATGACAAGAACATAATCAGGGGCCTATTTCACGAAATTTTAACTAAGATAAGATCCCAATTTTAGTAATTTGATTGGATAATATTAGATTGATTTTAGTGCTTAGCCAATCAAAATTGAAGTATCTACTAAAATTGGATTTTATCTTAAGTTAAAATTTCGTGAAACAGGGCCCAGTCCTATAGACTATCGGATGCTTTCAAATTTAAATGGATTGAAACAAAATCGTCGTTTGATAGTTTAATTATCGTAACAACGGTAGCAATGAGAATCGAGACTACACTGCAAACGACGGTAACTCCGCCCAGAATGAAGTAATTTGACTGAAATTTTTAACAAGTTCCGTTTTCATTGTCTATTATTTACTTAAAAGTATTATAGCGAGAACTACCGACTCAGTATTTAAATGTTGCATAATGCATCTGTAATGACTGTTTGTCGTTGTATATGGGTTCGTTTTACTAACAATTATAGTGTTTTAATTTTACGTTTAAAATTACTGAGTTGGGGCTAGGTGATTTGCCGGTGGTCTTCCTCCCCGAGATTATTCTAAACCAAGTAGATTTACAGTGCACACCATCGCCCCAGTTAGGTGTAAATAGTGATGGATGTTGTGCACGAAGTTGGGTATACTGGTTTACGGGGTAAAACTTATTTCCATAATATAATCGACGTTGTCAGTGCAGAGCATTGCTTCAGTATTACAATCCTGTACTTGACCTCAGTACTTTGATTTAAAAAAAATAACTAAACGAAAATGTTACCGTTTTCCTTAATAACATACGAACCCATACGATTATATCTGAATATTAGGACTATTACCACCGTAAACATTCAGCAGGGCTTCTAATAGAATGGTTGTTATGGGAAAAAAGTAGATCGTTTTGTAATGGTATGAACCAGTTCATTTGTCAAAGTCTGAGGAACTGCTACGAAGGTTTTCATTTTCAGCTTCATTCAGTTTTAGACTGGATCGATACAACATTGAATAATATAATTAAAGAGCAACCTGAAATCATTCAGATAAAGGCAATGTTCCACGTCACTTTGACACGGAAAGCTCACCCAAATTGTTTTTTTATTTCTATCGAACAATCCATCAAACTAAATTGGGTTAACTTGTAGGAAATGGAGTTTATTCACTTGGGTGATCTTGTTAAATAGAATAAACACAAATTAATGTCGAACCAGTCGCAAAAGTACAAACTCAGGAAATAAGCCCCGTGCGTTCTCTTCAACTGCGAAATAGCTTTGGCCCTTTTTCTCTATATAACAGTTTAACGATCGGTCATCAAATTTTCAATGAAAATCTCAAATAACAATATGCGTTATCACAATCAATTGGTTGGGAAATTTTCAAATTCTTCAAGGCTTGTTTAACTCGGTTACCAATTTTATTAATGGATATGTGAGAGTGTGAATATGGGACTATTGTAGGCTTATAATGATTACGGAGAGAGATTGCCTTTTGAATAGAGTACGGCATGGTACAAATTACAGAGATAATACGCTGGATGCGTTTTTAAATGAATTGTACCAAACAAAAGACTTTTAATGCATTTATTTAAGGACAAACTATATTGTGTATTAAGACATTAAAATTTTAAAAGCATAACATTTGTTAGAAATGTGACTGGTTTGCACACACTGTTAAATTTTCATACATCAATTATTTATAACGGCATAGTGTCCCATAGGTATGTAATAGTCTGAAATATGTTTAGTTATACACGCACGTGGGCATGTTATTGATTTTGTTTATATTAATAATACTCAAAGTGCGCCACTATCCCCTCACTGTCTGCAAGGGTTAGCATTGGTATCGTGGTTAAAGAACAGGGTGATTAAGACAAACATTTAGCAGAAGGGTAACACGAAGTTGATTTGATTTGCACTAACGATTTAATATTTTTACGTCAGTATTTTCTTATATCATGGTGTCTTTATTAGTATGTAATAGTCAGGAGTACTCATTATATAAGTTTGTTATTGACATGTTGTTGATATTGTTTTTATCAATAATGCTCAAAATATACCACCATTCCTTTACCATCTAGGATTTGTGTGTTAATTTGTTTTGTTAGCTCACACCATACGTCTGGATGTCTTAGTTAAAGAACGTGACTAAGCAGGTTCAATACTGTACAAATGTGAATCTTCCCATAAACTCTAGCATCAATAAACCTCATTGAGTCAGGTTTTTGTGCAGAGGAGCCCGACCGACTTGCAGTTATATTACATGCCATTGCAAGGCATCTGACGGAATTATTATCGATCGAGTTTAAACAGCCCACAAGGACACGTATAGTATCAACCCATTCACTGTATAGAAATCTTGATGAATTGAGATCGGTTTATTTTCCCCCGCTCACCTCCTAACCTCTATACGTATAAATAATTCACAAAGATCAATCGAATTTGTTAAGTAGTGAAAAACTGTTCATACGATGAAATGAATTTCTATCAAGTGTGTGAATAACCATTATTATTGTACTTTCAGTATTTCTATGACTGCTGGCACCAGTACATCGTCTGCTACAGTACAGAACTAAGAAATTGATTCTTGAAACGAAGTAAGTCGACTGTTTTCATTGGAAATAAACCTTGCTCAAACAGAGAATACTGAGAGACCCTGTTTGATTGGATGATAAGACCAGTCACTTGGTTTCCGTTAAACATACCACGTGATCTGTGTAATACTATTAGGATCAGTTTCTTCAATGCCGTTAGAAAGGATTAAAGGCAGTACTGATTCATAAGTCGACAGAAGAACACGAACAACCTCGACTAACAAGTACTAGTTACATGCCAAACAAGAAGAGGTGGATTACATATCATTGTTAAACTTTACTTTCTAAACGGCTGTATGACGCATTTAACAACCCACTTCTATTTATTTATGCTTGTTGACATGTTGTAGGAGAAAAAAATATGTTGTTTGCAGAAAAGTGAACAATTAAAACAATATGATTAGAGTCTCGGAGACAACTGCACAAGTTATGGAAACTGTCACATGCAACAATTCAGCTGGAAAGATTCTTGGAACTGCGGTGTGCAAGATGCCTGAACCGGAAGTAACGACAACCGAAATATCTTTGATGAGTGTCTTTTTGGGGATCGTGATTTTGGCTAGTATTATTGGAAATATTTTGGTGTTCGTGGTTTTCATCAAGAAGAGGTGTTTATTGACGATATCCAATCGTTTTGTGTTAAACCTTTCCGTGTGCAACAGTTTTAATATCGTATTAGTTATGCCGTGTGTGTTGGTATCTCTTATTGCTAAACAGTGGGTTTTGGGTGATGCCTGGTGTCAGATAACCGGCTTCATCATGAACGTTGTGTTCGGTGCAAGTACATTAACTTTATTAGTGATTTCCATAGACCGTTACTGTGCTGTCGTGACACCACTGCATTACTCCTTATTAGTGACATCACAGAGATGTTATCTCATGATTGCTGGAGTGTGGATGGTCGCAATTGTGTCATCTCTCCCACCTTTGGTTGGCTGGAACCGGATGGAATTTCAAAAGAACAAAATGATCTGCACTGTAAAATGGTCGAGCGAGGACACGGTAGACCGGTACTATACATTGTTCCTTGTAACGGTATGTTTTGTTCTACCATTGTTGGGTATGTTGTTTGCGTACACTGTGATATTTCGTGCAGCAAGGACAAATAATGAGCGAACACGACGTAGTAGCATCGTGCCCTCGACGGCATCCGATGACAGTGTACAATCGCCGCTTAAAAACGGAAGACGCAGAAGCAGTACCGCGTCCATACTAGCACGTCGGGTGAGTTCGTCGGGTAGATTGGGATCCCTGCTGCTCCGACGAGAAGAATGGAAAGCCGCTGTAACCAGCTTTTTGATAGTTTTTACTTTCATAACGTCATGGTTACCTTATTTTATTGTCATTGTTTTAGAATCTCTATTATCCAAAGCAACAATTCAACACCCAGCAGTTGGGATTACATCTATTATTTTAGCCATGGCAAGTTGTGCGGTCAATCCATTTGTCTATGTGTTTAGAAGCAAACGACTACGCGAGGAAATAAAGTGCATTTTACTCAACAGACGAACAAAAGTACAGTTAATTTCCATCAACAGAACTGGGTCGGATCTGACAAGACCGCCCGTATTAGTGAATCCAGAAAAGCCGTTGCACGTCTCAGCCACTTCTACGACACTAACATCGTTAGCTTCCAATCCAAGCAATGCGTCGTTTCACAGTTAATTCGAGTGTTCATTGTCTACAGTTTTGACTCCAGTTAGTCCAGTAACATGATAGACTAGTGATAAACTTATCAAGTTAGGACGTTAACTTTACTTTGTAGTAAGATTGAAATGAACAATAAACCCAAACGTTAAAGGTTGGCATTAATGTCAAGTCTCTTCTATGAGATGGTAGACAAAATAACAACATCGTAATCAGTGAATCTGACAAATATTTTACTATTTCCAGACATGTCGGTTTTTAATTTATAACTTCTGTGAATTGTGTGTTAGATGTACGTACGTGTCAAGTATTTCGATATTATATATTATTATGGTAACATTTTTGGTAATAATATGCCATTCGGTTTTTTTTATTTATTTAATTTTGATATTTTTGTGCTATTTGTGTATGGTGTGTTTTGTACGGTAGTCATAATAATTCATGTCATGTTTGTTGTCAAACTAGTGCTTATTCAAATATTATATACATATTATGTGTATTTAACATTTTAGCTCAATATTTACGAGAGATGTCGATAAAATTGCTGATAGACAAGTATTCTGTGGCTTAGAAACATCTTTAATGATTTTCTTTCCTGTATCAATAGAACAAAATAATGGATTTCGTGATTGCATCGTTCGGCCGTGACCTATCATTGATTGTCATAGTGGCTGTAATCACCGATCATTCAAAGTGTTATAATCACCATTGTGACTAATTAGATATCTAAATCACTATCAGTAATTAGTTTTACTCACTAATTAAAATATTTTAAAACATAATTGAATCCAATTCCCCCTAAAACGGTAAATCAGCTTTATTGTACAGTTTTAGGTTCATAATAAGTTAAGGCGATTACAGTGACCTTTAACAGTAGAAAACACATATTAATTTAAATTTTAATGCTTAAAGATTAGACTTAGAAAAATTTATGTAATGTAATTATTGTAAATGTGCCAATATGCTCAACTATAATATCTCTGTCAGCAACATTACAACTCTATTAGTTGTCAATTTGTACCAATTAAATAGTATATTTTTGTACGATGTTAACTGTCAGTGATTATCACTTTACGCATCAATATTGAAAACATTTTTTTGTGGATGTTATATGTTATTTATTTTACCAATATGTGGTTATAATTTAAATGATGTACTCTGAAATACTTATTTGATGATAAGGCTAAATACTTATTTGATGATAAGGCTAACTATAGCGTAACACCATTCGAAACCCATAATTATCTCTATATGCATGCATAAAGAGCAGTTAATTACGGTATTGTTCTCAAAAAATGATACAGTTTGGACCAGGAACTGGTTCCCAGCCGATACCCTTCTGGTTGTTTTATGGGGCGAAGCTCTGCCAAGAAAGAAGCCTATGGCCCTGCCAATTCAAGCGCGGTTGACATGGAACTTAACATGCTTGTTCTTTGGTCCATAGTTTAGATCAAAAAGTTTGAACATTTCAATCCACCCTTTCAGATTTCGTGTCCCCGACTTAGCAATCTCACTTTGTGTAAGAATTCTCATTTCTCGAAGCCGACAAAATACAAATCTTGAGTATTTTGAGATAACTGGCTATACGTGGTAGAGAATCGATTTTTCATATAAGAATATGTAATCATCATGTATGTAACTAGCACGTCAATATTTATTCTACGCTTATCATTATGTCACACGGATACACTAAACTCAGTCATTTTACTTAGAAAATATTACGCTTTACAATGATTAATCGATTGTTATCCACGAATAACTGAAGTGCTCAATGAATAACGTCATTGATAAAATATCGCTACGATTGGCGTTTGGTTGTCACCATGTCTGGAAGTCAAGTTAACATTTTGATACACAGCAAAATCAACTTCAAATACTAGTAAAAGTAATGGTTATTTGATACTGGTGTTAGCCATAGTTATTATACCCACTTTATGTATGAATATTTTGTTGGGTTTTTTTTTAAATTTGTGATAATTACGTTATCCATTCAATTTTGGTGCTTTTTTGAATATCCTATATGTCGTCAGTGTGAATACGTATCTTTTTATTAAAACCATATAAATGTTGTATATTTATTGAATCCGTTTAGTGAAAATTGTTTTGATTAAACCATTTTGATATTGTCGTGTACTAATGATATGGTGTCACTTTTTAATATACATGCATACAAAATATGAATTTAGATATATTTTCATATCTTTAAAAGGTTAGATATTGTGCAGTTATCATGTCGTCTGTACTAAGTTAAGATATTTTTCACCGTTATATAAGTAATTAACAATCTATTTATTACTTCGTATCTGGTTAAGTATACCGTGAACATATATCGTGGTTTTGAGATGTCTTTTGTATTTAAGTTTATAGTTGATTTAAGTGTTAAAGAGTTAGTTCCTGGGAAAGAATATTGCGCAAGAGATGTATTCCCCCATATTATCACGACATTTCTTTTTAAGAGTGGCGCCAACAGCATTATGAATGTATTTCGTCATTCTGTGTTTTGTTTTTTTTAAATTGTCTGTACATCTTTGAGTTAAGGTCTAGAGTAACATAGCTATTTGTTAGATCATAAATGTGTGTTGATTGTTTTCATATTATACTTAAATTTAAGATTTTGAGCGTATTTTGAAATATTTCCAAGATCAAATTTGTGTTTTTATATATATTAATACCTATAATACACTATACGTAGGTATATCATATATAATCCCTGTTCAGACTTACATTCCGTGACTCCATATATAGAAATTATTAATGTTATTTAGCCAGATAGATATAATTAACTTAGGAAGCCATGACATTTTTTTTTTAAAATCTTTAAAGGAAAATACTGTTGTCATAGAAACCAATTCGATGATTCTGATATGCATAATGATACAAGAAAGAAAACTAAGACTGACGTTAAAATTGTTATTATGTAGATATCATACTTAAATACAATTAAACATGTGTCTTATTTTCACCCTACTTAAATACAAGTTAAGTAACAAATAAATGAATATGGCTCACGTGCCAAACACTGACAAAACAGATACTTTTTTATTCTTTAAAAAGTTAAGTTGAAATAAATTCATAGTTCAAAATATTCATGTGAAGTTTGGCACCGTGTTTCTTATAAATTGTATATTAAACTTATTAGGTGATCATATTTATTATTTCAAAGGATATATCCGGATCTACACCAATTCTATATTAAACTTATTAGGTGATCATATGTATTATTTCAAAAGATATATCCGGATCTGCACCAAGTGCTAAGAAATCCACACAGAATATGGACTCAGACCTACACGGGATTATTTATATAAGGGTATTCTGAAATGAATAAGCTTTCGGTAAAATGGTAAACTACGTATAGACGTTTTTGATAGTTTAAGAAAGGTGCAAATGAATGTTTTATGTTTTTATAAATCAAATGAAACTGACCAGTTAATATAGATAACTATGTTGTCTGTTATCTTAAAAAATCACAAAATTATATATCAAAATGATTTACTGATTCGCCAATTTTTCTATTGTTGATGTTTTGTAACTATCGATTTTTTTAAATAAAGCAAAACCATAGTTTCATAATGTAAAATCTATAATAATAATAGTAATCTTTCAGCATTTTTTATTTATTTGAATTCAATAAACTTGTAGGTTAACTTCCATATTTAAAAACAACAACAACCCTACTTTGATGTATTAAATAGGTTTTGGTATGTTATCTGTGCTATTGTAACATCGTATCTTATTGATTTTCACCGTTTCATTTTAAGCATGATATACAGTACAAAACGAGTGTTAAATTTAACAATTTATTTTTGTGCTGCCCACAAATTACATAATATGTGTAATTACAGTAATTGTTTTGTAGTCGTGTAAGATTTATGTTAACTGTATTTTGAATGTGCATATTTTACAGTATTTCAAATTGAATAATTTTCTATATTTGTATTTTTGTATGGTAAATTAATTAATGTTTAATATTTAATGATCTTGAAGCACCCATAATGTGTAAATGTGCCATAAATTGGAAGAGATAATTTGTATGTAAGCATGTATGGTCCTTTGTTTTGTCTGTCATTTGTCTCGGACAGTGACGACATTGTAATACTCAATTCGATATTCAAAAATTCCATGTATTTGCGAGTTTGTTTTGCGTATCAAATGCGCAATGGGAATGTATAACTCAGGGAGTTGTGTTGTTATTTTTTGTTACTATTATTATGAATATTCATATCGTTTTGTACAACGAAATAAATATTGTAAAAATATTATTGGTTTCATTATGACTATTATTATATTGTTACACTGAGTAAGCAAATGTATCTTTACAAGTGAAGATTGTTGTCAACTACATGTATCCGTTAAGGGCTTCCCATCCTTAACGCGTTTGTCATTTCTCACGACAATCTACATCCGTTGAGATTATGACAGAGCTGTAGAGCGAATTATGGCCATCTGCATTCCCCGATAATTTCTCCCGCAGAATTCAAACTGTATAGGGATCTTGTGAAAATGGCCACGGATCGCCAACGGATACAGATCAAAGATGAATTTCCCATTGACTTTAATGTTAATTATCGTCTCTTGGACAGGTTGTAGCCTTTCCCCACATTTTTGTTGGGTTGGAAGTTTTCTACCACAGATGGAGCAACATGTGGCAAACATGCGACAACCTCTTGCTCAAAAGCAGGTATGGGGTTCATCATAAAAAAAAATCGAGATGCACAAACTGAAAGTAAAGACAAAAAACGTGCAATTTTCCGCCCAATATTTCAACCTACCAACCGCTGAACTCTTGTATCCTTCCGCCTCAAAATCATGAATATTCACCAAAACGTTAACAAAGAGAGGGTGTGTGTGTAAGAGAAAATAGCTTTGGCCCTTGTTTTGTGGGTGATGGCGTAGGAATAATTGGTGAGCTGTGTAATGGACATATGTAAGGTGCCCAACGCCCCGAACACGTACTGCGCAGTATTTTTCATAAAGGAACTCGTTTAATTGAAACATCAAGCTAGCACGGTGATTTTAAGTACATGCGCTCCATACGAAACGAATACTGGGCCCCAACCCTAAAGTAGTTTAGCTGTTCCAGTGTAATTTACAGTTTAATTTGGCGGCTTGCCATAATTAATTTTTATCTGAGATGTTGGAAATATCAGATCGGGATGAAAACAACAATATTACGCTAGAAAAGGTCGATAGGGAGACAACAGCTTATATTCTAGACAAAGTTGACACAGAAATTATAAACCTGATCGTGAACACGTGGATGGCATGTTTTTATTCCGCTAGGGATATATATTTATAACAGCTTTGTCTATAAATATTACTTACACCGGTTAATACCATTTGCCTACATGTGTACCTATATCTTATTATATTAGTTTAACTACCTGCAGGAAGTTCAGCTACAGGTCATAACAAGAGAAAAGTTCATGGGTCAACAGATATACTAGGTAAATGTATATTATGTTTACATTAGACATACCCGGTCTTCATTATGCTAGATTCTCACAATCACGATTGGGGTCAGTCGTAGCAACGGTGTTGATCGTTTCCGAACGTATCATCACGTTCCAGACAGTGGATTAAATAGGGACACTTCTTTATCGTAACGTATCGCACGACATTAGGAACATAGCATTAGTTCAGTCGATGCAGAACAGAAGTACGTTAACCCCAATTCATTTCACATTATACATTCCTAATATATATAGCTGATAATTATTAATAAAACATCATTTCCTGGTGGGAATAAATCGTTTCAATCGCCAGATAATCATTAGAGATGCATTATGCAAATTCTAAATCTGCCCATTGCAGGTCTTTTGCAAGTAAGTAAGACTTTGTTTAGCTTATCATCATAGCATTGTTATTTGGCAAACTTCAAACACTCATAGTTTCTCTCTGAATAAACTAATTTGACTGAAAGTTTCAATATATTCAATATCCATCACGTATTTTAAAAACTATTATAGCAAGAAGGACCAGGGGCCTATTTCACGAAATTTTAACTAAGATAAGATCCCAATTTTAGTAATTTGATTGGATAATATTAGATTGATTTTAGTGCTTAGCCAATCAAAATTGAAGTATCTACTAAAATTGGATTTTATCTTAAGTTAAAATTTCGTGAAACAGGGCCCAGATCTTTATCTAAATCTTACATAATGCATCTTAGGGTGTTTTGCTCTTAAAATCATTACATAATATAAATTATTGTGTTGCAGACACAAAATGCGCGAGTGCTATATAACAAATGGGAAGTTACTGTCTGGTTTTGTAAATATGGCATATGTTACTTTTTAAAATATACCTAAATGTGGGAGTGGGGTATTGTGAAATTATTTTAGACGATGAAGCTGTCAATTTTTAAAATGAAACGATGTTTAAAGTTTAACTTTTCTATATGTATATATACGCAATCCATTGCTCTTTTGGGAAAGTTTTTTCCCGGGCAGTGGAGCTACAAGCTATTTTTATTTCGAATTGCAACTCCCTACGCACGAAGGGGGTTGGGATAGCCCAGTGGTCTAGAGTGCCGCGCTTCGATCTCTAGCTGGCCGGTCACCTCTGGCTTGCGGCTGTGGTTTCGATCCCTGGTGTGAGCGTATGTGGCATGGAGATAGGGCGCCTTCTCAACCTCGTGGGTTTCCTCCGGTTTCCTCCCACTGCTAAAGACCAATAAGCGCAAGCGAATTATTAAAATAAAATTAAACGTAAAACCCCATTTCTCTCTATCTCTCCCTCTCTCACAACGCACGACTAGTGATGCTGTTGTTTGCCGAACGACGGAAAATGCCGCGAAAAGTAATCTGTTTGTTTTCCTAGTCAGCGCGTTATGCACTGAGCCACTGCATATTCCCAGACGGAATTCCTCCATTTAGTTATGGATAACACTTTGTGGCGTACACCTGGGTCGTTGCCCCAATTATTTGTATGTGATCTTCAGGATTTGGAAAAGCAACTAATTGATTTCTTGGAACAATTTCCCTTTGTGATCAATCGTCTTTACGACACATAATGTATCCAAGGCTTATAAACAGGATTCGTTGAAGAAATATGAAGCAGCAATTTCTAAACGAGTAGGTCAAAACGTGACATGTGAGTGAAATCGTTGGTGGAAAACGGAATGAAATGGGGTTCAGCAACCTACTATAATGAAGACGTGCAAGCAATGTGCTATGAAGAATCGTTTACATGCAACCCAACTTATACACTGTTGGTCTTGGTTTTCGCCTCAGACGCACCATTGACATAGAGAAACTGGGTTGAACAATTCCGAGTAAAATTCTCGACCAAGAATAGGATCGAACCCGGTTCATCCTGGTTAGTAAGCTAGAGCCATATTCGTCGAGCCATCGTGGCTCGCAATATAGCTAGAGTCCTTAATACCCGTGTGCCACGGTGGCTCGCTATAGAAAGACGGTGGCTCCGACAGTTTCGTGGAATTTCCGTGCGGTTTCCCCGTAGCGCAAGATGGAGGGATTGACAAAGACCGTGTCTAGTTCTGTGGGGTTGACTAAAAGCAAAAGTCACATTAGCGTGCACGTAAAAGAACCTTTGGCAGTTGGAATTCGAAATGAGAGTATGCCTATCGTAGAGTCGCTGTTCTGGCTAAATGTCCTCAAATAACGCACTGCAAGGGATAACGTAAACCCATCTTCATTAGGCAGACGGTGTAGAAAAGTGGCACGTTAAACCCTATCTTCATTAATCAGACGTTGCAGAAAAGTGGCACGTTAAATCCCATCTTCTTTATATATAAAATGTACACGAGTCAAACCGGGGACCATTAATTGTATCTTCAATATCCTGTATCGCTGCTATTTATTATGAATAACCACTAATGCCTCTGTGCCAGTATAGAATAATCTGTAAATTATTTATTAATAATGCAAGATGAACTGTCATTTTGCGTCTGTTCACCGTAATAGAAAGTAAATTCCTCATTTTATATAGTTCAATTATAGATTTTGTGTGACACATTACTGAGGATTAACACAATTCTGGGATCTAACAGAATAATACTGATTAAACTGTAAATTATTTATCATATATTATTATGAAGGATATACAATGTCTTTTTGGCATGTTCATCACAAGGCCGAATAAAATAATAACTGTATTTTCGGTAAAATCTGCTATCATTGTAAACACTATTTTGTGTTGGGGGGGGGGGGGGGCTAATGAAATGTTACGCCAAAACCTTGCCCGCCGAACCACCTTCGCTCCCGGAGTAATGGGGGAGGGGGAGGGGGCTAATAGATAATAATTTATTGAGCATGGAATAAAATATCATGGTAATTACTCTTTTGGAGCCGTGGTAGTTCAGTGAGTAAGAATATGGCACGCTAAAGCTCTGGAGTTCACTGGTTACGCTGTCTGTTAAAAGTTGGACTGTAACTTTGATGATCAGTAATACTGGGAATATAGGATACTGAGTCAAATTATAACCGCCTGTATCCATCGTATAGTACACAAACAGCGTCGATTAGCAGGCATCCAAAACATGTGTGTTTAACTATACGATTTCAATTTAATTAGTAGAGAATTCGAGGTTAAATAATATTTCTTCCTGCTAGCTTTGTGTGGAAAAACATGTTTACACTCGCCATTCTGGAAAATAGTGGCGGTCATTTCACCCACTGAATGCAGAATTCATATTTAGACAGTAATTTTGGAGTAATGGACGCCATCTTGTCTTTCCGTCACAGTGGATGCTCGAAAATAAATTTGAACTTAGTGATCAAGAAAACATTAGATTAGACATATTACACTGAAACGCTGTTTATCGTATTAATTCGTTCAAATTTTGTCTATTGGTCGCCATTTTGCAAGAATATGGCCGCCATCTTGGATTATCAGATCTAAATATTCTCAGTAAATTTAAACTCTACGACCTCTAAGACATAAGAAATGATATTTTACAAGGCGATTTTCTACCAGATCTATACAAATTTCCAAGAAAATCGTTTTTTGGGGCAATTTTGGAAAATCGTCCTTCACCAACGTAAAAATCAACTTTTCGACAAAATTGCACCAGATTCGGGGTTTTCAGTCTATTTGCTCAAAGAAAACACACTGTTTTTCAAATATTCTAAAAAACTCATTATATAATTGCCCCAAATCAGTAGGAATTCGATATAAAAGTAGACCTTAACGCCGTTCTCCGGGAACAATACCCTCATTGTAAATTGCGTGGTGTATATACGCCTGTGTTTATTAGCCCAGTCGGGAAGAAAGTGATGCGCTGATCCCTTTTCATATTATTTCAATAGATATCTTCAACGTACGTGTTATGAAGGATAATATGTCTGATACCGTGTGAAAGTAATGATTAAATAATCAACACCGAGCTGTAAAAAATTGTTTTTCCTCGATGATACCAGAAACCTGTTATGACATAATTAAGAAGTAGAACAACTACAAAAGTCAGTCGTCATTATGGATATTACCTAGGCAGACTAAGGCGTAGAATCAGGGGCGTACATAATGATTTCGTTTGGGGGGGGGGGGGTGTTTAGCCAAAATGCGACCGACTGATGCACATACCCCCCCCCCCCCCAGTGCGAGTGACGCAATCAGGAGCCGAGCACCAAGTGCGAGTTTCCTAGGGAATATGGGGGTGGGGTAGGGGCGCCATCCACAATCCCACCCCACAATGATAGTAAACAAAATACTAGCTATAACATTAAGCGTCCCGGTAGAACATAGATATTATTATATAATTGTGTAGTTGTTCGCCGATCGTAGTCTCGTCGGAAAGTAGTTTTATTTTAATTCACATATAGTTTATGGTAGTGCCTATAACACTGAGTAATTTGAGAACATTTTTGAAAAATTGATTCAATATTCTGGCATTTGAGGTCATTGCTGGGAGAAATTCCTGTGGACGAGTGTACCAGAAATGTCAGTCAATGGGACAGAATCTCCAGATGTGTTTTGACATACACCAGTGGAACTACATCTGGGAAGTTCACTATAATCGTGAATATGATAGTGCTGCGACAGTATAAGACAACTGAGGAGTAAAAAAGAATGATTTTAAAATTAAATCAAGCGCCGCAGGCGCGAAAAAATTTCAGATATGTAACCCAGTAGAAGAATGATGTTAAATTCAGATATGTAACCGAGCTTTTAAATTTTTGGTACTGGGGTTGATAAGAAATGGGACAAAATCTTGAGGCTTATCTGTCAATTTCGCCTGTTTTGTGATTGTATGTTTATCTCATTAATTCATTTAGTGGGAGACCGACTGCGGTGAGTACTTTTTTTTGAGACCGACTATTTTTTGCCATGGTAGAAAACATTTCATAGAACAACATACTCACAACAGAATAAGAAATACAAGCATACAGGGTTATTTTATACTATAGTTTTGTGTGACGTATGCAATTTAGGCACACGGATTCACGCAAATACATAGTATTTGGGATCTATTCTGGCATTGTTTTGGGGAGTGACTGCACTTATTTTGTGACCGACTATTTTTCTCCCTTGGTGAAATTTTGTTGTTAGACCAACATACTCACAACAGAATAAGAGTGATGTATGCAATTTAGGCTGACGGATTCACGCAAATATATAGTATTTGGGATCTATTCTGGCATTGCGTTGGAGGCCGATTGCAGTGATTGCATTTATTTTGAGACCGACTACTTTTCTCCCTGGGTGAAATTTTGTTGTTAGACCAACTACTCACAACAGAATGAGAGTGAAACACAACATCTTTTCAAACATGATAAGTTGACAAGGTTATTTTATACTAAAGACTGCTCCTATTTTCCGACCGACTGCACTGATTTTGCGACCGACTATTTTTATACTAAAGTTTTGCGATGGAGTACAATTGCCCGGAAATTCCAAGTGCTCATTGATTGTATCATAATTTGCACGATTCTGCTGTTACCGACCCCACTAACTGTCTGTACACGCGTACAATAGGGTCGTCGACTCGTAAACCGTCCGGATGCTTGGATTTTATCCTTTACCACTCTTTCGTTAATGGTTCAATCATCATTCTATCAGTTTCTACAATTCAATTAAGTTTCATTTAATACGTTGAGTCGGAACAGTAATTGTCGATTGTTATGGTACTCGGGTACTGGCCTTGCGACTAGAATTTTTAGAGGTGCGTCTTGAAATGAATGTGTACCTAGTCATTTGGGTGTGAAAATCGAGGTTCACCCATGTACTCATTCGATCCATGTAAAGAAACCATTGACAGTGCCCTATCCTAGCAAATTTAGCACTCGCATTGCTGCACACGTATTTATCGAAATAAAAATTGTAAATCTTAGAATATCTGTCAAATCCGACTTTTGATAAATCCGGCACGTTGTGAAATCCGTACTCTTAATATTGTTAAGCAAGCAATAGCTTATCAAATATCGGTAAGATTAAAACACGATGTGTGTGAAGCCACAAAAGATTAACGAGCAATCACCAATCAATTATCGGTGAGATTAAAACTCGCTACCGTACGTCTTTGTTGATTACTTTGTTAATTTTATAATCTCTTGTAAGACAGTTGTGACAAATACTCAAGAATATCCTTGAGTTACCTCACGAATTCACTGTCGTAAAAATATTCCTTGCACCTTTTAGAAACATTTGGCAAACCTCGGCAGATTCCGGTACAATCTAGATATAGGGTACCAGAATCTGCCGAAGTTTGCCGAGTACTGTTAGAAACATTTGTTGCGCATGCCGATTGAACCTGAATAACCTAGGTGTGTTCACCCTACGGATCTCTCCGAAGCGTGCGATAGCGACCTTGACATAGATAAACAGATTATCAATGAATACGAGATAGCAAAGACATGCATGCGATCAACTGAAGACGACGAAGAAGATACCTTCAAAATGCCTTCACATGAAATAAAAGTTAACGTAATAAAAATGTCCAGAAAGGTTAATAATTTTAAAAGGAATAACTTTCTGGTGATTCCAAGCTATATTATAATAATACTTCCGGATTTCGAAGTTACAATCTGGGTATTCCAACACTGTTACTTAGAGACGCATATAAGTTAATAAAGAAGTAGCTGACTGGATTCACTCGAAATCTATGGAAACGCCTACGGGCTAGGTGGGGAGGGAGGTCTGTACGTTTGCGTCTGTCGAAAAACGACAAGGAGAAAGAGAAATGGGGTTTAACGTCAGCTCGACACAAACTACGCCATTTCAGGACTTACATATAGTTTAAATTTATTTCAATAATTCGCTCGCAAGTGATGAAACCGGAAGACCCGGAGAAAACCCACGATGTTGGACAGACAACCCTACTCCTTATCACGTACAGTACAACTGGGGATTCGAAACCACGCCAGTTGAATCAATCATAGACTTTATGATACAGCGCGCACGTGCTAATCATTCGGCACCCCACCCCCGCCCCGCCCCGCCCGAAAAACGAGGTCTTCGACATTGCCCGGGAAAAGAAGAATTACTTCTTGTATTGCACAAATAACTACAGAAATGAAAATTCTCAAATAGAAATCGAAAGAATTGTGTTGCTTCGGGTCGCATACATATTAATCTATAAGGCAACAAAATATACACCAGCAATTACAAAGCACAACGTAGCTTGGGAAAATATTGACTTTTCAAAGCAATAGAATTGGCTCCCATGAAATTTATTGACGATTTATTGCATGTAGTTACTTGATTAATAAAGATAGAACTGGCGTCCATTCATATTCTTCAAAAATCGATCGCACTGGTAAATACATGTACATGAAACCGGAAAGGAGTTTTGTGTTTTCTTAACTTGTTTTATTTGGTAACTTCTAAATACTCAAAGTTTTAACAGGGCTGATTACCGTAGATAACCTCATACTCGTCACAATGAAATACAGGACGCAGGATTTGGCAAGAGACAGTGCCTAGTGGTTCAGATGGTACAGGTAATACAAACTTGAAAGATGGAATTCGAAATGGACATCGCTCACCAAATATTTCTGTCACCCACGCAACAAGGGCCAAGCCTATTTTTAGTATTTGTCTCCCTGTTGACTTTTTTGTGTAGAATCCAAGAAAAGGGTTTGAAAATGTATTTTCTGACAGGTTTGGGTGAATATTCATATTTCTGAGGCGGAAGGGTACCATAGTTGAGAGGTTGAAATGTAGGGCCGAAAATTCCATGTTTATCTGTCTCTACTTCCAGCTTGTGTATCCCAAGTTTTGCACACGTGCTTTTGGGCAAAAGGTTGCCATATGTTGCTCAATCTGTGGGAGAAAGCGGTCTACCTATCGAAAATGTAGGGGGCGGGGGTTAGAGCCGATCTAAGAGACGAGAATTAACATTAACGTCAGTGGGGAAAAGGCCCCTGAACATCGCATGACGTATAATACGGCCCCATTAACCCGCTTGATGCAGAAACGTTAGACGCCAAACACCATTTCATTTTATGGCTAACTGTGTTTAATGCATCAAGGATTCACGTACTACATAAAGGCAATATTCTGTATGTTTTACGTTCGAGTGAAATTTTTTGAGAAATCGACTTTAAGCTTTTCCAAACATTTCATGGAGTTCTATTACTTCGAAGCATCGCAACTGATTATACTCTATAAAGACGTGTTATTGATTAGAAACATTTATTTAAAAATGTCATTCAACAATATTTGCAGTAAATCTTTACTATCGATTTCTCTTCAGCTATATGATCACAATACTCTACTGGATTTCTGTGAAACACTGTAAAAACAAACGCATGTATAATAAGGAATCTATAATACTAACCTTTCCTTTAATATGTAGGTTACATAATATATTAAGATTTAACGGATCCCAGTAGCAAAATAATGTTATCCCGGGCTCCGTGTTGTTTCAAGTCCAATACATAATACATGCATGATATCACGGACGGTTTGAATATGAAGGAGTAATACAAAAGGGTAAAAATATGAAAGAAAGTTCATGCATGTATATAAGAACAGTGTTCAAATTCCTTGTCATCAGAAAAAAGGATGGGCCGTCTTGCAGTTCCTTCGTCATAATAGAGACCTGCTAAAACGAGTTCCATAATAATAAAAGATACATTATATAAGATTTAGATGACGAGTTGGCCGTTTTTGCGATAATAGTTCCAAATTAGATAAATAATGAAAGGGGAATGTATTGCTAATTTCAGTCCAATTTCTTTATTAAGGGCAAACCCAGCAAAATCTCGATTGACAAGTACCATTGTTACGATAATAAAGATTTATGTCTAGATTATCCAGTTTAATGGTCAATTATTAAATGACAAATTAATGTATTGTAATCTTTCCAATATCAGGGTCATCCGATGGTCCATAGTGTTGATTGTGGGTTTCTCATGTGAATGTCTAACTAACAATTTATATAACTATTGAAGTCAGATAATAGACCTGAAATGGGAACTCAATTTAACTCGTAAGATCTGTCATTGAGTCTGTAAGTGCCGTGGTTTCCAATCCCAGCTTGTGCATGATTAGAAGGATGGTTTTCTCTGGATCCTCCAGCCGATTATTTATATTAAATTAATAGAACTATGTGTTAGTACTGAAACGACCGCGTTAAAATCTAATCTCTCCCCTTCGCCTAACAGTCTTAAAATTGATAACTTTAGGATTTAACCTCATTTCATGGCATTTAGAAATCGTTCATCAGTGCATGTACTAAGGAATCATCTAATACCGGATTACGCCATTTAGTCCAACAAACATGATGTAGAGATTCTATTAATTCTCTTTTTTATCGGTGCATAGACATAAAGGATAAACATTGCATGATAAGTCATCGGCATAAGTCTAGTAATCAATTTGATGAATTGAAATCAGTTATCTTTGACTAGATTGCTGAATGTAAAGGGAAGTTGGGTAAAATGTCACGGTTGTTATCTTCTATTGGGTTAATGAGACGAAAAAGGCGTCTTGGTTAGACATGATGTCCTACTCTTCTATATTGACTGGGATAATGAGGACGGTCTTGGTTAGAGAAACTTCTGCTTTGGATAGATATCGGCTTGTATTTTGATATTAATTCTCGATAATAACATTACAAATTACTCGTTTGTGCCTTTTCCACTGATACTCCCTGAAACTGTTGGACAAAATAATAGCGCCAACTATACCACAAGAAAAGATATATAGAATGTAACAACACGTGTTTTCCACGAGCAATGTTGTTGTTTATTACAAACTTAACGTCCATTACATAAGGCAAGATACTATGGACAGGTTGATTTAATTAAGTTATTTAATGAGTTATATCTAGAGTATAAATGAAAACACTAAAAAGTAACAAGTTCTTGTATATCAAAATATTAAATTTAAAATAAAACACGGTTTTATAATCACTGTCGTTAGAAGTGAGGGTGGGTCAAATTCTCAGTTGGTCATAACAAAAACAAGCTAAACATGAGGTCCAGCTCTTTGATGCCATCGCAGCGGATTGAAAAAGAATCCACTGTTTAATATGGAAAAGCGAAGTTCTCACAGTATAAACAACATAGCTGGATCCGTGGGAGTATTTACAAATAAAGATGTGCGTGTGGTTTCTTCCATATAATTAAAATTTGGTTTAGTTGTCTTTTGACACAGATCTATGTGTATTAGCATTGTTTTTCAAGGTCACAACAGATTGCGAAGTAGAGGTAATCGGGATTAGTTTTACCCATCATTACCTGTTAATTAACAAGTCGACAATTTTCGTGACCTGCGAATGGAAAGGTTGCTATTTGTTTATTATTATTTTACTCAATGTATATGGTGAAGCCGTACACAAAACTAATTATGGATTACGGATTCCATTCAAGTCCAACCAGATGATGTGCTGTACTTACCTTATCCCTTGCCATCAAGCTGAAGATATATGATGGTTAGATACGCTAGAGTTTATTCCAAAAACAACAGATAACAACAATTTGCTGAATAGGTAACCACATATTGAATAGAAGGTGATTATCATACTAGAGACTGGAATCATTTGGACAACATCGGCCCAATAACCATTCAGAAGGATGACATTGAATACTGAAGAAAATGATTTGTAAAGTCCACCCTAATATATGATTATGCTGATGCTGCATCTTGTTTTCTCGTAGAGATTCAAGATACTTTTATGTTAATCATTGTTCAAGTGTATGATTTGTTTATGTTTGCTATTTGACGCTTTGATAATTCATATAAAGAATATAAAGTTAAAATTCGCTAAAATGTCGACTCGTCAATTAACAGGTAATGGGGAGTTTTACTAATCCTCTAATTCAATTATCTCGTCAACCCCTTAATCTGTAATGACCCAAAGAAACAATGTCGGTGATATGGGCATAAACCGAGCGGCGATTTTTGCGGTCAGTAGATTATCCGTAAACTATATATTACACGTAAAGGGAAAATTCATTGCATTAACCACAAAATTTATTGGAAATGTGATTCGATAGCAATGATACGGACATTGGTATGACTGGGTAGCTTTTAAGAAGTATAATATGTCCTATTTATGCAAGTCATTTCCTTCCCTAGTTATTAATGAACGTCAATATGCCAACTCCGTTCTAAATGTGTATTCAGCACACAACGTTGTAGAAAACTTTGATCTGGTAATTGGTTTTGACAAATACCAGACATCATTTCGTGTGGGTTGTCATTTTGTTCGGTCGTTGACATACATTATTTCTGGAAATAAACCCACTACACCATATATCTTCATTCAGATTCGTTGTTTTCTCAAATTCGAAAACCCTGGTATATTATTATCGCCAGTTCTCGAAAAAACATTGTAAATACGAGAGAGAGAAGGGGTGGGGTTGAGAAGGTAACGCTCACTAGATACAAACTAGGTCATGATAAAGAAATGGGGTTAAGCACCCAGAAGACACAAACTAGTCTAGGAGAAAGATATAGGTTTAACATCCACTTGACACAAATAACGCCATCTCGGGACTAACATATGGTTTGTGTGTAGTGGTCTTTAGCAGTGGGATGAAACATACAAACCTTAGATCAAAATCACGCCACGTGGCTCTATGACAGGTCTTGTGATCTAACGCGCAGATGTTAGACCACTCGACCAACTAACCTCCTTTCTTAATACAAAATTGACATGCATTACGGTTTATATTTATCCTAGTTGTCGAGTCTAAAGCTTTGTTTGAACATAGCATGATGTAAGATTGGAATAGAAATCTAATAAATTGCTCATCTGGACGAGCAATCACCACCCTTGTCCCTTTAGTTGATTTAGTTCCTGTTAGAATGAGGCTGTGAAAAAGGTCAATTCCGGTAGACCACATTCAATCTAATTATTTACAAGATTTTATTGTTGACAGGAAATAAGAGGATAAGTCTTTGGAATCGCCTGTCTGGGGAATATGAACACAGTCAGTAGTTGCCCAAAACGACCGGTTGCACGATTCCTAGGAATATAGACAATAACCACAGTCAATTCAGCTGTCTAAAGAGCTTCCAGTCTGAAGAGATCCTGAAGAGCTTGTGAAGTTAATTTAATTTCAGTATTATCTCAATTTGAATCAGGTTTTCCAATTTCTTTCATACGGGAAGTCATTCTCGCTGTGAATGTTCATTGCATAGATCCGTCGATAATTAAATAATCCATTATGTTGAACCTAGCCTAGAATATTTACCGGTGATCATAAAGCATAAATATAGTACGGTCTATTTCTAAAATAGCCGTCTACAACGGTGGAATAGTAGCTAAAAGGGTTGCGTTTTACCGATTTGTTATAAATTTGACCAACATTTCCCTTAAAAACCTACCTCCCTCCTTGTCAGTTGAGACTAGTAATTATAATAAGGAAGGGTATCTAGTTATTCGGATCCGAGAAACCTCATACATGTTGGCGTGTACGTAAAGACCCGTGTACGTAAAGACCCTTGATAGTTGGAATTCGACGAAGCAAAGATGAAAATGCCGCTGCCCGGGCATCGTTTCCCCTGTAGCACTCTCCGTGTCTTCTTAACCATTTACCGCAGCAAAATAGGACGTTAAACCATATTTCATTATATTTCATCTTATGACAACACAGATAAAGGGAAATAACTCCAACCTGTTGTCTGTTGTCATATATATATATATATCTTTTTTATCAAATCTATTTTATACTCTATCTTAAAAGATTTTAACTTTTGTCATTTCTATTTCTATATTTTAGATCAAATTTATTTTATATTCAACAGATCTTATTTTTGTTATTTCTATTTTTTGTATTTTATCACATACTTGTGAGTGTCATATTGTAAAGCGCTTCTGAACACTGTTGTGGAAGCAGCGCTATAGAAATGTATGTATAATAATAAAAATAATAAAAATAACCTTTTAAACAATTTATGGTCACGGACCAGCAATTATATGGCCACAGATCACTAATTATTTCCCCATTGACTTCAATGTTAATTCTCGTCTCTAAGACCGGTTGTAACTTATTCCCAAATATTCGTTGGGTAAAACGCTTTGTGCCACAGATGGAGCAACATATGGCAAACTCTTGCCCAAAAGCATGCGTGAGGTTCTTCATGAAAAACTTGAGATAGACAAGCTGGAAGTAGAGACAGCTAACCTTGCAATTTTTGACCCTCCCTTTCAACGTAACCGACCTCACAACTCTTGTATCCTTCCGCCTCAAAATCATGAATATTCACCAAAACCTGGCAGAAAATATATTTTCAAACCCTTTTCTTCGATTCTAAACCAAAAACCCAACAAAAATCGCCATGCAAAAGGGGGAAAAAGGGAAGGGGAGAGAAAGACTAAAAATAACTTTCGTCCTTGTTTCGTGGGTGACGGCCCATGAATATTTGGTGATCTGTGTCCTATATGTCAACTGACTTCAATGTAAAATGGCTGTAACATCATAGGCTACGGTTTTCTCAACATTCCTTTGGTTCCAATCTATATATGCACAATGGGGACCACATTTGACAATCGGCTCATCATGATTTTGTATGGGGTTACGTGGCATATATATATACCACTTGGAGATGGGATAGTTTAAAATAATATTCTACTGTTAGAACCAAGTGAGGTGGTGGGCGTCCAAGTGATCTACAAATTCGATCCCACAATTGAACGTGACACTAAGTGGCAACAAACTATGTCACAATGTTTGTCCAACGCACACCAAAGGTGATACTTGTAACTAAAACGAAATGGCGTTTTACAAAATCAATCGGAAAGCGATAACATTCACTGAAGTTAAAATCAAGTTTCATGTTTATTCGTTAAATTGAAACTACTAACCGATCAGCTTGCGCTTAATCATGAACGATGTAGCGACACATCACTGATAGAATTAATAAACAGAACTTAAGGGCTCCGGATTATGACGTGATTAACTAATTATAATCAGGTGAGATTAACACTAGGTGGATTATGGCATGATTAACTAGTAAGCCAAGTTCAATTAAAACCAACTCCCATAACAACAAAATCAAAATAAGCATGCCACTTTTATCAATAAAAGCACAAGATAGAAGAACCACAAAGGGAGAAGAATACCCGCAAGGACTTTTTATTTTGTGTGTTAACCAATTGTATGTTTTCACCAACTATCAAACACATGAAGTGTAAATAACTTAATTTAATCAACCTGTCCATAATATCATATAATATGTATTGGACGTTAAATCTGTAATAAACAACAACAACAAAATTGTCTACGATATCACCTTTGGTAGAAATGGACTCCAGAAACGAAAGAACGATCGAACCTCTAACGAAATACGACAATAACCTGTAATCTTGTTGGTAAATGTGGACGTCACGTCCCAGGAAGTAACGTTTTAAAAAGACAGTACCTTGTAGTTTGTTCACCACACGCATTGAAAAATTCACTGTCAGTAGAAACGTATTAAGGTAAGAATTTAATAATCAATATAACCAATTTCTAAGAAATGATAATTTGAGACAGGTGTCAAATCAGAGGTACAGGTCAGTTATCCATATAATAACAATCAATATAGACGACCATGGCTGGCGGGTGTGGACAGAGAGATGAATTAATATACATATTAAATCGATTTAATATGTGTATTAAGTCAACCAATCAGAGCATCGTTTTTAATATGTATATATATTTCATTTAATTGGTATTAAGTCCACCAATGACTAGCTAGGAAATAATATCTGTATCAAATCAACCAATGGGTGAACTGTTTTAAATACCTATATCAAATCGAATATGTATATTAAGTCCACAAATCACTACCTAGAAATTAATATCTATATTAAATCAACAAATGAAGGCTATTTTTTCAATGACTGCTGCGCATTTAGACGTTGTGAGCAAGTTCAGCAACGTCAACGATTTGAAAATGTCTGTTTTGCAGAGTATTCTCATCGCCCAAAGTTTGCGAAGTTTGGAGAAAAGTATCGTCAATTTTTTTTTGGTATTGAATTACGGCCTACTCAAGTCTAGGTCTACGTGGCGTGTGTACTTTCACTCTTATTCTGTTACATGTTGGTCTAAAAAAATATTTTACCAAAGGAGAAAAATTGTCGGTCTCAAAATAAGTGCAATCACTGCAATCGGTCTGAAAAACAAAGTCAGAATGTAGTCCTGACAGCAGTAGCCTAGCAGCCAGGTTCTTCTCACGTGCTAACAACGGCTACATAGGCTTTGACAGTCAGTGCCCAGCAAACACTTCAACATTTTTAATAAACGTTTCTAATCGGCCCTGCCCGAGAAATGAAATTAAATGAAATGTGGGTTAGGCCTTCTGCTCCTAGTAACATGTAAGTTGACAATGTTATTTTATGCTTAAATTTTGCATGAGTAGTGTGACGTATGCAGTGATACCGACTATAACTATTTTGCGAACCGACTGTACTGATTTTGGGACCGACTATTTTGTTCCTGGGGAGGGGGGGGATACTAGATAGAGTAGGCTAATTTTTGACAACGAACAATACAGAGCAGGCCAGAAAACATGGGAAAAGAAAACGTAGCAGCAGAGGTCAGCCAACTACTTTTTTTTCAGGTTGAAGGTGATTGTGCTGGACGGACGACATTGTTGTGGAGAAGCTCTTATCTTGGAAAAAGCAAGGCTTAAGATCACTTTTTGTGGCAGTTGATCCGATAAAATATTTTAAGATTTGTCAACTGTCTGATTATGATGTATTTCAGCTAGGCTATACGATAATAACACCAAAGTCACATGATCAGGGAAGCCCGCGACGAGAACTGCCTGGTCGAATTTAAATCTTATTTCTAAAATATTTGAAAAACCATTACAGCACGAAGTTGACAGATCCTACAGGGTTACTTTTGACACACCACTTTGTTCTCTACTAAAAACCTGACAATTTTGTAAAGCGCAGATTGCCATCGGTGTCCAATCTTGGCTGACAGACTGCACGACACAGCAGCGTTGATTTCAATCTAATGAAGAATGCCCGCAACAGAGGTGGGATTCATCTTAACAATTGCATATTCTTCGTTTATGCTTCAGGATGCCCTAAAGAGGGTGATAAAAAAAATTAATGTGCCGCGGGACATGAGTGAAATTCAATTAGAAGATTTCCTTAAAAAAGATACCCGCTCCTACAGAATCATGCGTTTGAGTATAAGAAGGCAGACGATCACGGGTCGCTCATGGAAATCAAATGTGAATGACCGTACGCCAGCAGCAATGTACAGACTTTTCAAATCACGATGCATTTATGTTGTGCAAACAACAAGGATAATACAAGTATGTAGCGTATAATATATTTTTCTAGACCTAATAATAAAGCATAAAATTTGAGTTGAATGGCCGATTTCACTGTCAATATGGTTTTAAATTATTTAAAAGGTGCGTCAGCTGTAGGCCTTTTCATTTGCGTCTCCCAAATTTGCATGCCGAATGACAACGAATTTCTAAGCAATAACCGCTCTATCGACTTATTTTTTCTTTATTAGTGGTGATACGGTGGTCTCAATCCACCTGTAAAATTTATATGTAAAGTAACTAAGTCTCTAACTCAATATCATTCTTTTGATAAACCTGTGTCAACTTTTTGTGATGTCTGAAAAAAGTACAGTCAGCACCCCTAGCGGCATTTAGCATCGCTACTGAAAGCATCGTCGTAACATTAATAATAGCCTGGGGACTATTTTTACGGCTCGTAACAATAACCACTACATGTATATGAGAAAAACGTTTGAACATGTCACAAATACATGTGTAGGCCTACTGTTATGGAAGGGTATCGCTGCCAATATTAAATGCTCTGCTAAAATGTCTTTTCCATTGATTATATGTAAAAAGTACAATGTACAAAGTCACAATACCGGTAATGATAATAATAATAATAATAATAACATTTATATAGCGCTATTCCACACTGTGTAGTATGCTCATAGCGCTCAAGTCAATTCTGCAAAGTCTGAACAATATTCTGTGTCATCTCATTACATATAGCGACGGAACAGATGTGTCTTCAGTGATGATTTAAAACTTGCTAGGGACGGACACTGTTTTAAGGAAGTTGGGAGTTTATTCCAATGGAAAGCAGCTTGATATGAAAATGTTCTTGCTCCAAAAGTTTTTAAATTGTATGTTGGTAATTGTAGTTGACAAGTGTTACTAGATCGAAGGTTTTTGACTGGTAAATGTTCGTTAACAAGTTCTTGAAGATAAACAGGTGCAGACTTATAAACAGCTTGATAAGTTAGGCACAACAATTTGAATTCTATACGTTCATTAATACGAAGCCAATAAAGAGAGGATAAAACTGGAGATATGTGGTCACGGACTTTGGTTCTTGAGACTAATCTGGCTGCTGAGTTTTGTATACGTTGGAGGCGTTTTATTTGCTCATTGGTAATCCCAGATAACACACTGTTGCAATAGTCGAGGCGAGAGAGGATAAGACATCGGACGAGGGTAGCTGCAGCATCTGATGTTATAAAGTGACGTATTGAGCCAATATTCCGAAGGTGGTAGTGACATGTTTTACACAGAAAACTGATGTGGTTTTCCATAGACAAATTCGTATCCATAATAACACCGAGGTTTTTGACGTATTTTGATGGATTGATGTAAGATTGTTCAATTTTTAAATGGGTTATGTCGCTCTTATGTAGTCTGCGTGTAGGGGCGATCAATAACAGTTCTGTTTTGTCCGAATTTAGTTTAAGCATATTGTTTGTCATCCAGCTTTTTACATCTGTCACACGTTTCAATTTTTTCACAACAAGATAGTTGACTATTTTGTTCAGGGAGGAAAAAGTCCATGATCTGAGAGTCATCAGCATAAAAGTGGTGGTTTAGATCCTTTTTAATGAGAAGATTGCTGAGTGACTTTGTGTACATACAGAAAATAATTGGTCCCAATACTGATCCCTGTGGTACACCACATGCAAGATCGACTGTGTTAGAAAAGGAGCTGTTAACCATAACTGCCTGTGTTCTACCTATTAAATATGATGAAAACCAGTTTAACACGAGGCCATTGATACCATACTCGGATTCCAATCTGTTGAGTATTCTGCTATGATCCAGCGTATCAAAGGCAGCAGATAGATCAAGCAAAACGAGCATATCGATGGAACCTTGGTCAACTCCACTTCGGATCGTATTGAAAACGTGGTTTAGAGCAGTTTCGGTACTGTGGTTGTTTCTGTAAGCTGACTGGTACTCGTACATTAAACTGTGATTTTGCATATGTTCCAACAGTTGTATTTTGACAACTTTTTCTAAGATTTTGGAGATAAATGGAAGGTTCGAAACAGGGCGATAATTTTTTAATACTTCCGACTCGAGAGATGGTTTCTTAAGTAAGGGCTTGATCAAAGCATGCTTGAATGGCTGTGGCACAAAACCAGAGTTTAAGCTGTTATTAATGATGGCTGTCAGGATAGGTAATAAAACATCCAATATTTTTAGCATAAAGCTGGTTGGAATTGGGTCTAAAACACAAGACGTTGGTTTTGAAGATAAAATAATTTTCTTTAGTTCATCTTCAGTCACTTCCTTGAATGATGTGAATGGTTTACCTTGAAAAGTGTTGACTTGTTGATTTTCATCTGTTTCTGGTATTAGTGCAGATCTGATTTTGTTAATTTTATCAGTAAAATACTCACAAAATTTGTTGGCTACATCAGATTCTTCACCTCGAGGCAGAATGACATCCTGTGATTTCCCCAAAAGTTTGTTGAGAGTTGAGAAAAGAACTCTTGGATTCTGTTGGTTGTGATTAATAATAGTGTTGATGTGATCAGATTTAGCGTTCTTGATCATTAAATTTACGGAATTACGAGCTGAATTTAGTATTTGTCTATCGATTTCAAGTTTTGATTTTCTCCACTTACGTTCTAAACTATGGCGCTTGTTTCTTGCTTTAAAAATATCGGGTGAAAACCAGGAAGTGTTTTTACGTTGACGGATAGTCTTTGTCTTCAATGGTGCATATTTATCAAGAAGAGTTGTAAGAACATCAGTAAGATTATCTAACAGTTGCGAAGAATCACAGACAAATGGTGGTGTTAAGACAGACTGCGACAATTCATGGGTAAAGTCAGTAATATCGATATTTTTCAAGCCACGAAAGATGCATGTGACTGATGGTGCTACAGGTCTATCAAAAATAACATCAAAGGATACAAGGAGATGATCTGAAATTTGTTTGATAAAGTCAAAATACCTCTAAGGACAATGTTAAAAGTAAAACGACAAATGTAATGTGTCAAATGACAAATGTTTTAATGCAGAATGCTGTTCTTTGACATTTCTACATTTTACATTTCTCTCATTACAAATCACATTTGCACTCTGCAACATCTCATTTGTCATTCACGCTTTCTTTTCATCAACTTGCGCATAGCATCTTCTTAAATATCCAAATATAGTATGCCACGTGACTTATTAACATATATACGGAAACGTCCGATCTTTCTTGAAATAAGAATATGAATTATTTCTCTCAGTTAACGTGCTGCCATTCTTCAGTTGACTTCATGCCATTCATGGGTTCTGTAGCTAACAATTAAGTTGACCTCAGTTGTTTGTCCCGTACTAGGAGAAACCTTCTCGGCCAATACAGGTCGAGCCGTAAGCCCAAGTGGTTTCATGGGCGTAGAATCTATCATTATTCCACTTTCTAATTTTTTGTTTTCGTAAGATTATATAAAATGAAGGAGGTCAAAGACTAAATATAGTACTGCGACTGTGCCACTATGAACATACAGATCATATATATTCCGTACATTTATAATGGGGGGTTGGGATGGCCTAGTGGTCTAGAGTGCCGCGCTTCGACCTCTAGCTTGCCGGTCACCTCTGGCTTGCGGCTGTGGTTTCGATCCCTGGTGTAAGCGTATGTGGCATGGAGATAGGGGCGCCTTCTCAACCTCGTGGGTCTCCTCCGGGCACTCCGGTTTCCTGCCACTGCTAAAGACCTCTACGCGCATGCGAATTATTGAAATAAAATTAAACCATGTTAGTCCCTAAATGACCTAGTTTGTGTCGAGTGTACGTTAAACCCCATTTCTCTCTCTCTCTGTCACATTTATAATATAATTATTGATACCGTATTATACATAACACAGGTAAGTGAAAAATTAATACATGTATAGGCCTAATAAGTAAATATTGTCGAGGTCTATATTGTGACAATCACAACGGATGAAAAAATTCCCTGGCTTCTCCGTCCTTTCATCCTGTTCCTGTTAAGTGTCATTAATTATTTTTCAAAATTGCGATTAGTTTAAAGAGGCTAAATCGCTAACATTTGATTTGGGACCTAGAAATTGAAGAGTCGCAACGCATATAATAATGTAACATGAATGTATATAAACTGATTTAAATTCAATGGTTTCCGTTTTTACTCTTATTTCAAATCAGTTATGTTCAGCGAAATAAGTTAGTAGTCTCAATCGAATGCAAATTTCTAGCGTCTGGTTATTCCAGTCTACACACGCCGTTTGATTTGAAACGCTTTATTGTACACGATTCGTGTACCAATGGTAAAATTTTTATTGTGTCTTAAATATTGGATATCAGAAGTCCATCTTTTTCCGGTAAGATCACAGCATTGTTGATTTAAATTGACAAATAATTCGTGTTTTCAATGTTGAAGATTTTGGATGATATTGAGTTAGAGACTTAGCTACTTTAAACCTTTCACAAACATCAATAAATGTTTACTAATTCGGGGAGGAAATTGGTCAGGATGCTCATATTTTTAGATTCAACAAAAAGTTTTATTTCCCTTTTACCAGCACAAACATATATAAATAATTTAAAAAGAAAAACAACTAATGGCGCGTTAACTGAGTTATCTTTCCTCTGGAACAATTATTCATATTTTTATTTAAAGAAAGATCGGTCTTTTCCGTATTTATGTTAATAAGTCACGTGGTATACTATATTTGCATATTTAAGAAGATGCTATGCGCAAGTTGATAAAAAGAAAGCGTGAATGACAAATGAGATGTGGCAGAGCGCAAATGTGATTTGTAATGAGAGAAATGTAAAATGTAGAAATTTCTAAGAACAGCATTGTGCATTAAAACATTTGTCATTTGACACATTACATTTGTCGTTTTACATTTAACTTTGGCTTTAGAGGTATTTTGACTTTATCATTACCGGTGTAGTGACTTTGTACATTGTACTTTTTACATATAATCAACGGAAAAGACATTTTAGCATAGCATTTAATATTGGCAGCGATACCCTTCCATATTCTGTAGGCTGAATTTGAATTTTGTGAACATTGGACAAAAAGTGTGCCCCTCGCATGTAAATAGTGTAAAAAATATGGTCATCATGGTTGTAGACCTTAGACGGTCACAATTTCGAAACTACCTGACAATATGGCCACTCGGCTTGTACGCAAATTACTTTAATTTTATACATTTCATTTACAATACGTGGAAGATACACTGGAAATCGACATGTCTTGCAACATGAGTGGTACGACTTGATTCTCTATTTCCAGTTTAGTAGTTCCTATTCATAGCTAGAGTTCTGACCAGTATTGTATAGTATACGACATTGTATTCAGAATCAATCCCAAAAAGCTAAATACAATCCGTTGTTCAATCTAAACATTTACTTGCAGGTTCTACTGGTATCTTATATGTGCTTAATACAAGAATCACGAAAAGATAGCACTCCTTTTTTAAAAATACCAAAATTGTCATACTTTGATAGGCAATAACCACCCATCTTTAATGGACAAAATGAAATGAATGGGGTTTAACGTCCTACTGTTTTGTTCCTTACCTGGACTAACGAAGACGGGCATACGCCATACAGTGTGTTATGAGAGAAATTTTGCCCGGACACAGGCGCTAGAGTTTACTGGTATCTAATATGTGTTTATTATGAGAAATTATAAGATGCAAGGGGAAATGTGTTTAAAGTAAGTAAACTAATTCTGAAAAGGAACTACTAAACCAATTCTGAAAACGCAGTGTTTATTGGTATCCAGTATGTTAGGGTAGACTGTCAAGGACTTCCAGGGAATAAGTAAAGGGGTTCTGAAAATAGACCCTCAAAAACCAAGTAAACAAATTCTGAAAACGCAGTGTTCACTGGTATCTAATATCTGCTTATTGTGAGAAATAATTAGCACTATAAGATGCTAATGGAGACTGTTCAGGTCTTTTCCAGGAAACAAGAAAACTAATTCTAAAACGACAATTCAAAGGAACTTCTAAACCAATTCTGAAAACGCAGTGTTTATAGGTTTCAAATCAGTGTTATTACCAGAACGTATTTGTGCCATAGGATGCTGGGGAGGTTATGATAAAGACTATTCCAAGAATAAGTAAATCAATCCCGAAAACGCAGTGTTTACCGGTATTTAATGTGTGCTTATTATGAGAAAATATTAGCCAGGGGAGACTGTGGGAGTTTCTCACCGGAAATAGGTAAACAAATGACCATTAAACACGACTACTAAATCAATTCTGAAAACGCAGTGTTCACTGGAATCTTATATGTGCTTATTATGATAAAATATTAGCACTACATGTATAAGATGCTAGGGGGACTATGTTAAAGACTTTCCCAGGATTTCAGTAAGTAAACTAAAACGACCATTCAAAGGAACTACTAAACCAATTCTGAAAACACAGTGTTTACTGGTGTCTAATATGTGCTTATTACGCAAAAATATTAGCACCATAAGATGTTAGGGGAGACTGTATTAAAAACTTTTCCAGGAAACAATTAAACTAACTCTGAAAACGACCATTCAAAGGAACTACTAAACCAATTCGGAAAACGAAGTGTTTACTGGTATCTAATATTTGCTAATTACGAGAAAATATTAGCACTATAAGATGCTAGGGGAGACCGTCTTTAAGCCTTTTCCTGGAAACAATTAAACTAACACTGAAAACGACCATTCAAAGGAACTACATAACCAATTCTGAAACCACGGTGTTTACTGGTATCTAATATATGCTTATTACGAGAATATATTAGCACTATAAGATTATGCAAGGGTAGACTGTGTAAATAAACTTCCAGGAAATAAGTAAGGGACTCCGAAAAAGGCCCTTTATAATCCAAGTAAACCAGTTTCGAAAACGCAGTGTTCACTGGTATCTAATATGTGCTTATTATGAGAAATTATTAGCACTATAAGATGCTAGGGGAGACTTTTCCAGGAAACAAGTAAACTAAAGACCATTCAAATGAACTACTTAAACATTTCGGACAACGCAGTGTTCACTGGTATCTAGTTTGTGCTTATTACGAGAAATTATTAGCACTAAAAGATGCTAGGGGAGACTGTGTTAAAGACTTCACAGAAACAAGTAAACCAGTTCTGAAAACGTAGCGTTTACTAATATGTGCTTATTATGATAAAGTATTAGCCTTCCAGTAAACAAGAAAACTATTTCTAAACCAATTCTGCAAACGTAGGCATCTAATATGTGCTTATTAAAGAAAATATTTGCACTCAACAATGCTAGGGGAGACTGTGTTAAAGACGTACGTATCGGAAGATAATAATAGCACTACCAGATACTGGGGGAGACTGTGATCAAGATTCTCCATAGAATCAATTAAACCAATTCCGAAAACACGGCGCCGACTGCTATCTAATATGTGCTTACAATAAGAAAATATTAGCAGCATAAGATGCTAGAAGAGATTGTATTAAAGACACTTCGAAATCATCGTTTGACAAAGTTTGAATCCAAAGTGTCTACTTCTATCTAATACGTGCTTATTGCAAATAAAATAAAACCAAGTACGAACGATCCAAATCATTAGACAAAATTCCATTCGAAGTCCTAACGAAGTTATAGGCAAAATAGTATAATCAGCAAATACACGACAAACAGTGGTAACAGGTTTCCGGAAGTGTAAGCTTACCCTTTATTTTTTCGAAACACTATGATTCTTAAAGAAATATGTGAAATTGTAATTAACAACTAAATATTGATAGTTTCCGATTTAGACGAAAAGACACTGTGAATAATGTCTTTCAACCGAACTTTTAATTTACTATGGGGAATTTTAGTGTACACAGTAGTAAAGTCAATCTTTGAATAGAAGAGACTGAAGCAACGGATCTAGATGGCAAACCATCAAGTAATTTGGAGGTAAGGGCAAATCAGTATAGGTATCGCCACATGGAGTACCAAATGAAGTGAGTACAGACCTGTGATAGGATATAATTTCATCCTTACTTAGAGTAGATCGTTTATACGTAACACTGTCGATTGATTTCCCGAAGTTAAGTTTTTTGAACAGACGGTCATAATAATATTGTTTACATATAAACACTATGTTATTGAACGGTTGGTCAGTCGGAACAGTAACATACTTATCATACAAGGCGTTGAGATTTTCAACAATAATAATAACATCATTGAAAATAGACTTAGGCCTAGTGTCAACTGAAAAACGTTGCATGTATATTCTTCGTTTAAGTAAACGACTGATAGACTTCGTAGGCGCACGACGGGTAAAGTGAGAAAAAAAATATTTCATCAACATGGCAAAATAAAGTGCCCGAAATCTAATAAAAATTTTACGGACTGAAATAGCAGTAAAACGCGTTTATGGCCGTCAAATATTCCATAATAAGTTTGAAATTTTGATCCCACGAAAATGGTTGTGGTGCCCGGTATTTGGGTCCTTTGGGCAAAATCTCACACTTAAAGGTATTTGCCTTGTTTTAAGAAAATATTAGCGCTATACAATGCTAGGAGATACCAAGTTAAAGGCTTTCCCGGGGATTAATTAAACCAATTCTGAAAATGGAACGTTTACATGCTTCTTATAATATGTGCTTATTGTAAGATGATAATATACGCACAAAAAGATGCTGAGAGCTGTATTAAAGACATTTCCAAGTCATAATTAGACAAATTGTGAAAACGCGGTGTCTACTGGTATCTAATATGTACTTATTGCATGAAAATATTACAAGAAGATGCTAGGGGAGAATGTGAATGACTCTCCCAATGAATAATATTAGCAAGGGAAATGCTAGGGGAGACTGTATTAAAACAGCTCAAGTCATAATTTGGCCAACTTTGAATCCATTAGTGTTTTCCGGTATCTAATATGTGCTTTTTGCAAGAAATGTTAGTACTATAAGATGATAGTTGAAACTGTGTTATAGACCCTGTGTTAAACCAATTCTGAAGACGCAACGTTTACTGGTATATGTGGTTATGATTAGAAAATGCACTATAAGATGAAAGTGGAGATATGTTAAAGATTAAACAACTTTGGAAAAAGGCAGTGACTACTGGTATCAAAAACTATTACTGGTATCAAAAACGGTGTTGGTCAGGATCTCGCTCCCTTGTGATTTTGAAGGATGTTGGACCGTAAATAGCCTTTTCTCTTTTCATAGCTTCCAAAGTGTGAACGGACATGTCTTGCATGGCAACCACTTGTTATCTGGGACATAATTTTATCTACTATTATTTCATAATGTAATCTATTATTGTTATAGAATGCAATCTATTATTGTTATGTAATGTAATCTATTGAGGCTATATAAATGTAAAATATTAGTGCTATTTAATGTAATAAGTTTATTGGTTCATTAAAATTACAAGTATTCAGGCAGACGTCATTAACGATGTGTCACGAAGGATTTGAAATCGTGACCACTATTGTCCAGGTTAGTGAAACCTGTTATAAATAGCTACGCCCTTGCACCAGGAAACCAAATGGACGGAACAATGGACCAGACCATACACTCACCAACAAGCCCCAGAGAAGAGTTGCACCGCCCTGTCATTCTACCGGACAGAACGACCAGACCAACGAAAACGACCCAAACAAATATTATATATATACTATTCAAAAACGTAGGGGATATTTGATTTTGGGGGCATAATACTAAAATATGCAAATGACTACGAAAAAAGTCACTATAGAACCTAACAGAAGAAACATTTCCAGTTACATGTGACGCCCAAACGCACCAATAGCTACCGCATGGAATGCAGGTGATGCTTGGGACCATCATGGGGGTCCAACCCAAGATTTGCACGACTCTGACTTTGAATGTTACAGTCATTGTGGCATTGAATTCCAGGGTGGAAACATCAGTTTAATTGTTTTAGTGACCAGAAAACAAATTTTGATATGCGTCGGCTTACCCAAAATGAAAGGTTACGTGCCCTTGGCATGCTACAGATCGGCACAACACAGGCGGTTGTGGCGCGGACGATGAATGTTTCTCAGTCTGTCATAAGCAGGCTATGGTCCAGATACCGTGATACACAATCTGTACAGGACAGACCACGCTCAGGTCGACAACTCAAGCCCAGGATCGATTTATCCGTACCTTGGCCTTGAGAAATCGTGTCATCACAGCAAATCAGATCAGCGCTCGTCTTCAAACAGACACTGGTGTGAGAGTGAGTGGCCAGAAGATTCGGAATCGACTGCATAGGGGTCACCTTGGCGCCCGACGTCCTCGCGTGATCCCTTGTTTGAGAGATCATCACATTCAGGCAAGACGTCGTTGGTGTAGGGATCGTCAACACTGGGATAATCGACGCTGGAGCAATGTGATGTTTTCAGATGAGTCAAGGTTCACTGTTGATTTTTTGGACAGACGTAGGAGGGTGTGGCGTCGTCGAAACGAGCGCTTCCAAGACGTTAACGTCATCAGACATGATCGATTTGGGGGTGGTTCTGTTATGGTGTGGGGAGGCATCACTGTTGCTGGAAGAACGGCTTTACATGTTGTTGCAGAGCGTGTTACAGGCCAGTACTACCGGGACAACATCTTGTCAGTCCATGTTGTGCCGTTCGCACGACGTCATGGCCGCCGTTTCATCTTCCAGAATGACAACGCAAGATGTCACAGGGACAGGATCGTTACAGGTTACCTCCAACAACAGAACATGACCACATTACCTTGGCCAGCACTGAGTCCCGACCTCTCCCCCATCGAGCATGTCTGGGACATGCTTGGACAGAGGTTACGTCAACGTCAACAACGTCCTGCCAATGTCCAAGAACTTGCTGCTGCGTTACAACAGGAATGGGACAATCTGGACCAAAATGTCCTTAGACGTCTCATTAGGAGTATGCCACGTCGGATCAATGCTTGTTTGGCAAACAGAGGAGAATTTACCCGTTACTGACTTTGTTGTGATGCTGTGGTTACTTTGCTGTTTGACCCCGGGTATCATTTTACTCTTATAATGGTCAGTCTGTGCCTTACTTAGCCTAACGATCATTTGGAATACATCGATGAATGTGAACTTCATTTCATTTTGTCATTTGTTTCTTCGTCAGTTTCATTAGGTGACTTTAATAACACTTAAAAATCAAATATCCCCTACTTTTTTTGAATAGTGTTTGTCTAAATGTTCGATGTCTGTTTTGTAATAATATTGTCTATGTCTGTTTAACTTACTAGAGCCAGAGCACATCGTATGTCGTACGCCCATCTTCAATAGCCCAGTTGGTGCAAAAAAGTAAGATGTTAAATATCATTTCACTTGACTTATCAGCTGTCTTTGAATTGAAGACCGGTGCTTGTATCTGTAGCGTATTGTTCTTTCGCATGTAGGCCATGTATGGTATATGTTGCTTCATTGCGTATACATGTATGTATATGTACTTATGTGGGGTAAAATAAATCAATGGTAAATACTTTGTTATTGTTGAAATGAATGCAGATATACAAGATGAATGTGGGACACGCCAGTTTTAAGTGTTTTTGTGGCTTGACCAAGTCAGTTGGAAACACTTTATTACGCATGCATTACGGGAGATTAATCGGAGCCAATCTGATTAAAATACTGATCTATATTTCGTTTTGTTTTTTATACCTTCGATGGTCTACGCTACATGAAGATCTTACAAGTTGTAGTCGAAGGTCGTGTAAGGGGTCATACTAGCGGCTTTTGAGCCTATGACATTCGTACATTGATTAATCAACAGCGTTGATATTTCTAGTGGTTTATCCACAGTTCCATGGGTTCATTCACATTTCGACTACGTCCCATGTCGAAATGGGAGGGTACCGTTCCGTGCATGGTACGCCAAGACGTCGCCGTAACAGACCATTTCATTGGCTAATCCCATCTTTCAATCAAAACGCCGGTCATATAACAACTTTTCCTGATTCTAGAGTAGTAAAGACAAGTAAAACGAAATTTTAAACTATAAAAAACGAAACGAAATAGGATCTGTGTTCTCACTATAATAGTTAACTAGCGGATGCCAGGCAGGTTATGCCCAGATATTTGCAAGAGGTGGAAAGAGAAGAAGCTAAAGAGAACCCCGATTTTCTGTACAATCAGGGGCAATAATCCAGAAAGTCATGTCCTGAAATGCGATAATATAAAAAGAGATTGAGATCTTTGGGATATAAGTTTCACAATCTTTGTATAACATACTTTTACGCAAGTTGCACACAAAGAGTGACCATTTTGCCAAAATTCGGTGGAAAGGTGATACATTTAAACCGTTTTTAAAATCGGAAAAATAATTGTGACCTCTAGAGAATCCACAAGGTAAAAATGCAACAATCAGGGGTCATTATCCAGGAAGTTACGCTCGGATATGCGCAATTATCAAAGGGAACAAGATCTTAATGTGTAACGATGATATATTCACACGTTTTCTTTTTAAATCAGATAAAACTGTGATCTCTAAACGGACCACGAGCTAAAAACGTATATAAATATATGAGTATATCCACACTAATGAGTGTATGAAGTGTGACATCAATAAACAATTTTCAAATCAGTTCAAGACTTGTTTTCTTGACTTGAATCAAAAGATAAATATATCAGCTTGTGGAAAATAGTAACAGGAAGATAAAATAAAGCACATTTATTGAAAAATATTGTTTTGAAGTCGTGTCCTGAAAATTGCTTGGTTGTGACTTTGACATTTTAAAATCTCATATTTATTCAATAAAATGAATGATCATTTGATACAATTGTTTTTTTTATGTGTATTTGTCCCTATATTTTACATATGTATATATATATATAATAGAATTGTTTAACAAAAGTAAGTTAAACAAGTTTGACACAGCTGAATGAACATATGATTTCAAGGAAATATAAATTTTTTTCACTGTTTATCTAAGTGGAAAAATGTTTTGTCAAAGCCTTATTTAAAACTAAAATGCATCACTAATACGACTTTTAATGACTTCTGTAACAACATTGTAAGCAAAATCAAAATTAATGGAATTTTTATGCTGGACGTGATTGTTGACAAGTTCTTGGATGTGATGAAATGGATGTGATCATTGACAATAATGATGATTATGGGTGTGATTTTTGACAGGGTCATAATTTTTTAATTGTAAATGAAATGAATGTCCTGCTGCCTGACACATGACTACATATTGGTCTACATGGAAACCATAAATAATCATAAAAACGCAAATGTTACAACATCATGTAACACAACAACAGTTTTACAAGTTTTTGTAAGGTTTGTATACATCTTGCCTTAACCCACCTTGCACTCATACTTGCATGCTTTCACTAGATAAATGTACTAATGCAGTTGTGTGTATTAATAGTTTGCTTATATATGTATTCTCTGCATTTCTGGTGGTGGGCTTTATATAATATATTTTTATAAATCATCATTCATTTTATTCATCTTGTTTTAATCACAATTACTCGATTTGGCAGAGGTAATGGAACATGCAAGACAGTCCCAAGTCTGTATATAAAGAGAGAGGGAGGCATGTCTTATTTGTATTGCAAACTGAATGAATAAATATTTTGTTTACAGTTCGTTTGTTTTTTGTTTTTCGCTGATTTCAACATTATTTCATTCATATCATGGCAGTCACATAATCTACTTACTGTTCCTGGTTAACCAGTACTAATCACTTACCTACAGGAATCAGCGGTTAGGGAATCATGTTCGTAGACAAGATGTCACGGCTTTAGAAATTTACACTCTTAAGGCAGGTTCAAAGCATCGACCTTCTGATTAAGAATTTATTCAACTTGCTATTCATTTTTTAATGGTCTGACTGCAGACAGAAATTGACTTAGGGATCGTTCACAAATGACGTCAGCTCGGAGGGGGGAGTCAGTGAAAAGTTGACGTCCATGTATTTCTGTCTATACTTGTAATGTTGACAAGGGGGGGAGGGGGTTCATTTTTGGCCAAATTTTAGCGGACGTCATTTGTGAACGGTCCCTTACAATCAGAACTTTAAAACCAAATGCACCAATTGAATGTCTTTATTTCAGAATCATCAAGGAACAACGAGGCAATCTTATTAGTTATCAACTGGTATTTAGTAATTAGAATTTTGTTAACATGAACAGTTAAAATGTTTTATTGAGCACTTCTGTCCTGGATACACTGTACGGGTATTTTTCTCGTGATCACTGGAAAAGTTTATCTGGAAAAAAGAAATGAAAATGCTAACTATCTGCCTGCCTTAAGACAAACAATGTCCCTGGGTTATTTCAATAGGCCAGTGATCATTTATCTATTCCCCTGGTTTCAGAGTATATTATCATGACAGAATCTTGTGATTATTGAGAATGGCATATTCTGTATAAAGCATGTTAAGAACCATTATCATGTGGGACTCACTTTAATGGCAAAAGGTGTGAACACATGTATATTAAACTGCGTAGGCCAGTTGGTTGCAAAATCTAGCTTGATAAAGGTTTGAAGATAATAAATGTCTATTCAGATTGGTGGCGTAACAAAAGACCAAATGATGTTACAGAATGAACTTATAAAAATGCAATGTTAATAATTTAAAATTAAATCCAGAACATGCAATATCAGTATGTTGTTATCTTATTATACACAAGAGTCTGAATATAGTACCTGTAAATTTATAAAGCAGCCTGCTTTCACACATAATGATGTCAGGAGAAACACTCTTTGCCCTAACATCCGTGGCCACTACCGTGTGAGTTGTTTCATTTAGGGACCATAATTTCTTCTTTTTGGTAAAAAATCGAACCCAAGGCCAGACATCAACCTGAATTAAAGGACAATAATTGAACTTTTATTAATAATATTTTTTACAAGAGAAAGAGTACATATTTAATAACCAATTAAAACATAGTTAATGAACTGCATTAAAACAACATTGAAAAACAATTGGCCAATTTATAGTATTAATTTAATGTGCCCAGTATTCTTCATGATTGAATGGCCCTAAAAATACTTTCATAATATCAAACACTGCAATATACATGGCCGGGCTGGGGCTTGAACCTATGACTCCTGTAATAGTATGAAAGAAATGTATGTACAACAGAAGTTGCAAAAACTTTATGAACTGTGAAAATAAAAAAAAAAATTTTTTTTATTATAACCTTTGTAAAACAGAACTTTCATGAAAAATAACAGCAAATGTTAGTAACAATTGAAAAAGTAACGCAAATTTTCTTTTAACATCCTTACGACTGCAGGTAACAAAGTAGACCCATGTTGAATTATTATGTATTCCCCAGTATGATATCTAAAGAAATTTCAAGATATATTAAAAGGATTAAAGATAAAGTTTCAATTGCCATGATTTTCAGATTAGTTATTCATTATAAAATATTTACATCCCACTACATTTTTCTTCAATGAACTATATTAGTTGGCATTAAGTTCATTACCGTATGAAAACAGTCGTTTCAGGTAGCTTTGGCTTTAGTTTATTGAGTTACTTGAATCACGAATATTCATGATAATTTGGCGTATTGCGTCATTGTTTATAATTTTTTAACCCATGATGATCACTCCGATATAGACGCGCTTATGCTACATTTTATGCCTTTACTTCTATTCTTTTTGAAAAACCACTAAGAATATTAAAATTTAAATGTAACCTAAACATACCTATGGTCTATGGTTGGTAGATTAGCCTGGTCAATGGTTGGTAGATTAGTCTGGTCCATTGTTGATAAATTAGCCTGGTCTATGGTTGGTAGATTAGCCTGGTCCATGGTTGGTAGATTAGCCTGGTCCATGGTTGGTAGATTAGCCTGGTCCATGGTTGGTAGATTAGCCTGGTCCATGGTTGGTAGATCAGTCTGGTCCAAAGTTGATAAATTAGCCTGGTCTATGGTTGGTAGATTAGCCTCGTCTATGGTTGATAGATTAGCCTGGTCCATGGTTGGTAGATTAGCCTGGTCTATGGTTGATAGATTAGCCTGGTCTATGGTTGATAAATTAGCCTGGTCTATGGTTGATAAATTAGCCTGGTCTATGGTTGATAGATTAGCCTGGTCTATGGTTGGTATATTAGCCTGATGTATGGTTGGTAGATTAGCCTTGTCCATGGTTGGTACATTAGCCTGGTCCATGGTTGGTAGATTAGCCTGGTTAACGGTTGATAAATTAGCCTGGTCTATGGTTGATAAATTAGCCTGGTCTATGGTTGGTCGATTAGCCTCGTCTATGGTTGGTTGATTAGCCTGGTGTATGGTTGGTAGATTAGCCTGGTCCATGGTTGGTAGATCAGTCTGGTCCAAGGTTGATAAATTAGCCTGGTCCATGGTTGGTAGATTAGCCTCGTCTATGGTTGATAGATTAGCCTGGTCCAAGGTTGATAAATTAGCCTGGTCCATGGTTGGTAGATTAGCCTCGTCTATGGTTGGTTGATTAACCTGGTGTATGGTTGGTAGATTAGCCTGGTCTATGGTTGGTAGATTAGCCTGGTCTATGGTTGGTAGATCAGTCTGGTCCATGGTTGATAAATTAGCCTGGTCAGTAAAATCGAAATCCAAAATCATAGAGAGGCCCGATAATTCCATAATGTTTCCATCACTGTAATCTATAATGGGGTCGCTCCACTCATCCATCACCTCTACCCCTTCACCAAAGTCCTCCAGCACAGCATCTAGGTCCCTTGGCACTTCCGTATTTGAATCCACAGGAATTTCTGGGACAAAGTGGTTTGGTACCCAGTTTGTCTGATTCATGTCATTTCTTGTTGAACTCCACATGATTGTAATGGTAGCTTCTCTTAACTTGTCCCTTGGTAGGATATCTCTGTGTAAACCCAATGTTAGTATCTGAGCTCCTTGTGATGGATATTTGGATACCACTTTACAACCAAGAACAGGGGCAATAGCAAATAACTGCCATATTCCCATAAATTCTTTGTGACAGCGCAGTGTTGTTTCCGAATATCCTTAATTAAATTAAATTCGTCACTGACAAGTCCTGCACCCCAACAAGATAAGCCAGTTTGGAAAATTCAGGAGTGGGGGTCGGCTATTCCCCAATCCCTATTCAGGTACAAATCTGAATGATAATATTGTTTATAAAATACTCTGTGGGTTAACAGACAATATCAACCTATGCAACTTGTAATCACGCTAGAGTCTACAAAATTGGGTGAAATAACACTACAAATTTTAATATTAATTTGCGAATCTGAAATTTAATAGTTTTAAAAGTATCAAGAAGTCAAACATTGTCGATTGTCTATCGAAGTGTAATCATACCCTACCCTGCTCACGGCCCCCACCACACCTATAAAATAATAAGATGGCCAACCGCTTTAATAGTTTTACCATTATGACACATCACTCCTGTTCTTTTTTTTGTGGTTATAAAGATTAAACATGGATTATGCAAGAGCAAAATCTGCCTATTGTAGGTCTTTCTTTAGGCTTGAAACATTATAAAAACTATTAATTAGACATTAATTAACTTATTCAGGCCATAATCAACTCTCGGTGTCGAGGCTAGCATGAAATATTTGTATTCCAATTCGCTGAAATATTTTCCTTCGTGATTTACCGATAAAAGTGGATAACCGAGACTACTGATTTTGTCTTACCGACTTTAGTAATGATGACCGAGCCGAGGCAAAGCGGAACTTTCATTCGCCTAGTTCTAAGTTCATAGTTGATCAATTTGACTGAAATTTTCAGTAAATTGCCTTTACATTAGCAGTTTGTAACTATTGCAGTGAGAACTGCCAACTCGTTATCTAATCTCCCATAATGTATCTTAAAGATTACGTTACCCAGAATGGTATTTCCAAGAAATGATAGGGATTACAACCAACGATATCCAAAAGATGCTACGGGCTAAAGGTGCACACGGGTGTTTACAGCATAGCCAAGGGGGGGGGGGGGGGTAATTACAAGTCGTAAATACAAATATTAAATGCCAAGATTTAAAATCAAAGAAAATTACTAGTCGGCTAATAATTTACAAAAAAAAAACCTCTTTAATTTATTAAAAATCGAATAATCCCAGCAACTTTCAATAAAACATGGATTTTAATTAAATCTATATAATTTAGTATGCCCCCATTAGAGTAAAAAAAAACCCATTAATTTAAAAGTTTTATAACGAAATCAAAACTGTAAATTATAGAGTGTCTACAATGTTGCAGCAACGGACAATAAATGTGCAAAATTCTGTTTGTTGCTCTAAATTTAGGTAGTGTTCCTGATTATGTCTAATAGAACAATCTCTAGACAGTCCGCCGATAAAATGCTATTTGTCAGCCCAAAAATGACGTAGGAGTCACCTGGCGTCAATGTTACGAAAAAAATATCAACTCATTTCACTAATTGAACTCCGGCTATAAGATACCCGAGGATACTCATCCATGTGAAAGGAATAGTCTGTTCCCCCAACCATACTCGTGCTGAATAAATTGTTGTCTTTTGTTGTTTATTTAAAAAAACACATAAAATTTGTTACACACGGTCATAATCCAAAATTGGCGTCATCCAAGATATTTTCATCCGTAACATTTTTTTTAAACACTCTTACATATTTCATATTTTGTGTTAAGATGCCGTTCGGTGGACAGCGAAATAGCCACCATCCATGATATATGATCGTGTGTAAACCGTACATTATTTGTTGAACAAAAATTAAACGTTAAAAATGAATAATCGAGACATTGGGTTTTTTAACGACTTCAGTAATAATCATCGAAGCTAGCCTAAAATTCAAAAGCTAATATCTGGGTTCAGAGAGGGACAATGGGACTGGCATTTTCTGCAAATTCTATTTACGTTATCTATTTTCAACTATTACAGCGAGAACAGTCAGCTCTTTATCTAACCGGGCGGTTGGGTGGTTGAATGGTTAGCACGTGCGCGCTGTGTCATAAAGCCTGTCATTGAGTCAACTGGCGTGGTTTCGAATCCCCGGTTGTACGTGACAAAGAGTAGGGTCGCCTGTTCAACCTCGTGGGTTTTCTCCTGGTGTTCCGGTTTCCTCCCACTTCTAAAGATCCCTACGCGCAAATGAATTATTGAAATGAATTAAAACCATATGTTAGTCCCGATTGGACGTTAAACCCCATTTCTTTCTATCTCTCTTTATCTAATTTCCATTAATTTCCCTTTAATGTTTACCTAAAGATTTTCATTAAAGATTGTACAGAAACATTTGTCTTTAAATATAACACAAAGCAAATTGTTTCTGATCTGGTTGAAAACAAACGGTTTAATCCGGAATTTAATGGCTTTAAAATATCACTGCAAACCGAGCTTTAATCAAATTTATTAAAACAATGGATTGAGATTATGACGCGATTAACCAATTAAATTCAGGTAAGGATTAAGACGCGATTAACTAATTAACTAAGACATGACGGATTATGACGTGATTATCTAGCAAGTAAATATTGTCTACTTCAATTAACATCAACTCCCATAACAACAACAAACATATGATAAAAACATGTCACTAACTGTTACCTATATAAGTATAGAAGAGAATTATCAACATCAGTAACTCACAGTATTCCATGGTAAATAGTTCGATTAAACCACTAGATGACATAAAATAGTACGATTAAAGAATTTACATATGCTTCAAATTGAGGTAAGTTTTAACACGTAAATGGCCTAAATATGACCACTTTAAATTCAAGAATAAAGTGAGGAAAATGAAAAACTCATAGTTTGCACTTGGTATGGGATTTTGGTCTTTTACCATGAAGAACGGGTGTCTACTTACACATATTATGTGCATATAACGAATTCTTATACCATGGCCTAGTATGTGTTTAATATAGAAATATATTGGCTCTATAATAACGAGCGTTTACAGGTATCTACTATGTGCTTATTGCAAAGGGAATATTGGCACTTTAAAATTCTAGGGGATACTTCTTTTTTAAAAAAAAAAACCCTTCGAAGTCATAATTAAAAAAATAACATCAAAAATGCAGTGTACTGGTATGATATATGTGCTTATTACCAGAAAATATAGGCACTCTTTAATAGTAAGTGCAGGAGGAACGCACTACTCATAAAATAAAGCCGGTAATTGCAATATTAACATGTTCAATAACTGATTCGTGCCTACTACAAGAATATTCGGGAGGGGGGGGGGGGGCGTCTGCTTTAAAAATTACTCCAAGGCATAATTAGGATATTTCTGAAAATGCAGCGTTTACTGGTATCTATTATGTGCTTACTATAAAGGTATTTTTAGCACTATCAGATGCTAAGAGAGGCTGTGTTAATAAAAAAAAACTTCAAAGACAAAATTAAGATGATAGTGGAAACTGTCTTAAAGATACTTCCCATGTCAGAAGTAGACACATTTCGAAAGCTCAGTGTCTACTGGTATCTAATATGTGCTTATTACAAAGGAAATATTAGCACTATAAGATGCTAGGGGAGGCTGTGTTAATAAAAGAGACTCCCAAGGTAAAATTAAACACATTCTGGAAACGTACCATCTACTGGTATCTAATAGGTGCTTTTTGCAAAACAATATTAGCACTATAAGATGCTAGCAGAGGCGATGTTAAAGAGTCCACAAAAGGAAAGGAAATGGTGTTTAACGTCTTACTACTCCGTACCCATTGGGCTTTTTGAAGATGGGCATATGCCATACCGTGTGCTAATGAAGGAAATGTTGCCCGAACAGCGGCGTGGCGGCCTTCTCTTATATCACATTCTAACTGTCCCCGTCAGGCCATTCGTCGTGCACATCAAGGAACACGTAAACCAGTGTTTACTGGTATCTAATACGTGCTTATCATAAGATAATATTAGCACTATAAGATGCTAGGGGAGATTGTGTTTATTTAAAGACTCCCGAAAGAAGAAGATCTGAAAGCGCAGCGTTTACTGGTATCTAATATGTGCTTATTACAAAATATTTTAGCACTATCAGATGCTAGGGGAGGATGTGTATGTCGACTAAAATGTACTTACTACAAGAACATTTAGGAAGATGCGGTGTTTACTGGTATCTAATATGTGCTTATTATAAGAAATATTAGCACTATAAGATGCTAGTGGAGACTGTATTAAAGACTCTTCCAGCAAACAAGAAAACTAATTCTGAAAAAGACCATTCAAAGATACCCCTTAACCGATTTTGAAAAAGCAGTGTTCACTGTTATTTAATATCTGTTATTACGAGAAATTATTAGCACTAATTCTAAATGAAAACAGGCCCTTCAAAGGAATAAGTAAATAAATTCTGAAAACACAGCGTTTACTGGTATCTAATATGTGCTTATTACGAGAAAATATTAGCACTATAAGATGCTAGAGGAGACCGTGTTAAAGACTCTTTCAAGAAACAAGTAAAGGGATTCCGAAAAAGAGTAAACAAATTCTGCAAACGCAGCGTTTACTGGTATCTAATATGTGATTAATACGAGAAAATATTAGCACTATAAGGTGCTACATGAGACCCCGTTAAAAACATTTCCAGGAAACGAGAAAACTAATCCCGAAAAAAGACCGTTTAAAAGAACTACTAAACCAATTCTGAAAATGCAGTGTTCGCTGGTATCTAATATGTGCGTATTATTTTAAAACTTTTAGCACTATAAGACGCTAGTGGGGACTGTGTTCCAAGAAACGAGTAAATGGATTCTGAAAAAAGGCCTTTCAAAGAACAAGTAAACCAATTCTGAAAATTTAGCGTTTACTGGTATCTAATATGTGCGTATTATATGAAAAAAAGTAGCACTATAAGATGTAAGGGGAGGCTGGGTTAAAGACTTTTCTAGGTAACAAGTAAATCAATTCTGAAAACGACCATTCAAAGAAGCTGCTAAACCAAGTCCGATAACGCAGTGTTTACTGGTATCTAATATGTGCCTATTACGAGAAAACATTAGCACTATAAGATGCCAGGGAACACTGCGTTAAAAATTCTTCCAGGAAACAAGATAACTAAAAAGACCACTCAAAAGAACTACTAAACCAGTTCTGAAAACGCACTTCCAAGGCAGAAAAATAGATAACTTCTGAAAACGTAGCGTCTACTAGATACTGTTTTATAAATGCTTCAAGGGCATAAGTAGGACAATGGAGTGTCTATACTGATATCTAATATGTTTAAGAAACTCTTAAGTAATAATTACACACGCTTTGAATACATAATGTCTACTGCTATCTATCGTATGTGCTTATTGCAAAAATATATAGGTACTACAGGGATGATTGGGCATAATTAAAATATTTCCAAAAATGCAGCGTTTACTTGTATCTTTATGAGCTTATTACAAAACAATATTAGCACTATCAGATGCTAGTGGAGGCTGTGTCAATGAAAGACTCTTTCAAGACAAAATTAAAAGCATTTTGTAAACGTAGGGTCTACTGGTATCTAACATTATGTGCTTATTGCAAAACAATATTTGCACTATAAGATGTTATCCGAACCACTAGACCGCTTCCCCCTCCCGTCTTTCATAACTAATGCGGGGAATCCCCACCGGAAAACTCTTCTAAGGAACATGTACACAAATTCTTCTGAAAACACGGCATTTACTGGTATCTAATATGTGCTCATCATTAGAAAGTATTAGCACTATAAGATGCTAGGGAATACTGTGTTAAAGACTCTTCCAGCAAACAAGAAAACAATAATTCTGAAAAGATTAATGAAAGGAACCCCTAAACCGATTTTAAAAACGCAATGTTCACTGGTATCTAATATTTGCTTATTACGACAAATCATTAGCACTATAAGATGCTAGGGGAGACTGTTAAAGACTCTTCCAAGAAACAAAAGGGATTCTGAAAAAAGCCCTTCAAATGAACACGTAAACAAATTCTGAAAACTCAGTGTTTACTGGTATCTAGTATGTGCTTATTATGAGAAAATATTAGCACTATAAGATGCTAGTGGGGACCGTATTAAAAGCTCTTCCAGCAAACAAGAAAATTTATTCTGAAAAAGACTATTCAAAGGAACCCCTTAACCGATTTTGAAAAAGCAGTTTTCACTGGTATTTGATATTTGCTTATTACGAATTATTATTAGCACAATTAGATGCTAGGTAGACTGTGTTAAAGACTCTTCCATGAAACTAGAAAACTAATTCTGAAAAAGGCTCTTCAAAGCAAAAAGTAAACAAATTCTGAAAACGCAACGTTTACTGGTATCTAATATGTGCTTATTACGAGAAAATATTAGCACTATAAGATGCTAGGGGACACTGTGTTAAAGACTCTTCCAAGAAACAAGGAAAGGAATTCTGAAAAAGGCCCTTCAAGTGAACAAGTTTGCCGATTCTGTAAACGGAGTGTTTACTGGTATGGGAGATGCTACGGGGGAGGGGGGGTGGTCTTAAAGTTTCTTTCAAGAAAGGAGTAAATGGATTCTGAAAAGTGCCGTTCAAAACGTAACATTTACTGGTATCTAATATGTGCTTATTATGTGAAAAAAGTAGCACTATAAGATGTTAGGGGAGACTGGGTTAAAGACTTTTCTAGGTAACAAGTAAATCAATTCTGAAAACGACCATTCAAAGAAGCTGCTAAACCAAGTCCGATAACGCAGTGTTTACTGGTATCTAATATGTGCTTATCACGAGAAAATATTAGCACTATAAGATGCTAGGGGACACTGGGTAAAAGATTCTTCTAGGAAACAAGAAAACTAAAAAGGCCATTCAAAAGAACTACTAAACCAGTCCTGAAAACGCACTTCCAAGGCAGAAAAATAGATAACTTCTGAAAACGTAGCGTCTACTAGAGACTGTTTTATAAATGCTTCAAGGGCATAAGTAGGACAATGGAGTGTCTAATATGTTTAAGACACTCTTAAGTAATAATTACACACGCTTTGAATACATAATGTCTACTGCTATCTATCGTATGTGCCCATTGCAAAAATATATAGGTACTACAGGGATGACTGGGCATAATTAAAATATTTCCAAAAATGCAGCGTTTACTTGTATCTTTATGTGCTTGTTACAAAACAATATTAGCACTATCAGATGCTAGTGGAGGCTGTGTTAATGAAAGACTCTTTCAAGACAAAATTAAAGGCATTTTGAAAACGTAGGGTCTACTGGTATCTAACATTATGTGCTTATTGCAAAACAATAAGATGTTATCCGAACCACTAGACCGCTGCCCCCCTCCCGTCTTTCATAACTAATGCGGGGAATCCACACCGGAAAACTCTTCTAAGGAACATGTACACAAATTCTTCTGAAAACACGGCATTTACTGGTATCTAATATGTGGTCATCATTCGAAAGTATTAGCACTATAAGATGCTAGGGAATACTGTGTTAAAGACTCTTCCAGCAAACAAGAAAACAATAATTCTGAAAAGATTAATGAAAGGAACCCCTAAACCGATTTTAAAAACGCAGTGTTCACTGGTATCTAATATTTGCTTATTACGACAAATCATTAGCACTATAAGATGCTAGGGGAGACTGTGTTAAAGACTCTTCCAAGAAACAAAAGGAATTCCGAAAAAAGCCCTTCAAATGAACACGTAAACAAATTCTGAAAACTCAGTGTTTACTGGTATCTAATATGTGCTTATTATGAGAAAATATTAGCGCTATAAGATGCTAGTGGGGACCGTATTAAAAACTCTTCCAGCAAACAAGAAAAAATTATTCTGAAAAAGACTATTCAAAGGAACCCCTTAACCGATTTTGAAAAAGCAGTTTTCATTGGTATTTGATATTTGCTTATTACGAATTATTATTAGCACAATTAGATGCTAGGTAGACTGTGTTAAAGACTCTTCCATGAAACTAGAAAACTAATTCTGAAAAAGGCTCTTCAAAGTAACAAGTAAACAAATTCTGAAAACGCAACGTTTACTGGTATCTAATATGTGCTTATTACGAGAAAATATTAGCACTATAAGATGCTAGGGGACACTGTGTTAAAGACTCTTCCAAGAAACAAGGAAAGGAATTCTGAAAAAGGCCCTTCAAGTGAACAAGTTTGCCGATTCTGTAAACGGAGTGTTTACTGGTATGGGAGATGCTACGAGGGGGGGGGGTGTCTTAAAGTTTCTTTCAAGAAACGAGTAAATGGATTCTGAAAAGGGCCGTTCAAAACGTAACATTTACTGGTATCTAATATATGCTTATTATGTGAAAAAAAAGTAGCACTATAAGATGTTAGGGGAGACTGGGTTAAAGAATTGTCTAGGTAACAAGTAAATCAATTCTCAAAACGACCATTCAAAGAAGCTGCTAAATCAAGCCCGATAACGCAGTGTTTACTGGTATCTAATATGTGCTTATCACGAGAAAATATTAGCACTATAAGATGCTAGGGGACACTGGGTAAAAGATTCTTCTAGGAAACAAGAAAACTAAAAAGGCCATTCAAAAGAACTACTAAACCTGTCCTGAAAACGCACTTCCAAGGCAGAAAAATAGATAACTTCTGAAAACGTAGCGTCTACTAGAGACTGTTTTATAAATGCTTCAAGGGCATAAGTAGGACAATGGAGTGTCTAATATGTTTAAGAAACTCTTAAGTAATAATTACACACGCTTTGAATACATAATGTCTACTGCTATGTATCGTATGTGCTTATTGCAAAAATATATAGGTACTACAGGGATGACTGGGCATAATTAAAATATTTCCAAAAATGCAGCGTTTACTTGTATCTTTATGTGCTTATTACAAAACAATATTAGCACTATCAGATGCTAGTGGAGGCTGTGTTAATGAAAGACTCTTTAAAGACAAAATTAAAGGCATTTTGAAAACGTAGGGTCTACTGGTATCTAACATTATGTGCTTATTGCAAAACAATAAGATGTTATCCGAACCACTAGACCGCTGCCCCCCCCCCCCGTCTTTCATAACTAATGCGGGGAATCCACACCGGAAAACTCTTCTAAGGAACATTTACACAAATTCTTCTGAAAACACGGCATTTACTGGTATCTAATATGTGCTCATCATTAGAAAGTATTAGCACTATAAGATGCTAGGGAATGCTGTGTTAAAGACTCTTCCAGCAAACAAGATCAATCGGCTTTGGTCGTGTTTAGCTGACGAGTAGGCATATCTTTCCCATAATTCTGTAATGTATTTGTTGCAGTTCTACCTTTGCGTCCTGGATGTCTACTCATAAGCAGCGGCTTGGGTCAACTGGATAAAGTAAAAATATTTAATCTTTACTTTGTCTAGGTATATCCCTGTCTGTCCTCTTAGGGCGTATGCGCCGGATTTCCGCGCAGTAGCCTGCATGGATATTGTAACCCTTTGGTGGTTGGAGAGCAGGCAGGGATGAATCCTTTAAAATTACACCCATGGCTTCCCAGTCAAAGAAGACTCGTTTAAAACGTATGTCGACCGAGGATATGGAAATTAATAATATACCAAATAAAACATCCCGAACCTGGCCTAGATTTCTGGTCATACAGAGTACAAATGATACTAATTTAGCTAAAACTTCTCCTTTCTTGATCTCTAAAGGTCTTGCTGGCTTGGCCGGTGAGCCCAAAAGCGTCAAGAAAATGAGAAATGGTACTCTGTTAGTGGAATGTGCTAAAGAGTCACATGCATCATCATTATTAAAATCAACGACTTTAGCCAACATTCCGATCAAAGTTGCACCGCATAACTCCCTTAATTCTTCAAGAGGGGTTATACGGTCTCAGGATTTAGAAGGCAGCAGTGAGGAGGAGATGCTTGAAAATCTCGCCTCACAAGGTGTTACATACGTCAAACGTATTTCCATCAGACGTAATGGTAACATTATTCAAACAAACACCTATATCCTGACCTTTGATAAACCAGATCTTCCAAAAATGATAAAAGCTGGTTTTCTTGCCATAACAGTTACCCCTTACATCCCAAATCCATTGCGTTGCTTTCATTGCCAACGCTTTGGACACAGTAAAAACGTGTGTAAGGGGAAAGCAACATGTGCTCGATGTGGACAAGATGGTCACGAAAGTACATCTTGTCAGCTCGACCATTGTTGTATTAACTGCAAAGGGTCTCATTTTGCTTATTCCAGAGAGTGCCCTATATGGAAGAAAGAAAAACAAGTTCAGCAGGTAAAAACGGAAAAAAACATACCATATCCTGAGGCAAGGAAGTTGGTCGAGGCTGCAACCCCAACATTTGCAATGTCTTTTGCAAATGCAGTCAAGCCGAAGACCGCTTCCATTGCTTGTCAAACACCTGCTGAATTTCCAGCAACAACAGAATCCTCATCACAGAAGAAACCTCCCATTCCTCCTAAACCTGTAAATGTTTCTCTCAGCACCCAGACTGCTAATAAGTCTGGCGAGACTGAGAATGAGGAGATTGTACCCCCCACTCCTCAACCAAATGGTGGAAATCCACCCAAAGCAAACAAAACCAAGGAGCGTTCTGATAAAGACGCTTCTCGTAAGTTAAATACCTTCCGCAGTAGGAAGGGTGATGAGGATCCTGTTGGAACCTATAACAGGTTCGGGATACAGGACAATCTTATGGATGTTGTTGTTGAAGTACATGACCCCAAACAACACCATAGAAGTCCTGTTAAACCTCCCTGAAAATGGCTAATTCCATAATCCAATGGAATTGTCGTGGTCTTAAACCAAATTTTAATGAAGTTCAAATCTTAATTCAAAAATTTAATCCCTTAGCTATTTGTTTACAAGAAACTTTTTTAAAGAATTCAGATGTCTTAATGCTCAGACACTTTGTTGCCTATCATCATTTTGCTAATGATGATGGTAGAGCCCACGGTGGTGTTTCCATTTTCCTTAATGGAAATATTCCGCAGAGTAAAGTCGCCCTCAACTCGCCTTTACAGGCGGTTGCAGTTAGGGTGACTCTTCATATTCCTATCACACTTTGCTCTGTATATCTTCCACCAAGTTTACATCTGAACCCCAGAGATCTTGATGACCTTGTTGCACAACTCCCTCTCCCGTTTATAATTACGGGAGATTTCAATGGTCATCATTCACTCTGGGGTAGTCCAGATGATAACAACAGAGGTAAACAAATAGCTGACTTCATTAACATTAATAATTTGTGTTTATTAAATGATGACTCGCCTACTTATCTACATCCTGCCACATCTTCTTTTTCTTCCCTCGATCTCACCATTTGCTCTCCAGTCCTGTTTCAGGATTTTACATGGAGGGTAAATGAGGATCTGTGTGGCAGTGACCACTTTCCGATCTTGATAGATAATAATGGTCCCTCACCGGTTGAAAGACCGCAGAGATGGAAGTTACATAAGGCGGATTGGGCTCTATTTGAATCTTTGTGTCTCTTCTCTTTTGACCCAAAAGAGTTAGAAGATGCAGATGAGCCCATGGCCCTATTCACTTCAATTCTTCAAGATGTAGCTGAGCAGGCGATTCCAAAGACCACGACTGAGCCCAAACGTTTCAATAAACCATGGTATAATAATGATTGCAAATCCGCTCTTAAAGAGCGTGGTCGTATGTTAAGACGCCTTGAGAATCATCCCTCCATGGAGAACCTTGCAGCATACCAAATGGTCCGGGCGAAAGCCCGTAGAACCATACGCCAGGCAAAGAAATCTTCATGGCAGGGTTATGTCTCAAGGATAAATTCCCGTACGTCTTCCAAATCGGTATGGGATAGGATTCGTAGGATTAAAGGTAAAAGTAGTGCATTATCAGTTAACCACCTAAATGTTGATAATTCCACCTTAACAACATTTCCTGATATTGCTAATTCTCTGGCCAGTACTTTCTCATTCAATTCATCATCCAATTTCTCTTCTGATGCCTTTCGAGGAATTAAACAACAGCAGGAGAAAAGGCGACTTAATTTTAAGTCCCGTAATGATGAATGCTACAATGATCATTTTTCCATTGCAGAGCTCCGTGATTCGTTAAAGCGAGCTCGGGACACCGCAACTGGTCCAGATGAGATACACTATCAAATTTTAAAGCATCTACCTTATCCAACACTTCTTATTTTACTGGATCTTTTTAACCGGATTTGGGTTGATGGGAATTTTCCTCCTTCGTGGCATGAAGCCATAATAATTCCTATCCCTAAACCGGGTAAAGATCATACGAATCCTACCAACTATCGTCCGATCGCTTTAACTAGCTGCATTTGCAAAACCATGGAGAGATTGATCAATCGAAGGCTTGTTTGGTACCTCGAGTCCAACAACCTCATTACAGACCTCCAATGTGGATTTCGGTCCCAAAGGAGCACTCTTGATCATCTCGTTAGATTTGAAACGTTTGTCAGGGATGCTTTCATCCAGAAACAACATTTAGTTGCTATATTTTTTGATCTGGAGAAAGCATATGATACCACATGGAAATATGGTATCATGCGCGACCTCCATAACCTCGGTCTGCGAGGTCGCTTACCTATCTTCATCAAAAACTTTTTAGAAGATAGGTCGTTTAAGGTACGCCTGGGATCAATATTCTCTGACCCATTTCCCCAAGAAATGGGAGTTCCTCAGGGAAGTATATTGTCTCCCACACTTTTTGCCATCAAAATAAATACAATACCGACGTGCCTTAAACGTGGGGTCGACGGCTCTCTTTATGTTGATGACTTTCAGATGTGCTACGGATCGACAAGTATGCAGACAATCGAACGTCAGTTGCAGCTTTGTTTGAATTCTATTCAACGATGGGCAACTGATAATGGATTTCGATTTTCGAAATCCAAGACTGTGTGCATGCACTTTTGTCAAAGAAGAGGTTTACATCCTGATCCGGAACTTACACTGGATGGTAGTCCCATTCCAGTTGTAGATGAAACGAAATTCTTGGGTTTGATATTTGATAAGAAATTATCATTTATCCCTCATATAAAAACCCTTAAGAAGAAATGTCTGAAAGCTCTCAACATATTGAGAGTCTTGTCAAACACTGACTGGGGAGCAGACCGTAAGGTCTTGCTCAGATTATATCGAGCATTGATAAGATCTAAACTCGACTATGGGTGTATTGTGTATGGATCTGCCCGTGAGTCTTATCTCAAAGAGCTAGACACCATACACAACCAAGGACTTAGAATCAGTTTAGGAGCATTTCGAACATCTCCAGTGCAGAGTTTATACGTCGAGGCGCATGAGCCCTCATTGCACAACAGACGTGATAAACTGGCACTGCAGTATGCTACAAAAATTGCATCTATGCCTCATCATATTTCATTTGACACCATATTTAGACCCTATCATGAACATTTATATTCACTGAAAACTAATGTTATTCCATCATTCGGTATTCGCATTCAACCTCTTTTGTCTCAGGCTGGTATCAGTCAAGACAGTATTGCGAATACCCCTTTCTTTGAAACACCACCATGGTCTATATCTCCTCCCATGGTCGATCTAGAGCTTACCAAAAACAAAAAGAAAGATACTAGTTCCACAGTGTTTCAGTCTCTCTTCAGAGAGTTAAGGTCTAAATATGGTGACTATTCTCCAATTTATACAGATGGTTCCAAAGATGACGATCGGGTAGCTTCGGCTACTGTCACGCCATCTGAGACCATTTCTGTTCGTCTTCCTCCTGCTGCCTCAATATTTACTGCGGAACTTCAGGCAATCTGTCAGGCTTTGGAGTTCATTCAATCCTCTTCATCTTTAAAATACATTATATTTACTGATTCTTTGTCCTCTTTACAGGCAATTAAAAATAAGCAGCTTGCACACCCTTTAGTAGCAGACATTTATCGTCTGCTACTATCACACGAGTTTAACGGCAAGGACACCGTCTTTTGCTGGCTCCCCAGTCATGTTGACATTAAAGGGAATGATCAAGCAGACTTAGCTGCCAAGTCTGCTTTAGATCTTCCCGTATCAAAATTTCTTTTACCTTACACCGATTTTAAGTCGTCCATTACATGTTTCATATATGACCGCTGGCAACGGTCTTGGGATGATGCAGACACAAACAAACTTCATCACATTAAGCCTCTCTTAGGAGACTGGCCAAGCTCCTATAAAACCAGCAGGAGGGATGAGGTTGTTTTGTGTCGCTCTCGCATTGGTCATACCTTTTTAACTCATATTTTCATTTTGAAGCGAGAGCCTCAACCAGAATGTATTCACTGTCATGTTCCTTTGACAGTGAAGCACATCTTGATTGAGTGCAATCATCTCAAGTTTATAAGATCTAAATATTACCGTTGCCAGTCAGCACGTCAGCTATTTGCCCAACCGGAGCTACATGATAAGGTGCTTGCATTTTTAAAAGAGACAAACTTTTATTCAAAATTTTAATTGTATATAATTATCGTACATTTTGTTTTAAATATTTATATATGTAAAGGAATTAATAAATTTATTTTTAATTATATTTTCTGTGATATTTGTTTTTATTTACATATATGAATTCATCTCTGTGATATTGTTTTAATTTGTCTCGTTCAATTTACCATTTGTGTGGCGCAATATGGCCCGGTTGGTGCTGACGTGCCATTAAACAACATTTCATTTCATTTCCAGCAAACAAGAAAACAATAATTCTGAAAAGATTAATGAAAGGAACCCCTAAACCGATTTTAAAAACGCAGTGTTCACTGGTATCTAATATTTGCTTATTACGACAAATCATTAGCACTATAAGATGCTAGGGGAGACTGTGTTAAAGACTCTTCCAAGAAACAAAAGGGATTCCGAAAAAAGCCCTTCAAATGAACACGTAAACAAATTCTGAAAACTCAGTGTTTACTGGTATCTAATATGTGCCTATTATGAGAAAATATTAGCACTATAAGATGCTAGTGGGGACCGTATTAAAAACTCTTCCAGCAAACAAGAAAATTTATTCTGAAAAAGACTATTTAAAGGAACCCCTTAACCGATTTTGAAAAAGCAGTTTTCACTGGTATTTGATATTTGCTTATTACGAATTATTATTAGCACAATTAGATGCTAGGTAGACTGTGTTAAAGACTCTTCCGTGAAACTAGAAAACTAATTCTGAAAAAGGCTCTTCAAAGTAACAAGTAAACAAATTCTGAAAACGCAACGTTTACTGGTATCTAATATGTGCTTATTACGAGAAAATATTAGCACTATAAGATGCTATGGGACACTGTGTCAAAGACTCTTCCAAGAAACAAGGAAAGGAATTCTGAAAAAGGCCCTTAAAGTGAACAAGTTTGCCGATTCTGTAAACGGAGTGTTTACTGGTATGGGAGATGCTACCGGGGGGGGGGGGGGTCTTAAAGTTTCTTTCAAGAAAAGAGTAAATGGATTCTGAAAAGGGCCGTTCAAAACGTAACATTTACTGGTATCTAATATGTGCTTATTATGTGAAAAAAGTAGCACAATAAGATGTTAGGGGAGACTGGGTTAAAGACTTTTCTAGGTAACAAGTAAATCAATTCTGAAAACGACCATTCAAAGAAGCTGCTAAACTAAGTCCGATAACGCAGTGTTTACTGGTATCTAATATGTGCTTATCACGAGAAAATATTAGCACTATAAGATGCTAGGGTACACTGGGTAAAAGATTCTTCTAGGAAACAAGAAAACTAAAAAGGCCATTCAAAAGAACTACTAAACCAGTCCTGAAAACGCACTTCCAAGGCAGAAAAATAGATAACTTCTGAAAACATAGCGTCTACTAGAGACTGTTTTATAAATGCTTCAATGGCATAAGTAGGACAATGGAGTGTCTAATATGTTTAAGACACTCTTAAGTAATAATTACACACGCTTTGAATACATAATGTCTACTGCTATCCATCGTGTGCTTATTGCAAAAATATATAGGCACTACCAGGGATGACTGTTTTTTTAAAACAAATATTCCAAGGCATACTTAAAATACATGTATTTCCAAAAAATGCAGCGTTTGCTTGTATCTTTATGTGCTTATACAAAACAATATTAGCACTATCAGATGCTAGTGGAGGCTGTGGTAAAGAAAAACACTTTTATGGCAAAATTAAAAGCATTTTGAAAACGTAGGGTCTACTGGTATCTAACATTATGTGCAAAACAATATTTGCATTATAAGATGTTATCCGAACCACTAGACACCCCCCCCCCCCCCCGTCTTTTATCACTAATGCGGGGAAACCACACCGGAAAACTAAGGAACATGTAAACAAATTCTTCTGAAAACACGTCATTTACTGGTATCTAAAATGTGCTTATCATTAGAAAGTATTAGCACTATAAGACTCTAGGGGAGACTGTGTTAAAGACTTTTCCCGCAAACAAGAAAACTAATTCTGAAAAGACCAATGAAAGGAACCGCTAAACCGATTTTGAAATCGCAGTGTTCACTGGTATCTAATATTTGCTTATTACGAGAAATCATTAGCACTATAAGATGCTAGGGGAGACTGCGCTACTGACTCTAATTCCAAGAAACAAAAAGGGTTCCTAAAAAGGGCCTTCAATTGAGCAAGTAAAGCAATTGTGTTTACTGGTATCTAATATGTGCTTATTATGAGAAAATATTAGCACTATAAGATGCTAGTAGAGACTGTATTAGGGACTCTTCCAGCAAACAAGAAAATTTATTCTGAAAAAGACTATTCAAAGGAACTCCTTAACCGATTTTGAAAAAGCAGTTTTCACTGGTATTTATTAGCTTATTACGAGAAGTTATTAGCACTGTTAGATGCTAGATTAGACCGCGTTAAAGACTCTTCTATGAAACAAGAAAACTAATTCTGAAAAGGGCCCTTCAAGGGAACAAATAAACAAATTCTGAAAACACAACGTTTACTGGTATCTAATATGTGCTTATTACGAGAAAATATTAGCACTATAAGATGCTAGGGGAGACTGTGTTAAAGACTCTTGCAAGAACAAGTAAAGGAATTCTGGAAAGGGCCCTTCAAAGGAACAAGTGAGTCGATTCTGTAAACGCAGCGTTTACTGGTATCTAATATGTGTTGTGAAAGTGCATTGTTAACTTGTTGTCTAACTATATGTACTTGTTGAAAAACATTTCGGAAAATGCAGCGTTTACTGGTATCTAATATGGCCTTATTATAAAACATATTTTAGCACTACTAGAGGCTTGGGAAAACTGAACGCGATAAGACTATATTTATAATAATCAAAATTAATACGGTTCATCAAATTTATGTCGTCCAAATTTTTACTGTGGTCTTTATTTATCAGGTGCGAGGAAAGAGTTAAGAAGAACATAGTGGATGTTTTTCGAAAAATACATATAGTCTTTTCTCTGATTTGCAGGAACTGTTCATACGGAGACATGAAAACATAAATTATTAAAAGTGTCTATAGTGCTACCTATTATAGTAATATGTGGCTGTTATAAGAAAATATACGCATTATAAGATGTAACAGACAATAATTCCAAGGCATGGATAACTAAATTATGAAAGTACATCGTTAACGCGTATGTGCCTTTTACAGAAAATAACTTGCATATTTCCGCATTATCGGATGTTAATATATTACTGAATTTGTACAACATTGTGAGATTAACCGAATCCCAATAAAATGTTTTTTTATAAATCTTAATTAGATATCTGGGCAGTGTGAAGTTGAATCGTTTTTCGTTATAAACGACCATTAGAAAACAACAGAATAATGGAATGCAAAGTAACCACTAGCAGTAGAAAACAGATTAAATGACGTATACATGTATCAGATTGTTTTTCAAGCGGAGAATAACGAATAACGAGATGACTTGCCTCTTCGAATAACGAGGCAAGTCACCTCGTTATTCGTTATTCAACTTTAAAATGTTTTCTACTGCTAGGGGATACTTTGCAATCCATTATTCTATTGTTGTCTAATGGTCGTTTAGGATTAAATCCTGAAATATCTTCATAAAAGATACACGAACACCTTATATGTGAATCCCGAATAACGAGGTTAAAAACGAATAACAAACAGCTCATTATTCGCTGCTTGAATAACAATGTGGACTGTTTTTGGTCTAGAGGTCGTTTTGCTGTGTTTTATACTACTGGGGTATACTTGTCATCCACCATTCTAGTCATGGCTATCTGCATTTTGGAATCCCGAATATAAAGTTGAATAAAGAATAACGAAGTGACTTGCCTCGTTATTCGCCAATAACGAGACATTCACCTCGTCATCCGTTATTGACCGCTTGAATAACAATCTGGTTGATTTACCGACTATACGTCGTTTAATCTGTTTACTACTGCTAGGGGATATTTTGCAATCCATTATTATTCTGTTGTTGTCTAATGATAGTTTAGGATTAAAACCTGAAATATCTTCATTAAAGATACATGAACACCTTATATGTGAATCCCGAATAAAAGGGTGAAAACAGAATAACAAACATTAATGGTTTCAGTCAGACTTGGCCAACTAAATGAATCAAATATTATATCCTGTCAAGCTGATTTCATCACTGAAATGCACTACCCCAAGAAAACGGGGTAGCTGATGTGAAGGAAGTCAATAATTGTCCGTTCACGCCCGGTCGTTTTGGAGAATGCTGGTATGAATCGCACTTTCTAGAATTGAGTAAGCTTCGACACGGTGGATTTTTAGTTCACAACCAATTTAAAATAGCAAACATTTAAAAAAATTACGTATCGAACAGCTTTCAAACGGTAAAGGTCCGAATAACGTCGTCGAATTTGTCACTTTTAGACCCCGAAATGTTGTGCTATGGCGTTTTTATGAATCTGTGTGTATCTTAGAACACGAAGCTGTATATTTGAAGTGATTTTAACCATGATAAAGACAGGAATTTAATCATTATTTTTGATAAGTTTTTTATATGAATTTTTATATTTTTGCTGTCCGCATACTGTTTGAACTACGGGTTAAAATTTAGGGAGGTGGGTCCTTGTACATCTGTAAGTCATGTGATTCTATGGTAAAAGGGTATAAACTTTCTGAAATGACTAATACTAACGATGATCTTGGTTGGTAACTGCCATCATGCTGTAATATTAACTAAGCTCAGCGTAGGTAGCTGGAAAATCTGACAAACCTCAAACTACATTGACACAACATATCACGTAATGATGCGGATACGCGATACGGATGCAAAAAAATCCCCATGCCAAAAGTCTCTAATATATAAGTTTTACAGTGTATTAGGGAAATGTATATACTTTAAGGATGCATTCTGTAAGATTTAGATAAATAGCTGACCGTTCGTGCTTTAAAAGTTAAAATTTTTATAATGAAAAATAAATATTTAAAATTTTATTCAAATTACCAGGTGAATGTACAAGGCGTAAGTAGATTATTTATTATCGTAACAACAGTACTTGACATTCTAAACTAATTTGATCGTTAATTTTTTTAATCTCGCAATAGACAGATTTTGCTCTTACATAATGCATCTTTGTTAGGTTTTCTAGTAGATATGTCTTATGTGATGCCAATCCACCCAGTTTTCGATAAATGCGTCAAATAAATTATATTATTATTGTTACATGTTTTCACTATAACTGTGTTTCACGTCAAATTGAAATCTATTTTATTGTTTTACCAACCAGGGAAAATCTCTAAAACGTCAATGCCTCTTGGGAGGTAAGGTGGCTCAGCGGATAAGACGTTGACTCGCTAACCGTGGGGTCCCATGTTCGATCCCAGTGTTGACCAAGCTAGTTCATTCGGATTTTCCGGCGTATTCGGCCTTGTCAGTGGTGCAGGCCGGTGTTCCGAACAAAGGGCAACGTTTAGTCGCCGAAAGGGATGAAATACCGAGAACGCAGCCCCTCGCCCGCACACACACTGTATGACACCTTAAATAAAGCAACACTGTTTGTGTCAACGCCTCCAATCTATTTGATTGGTTGAAGAAATAACACAACAGCTTTTAATGGAAAATGTAATTTATTTGATAAATGGACTTATAATGAACATTACACAATTAATTGGTTTTAAAAATATTTTATTCAATAAGCTGAATTGGATTGAACAACAGGCAGAGGCCAATATAAGTTCTCTCCATTACACAATTCGCATGATATGCAATAATTATGGCAAATTACCTAAACTTTCAAAGATGTGGTGCTGAAATCCCCCGGGTCACATGAATTACTTTATATTTTCACGTTTGCTAGTCTGGCGCGTTTTGGATGAGATTTTGGAATCGTGTGCAGAGAGTTAGTATATTCTTTTTGGTAGTGATAGTTATACTTTCCAAAATATCCAGTGTTCTGCAAGCACATGTGCTAAAATTGAAATTGGTGGAAATATTACCAGAATCTTTGATTTTCACCATTTTGGGTTTTCAAATCTTCAATTTAACATCACCTATGAACTCAGCGACCCCGAAAATCGTAATATAGAGCCACGATGAAGATATTCAGCGATATCTGAATTTTAACCCTTATTTTAACCCTACCTAACTTCAGGGGGTTCAGAAAGTAATAAAAAAAGATATGTTCATAAATGGGTAGGGTAAGTACAACTTTTGAATTTTTGAAATTTAGAGTCCACTAGAGTATACTACTGTTCTAATTATAGAAAATATTTTAGCACTATAAATGTATATATAAATCGCCAAGACACAGATAAACAAATTCTGAATATATACATGTAGTGTGGCGATTAGCAACATGATTAGAGATGTTAGATAAAAAAAAAGTCATTCATTTTATGTAAGGAGACCTCGATTTACAATTAACCACACTATTTATTAATGGTTATCATCTGGTTCAGACGAGCAATTGCATGGTATGCCAAAACGAAATGAAATGGGGTTTTAAGTTCCTATACTGTTCAGGTCCTACCGGGCTAATGAAGACGGGCATACGCCATACAGTGTGCTATGAGGAACCCTTTTCCCCCGACAGTGGCACTATGTCCTACTCTTATATCAAATTCCAACTGCCAATGTATACCCGGGACCTCGGTTTTCCATCCCATCCGAATAATTAGACAACTTTCCTTGTCTGACCCTCCTTCCTCAACCACTGACAAGGAGAACCACGTCCGAAAATCCGAATGAACTTTCTTGGCCAATACAGGAATCGATCGGGTGACCTCCAAACTAGTGAGTCAGTTTCTTACTCACTTAGCCACAGTGGATCCCGTGTCAATGCAATGTGACCCTCCAGCGAATTGGTATGTTTTTCTTATCCGGCGGACAGATTTAAAGGAACTTTATAGTGTTGTCAAAGATAAACAAATATACATTTATGAATCGTGTTTATTTAAAATAAAGTAATATTGGATAACATATCTCTGTATGAATGATTTTTTTTACAGATAAGGTTAATGGTTCTGTGATAAAAAGTAAAATATGATCCGCGATCTGGTACTGGATTTAAACAAAAATAAAAATTATTTTAAATCAAAACATTTTTCTTAATTTTAATTTTATTACACAACATTAAATGTCTAAAAAAAAAGGGGGGTGGGGACTTGAGAAAATGCCCTGGCTTCTACAAATGTATCTGAATCACCATTATTGTTATGTTTTTTTTATGAATATTGTGTTAATGTACAAATTTAAATGATATAAATGTATTTTATTTGAATTTCGGAATACTATTTTGAACTTGAAATATCTATTTTAAATTATTATTATTTGATTTTGATAAATTTACACTTTAAAACAATTTATTAATAACATAATATTGGAGACAATATTGATTTATAAATATATATCACATAAGTTTTGGGGCTTCTTCTGTCGTCATGTTGGTGGGTGTAGTTTAGCACATGTAGACGGACAACTAAAATGAAAGAAAAGACAAATTATTAATGAAGTTAGCCATTTACAGAATAAAAAATATTCCATTGCTAACAAGTTCATATTGTGCTTTTACATCCATTTTAAACGTGGAATCGAACATAACATTTAACACCCACTCTTGCAAATGATCGGTAGGACGTTCACAAGGTTTACCAAGGAGAACAAGTTCTTGATAGTCAATGAACAGTCGCTTTGAGCCTGTGCAGGAATCATTTTAACCAACCACAGCGGTTTACATTAGACGTCAAGGGGAACAAAATGGATTGAGAAATTGTTAAATTTTCATACAGTGCAGGGCGACCAAAATTAGAAAGGGTGGCGAGAGTAGATAGGCCATCTTGTGGTTACTTTCTATTGAGATGTAGGCATAGAAAAGTTGTTCAGTGACGCCGTAGTGTTTTAGTGCAGTATGCTCACCTCATCGATGTAACCTCGGAAATTATCAAGGCTGGTACCACGACCAATCTGTAGAGCACACTGACTTCTGTTTACTGCACCTGAAAATGAAATTACTAGTGAATTATAAAGTAATTTGAATGAAAATTTCAATACATTCATTTTTTGTTATCTTTTTTTTAACTATATTATAGCAAGAACGGGTGGCCCTTTATCAAATTTTGCACGATGCGTCGTTAACAAAACATTTATATATGTCTTACCCAAAGTTATTCAACGCTTAAATGTTAAAATCGTAAAATACAATGTAGTGAACCAATACCAGTTAAATATTTTAGACTAACTTAGTAACTGTATTTAATTCTCGTATCCACAAGAAAATATTTATACACTTACCATCAATAACACTGTGGACTTCATTACCATTAACAGATCCTGTTAGAAGTTTACCTTCTACTTTATAAATGAGATTATTCCAGCCAACCTGCAGATATAAAATAATTCAAGAGCGATAATTTATCTGCGGAGTATGTGTTATTTTGGTGTAAGTTATTAAATCTGTCCACGCTCACAAACAAGTATTCAATGATTATATATTGTATGTAGGACTCGTGGCTAATTGTCACTATAGCTAAAGTGATCACAGACTTATGATAATTCGAAGTAAAAGGTTGGGAAATATAATGGCTTACCGCACTGGGTATTGAAACGGCTCCAGTTTTACCATTGACAGTTTGTAGACCAAACAATGTGTTTTGTTGATCCAAGGCGACAAGGATTGATCCTGGCTTCCCACAATCACCATTGGATATAATAGCCTCATGTCCATATACAGCATCATTTTTCCTGTATGTCACTTTTATGACGAGTTTGGTGCCGAATTCAACATTGGCTAATCTTGGGATTCTCAAACCACTTTGTCCATCAAAATAAGCCACACCCGCCTCCACGGTGACACCAATATTCTCAATGTAATTGCCATTTCCAGACTGGTCGGTCACATCATTGTCAAATGGCAAATAGACAAGTCGTTTACATTCTGTAAAATATTAATATCATGTTATACTTGATAGACTTTTCCAATTCTTTAACTGGTAATTTTATCAGGAAGTACGTTCGTTGTAAAAGTCTGTGTCGAATATGACATCGTTTACTCGAACAAAACTCTTGAGGATTGGTAGGATTATCCACGTAAAATTTAAAACTGTTGAGGCCCCAAAACTGTTTATAAGATATGAATGCAAAAGTATAGAAAAGGTCCTCAACTTGTTGCAACACCAAAGTATGCTCAGTCTACGGGGTAATGAAATATAACCGAGCTAGCGTGAAACCCCTCGTGGTCGGACGTCAAATTTTGAAGTTATCAAACTGCTTCCTGTAAGAAAATGTTACTTACGGTTTGTGACTGGGGTGTCGATAGCATCAACCAAAATTGTACATCCGCATTCTACAGGGTTGTAGGCTGTGCCTGGTGCGCATGACATCTGGACCCAATGGGTGTTTGACAAAAGTTGTTCAAAGACTCTGTCATTGCCGTACACAGCTCGTTTGTCACAAACTGAAATCAAAATTTAAAGGCTGTAAGTACTCATTTTTAAAGTGATCGAGTAGAAAAAAGTGTATTATTTGCATTGTCAAAACGATAATATAAAATATAACATTTAATTAAGAAATAAAGCAATAAACGGCAATCTCCCGGTTTGGATTCGACTGGGTTTAAAAGGTGATTATTAAAACTGCCGCTGGTACTGCAGTTAATCCGCAGCAGTGATGACGAATGTCGACAAATCTTCCTTACACTGTATCTTTATAAATATCAAACGAAAATTAATCATATGGCGGGGGAGGGGGGTGCACATGTTATGTGTATAAATCGACCCACTAAAAAGGCTTCTTACTAAAACTAATTTTTAAGTTATATCCTAGTATGGAAAATCAAAGAGGCAATTGGAGCAATTTCAGGGTAAAATCATTTAGTAAAATATCTGCTAATGTTAACTTACAAGTATTGATAACATCTCCTGTACAGTAAGCATCACATCCTTGGCTATAAACACACTGTCCAGAAACGTAAGCGTAACTTTTAGCACAGCATTGTCCCACTGATGAACCGTTGACGCAACTGTAAAATTCTCGACAGTTTCCACCATGTTTGTAAGTCTGGGTGTACATACTTTTGCAGGGATCTAAACGAAAAAGTATTGCCATTTTAAAAAAAAGTTAAACATACATTATTCAAGAGCTAAATCTGACCATTGCACGTTTTCTTTAGGCGTGGAATGTTATCTGAATCACCAATTAGACATTAATCAACTTACTTAGACCTTTATCAGTTCTTGATGCCATCGTTAGCCTGGGATATTTAATGGATTTAAATACTGTTTTTTTGCGGATGATTTAACGTAAAAATGGATAATCGATACATTGTTTATTATCGTACCAACGGTAGTAATGCCGATCGAGGATAGTCTAAAATGGGGTCGCTAATATTTTGATTAAAAGTGAAGTAATTTGACTGAAATGTTCTGCATATTCTGGGGTTACAGCCTGGCGAGACTCAATACGACTGACTAAAAAACCTGTACCCACCTGCAGCGCATTTGACAGAAGCAGGATAGTTACAAGTCAACAGATCCTGGTCCCAGAAAAGTCCCTGCCCACAGTCTCTTATTACTGAATTAATGAGGCCCTCTAATCCGAATTCACACTGGACATATTTCTGACAATCGATGGGATGTGGGTTGTAGCCTATACCGTTGGACATCTTGCATCCTGCACAAAGGTCGGGTTTTACAGTAGTGGTCGTTGGTGTGGTTGTGGGAATGGTTGTAGTGGGTGCTGGTGTGGTCGTGGTTGTAGTGGTTGTTGGTGTGGTTGTGGGAATGGTTGTAGTGGGTGCTGGTGTGGTCGTGGTTGTGGTCGTGGTTGCTAAAAATACAAGGAATCATTAAGTAAATATTATAAATGACAACACTAGATTGGTAGGATTTATCTTTATATGAAACTCTAAACTCAAACTATGGCCTCGCTAGATAAAATATGTATTTGGTGTCGTACACGTTTAAGCGTGTTTTTTTTCTAAAATACCTTACATCATTTCTCGTTTTTGAGATTCCCAAAGCTAAAAAATATATTCAGGATTTTTGTGCTCTTTGTGATATCATTTCAAATTAATTTGTTTTACTCACTTGGGCATACAACCTGTACAAGGTTCCTTAAAAGTGCTCCGATCTGGTTAAAGTTTGAGGTGGTAAGGACTTGGCCATTTGAGGCAATAGATTGCAGTTCTAAGGTGTCAACCTTAGCTCCTACACCAATGGCGACCATATTGATTCCTAGATCTCTGGATAATGCAGCTTGGTGGGCGGTGGCAGTTGGATCCTTAGAGATACCATCAGTGATAACAACACCAACAACTGGAACTCCCGGTCTTCGAGAGGCAGAAACCATGGCATTCATTTCAGCGATAGCTAGAGCGGTGTTAGTACCATCACGAGGATGTCCTAATCCCTGGATTCCGGTGATGAGACTGGCAGCATTTCCACTGAGGTCGATTCTAGCAGCTACATTTGAACTGAATAAAACGACACCGAAACGTGTGTTTTCTGGTTGAACATTCAAATCAGTAACTAGAGATTCTAAAGCCGATTTGAGTAGGATGAAATCATCAGCTGCAATACTATCCGAACCGTCAACAACTGCAACTACGTCTAATAAACTTTTACAATCTGGGGCTGGAGCGACAACAGGAGCTGAAAAACAAATATATACGACTAATGACGTGATTTTAGAATATTAAAACATATTACTTAGAACAGGAACTAGATGAAACGGCGAACCAGTAAATAGTGTTAATTGCATTCTCTATAAGCCATAGACAAATTTTATTTATTACTCAGTTTACGAATTTAAGAATATTTTACAGATACATCGCCCCTCAAATTATTATATGAGGGGCTTGATAATTTCCAGTACGTTTTAAAAGTTTAAAATACTGTTCCACTTGGACAATGGTAAACATACCAAAGTAAATATAAGAAATAAATATATTGCAATATTGATAAATATTAGGTGCAATACTGGGTAACGGCAGTTCAGTACAAATAAACAATAACAGCGTTTCCTGGACACCAGATATCTCTATATTAAACTTTATTCCGCTGCGTTAATATGGCTAAACCTTTCTAATTCGTGTCTTTTTGTGGGATGATTGTCTGTCATCCTTTTTAACTTTTACGTCTGTGGAAAATGCCAGCGTTACGATAGAATCCATTTTGTGTTCACTGTCTACAGAGTAAGTTAAAGAAAATAAACTTCTATTACTAAGCAAGGTGACTACAACATGCTCGTTTGAATAAGAAGTTTTACCTTACTATCGATAGAGTAAGAAAGAAGTTAAACTCCAATTATTAACCCAACCGACTGTGTATAATATAGTCATTGTTATCCATAGAACTGCGTGTTGTGTTAAACTTAATCGTTCGAAATACATATCTAATATATAATCATATGGTGTAAGCAAAGCACCACTATAATTAAAATAAAATACCAAATCAACTTCGTTCAACACTTCATCTTTGACCAAAATCACGAAGTTTAGCTTTCAGCACTTAAGTTTAAAGTTTATTTTATATCTTACACAAAATACCTTTTCATTATTAAAGTATTTTAAATCGCCTACCTGGTACATGTTCATATTCATCAGCTCGAATTGACAGAAAACACATCAAAAACACCAAAAATAATCGCCAAAACATCTTTATTCTGTAAATGGAAATTTGAAATTTGTATTTTGATATTCAAATAATAAACTGTAATGTTTTAATTTCAAAAGGTTAGGCGGTGGTATAGAAACAAAATTTAATAATCTTAATAGAATATGTCTTAATTAAAACTATGCTTTTAGAAGGGTGATATAGATAACTAAAATAAACAAAATACAATAAAATAATAAAATAAAACATTGGATTTTAAAAGCATATTCAAATATCAAACCAAAATTGTAAACTTTTGATTTCGGTATTTAAGACTCCGTTTACCTTATTGACGAAATATACTGCTATATTCTCCAAGTCAAGATAATGATATTATTCACTGAAAAATACAGCATGTTATATACCCTTGTAAGATACCCCTCCCTACGGAATTCAACCCTGACCTCATCTAACCGACGTCTGTCCTTAACCTAAACTTCCTCGTTGTACTCCCACACTAGGGGATAGTAGGGGTGAGCTGATAGATTATACAATGTACAAGTCTGGTGAAACGTCATTTCGTTTGGAGGTGCATTCGAAGACGTGTTATGCGGTATTTTGTTTTACGATAAGATGTCAGACAGCTCAACTGTTCTCATTAATTAGACAAATGTTGGGAGATTGATGAGTTTCCATGGTTTTATTTCAAATATTTGTGACTTGTTATTGGACTTGTTCTCTGTTAATACACAGTTATGGAATTTATGAAAACCAATTTTCAATGGAAATATGTATTGTGTTTCAATTGCATGTTTTCAGAGAGTCACGGTGGCTTTGCGTGTAGACTGTGACGCTGGCGCACTTACCAAATCTTTCTTTTAGAATAGACTTATACTTACTGAATGTCAAGTATTTGCAATTCGAAATGGTAATAGACTTATATTTGCCGAATGTCAAGTATTTGCAATTCCAAATGTTAATATTTTCAACCATAGATCTTTAATGTTTTGAATTTTTACATATTAATATTTACAATTCGTAGACTTTTAATATTACAAGGTTTAAGATAATAATATTTATAATTATAGAAAATCTTTAGTATTCCACAATTTAAGATATTTACAATTAAAGAGCTTCAGTATGACTAGTATGACAAAATTTAAGATGTTGATATTTACAATTCATAGAGTGTATATTATATTACGAAATTTAAAATTTTTTAATTTCAAATATATATGTAAAGAATGAAAAAAAATCCTTCTCAGAATAAGTTACATGTGTGATTACATTCTTCGCATTAGTAGTACTGATTGATTGATAATTGCATACTTTCCTCTTGTTAAACATGGGTCATAGGGTACAAGCGTTTGTTGATATTTCTAAATTTGACAAATGTTTTTATGACTTACTTACTGGGGAATTGACATTAAAATTATTCATACAAGATTGATCTTTTAACAAACAACTGGGATAACTACATGAATCGTTAGTATGTGCTGGAATTATACTCTAGATATACAACCTGGTGAGTATAGTGTGTGGGTATGGAAAGGTACGACAACAATATCTGTCGGAGAACATCGGCGAGGGGCATAATTCAGAAACTTAAAAGAGTTGGGCTTTCTTGATTCAGACCAGGATAAAGTATTGATGCGCTATTTCGATCTGTAAAGGGGCAAACTTGTATTATGCGATTAATTGTTTGTTTACAAAGATTAGGGGCAATCGGCTTATTAATAAATTTTGGCTTACTGTGTTGACAGTGAAACGCATATACCAATTCTGGTTTTATCCATGGAGACAAAAGATTTCCCCCCCCCCCCCCAATAAACAAATCAGTATATACCCGATTCAAATGAATTGACCAAAATCGAAGTGGTTTTGTTAATTTAATTATGATGGGTTATTCATCACCCTTTCCAGATAATCCCGTATTGATATCAGTGGGACACACCCACTCTCCTATTGTTTCGTCTTTGCCAGACTTACCGGAATACTGAATGATTTAACAATTTTAATGCATGTTCTGTATGGGAAATGGGGTGAAGTGGGTGACATGCGTCCACCACTTTTATGAATGTAGCAAGGTCCTGGTCATCATTAAGAAAATATAAGAGAGCAACCTGAAAAGTTTGGGATGGGGGGGGGGGGGGTATATTGCCGGCTGTTTGTAGCTGGTGACCAAATAACTTTAATGGCTATGACGCAATATTAGGTTATAAAGGTTCATCCACAGGGTCAATCCCTAACGCTTTCATAAACTTTAGCAGTGATAGAATACAAATATTCATTTGCCTGGGCAGTGGTTCTTGTGTGGCAGGCCACAGACACTACAGAATTGCCCAGGTTCGAAAATCTCGCTGCCAGGGTGGAACAGAACCTTCTACATTTTTCACTGGGTCTCATCGGTCAGTGCTAGTGCCAGTGTAGTGAGACTGGCGGGCTTGTAATAGAATATGGTAATAAGAATTCGAAGACTACGCATTTAAGACGACATTTTTCTCCTGTTAATCTCACTATTAAATAAGTAAGCGGTCGAAGAGTCTTTAAATTTATTCATTACTAACCTAGCAAGATTTTGGAGAAAATAAAATTGGCATTATTGTGTTTAATTTATCCATTTCACATTTATTTAGGAAATTGCCCAATGGTTATCTTTGTAATGAATACGCGTTTCGGAAAAGGGGATCATCGATCTAAAATAATGTCTGTCGACCGTCAACATTTAAAGAAATAGACAATTCGTTTTCAGCACCTTGTCAGTCAGTCTTCACGCAATTATTATCTTGTAATATATTTGTGTAAAACTCGAATATCACTAACACACAACTATACAATAAAATATCTGACAGTAAACAGTAAGAGATTAATGTCATGTGACAAAAATATAATAGGTATACGTCAACATACGTAATGGGTATTATCACGTGACCAGGCATACACTTTCCTTTACTATACATGTATATATCCACACACACGCACCCTGAATATGACATTTTCGTATTTTATATTTTTAAATAATTACTTCATGGTTTTGTGTATTAAAGCCGTACAAATTAACATCCTCTTGGGATAGGTGAGACAATATGTCCAAATACGCTAATAAATCACGTGGATATGATCAAGCATAATTAAATGCGTTAACCAAATCCGGTGGATTTCTTAATCCATTGCAATATTATGAGTGGAATATAACGTCAAAACGAATGAATTCAGTATTAGCAAAAATATGATCAATTGAAAATTTTGCAACAATCGGCATTCTCAACACAGACAATTGTAAGTGTGGTTGGACAAAAAAATGAGGTCCCGTGTACACATTGGTGTGTACGTAAAAGAACCCCTGACAGTTGGAATTTGAAATAAGCCCAGTCGTGGTATAAAGATAATGGCTATCAAATTCAAATTTTACGGTTTGAAACATTTTAAAACAAACTCGTTCAAATGCTATAGATTAAAAATTTCCTTTCAGATACATTTCGTAAAAATGTTTAGCTTTTCTCATTTTCAGTCATACGATGGACATGACGTATCTGCAATACCTTAATTAATCACAAGCTTTCCAACATTTTTACATTCCATGCTGCCCTTTATACAAAGAATAAAGTTAGTAGTAAGTAGTATTAGGTTTGTTATTTCCTGGCCATAGACTAATTCAATTGAAAACTAGTTTAAAATAGGGTTATATGGAATATGTCCCAAACCATGATTAGTATCATAGTGTCGTGCAATTTTAACTACAACGCTACTGCCCTATTATTAATGATATTGAGTAATTTGTAAATGAAATGTAATATATTTTCTACGGCTTTTCATGGCTTACTTTGTTTTGAATTTTATTTCTAACATCTTCTGTATGCGTTTTATTTTATGTCCTTTATTCTCTGAATGTTTATGTAATTTGTTTACTTATGGGTGAAATGTAAGAAAGGCTCGGAATCATATTTTCAAACCTTACAAGATCATATAATATAAGTTGCGCAAGATATTAAGGTCTCTTTGGTGGGTCGACGAGTTACCTTTCCTAAAGTCGAGTCAACCCCAGTGTTATAGACAGATGAGTATGATGCATCTGTGAACTTCTTATCCGACTTCAATATTTATACTGGTAAATAGGATCTGTAACTACAGTGGACTCTGTCACATCCGATCTCTGATAAATCCGAATCTCTTTGACACCCGACATGATTTTAATGTCCCGATTTATTTCCTTATTACTTCAGCCAAAAAATCTCTGGTAGATCCGGACTCTGTACGTTCCGGATTCCGACATCAATCAGCCGTCCCGTCACATAATTTTTCATTGGTAAATAGGATCTGTAACTACATGTATATCGATCCAAAGAAATACAATATCTTCGGAAAAACAAAATTACCTAGATATCAAGTCAACATAATGCAGGAAAATATTTAGCGTAAACTTATCGGTAATTCTGCTAAATTCTAGGGTGAAAATCCAAAATAAAAGTTTAAGCTTGAAAAAATTCCTGAAAACAATTTTAAATCAAGGAAGGGTCATAATCGCAAATAAAAGAATTTCGAGAAAGTACGTTCTTCATCTGTAATTCTTCTGCATTCAGCAGTATACTAAATTTCAATGAAATGCATCACAGTTAATTTCTAAAATCCCAGATAAACATAAAACCAATAAGAAAGGGATGTTTCTAGCCAGGTGAAATATAAAAGTTTGAATCCTGAAATAATAAACCAGCCTATCACGGCTTTGAATTATCAAGTCGCTTAAATCAAAATTATTAAAACAATGGGCTCAGATTGTGAAGTGATTAACTAATTAAAACGTGCAATAGATTAAGACGCGATTACCTAATTAACTAAGACATAATGGATTATGACGTGATTAACTAGCAAGTAAATATTGTCTACGTCAATTAACATCAACTCCCATAACAACAACAAACATATGATAAAAACGTGTCACTGTTACCTATATAAGTATAGAAGAGAATTTTCAACATCAGTAACTCACAGTATTTCACGGAGAATAATTCGATTAAAGACAACAAATTGAGGTAATTTTTACTACCAAAATATACTGAGCGACATAGAAAAAGCATCACTTAGTTTTTTGTATAACAAAATGATCCTGTAAACATATCTTATTTATTTTGCTTGTTATTGTGAACAATATTTAAATGGGAACACACCAATAACAACACATTTGTAGACTTATGGATGGTTAATATGCAATTAACGGTAGAAAGTCAAAGGAACTATTAAACCAATAATGACAACGCACTGTTTACTGGTATCTAATCAGTGCTTATTATGAGAAAATATTAGCACTATAAGAAGGCCTCAGACTGTGTTAAAGACTCTTCTGGGAAACAAGTAAGCTTATTCTGAAAACTAACATTTAACGGAATTACAAAACCAATAATGAAAACGCATTGTTTACTGGTATCCGGGCAACAAGTAAGCTTTTTCTTAAAAATACCATTTAAATATACTACTAACCAATTCTGAAAACGCAGTGTTTACAGATATCTAATATGTGCTTATTATGAGAAATACCATTAAAAAGAACTTCTAAACCAATTCTGAAAACACAGTGTTTACTGGTATCTACTATTTTGCTTATTATGAGAAAAGATTAGCACTATAAGATGCTAAGGGACACTGTGTTAAAAACTCTTTCAGGAAACAAGTAAACTAATTCTGGAAAAGACCAATCATACGAACTATTAAACCAATTATGAATACATAGTGTTTACTGGTATCTAACCTGTGCTTATTATGAAAAAATATTAGCACTATAAGATGCTAGGGGAGACTATGTTAAAGATACTTCAAAGGACAAGCAAAGCAATAGTGTTCACTGGTATCTAATCTGTGCTTATTATGAGAAAATATTAGCTCTAGAAGATGCTAGGGGAGACTATGTTAAAAACTATTCCAACAACAAGTAAAGCGATCCTGAAAATGCAGTGTTTACTGGTATCTGATTATGTGCTTAATATGAGAAAATATTAGCACTATATGATGCTAGGGGAGACTGTGTTAATGTCTCTGCCAGGAAACAAGTAAAGGGATTCTGAAAAAGGTCATCAAAGGACAAGCAAAGCAATTCTGAAAACGAAGTGTTCAATGGTATCTAATATGTAATTATTATGAGAAAATATTAGTACTAGAGAATGCTAGGGGAGATAGTATTAAAGGTTCTTCCAGGAAACAGGAACCACTAAACTAATTCTAAAAAAGGCAGTATTTACTGGTATCAAATCTGTGCTTACTACGAGAAAATATTAGCACTATAAGATGCTAGGAGAGACTGTGTTAAAGATTCTTCCAGGAAACATGTGAACTAATTCTGAAAAAGACAATTCAAAAGAACTATTAAAGCAATTATGAATACACAGTGTATACTGGTATCTAATCAGTGCTTATTATGAGAAAATATTAGCACTATAAGATGCTAGGGGAGATTGTGTTAAAGACTCTTCAGGGAAACAAGTAAGCTTATTCTGAAAAATGCCATTAAAAGGAACTACGAACGAAATTATGAAAACGCAGTGTTTACTGGTATTTAATATGTGCTTACTATGAAAAAAATATTAGCACTATAAGATGCTAGGCGAGACCGCGTTAAAGACTCTTCCAGGAAACAAGTGAACTAATTCTGAAAAAGACAATTCAAAGGAACTATTAAACCAATTATGAAAACACAGTGTTTACTGGTATCTAATCAGTGCTTATTACGAGCAATAAATAGCACTATAAGATGCTAGGGTAGACTATGTTAAAAACTATTCCAAGAACAAGTAAAGCAATTCTGAAAATGCAGTGTTTACCGGTATCTGATCATGTGCTTAAAGTTCCAATTTCACATTTTCTAAGAAATTCAAAACATAATTATTTCTATGTCTTTTGCTCAAAAGGTTGTCAACTCACTATTATACGGTCCTGGGCAAAATTTTTGGGGCATTATAAAGGGTGACACAGGGTGATTGAGGAAATAGTTACTCAATTACCTCCCTTGTTTTCCCATTCCTCTCCATGGACGGCCATCTTCAAACGTTTGAATTTGAAGTTGAAAATGATATTTTTGCCAATTTCTCAACTGGCAGTACTGAGTTATAGGATTATTCTTTAACAAGGTAGGACTGTTTATAGGTTCAATCTATTTTGGGGCTTTATTTTAATACATTTTAAAAATATAACTTAAAAAAATGCTATTGGAGCTTTAATATGACAAAATATTAGCACTATAAGATGCTAGGGGAGGCTGTGTTAAGGTCTCTGCCAGGAAACAAGTAAAGGGATTCTGAAAAACGCCCATCAAAGGAACAAGTAAGGCAATTCTGAAAATGCAGTGTTTACTGGTATCTAATATGTGCTTAATATGAGAAAATATTAACACTATAAGATGATAAAGGTGACAGTGTTAAAGACTCTTCCAGGAAACAAGTAAAGGGATTCTGAAAAACTTTATTCAAAGGAACAAGTAAACCAATTCTGAAAACGTAGCGTTTACTGGTATCTAATGTGTGCTTATTATGAGATAATATTAGCACTATAAGATGCTAGGGGAAACTGTGTTAAAGAATCCTCTAGGAAACAAGTAAATGTATTCTGAAAAATACCATTCAAAGGAACTACTAAATCAATTCTGAAATCGCAGTGTTTACTGGTATCTAATATGTGCTTATTATGAGAAAATATCAGCAATATAAGATGATAGGGGAAACTGTGTTAAAAACTCTTTTAGCTAACAAGAACAGACCATTCAAAAGAACTAGTAAGCACGCAGTGTTTGCTGGTATCTAATGAGTGCTTATTACGACAAATTATTAGCACTGTAAGATGCTAGGGGAGACTATGTGAAAGACTCGTCCAAGGACAAGCAAAGACGCAGTGTTTACAGGCATTTAAATGTGCATATTATGAGAAAATATTAGCATTATAAGATGCTAGGGGAGATTGTGTTAAAGGTCCTTCCTGGAAACAAGTAAGCTTGTTACGAAAAATAGCCTTAAAAGGAACTACTAAACCAATTCTTAAAACGCAGTGTTTACAGGTATCTAATACGTGCTTATTATGAAAAGATATTAGCACTATAAGATGCCAGGGGAGACTGTGTTAAAGACTCTTCCAGGAAACAAGTGAACTAATTCTGCAAAAGACCATTCAAAGGAACTATTAAACCCATTAGGAAAACGCAGTGTTTACTGGTATCTAATGAGTGCTTATCAGGAGAAATTATTAGCACTATAAGATGCTAGGGGAGACTATGATAAAGACTCTTCCAAGAAGTGGTAACAGTATTCTGAAAATATTAGCACCATAAGATGCTAGGGGTAACTGTGTTCAAGACTCTTCCAGCAAACAAGAAAAGACCAGTCAAAGGAACTATAAAGCCAATTATGAAAACGCAGTGTTTACTGGTATCTAATCTGCGCTTATTACGAGAAAATATTAGCACTGTAAAATTCTAGGGGAGACTATGTTAAAGACCCTTCCAAGAACAAATAGAGAAATTCTAAAAACGCAGTGTTTACTAGTATCTAATCTGTGCTTATTATGAGAAAATATTAGCACTATAAGATACTAGGGGAGACTGTGTTAAAGACTCTTCCGGCAAAAAGGTAAGCTTATTCTAAAAAATACCACTGATAGATACTACTAAACCAATTCCGAAAATGCAGTGTTTACCGGTATCTAATCTGTACTTATTATCAGAAAAAGTTAGCACTATAAGATGCTAGGAGTGACTGTGTTAAATGCTCTTTCTGGAAACAAGTAAACTTATTCTGAAAAATACCATTAAAAGGTACTACTAAACCAATTCTTAAAACGCAGTGTTTACTGGTATCTAATATGTGCTTATTATGAGAAAATATTAGCACTATAAGATGCTAGGGGAGACTGTGTTAAAGACTCTTCCAGGAAACAAGTGATCTAATTCTGAAAAAGACCACTAAAAAGAACTATTAAACCAATTATGAATACACAGTGTTTACTGGTATCTAATCTGTGATTATTATGAGGAAATATTAGCACTATAAGATGCTAGAGGGGACTGTGTTAAAGACTCTTCCGGGAAATAAGTAAGCTTAATCTGAAAAATACCATTAAACTAAACTACTTAACCTATGTTGAAAACTCAGTGTTTACTGGTATCTAATATGTGCTTAGTATGAGAAAATATCAGCACTATAAGATGCTAGAGGAGACTGTGTTAAAGACTCTTCCAGGAAACAAGTGAACTAATTCTTATAAAGACCATTCAAAGGAACTATTAAACCAATTATGAAAACACAGTGTTTACTGGTATCTAATCAGTGCTTTTTACGAGCAATAAATACCACTATAAGATGCTAGGGTAGACTATGTTAAAAACTCTTCCAAGAAAAAGTAAAACAAGTCTGAAAACATAGTGTTTACTAGTATCTAATATGTGCATATTATGAGAAAATATTAGCACTATAAGATCCTATGGGGGGGCTGTATTAAAGACCATTTCAGGAAACAGGTGAACTAATTCTGAAAAAGACCATTCAAATGAACTTTTAAACCAATTCTGAAAACACAGTGTTTATTAGTATCTAATCTGGCCTTATCATCAGACATTATTAGCACTATCAAATGCTAGGGGAGACAATGTTAAAGACCCTTCCAAGGACAAATAGAGCAATTCTAAAAACGCAGTGTTTACTGGAATGAATCTAACCTGTGCTTATTATATATATATCCTCCAAATATGAAGAGTATTACAAAAATATTAGCACTTAGAAAATATTAGCACTATAAGATGCTAGGGGAGACTGTGTTAAAGACTCTTCCGGCAAACAAGTAAGCTTATTCTGAAAAATACCATTAATAGATACTACTAAACCGATTCTGAAAACGTAGTGTTTACTAGTATCTAATCTGTGCTTATTATGAGAAAATATTAGCACTATAAGATGCTAGGGGAGACTGTGTTAAAGAATCTTCCGGGAAACAAGTGAGCTTATTCTAAAATATACCATTAAAATGTACTACTAAACCAATTCTGAAAACGAAGTGTTTACTGGTATCTAATATGTGCTTATTATGAGAAAATATTAGCACTATAAGATGCTAGGGGAGACTGTGTTAAAGACTCCTCCAGGAAACAAGTGATCTAATTCTGAAAAAGACCACTCAAAAGAACTATTAAACGTAATATTAATACACAGTGTTTACTGGTATCTAATCTGTGCTTATTATGAGAAAATATTAGCACTATAAGATGCCAGAGGAGACTGTTTTAAAGACTCTTCCGGGAAACAAGTAAGCTTATTCTGAAAAATACCATTAAAAGAAACTACTCAACAAGTGAACTAATTCTTATAAAGACAATTCAAAGGAACTATTAAACCAATTATGAAAACACAGTGTTTACTGGTAACGAGCAATAAATAGCACTATAAGATGCTAGGGTAGACTATGTTAAAAACTCTTCCAAGAGAAGGTAAAGCAAGTCTGAGAATATTAGCACTATATGATTCTAGGGGAGAGTTAAAGAATCTACTAGGAAACAAGGAAACGTATTCTGAAAAATACCATTCAAAGGAAATACTAAACTAGTGCTTATTATGAGAAAATATTAGCTAGGAGAAACAGTGTTAAAGACTCTTCCAGGAAACAAGAAAAAAGCATTGAAAGGAACAATAAAATAAAGCCAATTATGAAAACGCAGTATTTACTGGTATCTAATCGGTGCTTATTACGAGACGTTATTAGCACTATAAAATTCTAGGGGAGACTATAGTTAAAGACTCTTCCAAGGGCAAATAAAGCAATTCTGAAAACGCAGTTTGTACTGGTATCTAATCAGTGCTTATTACGAGAACTTATTAGCACTATAAGATGCTAGGGGATACTATAATAAAGACTCTTCCGAGAACAAGTAAAGGAAATCTGAAAATGTGACGTTTACTGGTTTCTAATATGTGCTTATCATGAGAAAATAATAGCAATATACGATGCTAGGGGAGACTGTTTAAAGACTCTTCAGGAAAGAAGTGAACTAATTGGGAAAACAACCATTCAAAGGAACCATTAAACCAATTCTGAAAACGCAGTGTTGACTTGTATCAAATCAGTGCTTATTACGAGAAATCATTAGCACTATAAGATGCCAGTGGGGACTTTGTTAAAAACTCTTCTGAAGACACGGTATTTACTGGTATTTACTCAGCGCTTTTTACGAGAAATTATTAGCACTGTAAGATGATAGGGGGCTGTGTTAAAAAATCTTCCAGGAAACAAGAAAAGACCATTCAAGAGAACAATTAAACGAATTATGAAAACGCAGTTTTTGCTGGTATCAAATCAGTGCTCATTACAAGAATTATTAGCACTATAAGATGCTAGGGGAGACTATGTTAAAAACTCTTCCAAGAAAAAGTAAAGCAATTCTGTAAACGTGGTGTTCACTGGTATCTAATCGGTGCTTATTATGAGAAAATATTAGCACTATAAGATGCCAGGTGAGACTGTGTTAAAGACACTTCCGGGAGACAAGTAAGCTTATTCTGTAAAATATCATTAAAAGGAACTACTAAACCAATTCGGAAAACGCAGTGTTTACTGGTATCTAACATGTGCTTATTAAGAGAAAATATTAGCACTAAAAGATGCTAGGGGAGAATGTGTTAACGACTCAAAGGATCTACTAAACCAATTATGAAGACGCTGTGTTTACTGGTATCTGAGCAGTGCTTATTTCGAGAGATTATTAGCACTATAAGATGCTAGAGGAGACTATTATGTTAAAGACTCTTCCAAGAAGAAGTAAAACAATTCTGAACAAGCAATATTTACTGGTATTGTACTGATTGTGAAAAAAATATTAGCACTAAAAGATGTTAGGGGAGACTGTTTAAAGATTCTTCCAGGAAACAAGAAAACTAATTCGGAAAATACGTACATATTAGATACCAGTAAACACTGCGTTTTCCGAATTGGATTACTAGTCTCCCGGAAGTGTCTTTAACACAGTCTCACCTGGCATCTTATAGTGCTAATAGTTGTCAAATTCAATAAAACTTTTGACGTCTTTTAATTATAGGTAAAACGTCATCTTTTTGTTCTATCATTGAGCTATTTTATCTGTTAAAAGAAAGACGTTCTGTGATAATTTTCTACGCTTTCGCGAATCAAGACACAAAAGTGACATCAACTATGATGGTATTGTAAGTATATTTAATTATTAGGCCTTATCCTATGGGACAAGAATAGTACCCCCACATCCACAAACACACGGGAGGGCCTATGACACACAGTGTAAGTTTCATCGTGAAAGGTCACAAACCCAAAAACTCATATATGTAAACGGCAGAGACAGATGTGCACGAAAATTATATTTACCCATAAACTAGTGATACTCTAAATCGAGTATATTATTCTGACCTCTAGATGGGCCACGGCCTTGAATAGTTATTCAGAATAAGTTTACTTGTTTCCTGGAAGAGTCTTTAACACAGTCTCTTCTAGCATCTTATGGTGCTATTATTTTCTCATAATAAGCACATATTAGATACCAGTAAACACTGCGTTTTCAGAATAATTGGTTTAGTAGTTCCTTTGAATGGTATTTTTCAGAATACGCTTACTCGTTTCCTGGAAGAGTCTTTAACACAGTCCCCCCTAGCATCTTATAGTGCTAATATTTTCTCTTTATAATCACATATTAGATACCAGTAAACACTGATAGATACCAGTAAACACTGCGTTTTCAGAATTGTTTTACCTGTTCTAGAAAGAGTTTATAACATAGTCTCCCCTAGCATCTTATAGTGCTTATAATGTCTTGTAATAAGTACTGATTAGATACCAGTAAGTAAACACTGCGTTTTCATAGCTGGTTTAATATTTTCTCTGAATAGTCTTTACTTGTTTCCTGGAAGAGTCTTTAATACAGTTTAACCTAGCATAATAATTGTATTATTCGTTTTCAGAATTGGTTTAGTAGTTTTACGGAATAATTTTACTTGTTTCCTGAAAGAGTCTTTAACACAATCGCCCCTAGCATCTTATAGTGCTAAAATTTTCTCATAATAAGCACAGATTAGATACCAGTAAACATTGCGTTTTCAGAATTGCTTTACTTGTTCTGGTAAGAGTTTTTAACATAGTGTACCCTAGCATCTCTTATAGTGCTAATAATTTCTTGTAATAATCACTGATATGATACCAGCAGACAATGCGTTTTCATAATTTGTTTAATTGTTCTTTTGAATGCTCTTTTCGTGTTTCCTGTAAAGTTATTTAACATCTTATAGTGCTAATATCTTATCATAATAAACACATTAGATACCAGTAAACACTGCGTTTTCCGAATAAGCACTGATTAGATACCAGCAAACACTACGTTTTCATAATTGGGTTTAATTGTTCCTTTGAATGGTCTTTTCTTGTTTCCTGGAAGAATCCTTAACACAGTCTCCCCTAGCATCTTATAGTGCTAATATTGTCGCATAATAAGCACATATTAGATACCATTAAACACTGCGATTTCAGAATTGATTCAGTAGTTCCTTTTAATGCTATTTTTCAGAATAACCTTACTTGTTTCACAGAAGTGTCTTTAACACAGTCTCCACTAGCATCTTATAGTGCTAATATTTTCTCATGATAAGCACAGATTAGATTCTAGTAAACACTGCGTTTTCAGAATTGCTTTACTTGTTCTTGGAAGAGTTTTTAACATAATCTCACTTAGCATCTTATAGCGCAAATAATTTCTTGTAATACGCACTGATTATAGATACCAGTAAACACTGCGTTTTCATAATTGGTTTAATTCTTTTGAATAGTCTTTTTCAGAAATAGTTCGCTTGTTTCCTGGAAGAGTCTTTAACTCAGTCTCCCCTAGCATCTCCTAAATGCATTTATACACTTCAATCCTTTTATTGATTTAGTTTTGAACTAGGCCTACTTCTGATACATTTAACTATGTGGTTACTTGTGTAGCGGAATTTATACAACAATATGCTTGCATTCGTAATTCTTGCAACATATAATAGATCATGACTCATGCTGACACTATATAATTATTTCTTTGGGTTGCATTCCCAGTTGTTTTCAAATATGAGTGAAGTCTGTGTCACCACAGGCCCGGGACTGTACAGCGCAGTGGACGCTTACGGCTAGCCCCCGGATCCATTCACTCTCTTTGATTTGTTTATGTTTGTGGTCTTTGAGTATGATGTCTTGTCCATATATTTGTTTTTGTGTAAAATTGTGTGTGGTGCAACCCTCCTGCACTTACTATTATAGTGCTAATATTTTCTTATAAGCACATATTAGATACCAGTAAACACTGCGTTTTCAGAAATGGTTTAGTAGTTCCTTTTAATGGTATTTTTCAGAAAAAGCTTACTTGTATCCCGGGAGTGTCTTTAATACGGTTTCCCCTAGCATCTTAGTGCTAACATTTTCTCATAATATGCACAGATTAGATACCAGTACACACCGCGTTTACAGAATTGCTTTACATGTTCTTGGAAGAGTTTTTAACACAGTCTCCCCTAGCATCTTATAGTGCTAATAATTTCTTGTAATAAGCACTGATATGATACCAGCAGACAATGCATTTTCATAATTTGTTTAATTGTTCTTTTGAATGCTCTTTTCGTGTTTCCTGTAAAGTTATTTCAAACAGTCTCCACTAGCATCTTATAGTGCTAATGTCTTATCATAATAAACACATTAGATACCAGTAAACACTGCGTTTTCAGAATTGGTTTAGTAGTTCCTTTTAATGGTATTTTTCAGAATAACCTTACATGTTTCACAGAAGTGTCTTTAACACATTCTCCCCTAGCATCTTTTAGTGCTAATATTTTCTCATAATAAGCACATATTAGATACCAGTAAACACTGTGTTTTCGGAATTGGTTTAGTAGTTCCTTTTAATTGTATTTTTCAGAATAAGCTTACTAGTTTCCCGGAAGTGTCTTTAACACAGTCTCCCGTAGCATCTTATAGTGCTAATATTTTCTCATAGTAAGCACCGATTAGATACCAGTAAACACCACGTTTACAGAATTGCTTTACTTTTTCTTGGAAGAATTTTTAACATAGTCTCCCCTAGCATCTTATAGTGCTAATAATTCTTGTAATGAGCACTGATTTGATACCAGCAAAAACTGCGTTTTCATAATTTGTTTAATTGTTCTTTTGAATGGTCTTTTCTTGTTTCCTGGAAGATTCTTTAACACAGTCTCCACTAGCATCTTATAGTGCTAATATTTTATCATAATAAGCACATATTAGATACCAGTAAATACTGTGTTTTCAGAATTGGTTTAGTAGCTCCTTATAGTGCTAATGTTGTCTCATAATAAGCACATATTAGATATCATTAAACATTGCGTTTTCAGAATTGGTTTAGTAGTTCCTTTTAATGGTATTTTTCAGAATAACCTTACTTGTTTCACAGAAGTGTCTGTAACACAGTCTCCCCTGGCATCTTTTAGTGCTAATATTTTCTCATAATAAGCACATATTAGATACCAGTAAACACTGTGTTTTCGGAATTGGTTTTGTAGTTGGATCCTTTTAATAGTATTTTTAAGAAGAAGCTTACTAGTTTCCCGGAAGTGTCTTTAACACAGTCTCCCCTAGCATCTTATAGTGCTAATATTTTCTCATAATAAGCACCGATTAGATACCAGTAAACACCACGTTTACAGAATTGCTTTACTTTTTCTTGGAAGAGTTTTTAGCATAGTCTGCCCTAGCATCGTATAGTGATATTGTTGTAATGACCACTGATTTGATACCAGCAAAAACTGCGTTTTCATAATTTGATTAATTGTTCTTTTGAATGGTCTTTTCTTGTTTCCTGGAAGATTCTTTAACACAGTCTCCACTAGCATTTTATAGTGCTAATATTTTATCATAATAAGCACATATTAGATACCAGTAAACACTGCGTTTTCAGAATTGGTTTAGTAGTTCCTTTTAGTGGTATTTTTCAGAATAAGCTTACTTGTTTCACGGAAGTGTCTGTAACACAGTCTCCCCTAGCACCTTTATTATAGTGCTAATATTTTCTCATAATAAGCACAGATTAGATATTAGTAAACACTGTGTTTTCAGAATTGTTTTACTTGTTCGGGGAAGAGTTTTTAACATAGTCTACCCTAGCATCTTATAGTGCTAATAAATTCTTGTAATAAGCACTGATTAGATACCAGCAAACACTACGTTTTCATAATTGGTTTAATTGTTCTTTTGGATGGTCTTTTCTTGTTTCCTGGAAGAATCCTTAACACAGTCTCCCCTAGCATCTTATAGTGCTAATAATGTCTAATAATAAGCACATATTAGATACCAGTAAATACTGTGTTTTCAGAATTGGTTTAGGAGCTCCTTTTAGTGCTAATATTGTCTCATAATAAGCACATATTAGGTACCATTAAACACTGCGTTTTCAGAATTGGTTTAGTAGTCCCTTTTAATGGTATTTTTCAGAATAACCTTACATGTTTCACAGAAGTGTCTTTAACACATTCTCCCCTAGCAACTTTTAGTTCTAATATTTTCTCATAATAAGCACATATTAGATACCAGTAAACACTGCGTTTTCAATATTGGTTTAGTAGTTCCTTTTAGTGGTATTTTTCAGAATAAGCTTACTTGTTTCACGGGAGTGTCTGTAACACAGTCTCCCCTGGCACCTTTATTATAGTGCTAATAATTTCTCATAATAAGCACAGATTAGATACCAGTAAACACTGCGTTTTCAGAATTACTTTACTTGTTCGGGGAAGAGTTTTTAACATAGTCTACCCTAGCATCTTATAGTGCTATTGATTTCTTGTAATAAGCACTGATTAGATACCATCAAACACTACGTTTTCATAATTGGTTTAATTGTTCTTTTGAATGGTCTTTTCTTGTTTCCTGGAAGAATCTTTAACACAGTTTCCCCTAGCATCTTATAGTGCTAATAGTGTCTAATAATAAGCACATATTAGATACCAGTAAATACTGTGTTTTCAGAATTGGTTTAGTAGCTCCTTATAGTGCTAATATTGTCTCATAATAAGCACATATTAGGTACCATTAAACACTGCGTTTTCAGAATTGGTTTAGTAGTTCCTTTTAATGGTATTTTTCAGAATAACCTTACATGTTTCACAGAAGTGTCTTTAACACATTCTCCCCTAGCATCTTTTAGTGCTAATATTTTCTCATAATAAGCACATATTAGATACCAGTAAACACTGTGTTTTCGGAATTGGTTTAGTAGTTCCTTTTAATTGTATTTTTCAGAATAAGCTTACTAGTTTCCCGGAAGTGTCTTTAACACAGTCTCCCGTAGCATCTTATAGTGCTAATATTTTCTCATAGTAAGCACCGATTAGATACCAGTAAACACCACGTTTACAGAATTGCTTTACTTTTTCTTGGAAGAATTTTTAACATAGTCTCCCCTAGCATCTTATAGTGCTAATAATTCTTGTAATGAGCACTGATTTGATACCAGCAAAAACTGCGTTTTCATAATTTGTTTAATTGTTCTTTTGAATGGTCTTTTCTTGTTTCCTGGAAGATTCTTTAACACAGTCTCCACTAGCATCTTATAGTGCTAATATTTTATCATAATGAGCACATATTAGATACCAGTAAATACTGTGTTTTCAGAATTGGTTTAGTAGCTCCTTATAGTGCTAATATTGTCTCATAATAAGCACATATTAGATACCATTAAACATTGCGTTTTCAGAATTGGTTTAGTAGTTCCTTTTAATGGTATTTTTCAGAATAACCTTACTTGTTTCACAGAAGTGTCTGTAACACAGTCTCCCCTGGCATCTTTTAGTGCTAATATTTTCTCATAATAAGCACATATTAGATACCAGTAAACACTGTGTTTTCGGAATTGGTTTAGTAGTTGGATCCTTTTAATAGTATTTTTAAGAAGAAGCTTACTAGTTTCCCGGAAGTGTCTTTAACACAGTCTCCCCTAGCATCTTATAGTGCTAATATTTTCTCATAATAAGCACCGATTAGATACCAGTAAACACCACGTTTACAGAATTGCTTTACTTTTTCTTGGAAGAGTTTTTAGCATAGTCTCCCCTAGCATCGTATAGTGATATTGTTGTAATGACCACTGATTTGATACCAGCAAAAAAAACTGCGTTTTCATAATTTGATTAATTGTTCTTTTGAATGGTCTTTTCTTGTTTCCTGGAAGATTCTTTAACACAGTCTCCACTAGCATTTTATAGTGCTAATATTTTATCATAATAAGCACATATTAGATACCAGTAAACACTGCGTTTTCAGAATTGGTTTAGTAGTTCCTTTTAGTGGTATTTTTCAGAATAAGCTTACTTGTTTCACGGAAGTGTCTGTAACACAGTCTCCCCTAGCACCTTTATTATAGTGCTAATGTTTTCTCATAATAAGCACAGATTAGATATTAGTAAACACTGCGTTTTCAGAATTGTTTTACTTGTTCGGGGAAGAGTTTTTAACATAGTCTACCCTAGCATCTTATAGTGCTAATAAATTCTTGTAATAAGCACTGATTAGATACCAGCAAACACTACGTTTTCATAATTGGTTTAATTGTTCTTTTGAATGGTCTTTTCTTGTTTCCTGGAAGAATCCTTAACACAGTCTCCCCTAGCATCTTATAGTGCTAATAATGTCTAATAATAAGCACATATTAGATACCAGTAAATACTGTGTTTTCAGAATTGGTTTAGTAGCTCCTTTTAGTGCTAATATTGTCTCATAATAAGCACATATTAGGTACCATTAAACACTGCGTTTTCAGAATTGGTTTAGTAGTCCCTTTTAATGGTATTTTTCAGAATAACCTTACATGTTTCACAGAAGTGTCTTTATCACATTCTCCCCTAGCAACTTTTAGTTCTAATATTTTCTCATAATAAGCACATATTAGATACCAGTAAACACTGCGTTTTCAGTATTGGTTTAGTAGTTCCTTTTAGTGGTATTTTTCAGAATAAGCTTACTTGTTTCACGGGAGTGTCTGTAACACAGTCTCCCGTAGCACCTTTATTATAGTGCTAATATTTTCTCATAATAAGCACAGATTAGATACCATTAAACACTGCGTTTTCAGAATTACTTTACTTGTTCGGGGAAGAGTTTTTAACATAGTCTACCCTAGCATCTTATAGTGCTATTGATTTCTTGTAATAAGCACTGATTAGATACCATCAAACACTACGTTTTCATAATTGGTTTAATTGTTCTTTTGAATGGTCTTTTCTTGTTTCCTGGAAGAATCCTTAACACAGTCTCCCCTAGCATCTTATAGTGCTAATAGTGTCTAATAATAAGCACATATTAGATACCAGTAAATACTGTGTTTTCAGAATTGGTTTAGTAGCTCCTTATAGTGCTAATATTATCTCATAATAAGCACATATTAGGTACCATTAAACACTGCGTTTTCAGAATTGGTTTAGTAGTTCCTTTCAATGGTATTTTTCAGAATAACCTTTCATGTTTCACAGAAGTGTCTTTAACACATTCTCCCCTAGCATCTTTTAGTGCTAATATTTTCTCATAATAAGCACATATTAGATACCAGTAAACACTGTATTTTCGGAATTGGTTTAGTAGTTCCTTTTAATTGTATTTTTTAGAATAAGCTTACTAGTTTCCCGGAAGTGTCTTTAACACAGTCTCCCGTAGCATCTTATAGTGCTAATATTTTCTCATAGTAAGCACCGATTAGATACCAGTAAACACCACGTTTACAGAATTGCTTTACTTTTTCTTGGAAGAGTTTTTAACATAGTCTCCCCTAGCATCTTATAGTGCTAATAATTCTTGTAATGAGCACTGATTTGATACCAGCAAAAACTGCGTTTTCATAATTTGTTTAATTGTTCTTTTGAATGGTCTTTTCTTGTTTCCTGGAAGATTCTTTAACACAGTCTCCACTAGCATCTTATAGTGCTAATATTTTATCATAATAAGCACATATTAGATACCAGTAAATACTGTGTTTTCAGAATTGGTTTAGTAGCTCCTTATAGTGCTAATATTGTCTCATAATAAGCACATATTAGATACCATTAAACACTGCGTTTTCAGAATTGGTTTAGTAGTTCCTTTTAATGGTATTTTTCAGAATAACCTTACTAGTTTCACAGAAGTGTCTTTAACACATTCTCCCCTAGCATCTTTTAGTGCTAATATTTTCTCATAATAAGCACATATTAGATACCAGTAAACACTGTGTTTTCGGAATTGGTTTAGTAGTTGGATCCTTTTAATGGTATTTTTCAGAATAAGCTTACTAGTTTCCCGGAAGTGTCTTTAACACAGTCTCCCCAAGCATCTTATAGTGCTAATATTTTCTCATAATAAGCACCGATTAGATACCAGTAAACACCACGTTTACAGAATTGCTTTACATTTTCTTGGAAGAGTTTTTAGCATAGTCTCCCCTAGCATCGTATAGTGATATTGTTGTAATGACCACTGATTTGATACCAGCAAAAACTGCGTTTTCATAATTTGTTTAATTGTTCTTTTGAATGGTCTTTTCTTGTTTCCTGGAAGATTCTTTAACACAGTCTCCACTAGCATCTTATAGTGCTAATATTTTATCATAATAAGCACATATTAGATACCAGTAAATACTGTGTTTTCAGAATTGGTTTAGTAGCTCCTTATAGTGCTAATATTGTCTCATAATAAGCACATATTAGATACCATTAAACACTGCGTTTTCAGAATTGGTTTAGTAGTTCCTTTTAATGGTATTTTTCAGAATAACCTTACTAGTTTCACAGAAGTGTCTTTAACACATTCTCCCCTAGCATCTTTTAGTGCTAATATTTTCTCATAATAAGCACATATTAGATACCAGTAAACACTGTGTTTTCGGAATTGGTTTAGTAGTTGGATCCTTTTAATGATATTTTTCAGAATAAGCTTACTAGTTTCCCGGAAGTGTCTTTAACACAGTCTCCCCAAGCATCTTATAGTGCTAATATTTTCTCATAATAAGCACCGATTAGATACCAGTAAACACCACGTTTACAGAATTGCTTTACATTTTCTTGGAAGAGTTTTTAGCATAGTCTCCCCTAGCATCGTATAGTGATATTGTTGTAATGACCACTGATTTGATACCAGCAAAAACTGCGTTTTCATAATTTGTTTAATTGTTCTTTTGAATGGTCTTTTCTTGTTTCCTGGAAGATTCTTTAACACAGTCTCCACTAGCATCTTATAGTGCTAATATTTTCTTACAAGCACATATTAGATACCAGTAAACACTGCGTTTTCAGAAATGGTTTAGTAGTTCATAATAAGCACATATTAGATACCAGTAAACACTGCGTTTTCAGAATTAGTTTAGTAGTTCCTTTTAGTGGTATTTTTCAGAATAAGCTTACTTTTTTCACGGAAGTGTCTGTAACACAGTCTCCCCTGACATCTTTATTATAGTGCTAATAATTTCTCATAATAACCACAGATTAGATACCAGTAAACACTGCGTTTTCAGAATTGCTTTACTTGTTCGGGGAAGAGTTTTTAACATAGTCTACCCTAGCATCTTATAATGCTAATAATTTCTTGTAATAAGCACTGATTAGATACCATCAAACAGAACGTTTTCATAATTGTTTTAATTGTTCTTTTGAATGGTCTTTTCTTGTTTCCTGGAAGAATCCTTAACACAGTCTCCCCTAGCATCTTATAGTGCTAATAATGTCTAATAATAAGCACATATTAGATACCAGTAAATACTGTGTTTTCAGAATTGGTTTAGTAGCTCCTTATAGTGCTAATATTGTCTCATAATAAGCACATATTAGGTACCATTAAACACTGCGTTTTCAGAATTGGTTTAGTAGTTCCTTTTAATGGTATTTTTCAGAATAACCTTACATGTTTCACAGAGGTGTCTTTAACACATTCTCCCCTAGCATCTTTTAGTGCTAATATTTTCTCATAATAAGCACATATTAGATACCAGTAAACACTGTGTTTTCGGAATTGGTTTAGTAGTTTCTTTTAATTGTATTTTTCAGAATAAGCTTATTAGTTTCCCGGAAGTGTCTTTAACACAGTCTCCCCTAGCATCTTATAGTGCTAATATTTTCTCATAATAAGCACCGATTAGATACCAGTAAACACCACGTTTACAGAATTGCTTTACTTTCTCTTGGAAGAGTTTTTAACATAGTCTCCCCTAGCATCTTATAGTGCTAATAATTCTTGTAATGAGCACTGATTTGATACCAGCAAAACCTGCGTTTTCATAATTTGTTTAATTGTTCTTTTGAATGGTCTTTTCTTGTTTCCTGGAAGATTCTTTAACACAGTCTCCACTAGCATCTTATAGTGCTAATATTTTATCATAATAAACACATATTAGATACCAGTAAACACCGCGTTTTCAGAATTAGTTTAGTAGTTCCTTTTAGTGGTATTTTTCAGAATAAGCTTACTTGTTTCACGGAAGTGTCTGTAACACAGTCTCCCCTGGCACCTTTATTATAGTGCTAATAATTTCTCATAATAACCACAGATTAGATACCAGTAAACACTGCGTTTTCAGAATTGCTTTACTTGTTCGGGGAAGAGTTTTTAACATAGTCTACCCTAGCATCTTATAGTGCTAATAATTTCTTGTAATAAGCACTGATTAGATACCACAAACACTACGTTTTCATAATTGGTTTAATTGTTCTTTTGAATGGTCTTTTCTTGTTTCCTGGAAGAATCCTTAGCACAGTCTCCCCTAGCATCTTATAGTGCTAATAATGTCTAATAATAAGCACATATTAGATACCAGTAAATACTGTGTTTTCAGAATTGGTTTAGTAGCTCCTTATAGTGCTAATATTGTCTCATCATAAGCACATATTAGGTACCATTAAACACTGCGTTTTCAGAATTGGTTTAGTAGTTCCTTTTAATGGTATTTTTCAGAATAACCTTTCATGTTTCACAGAAGTGTCTTTAACACATTCTCCCCTAGCATCTTTTAGTGCTAATATTTTCTCATAATAAGCACATATTAGATACCAGTAAACACTGTGTTTTCGGAATTGGTTTAGTAGTTTCTTTTAATTGTATTTTTCAGAATAAGCTTACTAGTTTCCCGGTAGTGTCTTTAACACAGTCTCCCCTAGCATCTTATAGTGCTAATATTTTCTCATAATAAGCACCGATTAGATACCAGTGAACACCACGTTTACAGAATTGCTTTACTTTTTCTTGGAAGAGTTTTTAACATAGTCTCCCCTAGCATCTTATAGTGCTAATAATTCTTGTAATGAGCACTGATTTGATACCAGCAAAAACTGCGTTTTCATAATTCGTTTAATTGTTCTCTTGAATGGTCTTTTCTTGTTTCCTGGAAGATTTTTTAACACAGTCTCCACTAGCATCTTATAGTGCTAATATCTTATCATAATAAGCACATATTAGATACCAGTAAACACTGCGTTTTCAGAATTGGTTTAGTAGTTCCTTTTAATGATATTTTTCAGAATAAGCTTACTTGTTTCACGGAAGTGTCTGTAACACAGTCTCCCTTAGCACCTTTATTATAGTACTAATAATTTCTCATAATAAGCACAGATTAGATACTGCGTTTTAAGAATTGTTTTACTCGTTTTTAACATAATCTCCCCTAGTATCTTATAGTGCTAATAATTTCTTGTAATAAGCACCGATTAGATACCAACAAACACTGCGTTTCCGTAATTGATTTAATAGTTCCTTTGAATCGTATTTTTTAGAATTAGTTTAGCACAAATAAGATACCAGCAATTACTGCAATATTTTAGCTTAGAAGTGCTTAAACATAGTTTCCCTTGCGTATTATTGTTCTAATATTTCCCGACAATAAGTATCACCAGGACTGGCCTCCAAACAATTTCTCCTAGCATCTTGTAGTGCTAATATTTACTTGTAATAAGCACATATAGGACGCCAGCAAATACCGCATTTTCATAATTATGATAACATAATTATAAGTAAGCATTACAGATAATTTGATTTATGAAAATTACTTATGCTTTCAGCCTTAGTTATACCCTCAAATTCTTTTATCGAACTGTTTGGCATGAAAGACTCTTTTGGTAGTAAAACTTACCTCATTTTGTTGTCTTTAGTCGAATTATTCACCGTGTAATACTGTGAGGTACTGATGTTGATAATTCTCTTCTATACTTATATAGGTAACAGTGACATGTTTTTATCATATGTTTGTTGTTGTTATGAGAGTTGATGTTAATTGAAGTAGACAATATTTACTTGTTAGTTAATCACGTCATAATCTATTATGTCTTAGTTAATTAGGTAATCGCGTCTTAATCTATTGCACGTTTTAATTAGTTAATCACTTCACAATCTGAGCCCATTGTTTTAGTAATTTTGATTTAAGCGATTTGATAATTTCAAGACATGACTCGTTTATTATTGCAGGATTTAAACTTTTATATTTCATCAGTGTAGAAACATTCCTTTCTTATAAGTTTTATGTTTTCCTTGGATTTTAAAAATTAACTTTGATACATTTCATTGAAATTTAGCATACTGCGGTATGTGGCAGTGTTACAGATGAAGAACGTACTTTTTCGAAATCTGTAATTTAGCAGAATTACTGATGAAGTTTGCTGTTCGTGATATTACACTAAATATTTTCCTGCATTATGCTGACTTGTTATGTATGTAATTTCATTTTTCCGAGGTTATTGTTGGTATTTAAATGGCCGATATAGTTACAGATCAAGTTTGCGTTTCTTTGAAGTCAGTTAAATTTATCTGGTCCTTTGTTGACTCACTGGAATTCTTATTTACCAGTATAAACTTTGAAGTGGGATAAGAAGTCCACAAATGTAACCTAATTTGTTTATAACACTGAAGTTAACTCGACTACAGGAAAGGTAACTCGTCTACCCACCAAAGAGACCTTAATATTATTATATCTTGTAAGGTTTGGAAATATGATTCTGGGCATTTCAAACATTTTACCCTTTAGTAAACAAATTACATAAACATTTGAAATTGGCTTAGTTTATGGCTAGGCAATAATAAACCAGTAGTTAGGGTTTATATAAAGAGCAACATTTGAAAGAGTTTGTTTTAAAATGTCTCACACCGTAAAATTTGAATTTGATAGTCGTTGTCTTAATTTAAAACTGTTTTACTACTGACTGAGTTTATTTCAAATTCAAACTGTCAGGGTTTCTTTTGCATACATTTTGGTACATATATCTTGGCTTAATTAGAATATAAATGTTAAAATGTTTCTGGCTTTACCTCAGAGAGCATGACGAAGAGTTGGGTGTCACGTGCTGAAATGCGAACAAAAATGACAGCATTTGGGTAGAAGAAGTGTATAATACTTGTTAATAGTTAAAAGCTAGATAATGTAGAGGCAATTTTCTGAAAATTTCATTCCAATTGATCCACTATGAAACAGGAATTAAGCGATTGAAATTTCTGTCTAGTCTCAATCATCATTAGTAAAGTCAGTACGACAAAAATCATAGTCTCGAAGATTAAAATCGTGAAGGAAAGGTATGCAGTAAATAGGATCATAATTCACTACCGATCGCAGGCTTGCGATGCCACCGAGAGTTGATTATAGTCTGGATAAGTTAATTAATGTCTAATTAATAATTTAGATAACATTTCAACCCTAAAGAAAGACCTGCAATAGGCAGATTTAGCTCTTGCATAATGTATGTTTAAGCTTACTATTGTTCCATATCATATGTCTCCAACAGGCCCCCACCCCCAAATATTTCGCCAAAATAATGATTTCTTAAGAGTGTTCTTAGCCGGCCGCATCCTCAGCCCCTCCAAAACATTCTGTAACCCCCCCCCAAAAAAAAAAAGAAAACAATCCGTACACCCCCCCCCCCCAATTCTATGAGTTGGCTACGGACGCGGTTTCCAAGAACTTAAGAAACCAGAATAGCGTGAGAGTTCTGGGTCCGTATTCAAAGGATATCTTAAGTCTAAGATAGAAACTTAACTACATGTATTAGCTTTCACTTGAATAATAATATACGTAACTGTCTGTATCCGACAACGTACGGGATCGTTACAATATGTCGGATCACACAGCGTGTCGGAATATCGGGTTTTGTCCAAAACCGGAAATATTGTAACTTCGAAAACTGGAAGTAATATTATATTGTAGCTTCGAATCTCCAGAATGTTATTCCCATTAAAAAGTAATATTATAATGTAGCTTCGAATCTCCAGAATGTTATTCCCATTAAAAATGATAAACCTTTGAGTATATTCAAAATTCTATTACATTAATTTGTATTTCATTTAACAAGTCTGTCGTTAATTTATCTTTTTCGCCGTCTTCAGTTGATAGCACTCTTGTCTTTACTATCACGTGTTCATTGATAATGGGCGAACTCGATTGAACCGTCTTTCACATCAGTCCGGGTTGTACCACGCTACGCTCCATTTATGCATGTTTTAAAAAAAATGAATCGTAAATTCCCCCCCCCTTCCCTAACATATGATTGTGTGTAATAATTCTCAGTAGTTTTGTTACCGAAAATACTATAAAACTACGAAATTAAAGAGATTTAGTTCATCGATATAGATATCGTAACGTTGAGCGAATTGTCAGTGTGGGTGTGTGTGTGTGTGTATACAGACAATTCCCAAGATGCATTGCGCGTCGGAGTGTTTCTATCGGGCGTAATGTGAGTCGCCATGCGCAACGTATGTGAATTCGAGTGGATATTCTTGAGTATTTGTCACAACTGTCGTACAAGAGATTAAAATTATCAAAGTAATCAACACAGACCGGCGCTTTAATCTCATAGATAATTGATTGGTGATTGCCTGTTTACTTGTTAATGGTTTGTTTCTTCACACTTCACACATCCAGTTTTAATCTCCCCGAATGAAGGCCGGATTATACGGTATTGGTTTCAGTGGAAATCGTTTGACGGGACGGCTGATTGATGTCGTAATCCGGAACGTACAGAGATCGAATGTGACAGAGTTTTTTTGGCTGAAGTAATAAGGAAATAAATCGGGACATGAAAATCATGTCGGATGTCACAGAATTCCGGATTAATCAGACATCGGATGTGTCAAATCCGACATCGTACGGGGGCGTTACAATATGTCGGCAGTCACAGAGTGTCGGAATACCCAGTTTTGTCGAAAACCGGAAATATTGTAACTTCGAAAACCGGAAATATTATTATAATGTTGATTCGAATCACCAGAACGTTACCCCCTTTAAAAAATGATAAACTTGTCTGTAAATTTTCTAACATTAATCTTTATTTCATTCAACATGAGTAGGCATTTTGAATAGGTCAAGTCTGACGTAATTTATCACGTGTTCATTGATAATCTGTCGTTCTATGTCAAGCTCGTCGTCACACGGTCCGGTGAGATCCGTAGGGTTAACAAACATTGAGCTGAAGTGAGCGGACGTTACGTTCTTAGTGGCCGTTTTATGACCTTGACCCTCATCGGCGAAAGCTGCTTTAGTTAACTGTAGCCATAGATCGTATATAATATGGATAACTGACCCTGCAGTATCTGTCATTGGATGATGAATTATGTTGTTCATCGCATGCGCGAAGTCAACAGAACCTAAGTTACTTCCGGTCGAAGGCTTTGCTATTGTTTATAATGAAGCGGAGTCGTGTGAGCTGATATTAATGTTATTATTTTGTAATAATTGTAATTGAGATAGCGACTGGAAATTTTGAGACAACGTTCCTATATTTATGAAGCTAATAATAACACGAAGACGGTATTTTTTACTTCTGTATTTATATTTTTAAAAAGTACTTAAATATAGATCCCATTACTATGGGCCATATAGCAGTAGATTGCAAAGCCTATGCGTGAACTGATATTTGATGTTTTTGTTATTATTTTGTAATAATTTTGAAATAGCTACTGGAAATTTTGAGACAACTTTCCTATATTTATGAAGTTAATAATAACATGAATACTGTATTTTTTTACTTCATTTTTTATATTTTATCGATCTACAGATTTTCTTGAATTGTTTTGTTTTGGGTCCATTATTTAAGGATGTAAATATCATGTGTATTTTTATAACCAAGCTGATTCTTTAAATTTATTTTCACAGAGAAAAAAAAAGATGCACTTAAAATAGTTTCGTTTATAAAGAATTTCTTGTAAAAATAAAAATACTTTTTTGTTTTGGGTCCATTATTTAAGGATGTAAATATCATGTGTATTTTTGTAACCAAACTCATTCTTCAAATCTATTTTCACACAAAAGAAAAGATGCACTTAAAATATTTTCGTAGCAAAAATAAAAATCTTGATATTCGAATCATTGTCTTCATACTTGATCTTTTTAATTCATATTGATTCATTATAATTTTTTCCAAAGAAAAAAAATACCAATCTGAATATATAAGGATTATGTATGCTGGTGTTATTCAATAAAGTTCTCCAGCATTTTGCAGCATGGTTTCTCCCAGTCGGTAGTGTAGGAGGGACAACATGGCAAAGAACAGTGTCTAGTTGTTTAGATGGGACAAAAAACACAAGCTCATTGGTACACATTGGCATCATAATTTTGTAAACAAACTGATTCTTCAAAACAATTTTCAACAAGCCAACAGTGAGGCTGATGTCCCCCGCCGAAATCTCAAAATAAATAGAAGACACATATTAATTAATCGCACATTTATTTTTTTCAATGTATCGAGCAATCAAACTATACACGAAGTGTCATCCAAAAGTGTTTTATAAAGAAAAATGCTAAAGGCAGACAAAAGGGCCCCTCTGGCCAAGGGAAAGGGCCCTTGTGTCCAAGTCAATCGTTTCTATACACTGTTACTGTCGAATCGATTACTAAATGAGAATGCAGTCATTGTATTGGCATAAAAATCATCAATCAAGATGAACCTAAGCTATCTTGTCCCAAAGTATCAACCAATCAAATTGCTTATCTCTGCTTACCCTAAGCGGAAAATGCTCATCTTCGAACTCCATCAAGGCATTGACCTAATAAGCATATACACCAAGTTTGAACATTTTAACTCAATTAGAAGGAGAGTTATTGTGTTCCAAAGTCTCGACTACTCTCGACCAATCAAATTGCGTATCGCTCTGCTTACCTTGAGCAGAAAATGCTCATTATCGAACTTAGTCAAGGTATTACTGTAATGAAACTATATACCAAGTTTCATCACTCTCACTTAATTAGAACTAAAGTTATCGTGTCCCAAAGCATCAACCAATCAAATTGCTTATCTCTGCTTACCCTAAGTGGAAAATGCTCATCTTCGAACTCCATCAAGGCATTGACCTTATAAGCATATACACCAAGTTTGAACATTTTTACTCAATTAAAAGAAGAGTTATTGTGTTCCAAAGTCTCGACCAATCAAATTGCGTATTGCGTTGCTTACCCTAAGCGGAAAATGCTTATCTCCGAACTTCATCAAGGCATTGACCTAATAAGCATATACACCAAGTTTGAACATTTTAACTCAATTAGAAGGAGAGTTATTGTGTTCCAAAGTCTCGACCAATCAAATTGCTCTGCTTACCCTGAGCGAAAAATGCTCATTATCGAACTTAGTCAAGGTATTACTGTAATGAAACTATACACTAAGTTTCATCACTCTCACTTAATTAGAACTAAAGTTATCGTGTCCCAAAGCATCAACCAATCAAATTGCTTATCTCTGCTTACCCAAAGCGGAAAATGCTCATCTTCGAACTCCATCAAGGCATTGACCTAATAAACACATACACCAAGTTTGAACATTCTAGCTCAATTAGGAAGAGAGTTATTGTGTCCCAAAAAGTGTGACGGACAGACGGACAGACGGACAGACAGACAGACAGACAGACAGACGGACGGACGAACCCATTTTAATAGTCCCCCAACTTTCTTCGAAAGGCGGGGGACAATTAAAAAAAGGAAGGAGAGTTTTGCTTCTTCAATTTTGAACTATATGGAATTGGGTTTTAACATTATCTTGTCAACACATGCAATCCTTCAGTATTTCGTTACGATAACATATGGTAGTCTTTATTCTATGACTATTTGCAAAATCCAAGGAAGGAGAATTTTGCCCGGACAACATCTTCCTGTCCATGCTTCTTCAGTTTTGAACTGTTGTTTTTAAGAGTTAAACGACAACTTCCACCGTCGGTGATATAGTAGACAAGTCTTATTTTGCATTGTTATTATCAAAGCGCATACGCAGGCGTCTTTCGTGTGGGAGTAAACCATGAATTTGAGAAGGCGCCCCTATCTCGAAGCCACATACGCTCACACCAGGGATCGAAACCACAACAGCAAGCCAGAGGTGACCGGCCAGAAGAGGTTGATGCACAGCACTCTATACTATCCCAACCCCCCAATTTTGAAGTACATGTACAGGGGTCTTTTCTTGTTAGAAGAATATTACTAACAAATATTTCAACAACAATAAGATACATAAAAAAAGAACCCCTTTATTTATTTTAACAATTACAGACATTAAAAAAAATAACCTGAAAACCTCAGAATAGCAAAAGAGGATCAGTTTTTTCTGAACACGATAGAGGCTGCATATTTTAACAGATGGAGGTTTATCTCCTATTTTTCTGCATGGTTTGGCAAATATTGAAGTAATGACAAGTGTTTGTCATACAGTGTGCTATGAAGTAAATTTTGTCCAGACAGCAGACTAATTAAAATTACCTACTCTTATTTCGAAAATTGTCAAGGATTCTTTTACATGTACTCCAACGAATCGAATAGACAATGTCCTTGCCAGGCCCTCTTCCGAAATTACTGACAAAGTATTTTTCACACTTTATTATTTATGGAAGGTTGTAGCGGTGAAGAGCTTATCTTATATTCAGAGGCCTACAAAAGAAAGAAAGTACAGGGTAACGGGTATTAACATTTTCATAAAGAAATTGAGGAGTTTAAAGGGGTATTAATAATAATATTTTCAACATAATCCTAACAGACAGTTTTCAGATCCAATAATTATGTATCATTAAATAAATATGGTGTAAGAATGGAAAAAAACACGACACTATCTGACATTTAGATTTACATTCATGCAAATTTTATAATGTCAATACGACCAATATTTAAAAGAATTATCCTAATTTGAACATAGTTGGAAAAATAAAGTTCTGGGTACCTATGAAATTTATAAATATAGAGCAATGGTGTATATACCTTGTCTCAAAATTTGAGCTCAAAAAATTGAGTTGTTTTGACTAAGAATGGCTAAGTTGCTTATCCGGACACGTAACGCTTTTAAAATTTCGGGTCATTTTTTTTCGTTGGGTGACCTGAAAATCGATTCCCTATAAGGTCTATAATACAGTGAATGGCCTATGTGCTGTACTTGATAGCGATCGGTATTTTTCCCCTACACATATAATGTTTTCAATATTAAATGAGGGCTTAGAAACAGAACATCCATTCAAATGATTTTTTTTAAAAGTTTACCTTGAAATTTCAGTGTGCAAACATATTGTTTTAAAATACTGATAGCACATTTGAATTTGAAAAAATGCTGAGACCATTCATTAAAGTCTAAATTTTATAGAAAATTTCCTTAGGATATTATTTGATTTTTCCTACATCTTTAATTGATAAAGACAGATTTTTTATTTATTTATACACGTAAAGACGTATACGGTATATCTAATTATCAAAACAGTTTTTCTTACAATCTAAAACTAAAAGGGAAATTTTAGCTTTTAACTTACTTTTTTTGAGGGGGGGGGGGGCTATGAAGACACCTTGAAGTAATGAATATTGATACACCAAAAAAAACCCGTAGGCCTTAAGTAAAGATAAAACATGACTATAGGCCTACATGTATACAGGCCTATATAATTAGAAAATTGTAGATTCTAGACTAGCTGCATAGTTTTTATTACGTTTGACGAAATATTATTATATCGAATAGAAACAAATTGAGGTTTTATAATACAATAGAATGCGTCCTGGACGCATTCTCACTGAAAATGATTATTTAATAACTTATACTTTTTAGGTGTTATTGTTGTACTTGTAGGCCTGTGTCAGCTGGGTACCGTAGTATCCTTTTAATTTTTATAGGAACGAAACATGTACTGACAACTAACCGTATTGATACAAAATAACTTACACATGGTTAAACATTAATTTCGGATATATCTTGGTAATTGGAAGTTGTGCAGACGATGTTTTTTTCTTATTTTATTCCGAAGCTCACAGGACTCCATACGCATTTCTTCAGGGTTTTGTTTAACCGGAAGTAACTTAGGTTCTCTGACTTTGCGCATGCGATGTATAACATAAACCACCAGTCGGACTTCCTTTCTAGTACAGTTCTATGCTGTAGCTCATAGAAATATATATTTCTATGCTGCAGCTATTGACGATGAGGGTCAAGGTCATAAACCGTAACGTCCACTCATTTCTGCTCAACGTGGACAAAAGTACGTTATTCGGTTTCAATCGGCATGCGCAACGAATGTTTCTAACAGGTGCTAGGATTATTTGTACAACCGAATTCATTGTCATCACAGATGGGGGGAGAGAGAGAGAGATGGGGTTTAACGTCCACTCAACACAAACTAGTTCATTTCAGGACTAACATATGGTTTTTTAATTTTATTTCAATAATTCGCATGCGCGTAGGGGTCTTTAGCAGTGGGAGGAAACCGGAGTGCCCGGAGGAAACCCACGAGGTTGAGAAGGCGCCCTTATCTCCATGTCACATACGCTCACACCTGGGCTCGAAACCACAGCCGCAAGCCAGAGCAGGGTTCCCGCGGCTTCGTCAAATATTTTTTAAAGGATATTCAAGGATAATTATACGTCAAATTCCAGGATTTTCAAGGACATTTTTAGCCTAAAGTTTCAATTTTTCATCTTAAAAACAACCAAAACATTACCAACTATCGTTATAATTGAAGACATAAACTGTTTTTTATTATTACAGATCGACTTTCGGCACACCGGGGAAAACTCCCGCCATTTTTAAAACAGAGTTATTTCCCTTTTCCTTATTATGCATTGTTTAATGTAATTACTAATACCGATTTTGATTAGTCAGTGTAGTGGCTTCTAGTATGTTAATTGGACAATGGAGTCACGTGAGAGTATTTGGTTGCCTAACGGTAAATGTCATTGGCTTGTCTTGTTATTACGTGACAAAACACAGCTGTTTATTTAGATCAGTTGATTGACAGGTATACGTCAGAGTTATTGTTTAGTATAACCAGCATTACTTATAATCTAACCGTTTTTTTTTAGATCAACTTACCAGTATTACCAACAAAATTAAGGATCTCAACTGAAATTCAAGGATATTTTCCTATTTCCGCGAAATTCAAGGATATTCAAGACCTTGAAAATGAAATTTTAAATTTAAGGATATTCAAGGATTTTCAAGGACCGCGGGAACCCTGCAGAGGTGACCGGCCAGCTAGATGTCAAAGCGCGGCACTCTAGACCACTAGGCCACCCCCCCCCCCCCATCACAGATGGATTCAACTTTAATATATGACAGTCGTGGAAACATGATTAAGCAATATGAACATGATAAATGACCGGAAAAAAGTCATTAACAATCTAGGTGGTAATAGCCTTATACTTTATTATGGCACTACAATATCAAAGTTGACGACAAAAAAAAACATTGAGGCCAGCTACGCTCGGCGATATTGACTTTGTTTCAATTCGAATCCCCAACTTTTAAAATCGCCATTACGGTACAGCGTTAAAAGAAGTCATTATAATCTCACTTAACTTTAAGGTACCTCCAATAGGTCACTTAAAGTTAAGCGGATATTTCTCACTTAAACTGGCCTTTGAATACCACTTAAAGACTAAAACACCTTAACATTAAGGGCAAAATTTGATACTTAACAACGCCTTTGAATACCACTTGCCCTGAACTTACAGACAGTTACGTATATTCAAGTGAAAGCTAATAGTTAAGTTACTATCTAAGACTTAAGATATCCTTTGATGCACAGTATCATAATATATCCTAAATTATATTCATACTATTTTCATGTGTTATAATATAATATTTCGACAAAGATTTTCCTAGTAATGTAAACTAAGAATGTTATAAAGTATAGTGATGCTCTTGGGGGGGGGGGCATAATTTGCTTGCAATGTTAGTAATTCGTGATTTTTGGCAATGGAAGGTATTCCATCAATTGAAAATTCATGATTTTTGGCGAATGTGAGTATTCCACAATTTAAGTGTGCAATTAAGATTTTCACATAGCCAAGTATATGTTAAATACAACCTTTGAATCCCGATTTAAGGTAATACAGTCAGTTAAGAGGAAAAATTAATTATATTTATTTAACTTTTAGAAAACCTTTGAATACGGACCCTGGAATGATCACTTGCTAATCTTATTTCATCCCACCCAAGGTACTGCAAAATCTAAGTTAAATGGAAGCAGCATTGTTATGATACGTATTCCATCAGCAGCCACCCAGGTCTCTGTGGTGTGGAGATATGTTACAGGTGGACACACGGTGTCACGTTACTGACTTTGGAATTATGCTCAATGTCTCCACATTTCATCTCTAAGTAAAGTCCGCTATGTCGTCAGTGGGTTGATGTGGATTTTTATGTGCCGATAAATTCCAGTGTAATTATACTGTCCCATCAACACAAAACTTGGAAGACACTGACCAACGCCGGGATCGAACACCGGACCTCCAGGTTAGTGAGTCAGGCAGGGTCTTATTCATTGAGTCACCGCAGCTTCACTAACAATTAGTTTATCTAGTTATTATATGTGACAGGCCGCTGATTTTGGAGTATCATTACCAAATTGATGAATAAATTCAACCAGTCGCGGATTGGGCTAAGGCTCCCGTGTCGGAGCGGCCCCTTTCACTGACCGCGGAGCCAAGACGGGGGGGGGGCGGTTGGGTCTCCGCCCTGAAAATTTTTGAAATATGAATCCCAAATACCTGTATGCGATTTGGTGGCATATCTGATTATTATCTCTCTCAAATAATATATTTCATAAATCAATTAGCTTAGGCCAAAACCCCGACCTGCAAGTAATTTACAACCATCAACTTGTGAAATTATCATATCGGCATAATTAATGAACGTATTATCATTGTATCGCCAAGAGTCAAGAGAATTTAACCGGTTAAAAATGGGACTAGTTGAGAAAATTTTGACCATTTGATTAACCAGTTAGAGATAGGAATATTTTCATTGAAAAATGTCCCATTTTTGTTGCCGGGAGCGCTAGTTGATTCCTCCTGTGATGGAAGGCCATGAGACACATTGGGACACAGTGACGAAAGTGAAATTCATAAAAGCTGCTTTTTAAATTTTGGATTCTGGCGTATCCCCACAAACAGGGTGCAAGTGACTTAATAATTAGTAAATTTTGCGTGCGACATTGTTGGGTGAAACCGATGAAATTATCGGATGAAATTCGAAATAATCCCCATTGCAGGAGAATTCTGGCCCACACCCAGCACATCCGGCCCAGAAAGTATATTATAATAGACTGCCCATTAGAGACTCCAGTGATGGCGGGGCCGCCCGTTAAAGCCACCGGCCACATACAACATGATCTTTATCGCTCCATGGCCGGTCCAGTACCCCCTTCCCCATAATTTTCTGCAGAAAAAGTTTTTTTTTAGACGAATTGGACAAAATTATTTTTCTTTATTTTTTTGTCCGACCGGGCATCACCCGATGGCCCAATCCGCCCCTGAATTCAACCATTATTCTTAGTTAGCCTGATGCCCAAAGTGTTCAAATTTGGTTTATGGACATCCGGGTCATTTTACGAAATGCCATTTTGGCGGCCATCTTTAAAAATACCTGTCATTATTTCATTGAAATTCAGCGTGCCAGGGAAACCTTCATAAATCCTCAACCGACAAAATGCACGCAATGAACAGTGTTAACAGATGTAGTAATCTGAATCAGGAAGATAGTATACGAGTAAATTAAAGATACATTATGGGAGATTAGATAAAGAGATGGCAATTATCACTATAGTAGTTACAAACCAGATAATGTAATGGCAATTTCCACTATAAATCGAGATTTTAGCAATTGAATAGTGGGGCTAGCCCCGATCATCGTAGGATAAAAACATAGTCTCGATTACCCATTGTTTGATTTAGTTATAATAGAAGTCTAACAGCAGTTCGAAACGTAATCCAATAAACATCGCAGGATACCATCGAGAGTTGATTACGGTCTGGATAAGTGAATTAATGTCTAATTAATAATTTAGAAAACATTTCAGGCCTTACGAAATACCTGTAATAGCCAGATTTACCTCTTACATAATGTATGTTTAAATATATCAAGAATAATAGCCGAAAGGGAATTTTGACGTAAAAGTTGTCAGCGAATTTATTTTACATTTCTGACTATTTCAGACATGAAGGTTTCGACCATATTTTTGTCATTGTGGAAAATTAGTCTTTCCGCTTGACACCAGACTGTTAATATGGTCTTTCTTTTTCTATTAACATGAGACAAAAACTATCATTAACAATGTAAAGATGTTAGTGTTTAGTATTTAAAAGCTAACTGTCTTTGCCGATAATGAATCTCTAATATAGGAAAAACAATAATCTATGAATCAGTTAGGTAATATCCTTTCTTTGGAAAGATTTTGTCTTGTTTCGGGGCAAAGCTTCAAGGGTCAATCGAACTTGATCTCTTGGGGTTAATCTTATAGGTTTTTGTTTTTCGTGTAGTGCTGTCCTCCTGCACTTACTAATTTGTCAAATTCAATAAAACTTTTGACGTCTTTTAATTATGACGTCATAATAGGTAAAACGCCATCTTATTGTTCTATCATTGAGCTATTTTATCTGTTAAAAGAAAGACGCTCTGTGATAATTCTCTAAAATTAATAACATTTTCTACGCTTTCGCGAATCAAGACACAAAAGTGACATCAACTATGACAGTATTGTAAGTATATTTAATTATTTTGTAAAGAAATTCTAAACATAACGCTAACGCTGTGGTTATGCCCCTGGGGATCGGGACATTCACCAAAATCAATAGTGGACGCCTTCAGGCTATAAGGAATACATAGGCCAAGTACCAAGCTGATTCATTCAGAATTGCGACCTGTAAACCACAAACACAAAAATTGGGCGTGGCTTGCCTCTGGGAGTCGGGACATGTAGCTGTCGTCCTTATATAGGCTATAAGGAATATATATCCCAAGCTTAAAGACGATCCATTTAGACAACACACACAGACACGAAGTAAAAATGGACATTCTGAATGTGGACGTATAAAATGTAATTAAAAACAAGTTTCAAATATTTTCTTAGTCGAGTTGGGAACAGGAAATAGATAAACTAGTTTTCTCTATTATAAATTTTGGATAGCCTATGGTTTTTGCTTTTTCAAATCGAAGAACTATAAAGAGTATTTTACTTTCTCTTACATTATATGTTGTATTATATGTATTTAATCCAGAGATATACTGAGTATACTGATATTAGTTTAGACTTTGGTGATGTATTTAATCAGATCATATATGATGATGATAACATGATTGTTATATTAACTGATACAGATTTGAGCAACTCTAAGTTAATACTTCTAGTAAGTAACACTCTATAGTTAATACTTTTAGTAAGTCTAACACTTTACTGTAGTTAATACTTCTAGTAAGACTAACGCGTTACTAATCAACCCTACCGTGTTAACTTCTAGTACGTCTTAATACTTTTACGGTGTCCGTTTACGTTACATTTCCTTAAGACCAAAATCAACATGCTGTTGATTAAATCACACAAATAAAATGACTGGAATTTTTAATTTATTGAATGGATCGAGGTTTTAAAGTCTTGTCTTTTCGTTTTTCATGCGGTATTTTGCATTTATACTTAGGTGTGGAACAGCGACATTTTCGCCTACTCCCTGATTTCAACTGCCAAGCAATATTGTTGTGTGCAATACCAAACTATACACGAAGACCTTTGTTTTACGTACTTTAGTTGTCCGACGTAATGGATTTATTATTTTATAGGGTCAATTATTTATTTGTCTTTTTCTGTCTTATTTTCATTTCTTAGACTAACTGCCACTTAATTAGAGTGTCTAATAACTCTTTATCTGGAACACGAACTATTGTGGAACTCACGGCATCCTAACTACATGAAGACGGGAATGGGCAGTGTATTTACGGTACCCTTACGATTTGCGGTAGCCTAGATAAGCTCTCTGGCTAGGCTACTGTCGTGCACACACCTATAGGTCTACGTTTTCTCATCAAAAGGGAACGCCTAGCACACCTTCTTTTCTTTTTACTTTGATATGTCTCCTCTTCGGCCTAACACAGAATATAAGTAGCTAATACAACTGTTAAACACTCTTCTTCACGCGACGCCATTATATTCAGTTACCAATAGTAAGTTCAGGAGGACCGCACTACACGAAAAACAAAAACCTATAAGATTAACCTGCGGAAAATATCAAATCAAGTGAATGGATCCGGGGGCCATGACGCGGCACGCGGGTGTGCATTTGACGTCAATTTGTCATACAATGAATAGAACCATTGTATCGTGTAAACGCCCTTCCGATATGTTGCATCCGACGGTTGTATGGATTGGTTATATCGTGTAAACGCCGCTTTACTATAAGAAATCCAACCATGGATACGAGAAGATTTGTGAAATGGGGTTTCAAGATCACCTATATCACCTGCATCATACAATGGAAATACTAAGAGAATTAGACGACACTTTTCAGCTGAACTTGAATCAAAACCAACATTATTCATTGATCAACTAGGTTGATGAACCAATGTATGATGGCCCCGTAGATGTCCCTGACTGGGCTTTGATACCCGGGCTAGATTTTGATCGACATTCTAAAGATGGTTGTTCCAGAAAATGTCGATGACTTCAACCAAATTCACCATCAATATATTATCAACTGGGCTGAAGAACCTGCCTATGATGGACCCGTAGATGTTCCTGGCTGGGCATTGATTCCCGGATTAGATTACGACCGCCATATCTATTCTCTCGCCTAAGAAAATGTATTTTGGAATTTTGTGATTAAAATATAAAATTTATATATTTGGAAATATAGGGGTATTAAATAAGTTATTTTTGTTGGTCAGATTTATACAAGATTTGAGTTTTTACATGTTTTGGTATCCAATAAAAGAACATGGCAATATATCAAAATTAGAGACACCTAATCTTACACAAATACCCATGGTGCGCACAAGGCAAACATGTTAGGGTCTCACTGACGGACAGTCTATCTCCTCGAATGCTGTTAGGAGAACTTCCTATGATTGATCTAATTTGGCCGAAAGTGAGTAGAAGTGATACTTCTATAACATAGACTTTTAGAGGTAGAAAACCCTGCTATTCTCTACACTGATCTCTGGGTCGTGACTAGATAACTGAACAGCCGATTTTTATTTCAAGTCCATCTCACGTCTGTTGTATCTATGACCAGTTAAAACAAGTGGCTACCAAGCAAGATATGGATTCGGAAGAGGTAAAATCAATAGGCCTTGTCCTATGGGACAAGAATGGTACCCCACACCCACAAATACACACACACGGGAGGGCCTATGACACACAGTGTTAGTTTCATCGTGAAAGGTCACAAACCCAAAAACTCATATATGTAAACGGCAGAGACAGATGTGCACGAAAATTATATTTACCCATGAACTAGTGATACTCTAAATCGAGTATATTATTCTGACCTCTATATGGTCCACGGCCTTGAATAGTCTTTCATAATAAGTTTACTTGTTTCCTGGAAGAGTCTTTAACACAGTCTCTTATGGTGCTAATATTTTCTCATAATAAGCACATATTAGATACCAGTAAACACTGCGTTTTCAGAATAATTTGGTTCTGAAGTTCCTTTGAATGATGTTTTTCAGAATACGCTTACTCGTTTCCTGGAAGAGTCTTTAACACAGTCTCCCCTCGCATCTTATAGTGCTAATATTTTCTCTTTATAAGATACCATAGATACCAGTAAACACTGCGTTTTCAGAATTGTTTTACCTGTTCTAGAAAGAGTTTATAACATAGTCTCCCCTAGCATCTTATAGTGCTTATAATGTCTTGTAATAAGTACTGATTAGATACCAGTAAGTAAACACTGCGTTTTCCTAGCTGGTTTAATAGTTTCTTTGAATAGTCTTTACTTGTTTCCTGGAAGAGTCTTTAATACAGTTTAACCTAGCATAATAATTGTATTATTCGTTTTCAGGATTGGTTTAATAGTCTTGCAGAATAATTTTACTTGTTTCCTGGAAGAGTCTTTAACACAATCGCCCCGAGCACCTTATAGTGCTAATATTTTCTCATAATTAGATACCAGTAAACATTGCGTTTTCAGAATTGCTTTACTTGTTCTGGGAAGAGTTTTTAACATGGTGTACCCCAGCATCTTATAGTGTTAATAATTTCTTGTAATAAGCACCGAGTAGATACCAGCAAACACTACGTTTTCATAATTGGGTTTAATTGTTCCTTTGAATGGTCTTCTCTTGTTTCCGGGAACACAGTCTCCCCTAGCATCTCATAGTGCTAATATTTTCTTATAATAAGCACATATCAGATACCAGTAAACACTGCGATTTCAGAATTAGTTTAGTAGTTCATTTTAATGGTATTCTTAAGAATAATCTAATATTTTGTAATAAGCACTGATATGATACCAGCAGACAGTGCGTTTTCATAATTTGTTTAATTGTTCTTTTGGGTGGTCTTTTCTTGCTTTCTGTAAGGTTATTTAACACAGTCTCCACTAGCATCTTATAGTGCTAATATTTTATCATAATAAGCACATATTAGATACCAGTAAACACTGCGTTTTCAGAATTGGTTTAGTAGTTCCTTTTAATGGTATTTTTCAGAATAAGCTTACTTGTTTCACGGGGGTGTCTTTAACAAGCCTCTCCTTGCATCTTATAGTGCTAATATTTTCTCACAATAAGCACAGATTACATACCAGTAAACACTGCGTTTTTATAATTGCTTTACTTGTTCTGGGAAAAGTTTTTAACATAGTCTACCCTAGCATCTTATAGTGCTAATAATTTCTTGTAATAAGCACTGATTAGATACCAGCAAACCCTACGTTTTCATAATTGGTTTAATTGTTCCTTTGAATGGTCTTTTCCTGTTTCCTGGAAGAATCCTTAACACAGTCTCCCCTAGCATCTTATAGTGCTAATAGTGTCTCATAATAAGCACATATTAGATACCAGTGAACACTGCGTTTTCAGAATTGGTTTAGTAGCTTCATATAGTGATAGTGCTAATATTGTCTCATAATAAGCACATATTAGATACCATTAAACACTGCGTTTTCAGAATTGGTTTACTAGTTTCTTTTAATGGTATTTTTCAGAATAACCTTATTTGTTTCACAAAGGTGTCTTTAACACAGTCTCCCCTAGCATCTTGTAGTGCTAATATTTTCTCATAATAAGCACATATTAGATACCAGTAAACACTGCGTTTTCAGAATTGGTTTAGTAGTTCCTTTTAATGGTATTTTTCAGAATAAGCTTACTTGTTTCCCGGAAGTGTCTTTAACACAAACTCCGATAGCATCTTATAGTGCTAATATTTTCTCATAATAAGCACCGATTAGATACCAGTAAACACTACGTTTACAGAATTGCTATACTTTTTCTTGGAAGAGTTTTTAACATAGTCTCCCCTAGCATCTTATAGTGCTAATAATTCTTGTAATGACAACTGATTTGATACCAGGAAAAACTGCATTTTCATAATTTGTTTAATTGTTCTTTTAAATGGTCTTTTCTTGTTTCCAGGAAGATTTTTTAACACAGTCTCCCCTAGCATTTTATAGTGCTAATATTTTAATATAATAAGCACATATTAGATACCAGTAAACACTGCGTTTTCAGAATTGGTTTAGTAGTTCCTTTTAGTGGTATTGTTCAGAAAAAGCTTACTTGTTTCACGGAAGTGTCTGTAACACAGTCTCCCCTAACACCTTTATTATAGAGCTAATATTTTCTAATAATAAGCACAGATTAGATACCAGTAAACACTGCGTTTTCAGAATTGCTTAAGTTGTTCTGCGAAGAGTTTTTAACATAGTCTACCCTAGCATCTTATAGTGCTAATAATTTCTTGTAATAAGCACTGATTAGATACCAGCAAACACTACGTTTTCATAATTGGTTTAATTGTTCCTTTGAATGGTCTTTTTTTTTTTGGTTTCCTGGAAGAATCTTAACACAGTCTCCCCTAGCATCTTATAGTGCTAATAGTGTCTCATAATAAGCACATATTAGATACCAATAAATGCTGTGTTTTCAGAATTGGTTTAGTAGCTCCTTATAGTGCTAATATTGTCTCATAATAAGCACATATTAGATACCATTAAACACTGCGTTTTCAGAATTGGTTTACTAGTTTCTTTTAATGATATTTTTCAGAATAACCTTATTTGTTTCACAAAGGTGTCTTTAACACAGTCTCCCCTAGCATCTTGTAGTGCTAATATTTTCTCATAATAAGCACATATTAGATACCAGTAAACACTGCGTTTTCAGAATTTGTTTAGTAGTTCCTTTTAATGGTATTTTTCAGAATAAGCTTACTTGTTTCCCGGAAGTGTCTTTAACACAGTCTCCCCTAGCATCTTATAGTGCTAATATTTTCTCATAATAAGCACCGATTAGATACCAGTAAACACCACGTTTACAGAATTGCTATACTTTTTCTTGGAAGAGTTTTTAACATAGTCTCCCCTAGCATCTTATAGTGCTAATAATTCTTGTAATGACCACTGATTTAATACCAGCAGAAACTGCGTTTTCATAATTTATTTAATTGTTCTTTTGAATGGTCTTTCCTAATTGTTTCCTGGGAGATTCTTTAACACAGTCCCCACTAGCATTTTATAGTGCTAATATTTTATCATAATAAGCACATATTAGATACCAGTAAACACTGCGTTTTCAGAATTGGTTTAGTAGTTCCTTTTAGTGGTATTTTTCAGAATAAGCTTACTTGTTTCACGGAAGTGTCTGTAACTCTGTCTCCCCTAACACCTTTATTATAGAGCTAATATTTTCTCATAATTCATAATAAGCACAGATTAGATACCAGTAAACACTGCGTTTTCAGAATTGCTTTAGTTGTTCTGGGAAGAGTTTTTAAAATAGTCTACCCTAGCATCTTATAGTGCTAATAATTTATTGTAATAAGCACTGATTAGATACCAGCAAACACTACGTTTTCATAATTGGTTTAATTGTTCTTTTGAATGGTCTTTTCTTGTTTCCTGGAAGAATCCTTAACACAGTCGCCCCTAGCATCTTATAGTGCTAATAGTGTCTCATAATAAGCACATATTAGATACCAGTAAATGCTGTGTTTTCAGAATTGGTTTAGTAGCTCCTTATAGTGCTAATATTGTCTCATAATAAGCACATATTAGATACCATTAAACACTGCGTTTTCAGAATTGGTTTAATAGTTCCTTTTAATGGTATTATTCAGAATAACCTTACTTGTTTCACAGAAGTGTCTTTAACACAGTCTCCCCTAGCATCTTGTAGTGCTAATATTTTCTCATAATAAGCACATATTAGATACCAGTAAACACTGCGTTTTAAGAATTGTTTTAGTAGTTCCTTTTAATAGTATTTTTCAGAATAAGCTTACTTGTTTCCCGGAAGTGTCTTTAACACAGTCTCCCCTAGCATCTTATAGTGCTAATATTTTCTCATAATAAGCACCGATTAGATACCAGTAAACACCACGTTTACAGAATTGCTTTACTTTTTCTTGGAAGAGTTTTTAAAATAGTCTCCCCTAGCATCTTATAGTGCTAATAATTCTTGTAATGACAACTGATTTGATACCAGGAAAAACTGCGTTTTCATAATTTGTTTAATTGTTCTTTTAAATGGTCTTTTCTTGTTTCCTGGAAGATTCTTTAACACAGTCTCCACTAGCATTTTATAGTGCTAATATTTTAATATAATAAGCACATATTAGATACCAGTAAACACTGCGTTTTCAGAATTGGTTTAGTAGTTCCTTTTAGTGGTATTGTTCAGAAAAAGCTTACTTGTTTCACGGAAGTGTCTGTAACACAGTCTCCCCTAACACCTTTATTATAGAGCTAATATTTTCTAATAATAAGCACAGATTAGATACCAGTAAACACTGCGTTTTCAGAATTGCTTTAGTTGTTCTGGGAAGAGTTTTTAACATAGTCTACCCTAGCATCTTATAGTGCTAATAATTTCTTGTAATAAGCACTGATTAGATACCAGCAAACACTACGTTTTCATAATTGGTTTAATTGTTCCTTTGAATGGTCTTTTTTTTGGTTTCCCGGAAGAATCCTTAACACAGTCTCCTCTAGCATCTTATAGTGCTAATAGTGTCTCATAATAAGCACATATTAGATACCAATAAATGCTGTGTTTTTAGAATTGGTTTAGTAGCTCCTTATAGTGCTAATATTGTCTCATAATAAGCACATATTAGATACCATTAAACACTGCGTTTTCAGAATTGGTTTAGTAGTTCCTTTTAATGGTATTTTTGAGAATAACCTTACTTGTTTCACAGAAGTGTCCTTAACACAGTCTCCCCTAGCATCTTTTAGTGCTAATATTTTCTCATAATAAGCACATATTAGATACCAGTAAACACTGTGTTTTCGGAATTGGTTTAATAGTTTCTTTAATGGTATTTTTCAGAATAAGCCTACTAGTATCCCGGAAGTGTCCTTAACACAGTCTCCCCTAGCATCTTATAGTGCTAATATTTTCTCATAATAAGCACTGATTAGATACCAGTAAACACCACGTTTACAGAATTGCTTTACTTTTTCTTGGAAGAGTTTTTAACATAGTCTCCCCTAGCATCTTATAGTGCTAATAATTCTTGTAATGGGCACTGATTTGATACCAGCCAAAACTGCGTTTTCATAATTTGTTTAATTGTTCTTTTGAATGGTCTTTTCTTGTTTCCTGGAAGATTCCTTAACACAGTCTCCACTAGCATCTTATAGTGCTAATATTTTATCATAATAAGCACATATTAGATACCAGTAAACACTGCGTTTTCAGAATTGGTTTAGTAGTTCCTTTTAATGGTATTTTTCAGAATAAGCTTACTTGTTTCACGGAAGTGTCTGTAACACAGTCTCCCTTGGCACCTTTATTATAGTACTAATAATTTCTCATAATAAGCACAGATTAGATACCAGTAAACACTGCGTTTTAAGAATTGTTTTACTCGTTTTTAACATAGTCTCCCCTGGCATCTTATAGTGCTAATAATTTCTTGTAATAAGCACCGATTAGATACCAGCAAACACTGCGTTTCCATAATTGATTTAATAGTTCCTTTGAATCGTATTTTTTAGAATTAGTTTAGCACAAATAAGATATCAGCAATTACTGCAATATTTTAGCTTAGAAGTGCTTTAAAATAGTTTCCCTTGCGTATTATAGTTCTAATATTACCCGACAATAAGTATCACCAGTAGTGGCCTCCAAACAACTTCTGCTAGCATCTTATAGTGCTAATATTTACTTGTAATAAGCACATATAGGACGCCAGCAAATACCGATTATAAGTAAGCATTACAGATTTGATTTATGAAAATGACTTATGCTTTCAGCCTTAGTTATACTCTCAAATTCTTTTATCGAACTGTTTGGCATGAAAGACTATTTTGGTAGTTAAACTTACCTCATTTTGTCGTCTTTAGTCGAATTATTCACCGTGTAATACTGTAAGGTACTGATGTTGATAATTCTCTTTATACCTATATAGGTAACAGTGACATGTTTTTATCATATGTTTGTTGTTGTTATGGGAGTTGATGTTAATTGACGTAGACAATATTTACTTGCTAGTTAATCACGTCATAATCTATTATGTCTTAGTTAATTAGGTAATCGCGTCTTAATCTATTCCACATTTTAATTAGTTAATCACGTCACAATCTGAGCCCATTGTTTTTGTAACTTTGATTTAAGCGATTTGATAATTTCAAGACATGACTCGTTTTTTATTGCAGGATTTAAACTTTTATATTTCATCAGTGTAGAAACATTCCTTTCTTATATGTTTCATGTTTTCCTGGGATTTTAAAAATTAACTTTGATACATTTCATTGAAATTAAGCATACTGCGGAATGTAGCAGTGTTACAGATGAAGAACGTACTTTTTCGAACTCTGTAATTTAGCAGAATTACTGATGAAGTTTGCTGTTCGTGATATTACACTAAATATTTTCCTGCATTATGCTGACTTGATATGTATGTAATTTCATTTTTCCGAGGTTATTGTTGGTATTTAAATGGCAGATATAGTTACAGATCAAGTTCGCGTTTCTTTGAAGTCAGTTGAATTTATCTGGTCCTTTGTTGACTCACTGGAATTCTTATTTACCAGTATAAACTTTGAAGTGGGATAAGAAGTCCACAAATGCAACCTAATTTGTTTATAACACTGAAGTTAACTCGACTGCAGGAAAGGTAACTCGTCTACCCACCAAAGAGACCTTAATATTATTATATCTTGTAAGGTTTGGAAATATGATTCTGGGCATTTCAAACATTTTACCCTTTAGTAAACAAATTACATAAACATTTGAAATTGGCTTAGTTTATGGCTAGGCAATAATAAACCAGTAGTTAGGGTTTATATAAAGAGCAGCATCTGAAAGAGTTTGTTTTAAAATGTCTCAAACCGTAAAATTTGAATTTGATAGTCGTTGTCTTAATTTAAAACTGTTTTACTACTGACTGAGTTTATTTCAAATTCAAACTGTCAGGGTTTCTTTTGCATACATTTTGGTACATATATCTTGGCTTAATTAGAATATAAATTTTAAAATGTTTCTGGCTTTACCTCAGAGAGCATGACGAAGAGTTGGGTGTCACGTGCTGAAATGCGAACAAAAATGACAGCATTTGGGTAGAAGAAGAGTATAATACTTGTTAATAGTTAAAAGCTAGATAATGTAAAGGCAATTTTCTGAAAATTTCATTCAAATTGATCCACTATGAAACAGGAATTAAGCGATTGAAATTTCTGTCTAGTCTCAATCATCATTAGTAAAGTCAGTACGACAAAAATCATAGTCTCGAAGATTAAAATCGTGAAGGAAAGGTATGAAGTAAATCGGATCATAATTCACTACCGATCGTAGGCTTGCGATGCCACCGAGAGTTGATTATAGTCTGGATAAGTTAATTAATGTCTAATTAATAATTTTGATAACATTTCAACCCTAAAGAAAGACCTGCAATAGGCAGATTTAGCTCTTGCATAATGTATGTTTAAGCTTACTATTGTTCCATATCATATGACATATGTCTCCAACGGGGCCGTAGCCACGGGGTGGGTGGGGGCTTTGCCCCCCAAATATTTCGCCAAAATAATGATTTCTTAAGAGTGTTCTTAGCCGGCCGCATCCTCAGCCCCTCCAAAACATTCTGTAGCCCCCCCCCCCCAAAAAAAAAAAAGAAAAAATTCCGTACACCCCCCCCCCCAATTCTATGAGTTGGCTACGGGCGCGGTTTCCAAGAACTTAAGAAACCAGAATAGCGTGACAGTTCTGGGTCCGTATTCAAAGGATATCTTAAGTCTAAGATAGAAACTTAACTACATGTATTAGCTTTCACTTGAATAATAATATACGTAGCTGTCTGTATCCGACAACGTACGGGATCGTTACAATATGTCGGATCACACAGCGTGTCGGAATATCGGGTTTTGTCCAAAACGGGAAATATTGTAACTTCGAAAACTGGAAGTAATATTATAATGTAGCTTCGAATCTCCAGAATGTTATTCCCATTAAAAAGTAATATTATAATGTAGCTTCGAATCTCCAGAATGTTATTCCCATTAAAAATGATAAACCTTTCTGTATATTCAAAATTCTATTACATTAATTTGTATTTCATTTAACATGCGTAGGCATCTTGAATTGGTCAAGTCTGTCGTTAATTTATCTTTTTCGCCGTCTTCAGTTGATAGCACTCTTGTCTTTACTATCACGTGTTCATTGATAATGGGCGAACTCGATTGAACCGTCTTTCACATCAGTCCGGGTTGTACCACGCTACGCTCCATTTATGCATGTTTTAAAAAAAATGAATTGTAAATCCCCCCCTCCCCCTAACATATGATTGTGTGTAATAATGAGATTTAGTTCATCGATATATATATATCGTAACGTTGAGCGAATTGCCAGTGTGTGTGTGTGTGTGTGTATATACAGACAATTCCCAAGATGCATTGCGCGTCGGAGTGTTTCTATAGGGCGTAATGTGAGTCGCCATGCGCAACGTATGTGAATTCGAGTGGATATTCTTGAGTATTTGTCACAACTGTCGTACAAGAGATTAAAATTATCAAAGTAATCAACACAGACCGGCGCTTTAATCTCATAGATAATTGATTGGTGATTGCTTGTTTACTTGTTAATCGTTTGTGGCTTCACACTTCACACATCCAGTTTTAATCTCCCCGAATGAAGGCCGGATTATACGGTATTGGTTTCAATGGAAATCGTTTGACGGGACGGCTGATTGATGTCGTAATCCGGAACGTACAGAGATCGAATGTGACAGAGTTTTTTTGGCTGAAGTAATAAGGAAATAAATCGGGACATGAAAATCATGTCGGATGTCACAGAAATCCGGATTAATCAGACATCGGATGTGTCAAATCCGACATCGTACGGGGGCGTTACAATATGTCGGAAGTCACAGAGTGTCGGAATACCCAGTTTTGTCGAAAACCGGAAATGTTGTAACTTCGAAAACCGGAAATATTATTACAATGTTGATTCGAATCACCAGAACGTTATCCCCTTTAAAAATGATAAACTTGTCTGTAAATTTTCTAATCTTAATTTTTATTTCATTCAACATGCGCAGGCATTTTGAATAGGTCAAATCTGACGTAATTTATCACGTGTTCATTGATAATCTGTCGTTCTATGTCAAGGTCGTCGTCACACGGTCCAGTGAGATCCGTAGGGTTTTACAAACATTGAGCTGAAGTGAGCGGACGTTACGTTATTAGTGGCCGTTTTATGACCTTGACCCTCATCGGCGAAAGCTGGGCCCGATTCCTAGAAAATTCTTAAGCACGTTCTTGTGCTTAGATTTCAAGTAGACTCTGCTATTAAGTAAACTTATCGCATTTTGTGTTCCCAGAAAATTCTTAAGAACGTTCTTGTGCTTAGATTTTAAGTAGACTTCAGAGTAAGGACAAGCACCTTATTATGTGTTCCAAGAAAAAACTTACGCACAACTTCGTTCTTAGAATTGTCAATCTAAGCACAAATCTCGAGCAAGGTATAGGGGCTTGATTACTAACTTTAAGCCCGTTACTGCTTCAAACAATATGACTGACCGTAAAGTTAGTTATTCGACGGCATTTACTACACCTTTTGATACCTAAGAGAAATTTGGAAGACAGAAAATCCTTAAGAAATATATTTTCGACAAGAATGCTATAGAATATTTCGCTTCTACACTAAAAACATTTTATTTATTTACAAATTGGTAAACAACACGCAGGCAACTTGTAAGGAGCTAAATCGCTAACATTTGGCCTTGGGACCTAGAAATTGACACAAGTGGGTCGCAACGCATATAATACTCTAATATGAATGTATATAAACTGATTTACATTCAATGGTTTCCGTTTTTACTCCAATTTCAAATCAGTTATGTGCGGCGAAATTTGCCAATAGTGTCAATCGAATGCAAATGTCTAGCGTCTAGTTATTCCAGTCTACATGCGCCGTTTGATTTGATACAATGTAGCCTTGTTCCCCGAGTCTCTTGCTAGAACTGGGCTGAAACGTATTATGGTACACGATTCGTGTACCAATGGTAAAATATTTTTCCGGTAAGATCACATCATCAATTTTGATTTAAACTGACAAATAATTCGTGTTTTCAGTGTCGAAGATTCTGGATGACTTTGAGACATAGCTACTTTAAAATCAGGCACTGCCTCAATCATTCCGTCTGTTTGCATGTGCTTGCGTATTTTGGTGGGTTTCTTTTAGCTTATAGACCTATAGGGACCATGTCAAAGGCATCAGGGGATCACGTGGTTAAGTGGGTAAGACGCTAGCCAGAGCCAATTCCTAGAACATTCTTAAAAGTAAGCACAAAGTTATGCTTCACTTTTGCTTACGTAAGAAACTTTATAAAATACCGTCTCTAGAAAATTCTCAAGACCGTTCTTACGTAAGCACAAGTTAAGTACGAGTCTAAGCACACTGTGGCTGGTAAATTGAGAGTACGGTGCTCTCTAACGTCATAAAAACATTTTTGGTATGCAAATTACACCGTAAATTCGTCTGCATCACAGAGTTTCTATATATAGCTCTATGGTCTGCATAGAGTTATAAATAGAACAATGACATTAACTTCCCGAAAAATAGTCGATTTAGATGTATTTTATTATTTAACAAATGAAATGAAATGAAATATGGTTTAACGTCCTACTGTTTTGCTCCTAAACTGGGGTAATGAAGACATACGTCATACAGTGTGCTGTGAGGGAAATTTTGCCCGGGCAGCGGCGCTACGGCCTACTCTATCGAATTCCAACTGCCAAGGGATCTTTTACGTGCACGTCAGTTTGTACACGGCACCTCGTTTTTTCGTCCCATCCGAATGACAAGACAGCTGTACTCCGTCCTGCATCACTGACACGGATAAACCACGTCGTCGGCCAATGCAGGGGTCGAACACAATGCAAGCACATGCAAACAGACCGAATAATTGTGAGAGCGCCTGATCTTTAAGTAGCCCGCGTGTGTGTTTTTTACCAATTTGGAAATAAATGAATTATGTTTAGGGTAGAAGCGAAATTTTCTATAGCATTCTTCTCGAGAATATGTTTCTAAAGGATTTTCTGTCTTTCAATTGACTCTTAGGTATCAAAAGATGTAGCAAATGTCGTCGAATAAATCCACGGTCAGCCATATTGTTTGAAGCAGAAACAGACTTAAAGTTTGGTAAGCAAGCCCTATACCTTGCTTGGGACTTGTGCTTAAATTGACAATTTTAAGAACGAAGTTGTGCTTAAGTTTTTTCTTGGAACACATAATAACGTGCTTGTGCTTACACTGAAGTCTACTTAAAATCTAAGCACAAGAACGTTCTTAAGAATTTTCTGTTAACACGAAATAAGATAAGTTTACTTATTTGCAAAGTCTACTTAAAATCTACATGTAAGCGCAAGAACGAGTTAAAGATTTTTTTAGGAATCGGGCAGAGGTAGGGTGTTCGATCCCTGCATTGGCCGAGAAGGTTCATCCCCTTGTCAGTGATGCAGGCTGAGGACCTGACAAGGACAGCTGTCTAGTCGTTCGGATGGGATGGAAAAATATGGTCCCGTGTAAAAATTGGTGTGCACGTCAAAGATCCCAAGGAGTAGCACACCTTATGGCGTATGCCCGTTTTCATAAGCCCAGTTTAGGAGCAAAACAGTAGGACGTTAAACCCTATTTCATTATTTGTCAAATACATCTAAATCGACTATTTGAAGTTAATGTCATTGATCTATTTATAACTCTATATGCAGACGAATTTACGGTGTAGTTTGCATACTAAATTTGTTTTTGTGACGCTAAAGAGCATCTTAGTCTCAATTTACCAGTCACACTGTGCTTAGACTCATACTTGGCTTGTTCTTATGTAAGAACGGTCTTGAGAAGTTTCTATAGAGACGGTATTTCATAAAGTTTCTTACGTAAGCAAAAGTGAAGCATAACTTTGTGCTTACTTTTAAGAATTTTCTAGGAACCGGGCCCTGCTTTAGTTAACTGCAGCTATTGACGATGAGGGTCAAGGTCATAAACCGTAACGTCCACTCATTTCTGCTCAACGTGGACAAAAGTACGTTATTCGGTTTCAATCGGCATGCGCAGCGAATGTTTCTAACAGATGCTAGGATTATTTGTACAACCGAATTCGTGGGAAAATTCGTAGATATTCTTGAGTTGTAAAAAAATAAGTCAAATCTATAAGCCATTGTCATCACAGATGGATTCAACTTTAATATATATGACAGTCGTGGAAACATGATTAAGCAATATGAACATGATAAATGACCGGAAAAATATCATTAACAATCTAGGTGGTAATAGCCTTAGACTTTATTATGGCACTACAATATCAAAGTTGACGACAAAAAAAACATTGAGGCCAGCTACGCTCGGCGACATTGACTTTGTTTCAATTCGAATCCCCAACTTTTAAAAACGCCATTACGGTACAGCGTTAAAAGAAGTCATTATAATCTCACTTAACTTTAAGGTACCTCCAATAGGTCACTTAAAGTTAAGCGGATATTTCTCACTTAAACTGGCCTTTGAATACCACTTAAAGACTAAAACACCTTAACATTAAGGGGCAAAATTTGATACTTAACAACGCCTTTGAATACCACCTGCCCTGAACTTACAGACAGTTACGTATATTCAAGTTACTATCAAAGACTCAAGATATCCTTTGATGCACACTATCATAATATATCCTAAATTATATTCATACTATTTTCATGTGTTATAATATAATATTTCGACAAAGATTTTCCTAGTAATGTAAACTAAGAATGTTATAAAGTATAGTGATGCTCTTGGGGGGGGGGGGGCATAATTTGCTTGCAATGTTAGTAATTCGTGATTTTTGGCAGTGGAAGGTATTCCATCAATTGAAAATTCATGATTTTTGGCGAATGTGAGTATTCCACAATTTAAGTGTGCAATTAAGATTTTCACATAGCCAAGTATATGTTAAATACAACCTTTGAATCCCGATTTAAGGTAATACAGTCAGTTAAGAGGAAAAATTAATTATATTTATTTAACTTTTAGAAAACCTTTGAATACGGACCCTGGAATGATCACTTGCTAATCTTATTTCATCCCACTCAAGGTACTGCAAAATCTAAGTTAACTGGAAGCAGCATTGTTATGATACGTATTCCACCAGCAGCCACCCAGGTCTTATCTCTCTCTGTGGTGTGGAGATATGTTACAGGTAGACACACGGTGTCACGTTACTGACTTTGCAATTATGCTCAATGTCTCCACATTTCATCTCTAAGTAAAGTCCGCTATGTCGTCAGTGGGTTGAAGAGGATTTTTGTGTGCCGATAAATTCCAGTGTAATTATACTGTCTCATCAACACAATACTTGGAAGAAACTGACAAACGCCGGGATCGAACCCCGGACCTCCAGGTTAGTGAGTCAGGCAGGGTCTTATTCATTGAGTCACCGCAGCTCCACTCACAATTAGTTTATCTAATTATTATATGTGACAGACCGCCGATTTTGGAGTATCATTACCAAATTGATGAATAAATTCAACCAGGGGCGGATTGGGCCCGGGCTCCCGTGTCGGAGCGGTCCCTTTCACTGACCGCGCAGCCAAGACGGGAGGCGGTTGGGTCTCCCCCCTGGAAATTTTTGATATATGAATCACTTGTATGGGCTGGGATAATAGACTTTCTGGGCCGGGTGTGCTGGGTGTGGGCCTGAATTCTCCTTCAATGGGGATTATTTCGAATTTCATCCGATAATTTCATCGCTTTCAAAAAACAATGTCGCACGCAAAATTTACTAATTATTAAGTCACTTGCACCCTGTTTGTGGGGATACGCCAGAATCCAAAATTTAAAAAGCAGCTTTTATGAATTTCACTTTCGTCACCGTGTCCCAAGGTGTCTCGTGGCCTTCCATCACAGGAGGAATCAACTAGCGCTCTTGGCAACAAAAATGGGACATTTTTCAATGAAAATATTCTAACTGGTTAATCAAATGGTCAAAATTTTCTCAACTAGTCCCATTTTTAACCAGATAAATTCTCTTGACTCTTGATAATACGTTCATTAATTATGCCGATATGATAATTTCACAAGTTGATGGTTGTAAATTACTTGCATTATGGGAGATTAGATAAAGAGATGGCAATTATCACTATAGTAGTTACAAACCAGATAATGTAATGGCAATTTCCACTATAAATCGAGATTTAAACAATTGAATAGTGGGGCTAGCCCCGATCATCGTAGCATAAAAACATAGTCTCGATTACTCATTGTTTGATTTAGTTATAATAGAAGTCGAACAGCAGTTCGAAACGTAATCCAATAAACATCGCAGGATAAAAGTCGAACAGAACTTCGAAACGTAATCCAATAAACATCGCAGGATACCATCGAGAGTTGATTACGGTCTGGATAAGTGAATTAATGTCTAATTAATAATTTAGAAAACATTTCAGGCCTTACGAAAGACCTGTAATAGCCAGATTTAGCTCTTACGTAATGTATGTTTAAATATATCAAGAATAATAACCGAAAGGGAATTTTGACGTAAAAGTTGTCAGCGAATTTATTTTTAACATTTTGACTATTTCAGGCATGAAGGTTTCGACCATATTTTAGTCATTCTGGAAAATTAGTCTTCCCGCATGACACCAGGCTGTTAATATGGTGTTTCTTTTTCTATTAACATCAAACAAAAACTACCAAAGTTTCATCATTAACAATGTAAAGATGTTAGTGTTTAGTATTTAAAAGCTAACTGTTTTTGTCGAGAATGAATCTTTAATATAGGAAAAACAATAATCTATGAATCGGTTAGGTAATATCCTTTCTTTGGAAAGATTTTGACTTGTTTCGGGAAAAAGCTTCAAGGGTCAATCGAACTTGATCTCTAAAAAAAAAAATTAAAATCTTATTTGTCAAATTCAATAAAACTTTTGACGTCTTTTAATTATGACGTCATAATAGGTAAAACGTCATCTTATTGTTCTATCATTGAGCTATTTTATCTGCTAAAAGGAAGACGCTCTGTGATAATTCTCTAAAATTAATAACATTCTCTACGCTTTCGCGAATCCAGACACAAAAGTGACATCATCTATGACGGTATTGTAAGTATATTTAATTATTTTTTAAAGACATTCTAAAAAGTAATTAAAAACAAGTCGAGTTGGGAACAGGAAATAGATAAACTAGTTTTCTCTATTATAAATTTCGGGTATGGTTTTTGATTTTCAAATCGAAGAACTATACAGAGTATTTTACTTTCTCTTACTTATATTTTGTATTATATTTCAGAGAAATACCAGAGTTACTGATATTAGTTTAGACTTTGTTGATGTATTTAATCAGATCATGATGATGATAACATGATTGTTATGTTAATTGATGCAAATTTGAGCAACTCTAAAGTTAAAGTTACATTATGGGGGATTAGATAAAGAGCTGGCAGTTCTCACTATAATAGTTAAAAACTAGATAGTGTAAAGGTAATTTGCTGAAAATTTCAGTCAAATTGGTCCACAATTATCCGAGAAAAAAGCGTTTGAAATATTCACATAGCCTCGGTCATCATTACTCAAATCATTAATATAAACAGCATAGTCTCGATTATCCACTTGATTGATTTAATTATCAACGGCCATTAAGCGGCATATAGGAATTCAATCCGCCAACATCGAAGACTAGCCTTGACTTTAAGACTTTATTATGGTCTGGATATGTTAATTAATGTCTAATTGATTATTTAGATAACATCTCAGGCCTAAAGAAAGACCTGTAATAAGCAGATTTTGCTCTTGCAGAATGCTATTTTAATACTTCTAGTAAGTCTAACACTCTATAGTTGATACTTTTAGTAAGTCTAACACTTTACTTGTCAGTTAATACTTCTAGTAACACTAACGCGTTACTAATCAACCCTACCGTGTTAACTTCTAGTACGTCTTAATACGTTTACGGTGTCCGTTTACGTTACATTTCATTAAGACCAAAATCAACATGCTGTTGATTAAATCACACAAATACAATGACTGGAATTTTTTAATTTATTGAATGGATCGAGGTTTTAAAGTCTTGTCTTTTCGTTTAACACGACCATGCGGTATGTTGTATTTATACTTAGGTGTGGAACAGCGGCATTTTCGCCTACTCTCTGATTTAAACTGCCAAGCAATATTGTTGTGTGCAATACCAAACGATACGCGAAGACCTTTGTTTTACGTACTTTAGTTGTCGTGGATTTGAACATTTATTTATTATATAGGGTCAATTATTTATTTGTCCTTTTCTGTCTATTTTCATTCCTTAAAATGTTTTCTCTTTTTCAATTGTATCTTACTATAAGAAATCCAACCATGGATACGAGAAGATTTGTGAAATGGGGGTTTCAAGATCACCTATATCATCTGCATCATACAATGGAAATACTTAGAAGACACCTTTCAGCTGAACTTGAATCAAAACCAACATTATTCAGTGATCAACTGGGTTGATGAACCAATGTATGATGCCCCGTAGATGTACCTGACTGGTCTTGGATACCCGGGCTAGATTTTGATCGATATTCTAAAGATGGTTGTTCCAGAAGTCATTAGTCCACCACAGAAAATCTATGACCAGTTAAAACAAGTGGCTACCAAGCAAGATGTGGATTCGGAAGAGGTAAAATCAATAGGCCTTATCCTATGGGACAAGAATGGTACCCCCACACCCACAAACACACACATACGGGAGGGCCTATGACACACAGTGTTAGTTTCATCGTGAAAGGCCACAAACCTCATATATGTAAAAGGCAGAGACAGATGTGTACGAAAATTGAATTCACCCATGAACTAGAGATACTCTAAATCGAGTATATTATTCTGACCTCTAGATAGAACACGGCCTTGAATAGTCTTTCAGAATAAGATTACTTGTTTCCTGAAAGAGTCTTTAACACAGTCTCCTCTAGCATCTTATGATGCTAATATTTTCTCATAATACGCACATATTTGATACCAGTAAACACTGCGTTTTCAGAATTGCTTAACTTGTTCTTGGAAGAGGTTTTAACATAGTGCCCCCTAGTATCTCATAGTGCTAATAATTTCTTGTAATAAGCACTGGTTTGATACCAGCAAACACTGTGTTTTCATAATTGGTTTAATTGTTCCTTTGAATGGTCTTTTCTTGTTTCCTGGAAGAGTCTTTAACACAGTCTCCCCCAGCATCTTATATTGCTAATATTGTCTCATAATAAGCACTTATTACATACCAGTAAACACTTCGTGTTCAGAATTGGTTTAGTAGTTCCTTTAAGGGTATTTTTTAGAATAAGCTTACTTGTTTCACAGAGGTGTCTTTAACACAATCTCCCCTAGCATCTTATAGTGCTAACATTTTGTCATAATAAGCACACGTTAGATACCCGTAAACACTGCGTTTTCAGAATTGCTTTACTTGTTCTTGGAAGAGTTTATAACACAGATTCCCCTAGCATCTAATAGTGCTAATAATTTCTCGAAATACGCACTGATTAGATACCAGTAAACACTGTGTATTCATAATTGTTTTACCTGTTCCTTTGAATGGTCTTTTCTTGTTTCCTGGAAGAATCTTTAACACAGACTCCCCTAGCATCTTATAGTGCTAATATTGTCTCATAATAAGTACTTATTGGATACCAGTAAACACTGCGTTTTCAGAATTGGTTTAGTAGTTCTTTTAAAGGTATTTTTCAGAATAAGGTTACTGGTTTCACAGAGGTGTCTTTAACACAATCTCCCCTAGCATCTTATAGTGCTAATAGTTTGTCATAATAAGCACAGATTAGATACCAGTAAACACTGCGTTTTCAGGATTCCTTTACTTGTTCTTGGAAGAGTTTATAACACAGTTTCACCTAGCATCTAATAGTGCTAATAATTTCTCGAAATAAGCACTGATTAGATACCAGTAAACACTGTGTATTCATAATTGGTTTACTTGTTCCTTTGAATGGTCTTTTTCAGAATTAGTTCACTTGCTTCCTGGAAGAGTCTTTAACACAGTCTCCCCTAGCATCTTATAGTGCTAATATTTTCTCATAATAAGCACATATTAGATACCATTAATCACTGCGTTTTCAGAATTGGTTTAGTAGTTCCTTTTAATGGTATTTTTCAGAATAACCTTACTTGTTTCACAGAAATGTCTGTAACGCAGTCTCCCCTGGCATCTTGTAGTGCTAATATTTTCTCATAATAAGCACAGATTAGATACCAGTAAACACTGCGTTTTTAGAATTGCTTTGCTTGTTCTTGGAAGAGTTTTTAACATAGTCTCCCCTAATATCTTATAGTGCTAATAATTTCTTGTAATAAGCACTGGTTTGATACCAGCAAACACTGCGTTTTCATAATTGGTTTAATTGTTCCTTTGAAAGGTCTTTGCTTGTTTCCTAGAGGAGTCTTTACTTTACCACAGTCTCCCCTTGCATCTTATAGTGCTAATATTGTCTCATGATAAGCACATATTAGATACCAGTAAACACCGCGTTTTCAGAATTGGTTTAGTAGTTCCTTTTAATGGTATTTTTCAGAATAAGCTTACTTGTTTCCCGGAAGTGTCTTTAACACAGTCTCTCCTAGCATCTTATAGTGCTAATATTTTCTCATAATAAACACAGATTAGATACCAGTAAACACTGCGTTTTCAGAATTGCTTTACTTGTTCTGGGAAGAGTTTTTAACATAGTCTACCCTAGCATCTTATAGTGCTAATAATTTCTTGTAATAAGCACTGATTAGATACCAGCAAACACCATGTTTCCATAATTGGTTTAATTGTTCCTTTGAGTGGTCTTTTCTTGTTTCCTGGAAGAATCCTTAACACAGTCTCCCCTAGCATCTTATAGTGCTAATATTGTCTCATAATAAGCACATATTAGATACCAGTAAACACTGTGTTTTCAGAATTGGTTTAGTAGCTCCTTATAGTGCTAATATTGTCTCATAATAATCACATATTAGATACCAGTAAACACAGCGTTTTCAGAATTGGTTTAGTAGTTCCTTTTAATGGTATTTTTCAGAATAAGCTTACTTGTTTCCCGGAAGTGTCTTTAACACAGTCTCTCCTAGCATCTTATAGTGCTAATATTTTCTCATAATAAACACAGATTAGATACCAGTAAACACTGCGTTTTCAGAATTGCTTTACTTGTTCTGCGAAGAGTTTTTAACCTAGTCTACCCTAGCATCTTATAGTGCTAATAATTTCTTGTAATAAGCACTGATTAGATACCAGCAAACACTATGTTTTCATAATTGGTTTAATTGTTCCTTTGAGTGGTCTTTTCTTGTTTCCTGGAAGAATCCTTAACACAGTCTCCCCTAGCATCTTATAGTGCTAATATTGTCTCATAATAAGCACATATTAGATACCAGTAAACACTGTGTTTTCATAATTGGTTTAGTAGCTCCTTATAGTGCTAATATTGTCTCATAATAAGCACATATTAGATACCATTAATCACTGCGTTTTCAGAATTGGTTTAGTAGTTCCTTTTTATAGTATTTTTCAGAATAACCTTAAACACTGTGTTTTCAGAATTGGTTTAGTAGCTCCTTATAGTGCTAATATTGTCTCATAATAAGCACATATTAGATACCAGTAAACACCGCGTTTTCAGAATTGGTTTAGTAGTTCCTTTTAATGGTATTTTTCAGAATAAGCTTACTTGTTTCCCGGAAGTGTCTTTAACACAGTCTCTCCTAGCATCTTATAGTGCTAATATTTTCTCATAATAAACACAGATTAGATACCAGTAAACACTGCGTTTTCAGAATTGCTTTACTTGTTCTGCGAAGAGTTTTTAACCTAGTCTACCCTAGCATCTTATAGTGCTAATAATTTCTTGTAATAAGCACTGATTAGATACCAGCAAACACTATGTTTTCATAATTGGTTTAATTGTTCCTTTGAGTGGTCTTTTCTTGTTTCCTGGAAGAATCCTTAACACAGTCTCCCCTAGCATCTTATAGTGCTAATATTGTCTCATAATAAGCACATATTAGATACCAGTAAACACTGTGTTTTCAGAATTGGTTTAGTAGCTCCTTATAGTGCTAATATTGTCTCATAATAAGCACATATTAGATACCATTAATCACTGCGTTTTCAGAATTGGTTTAGTAGTTCCTTTTAATGGTATTTTTCAGAATAACCTTACTTGTTTCACAGAAATGTCTGTAACACAGTCTCCCCTGGCATCTTGTAGTGCTAATATTTTCTCAAAATAAGCACAGATTAGATACCAGTAAACACTGCGTTTTTAGAATTGCTTTGCTTGTTCTTGTAAGAGTATTTAACATAGTCTCCCCTAATATCTTATAGTGCTAATAATTTCTTGTAATAAGCACTGGTTTGATACCAGCAAACACTGCGTTTTCATAATTGGTTTAATTGTTCCTTTGAATGGTCTTTGCTTGTTTCCTAGAAGAGTCTTTACTTTAACACAGTCTCCCCTTGCATCTTATAGTGCTAATATTGTCTCATAATAAGCACATATTAGATACCAGTAAACACCGCGTTTTCAGAATTGGTTTAGTAGTTCCTTTTAATGGTATTTTTCAGAATGAGCTTACTTGTTTCCCGGAAGTGTCTTTAACACAGTCTCTCCTAGCATCTAATAGTGCTAATATTTTCTCATAATAAACACAGATTAGATACCAGTAAACACTGCGTTTTCAGAATTGCTTTACTTGTTCTGGGAAGAGTTTTTAACATAGTCTACCCTAGCATCTTATAGTGCTAATAATTTCTTGTAAGAAGCACTGATTAGATACCAGCAAACACTATTTTTTCATAATTGGTTTAATTGTTCCTTTGAGTGGTCTTTTCTTGTTTCCTGGAAGAATCCTTAACACAGTCTCCCCTAGCATCTTATAGTGCTAATATTGTCTCATAATAAGCACATATTAGATACCAGTAAACACTGTGTTTTCAGAATTGGTTTAGTAGCTCCTTATAGTGCTAATATTGTCTCATAATAAGCACATATTAGATACCATTAATCACTGCGTTTTCAGAATTGTAGTGCTAATATTTTCTCATAATAAGCACAGATTAGATACCAGTAAACACTGCGTTTTTAGAATTGCTTTGCTTGTTCTTGGAAGAGTTTTTAACATAGTCTCCCCTAATATCTTATAGTGCTAATAATTTCTTGTAATAAGCACTGGTTTGATACCAGCAAACACTGCGTTTTCATAATTGGTTTAATTGTTCCTTTGAATGGTCTTTGCTTGTTTCCTAGAAGAGTCTTTACTTTAACACAGTATCCCCTTGCATCTTATAGTGCTGATATTGTCTCATAATAAGCACATATTAGATACCAGTAAACACCTCGCTTTCAGAATTGGTTTAGTAGTTCCTTTTAATGGTATTTTTCAGAATAAGCTTACTTGTTTCCCGGAAGCGTCTTTAACACAGTCTCTCCTAGCATCTTATAGTGCTAATATTTTCTCATAATAAACACAGATTAGATACCAGTAAACACTGCGTTTTCAGAATTGCTTTACTTGTTCTGGAAGAGTTTTTAACATAGTCTACCCTAGCATCTTATAGTGCTAATAATTTCTTGTAATAAGCACTGATTAGATACCAGCAAACACTATGTTTTCATAATTGGTTTAATTGTTCCTTTGAGTGGTCTTTTCTTGTTTCCTGGAAGAATCCTTAACACAGTCTCCCCTAACATCTTATAGTGCTAATATTGTCTCATAGTAAGCACATATTAGATACCAGTAAACACTGTGTTTTCAGAATTGGTTTAGTAGCTCCTTATAGTGCTAATATTGTCTCATAATAATCACATATTAGATACCATTAATCACTGCGTTTTCAGAATTGGTTTAGTAGTTCCTTTTAATGGTATTTTTCAGAATAACCTTACTTGTTTCACAGAAATGTCTGTAACACAGTCTCCCCTGGCATCTTGTAGTGCTAATATTTTCTCATAATAAGCACAGATTAGATACCAGTAAACACTGCGTTTTTAGAATTGCTTTGCTTGTTCTTGGAAGAGTTTTTAACATAGTCTCCCCTAATATCTTATAGTGCTAATAATTTCTTGTAATAAGCACTGGTTTTCATAATTGGTTTAATTATTCCTTTGAATGGTCTTTGCTTGTTTCCTAGAAGAGTCTTTACTTTAACACAGTCTCCCCTTGCATCTTATAGTGCTAATATTGTCTCATAATAAGCACATATTAGATACCAGTAAACACCACGTTTTCAGAATTGGATTAGTAGTTCCTTTTAATGGTATTTTTCAGAATAAGCTTACTTGTTTCCCGGACGTGTCTTTAACACAGTCTCTCCTAGCATCTTATAGTGCTAATATTTTCTCATAATAAACACAGATTAGATACCAGTAAACACTGCGTTTTCAGAATTGCTTTATTTGTTCTGGGAAGAGTTTTTAACATAGTCTACCCTAGCATCTTATAGTGCTAATAATTTCTTGTAATAAGCACTGATTAGATACCAGCAAACACTATGTTTTCATAATTGGTTTAATTGTTCCTTTGAGTGGTCTTTTCTTGTTTCCTGGAAGAATCCTTAACACAGTCTCCTCTAGCATCTTAAAGTGCTAATATTGTCTCATAATAAGCACATATTAGATACCAGTAAACACTGTGTTTTCAGAATTGGTTTAGTAGCTCCTTATAGTGCTAATATTGTCTCATAATAAGCACATATTAGATACCATTAATCACTGCGTTTTCAGGATTGGTTTAGTAGTTCTTTTTAATGGTAGTTTTCAGAATAACCTTACTTGTTTCACAGAAATGTCTGTAACACAGTCTCCCCTGGCATCTTGTAGTGCTAATATTTTCTCATAATAAGCACATAATAGATATCAGTAAACACTGCGTTTTCAGAATTAGTTTAGTAGTTCCTTTTAATGGTATTTTTCAGAATAAGCTTACTTGTTTCCCGGAAGTGTCTTCAACACAGTCTCCCCTAGCATCTTATAGTGCTAATATTATCTCATAATAAGCCCAGATTAGATACCAGTAAACACTTCGTTTTCATAAGTTGTTCTTTTGAGTGGTCGTTTCTTGTTTCCAGGACGATTCTTTAACACAGTCTTCACTAGCATCTTATAGTGCTAATATTTTATCATAATAAGCACATATTAGATACCAGTAAACACTGCGTTTTCAGAATTGGTTTAGTAGTTCCTTATAATGGTATTTTTCAGAATAAGCTTACTTGTTTCACGGAAGTGTCTGTAACACAGTCTCCCTTAGCACCTTTATTATAGTAGTAATAATTTCTCATAATAAGCACAGATAGTCTCCCGTGGCATCTTATAGTGCTAATAATTTATTGTAATAAGCACCGATTAGATACCAGCAAACACTGCGTTTTCATAATTGGTTTAATAGTTCCTTTGAATGGTATTTTTTTTAATTAGTTTAGCACAAATAAGATACCAGCAACGCAAGGGACAATTTTATGGATACACAATTACTGTAAGACTATTTTGGTAGTAAAACTTACCTCAATTTGTTGTCTTTAATCGAATTATTCAACGGGAAATACTGTGAGGTACTGGTGTTGATAATTCTCTTCTATACTTATATAGGTAACAGTGACATGTTTTTATCATATGTTTGTTGTTGTTCTGGGAGTTGATGTTAATTGAAGTAGACAATATTTACTTGCTAGTTAATCACGTCATAATCCATTATGTCTTAGTTAATTAGGTAATCGCGTCTTAATCTATTCCACATTTTAATTAGTTAATCACGTCACAATCTGAGCCCATTGTTTTTGTAACTTTGATTTAAGCGATTTGATAATTTCAAGACATGACTCGTTTATTATTTCAGAATTTAAACTTTTATATTTCATCAGTGTAGAAACCTTCCCTTCCTATAAGTTTCATGTTTCCCCGGGATTTTAAAAATTAACTTTGATACATTTCATTGAGTTACAGATGAAGAACGTACTTTTTCGAAATTTGTAATTTAGAAGAATTACTGATTAAGTTTGCTGTTCGTGATATTACGCTAAATATTTTCCTGTATTATGCTGACTTGATATTTATGTAATTTTATTTTTCCAGGGTTATTGTTGGTATTTAGGGGGCCGATATAGTTACAGATCAAGTTCGCGTTTCTTTTAAGTCAGTTAAATTCAACTGATCCTTTGTTGACTCACTGGAATTCTTATTTACCAGTATGAACTTTGAAGTTGAATAAGAAGTCCACAAATGCAACCTAATTTGTTAACTCGACTGCAGGAAAGATAACTCGTCTACCCACCAAAGAGACCTTGATATTATAATATCTTGTAAGGTTTGGAAATATGATTCTGGGAATTTCAAACATTTTACCCTTTAGTCTCCCTGGACTTTCGGGTGGTAGAGATTTAAGTATATTTTCAATATATTATTCATTTCTATTTTCTATTTTTAACTATATTTTAGCAAGAACGACCAGCTCTTTATCTAAATCTTACATAAGTTTGTTTTGTTGTTTTTATCAGACATTTTTTTGCAGATTAAATATTCCAGTTGGAGGAGAAAAAATGTGAATAATATTTTGGAATAAAATGTTTTATCCATTTTGGCGAAAACAAATGAAGGCCAGTGAGAGCCCTGATTGTAAGTATTCAAGTGTGATCTGGAAAGTAGAGACTACTACAACTTTCGAGGCAAAAGTCGAAAATAAGAAATAACGAGGTCGCTAATAGCGCGTGTGTTTATTTCTTAATTTCTACTTTGCGAGTTGCATCATGACTTGGTGTGCGTGTTGTCGCCTTCTGTCTGACATCAATAAATACAAGCCAAAATGCAAGTCGAAAATAAGAAATTAGGAAATAACGAGAGGCGCTATTATCGCAGTGTATTATTTCTTAATTTCCTATTTTCGAATTCATTTTGGCTTGTATACCGTGCTGTCACCTTATTACATTTTGTCGTAAATTCTACTTTTCTACTACACTCGGAGACTTCAAAGTACATACCTGCAGCACCTTCGAAACCAGTTTTTGACAATTCAGACGATAAAGTTTTGATAATTTGTTTGTTTCCATCAGGGCTATGTGACCACCCCACCCGCCACCCCATGACAACAGTGCTGTGGTACTAATGGAGTCAGTCAAATGTTCTCCTTAATATTGGTACAGATACTTTTATTGCTCTCTTTGGCCATACTAAAATGGGTGTGGGAACTTGATTGTTAAGGTTATTGCATTATTGCAAATGCTTTGAGTTTGGACTAAAAGTGTATTTTTCAGTCATGGCCTATGTGCCTAATTTGCATATTATGCAAGAGCTAAATCTGCCTATTGCATGTCTTTCTTTAGGCCTGAAATGTTATCTAATTGATTAGTTAGACATTATTTAACTTATCCAGACCATAACCAACTCGCTAGCTTGCGATCGGTGGTGGATTATGATTCGATTTACTGCATAATTATCCTTCACGATTTAATTATTAAATGGATAATCGAGACTATGATATTTGTCGTACCGACTTAAGAAAAGATGATCGAGGCCAGGTGGAAATTTCAATCGCTTAATTCTTGGTTCATAGTGGATCAATTTGAATGAAATTTTCTGCAAATTGCCCTTACATTATCTAGTTCTAACTATTATAGTGAGAACTACCAACTCGTTATTTAATCTCTCATAATGTATCATTAAACGTTGGATGGTAGCTAATGCGCCCCAAACCCCAACAAATATAGTGCACTTCTTATACCCAAACGATCCTTTTGCATAATGCAGTCGTTTGTTTTCGCATTTTAGTACGGCGACACTCAAGTCTTCGTCATCCTATCTGCTGAGGTACAATCAGAAACATTTTAACATTTATATTCTAATTGTACGGTGGCTGATTTAGGATAGGTAAAATAAACAATAATATCTCGAGCTCTCGACTTTATCTTGAGCGCTCGAGATAATATTTTTTTACGTGTCCTAGACTCCTAAACCAGCCACCGTATAATTGCCCCAAGATATATTTACCGGTTCAAAATGTAACGTGGGCACAAACGCACATCCTACTGGGAGAGGTAAGATAATATGCCAAATACGCTAATAAAACACGTGGATATGATCAATTGTTATGGTATATCAGGTCAAAACGAATCACTTCATTATTAACAAATATATGATTAACCGAATATTTTGCAACAATCGGCATTCTTTACACAAACGATAACACGCGTGGATGTTAACTGTCGTGGACACATTGGTGGATACGTAAAAGAACCCCTTACGGTCAGAGTAGAATAGTAGGACGTTAAACTACATTTCATCTCTCTCTCTCAAATCTGAAATGCTGCGTCTACAAAGATGTAAATGTAAATGTTATAAAGATAACGGCTATCATATTTTACTGTTTCAAATATTTTAAAACAAAATTCTTTCAAATGCTACAGATTAAAAAGGTCCTTTCATGGATAAATTTCGTAAAATGTTCAACAATTCTCAGTTTCAGTCATACGATGGACATAGCCTATCTGAAATACCTTAATCACAAGTTTTCTAACATTTTTATATTCAATGGTCTTGTGTTAAATTTTGGTTTTTACATCTTTTGTATGCGTTGTATTTTATGTACTTGATCCTCTGAGTGTTTATCTAATTTGTTTATTAAGGGCAAAATGCAAGAAATGTCAAAAATCATATACAATAGACAGTTATAGACAGACTATAATGTATTTGTGGACTTCTTAAACGACCTCAATGCTTAACCTGGTAAATAAGAATTCTATTTAGTCAATACAAGGCCATAATTCAACTAAATTTGATTGACTTGAACTGTATCTAAATCAGCCCCAAAAAATGCTTAAAATAACCTCGGATAAATAAAATTACATAGATATCAAGTCAGCACATTGCAGGAAAATATTAAGCATAATGTCACGAACAGCAAACTTCATTCTAGTGTGAATATCCTTAATAAAAATTTAAGCTTTAACAAAATACGAAAAACACTTTTAAATCAATGAAGGGTCGTTATCGAAAATAAACGAATTTCGAGAAAGTACGTTCTTCGTCTGTAACTCTGCTACATTCAGCAGCATACCAAATTTCAATCTAATGAGAAAGGAATGTTTCTACCTAGATGAAATATAAAAGTTTGAATCCTGAAATTACATGTAATAAACTAGCCTGTCAAGGTTTTAAACTATCAAGTCGTAAACACACTTAAATCAAAGTTATTTAAACAATGAGCTCAGATTGTGAAGTGATTAAGTTAATAAAATGAAGAATAGATTAAGACGCGATTAACTAATTAACTAACGCATGATGGATTATTACGTGATTAACTATCAAGTAAATATTGTCTACTTCAATTAACATCAACTCTCATAACAACAACAAACATATGATAAAAACGTGTCACTGTTACCTATATAAGTATAGAAGAGAATTATAAACATCAGTATCTCACAGTATTTCACGGTGAATAAATCGATTAAAGACAACAAATTGAGGTAAGTTTTACTACCAAAATAGTCTTTCGTGCCAAACAGTTCGATAAAAGAATTCGGGGATATAACTAAGGCTGAAAGCATAAGTAAGTTTCATAAACAAAATCTGTAATGTTTACTTATAATTATGTTATCATAATTATGAAAATGCGGTATTTGCTGGAATCCCATATGTGCTTATTAAAGGTAAATATTAGCACTATAAGATGATAGGAAAAATTGTTTTGAGGCCACTCCTGGTGATACTTATTGTCGGGTAATATTAGAACTATAATACGCCCGGGGAAACTATGTTAAAGCACTTCTAAGCTAAAATAATGCAGTAATTAATGGCATCTTATTTGTGCTTTTTACATGACAATATTAGCACTATCAGATGCTAGGGGAAACTGTTAAAGACTCTTCCAGGAAACAAGAAAACTAATTCGGAAAAAAAGATTATTCAAAGGAACTATTAAATGAATTATAAAAACGCAGTGTTTACTGGTATCTAATCAGTGCTTATTATGAGAAAATATTAGCACTATAAGATGCTAGGGGGAACTGTGTTAAAGACTCTTCCAGTAAACAAGAAAATACCAATCAAAGGACCTACTAAACCAATTATGAAAACACAGTGTTTACTGGTATCTAATCAGTGCTAATTACGAGACATTAATAGCACTATAAGATGCTAGGATAGACTATGTTAAAACCTCTTCTAAGAACAAGTAAAGCAATTCTAAAAACACAGTGTTTACGGGTATATTATTATGAGAAAATATTAGCACTATAAGATGCTAGGGGGGCTGTGTTAAAGACTCTTCCAGAAAACAAGTAAAATTATTCTGAAAGACTATTCAAAGGAACTACTAAACCAATTCTGAAAAGGAAGTGTTTACTGGTATCTAATCTGTGCTTATTATGAGAAAATATTAGCACTATAAGATGCTAGGGGAGACTGTGTGAAAGACACTTCCGGGAAACAAGTAAGCCTGTTCTGAAAAATACCATTAAAAGGAACTACTAAACCAATTCTGAAAACGCAGTGTTTACTGGTATTTAATATGTGCTTATTATGAGAAAATATTAGCACTATAAGATGCTAGGGGAGACTGTGTTAAAGACACTTCAAACAACAAGTAACGCAATCCCCCAAATCGTTGTGTTTACTGGTATCTAGTATGTATTTTTATGAAAAAATACTAGCACTATACGATGCCAGGGGACACTGTGTTAAAGACTCTTCCAGGAAACAAGAAAACTAATTCTAAAAAAGACTATTCAAGGGAACTATTAAACCAATTAGTGCTTATTTCGAGATATTATTAGCACTATAAGATGCCAGGAAAGACTATGTTTAAGACTCTTCCAAGAACAAGTAAAGCAATTCTGAAAACTCAGTGTTTACTGGTATCTCATATGTGCTTATTATGAGAAAATATTAGCACTATAAGATGCTGGGGGAGACGGTGTTAAAGACTCTTCCAAGAACCAGTAAACCAATTATTAAAACGCAGTGTTAACTGGTATCTAATATGTGCTTTATTATGAGAAAATGCTAGCACTATAAGATGCTAGGAGAGACTGTGTTAAAGACACCTGAAAAAAGACCATTCAGAGTAACTATTAAATCAATTCAAAAAATGCAATGTTTACTAGTGCTAGGGCAAACTGTTAAATTATTAGCACTATAAGTTGCTACGGAAGACTTCCAAAAACAAGTAAAGCAATTCTGAAAACGCGGTGTTTACTGGTTTCTAATATGTGCTTATTATCAAAAATATTAGCACTATCAGATGCTATGGGAAACTGTGCTAAAGACTCTTACGGGAAAGCTAATTCTGAAAAAGACCATTCAAAGGAACTATTAATCAAATTATGAAAACGCAGTGTTTACTAGTATCTAATCAGTGCTTATTACACGAAATTTTTATTTTAGCACTATAAGATGCTAGGGGAGACTACGTTAAAGACTCTTCCAAGAACAAGTAAATCAATTCTAAAAACGCAGTGTTCACTGGTATCTAATATGTGCTTTATTATGAGAAAATGCTAGCACTATAAGATGCTAGGAGAGACTGTGTTAAAGACACCTGAAAAAAGACCATTCAGAGTAACTATTAAATCAATTCAAAAAATGCAATGTTTACTAGTGCTAGGGCAAACTGTTAAATTATTAGCACTATAAGTTGCTACGGAAGACTTCCAAAAACAAGTAAAGCAATTCTGAAAACGCGGTGTTTACTGGTTTCTAATATGTGCTTATTATCAAAAATATTAGCACTATCAGATGCTATGGGAAACTGTGCTAAAGACTCTTACGGGAAAGCTAATTCTGAAAAAGACCATTCAAAGGAACTATTAATCCAATTATGAAAACGCAGTGTTTACTAGTATCTAATCAGTGCTTATTACACGAAATTTTTAGCACTATAAGATGCTAGGGGAGACTACGTTAAAGACTCTTCCAAGAACAAGTAAATCAATTCTAAAAACGCAGTGTTCACTGGTATCTAATATGTGCTTCTTATGAGAAAATATTAGCACTATAAGATGCTAGGGGAGACTGTAAACTAATAATTCTGAAAAACGACAATTCAAAGCAGCTACTAAAACAATTCTGAAAGCGCAGTGTTTACTGGAATCTAATATTTGCTTATTATTAGAAATTATTAGCACTATAAGATGCTAGGGGGGACTGTGTTGGAGAAACTTTTCCAGGAAACAAGTAAACTAATTCTGCAAACGGCAATTCAAAGCAACGACTAAAACAATTCTGAAAATGCAGTGTTTACCGGCATCTTATAATTGCTTATTATTAAAAATTCTGAAAAAAAAATAGCAGGTTATGTTTAATTCTGAATAAACGTAGCACATGATGTGTGATTTTAAATAAAAGTAGCAAATTATATGTGTTAGTTCTAAATAAATGTAGCAAGGTATGTGTAATTCTGAATAAAAGTGGTCATTTCTATGTAATTCTGCGGTAGGGAAATTAAATGGAATTTGTCTGTTTGAATCAAAGCTACTAACACAATATAATCAGATTATGTCGGGAAAATTTAATCAAAGTTAGGTATCTTTGTACACAAAGATGGGACCGAGACGAAAGTGTTGAAATACAATACGCATATTAGAACAAATTGTTTCTGGACAGGTGGAAAACAAATGGTTTTATCCTGAATTAATAAATCAATCCATCACGACTTTAAAAAATAGAACCACCTCATAAACACGTTTTATTCAAAGCTAATAAAACAATGAACTCAGATTATGAGGTGATTGACTAATTAAAATCAGGTATAGATTAAGACGCGATTAACTAATTAAGGCATGACGGATTATGACGTGATTAACTAGCAAGTAAATATTGTCCACTTCAATTAACATCAACTCCCATAACAACAACAAACATATGATAAAAACATGCCCATGTTACCTATATAAGTATAGAAGAGAATTATCAACATCAGTAACTCACAGTATTCCATGGTGAATAGTTTGAATTAGAAAATTACATGCGGTGTTGAAGGCAAAACATACGCTACAAATTGAGGTAAGTTTAAACATCCAAATAGCCTATAAAGATATGACCACTTTCTTTTCTAGACGCTCGGATGGTATGAAAAACCGAGGTCCTGTGTAGACATTCCTGTGAACTTAAAAGATCCCTTGACAGTTGGAATTCGACATAAAAGTGTTTACTATTAACTATTATGTGCTTATTATGATAAAGTATTAGCACAATAAGATGCTACGGGAGACAGTGTTAAAAACTTTTCCAGGAAACAAGTAAACTAATTCTGAAAACGACAATTCAAAGCAGCGACTAAATCAATTCTGGAAATGCAGTGTTTACTGATATCTAATATGTGCTTATTATGAGAAAATATTAGCACTATAAGATGCTAGGAGAGACTGTGTTATAAACTTTTCCAGGAAACAAGTAAACTAATTCTGAAAATGACAATTCAACGCAACGGCTAAAACAATTCTGAAAACGCAGCGTTGACTGGTATTTAATATGTGCTTATTTTTAGAAAATATTATTACTATAAGATGCTAGGGGAGGCCGTGTTAAATACACGTGCAGGAAATGAATGAAATGTGGTTTTATGGCACTTCGGCACCAACCGGGCTATATTGCGCCAAACCTACAAAGATTTATGCGAGACAAGTTAAATAAATATCACAGAAAAAGTTTTATATGCATAAATAAAAACAATATCACAGTAAATAAGATTAAAAAATCAAATAAATCTGTTATGCATATAAATATTTAAAACATACAAAATGAAATGATAAATATACAATTAAAATTTATAATAAAAGCTTGTCTCTTTTAAAAAGGCTAACAAGTTACAATATAAGCCCGGTTGGGCAAATAATTGGTGCAGAGTCTGGCAACGGTAATATTTCGATCTTAGGTTTTTGAGATGCTTGCACTCAATCAAAATGTGCTTCACTGTCAAAGGAACATGACAATGTTCACATTCTGGTTGAGGCTCTCGTTTCAAGATGAAAAAGTGTGTTAAAAAAGTATGACCTATACGAGAGCGACACAGAACAACTTCATCTCTCCTGTTGGTTCTATAGGAGTTTGGCCAATCTCCTAAGAGAGGCTTAATGTGATGAAGTTTGTTTGTGCCTGCAAGATCCCAAGACCGTTGCCAGCGGTCATAAATAAAATGATTTATTGCCGATTTAAAATCTTTAAATGGTAATAAAAATGGTGATTGGGGAAGATCTAAAGCAGCTTTGGCAGCAAAATCTGCTTTATCATTCCCCCTTATATCAACGTGACTGGGAAGCCAGCAGAAGACGACGTCTTTGCTGCTGAGCTACACGTGCAGGAAACACGAAAACTTATTCTGAATAGGACAACTCAAAGCAACGACCAAAACCATTCTGCAAATGCAGTGTTTACTGGTATCTAATATGGGCTTATTATGAGAAAATATTAGCACTATAAGATGCTAGGGGAAACTGTGTTAAAACGTTTTCCAGGAAACAAGTGAAATAATTCTAAAAACGACAATTTAAAGGAACGACTAAAACAATTTTGAAAACGCAGTGTTTACTGGTATCTAATATGTGCTTATTATGAGAAAATGTTAGCACTATAATATGCCAGGGGAGACTGTGTCAAAGACTCTTCCAGGAAACAAGCAACGTATTCTGAAAAAGAACATTCAAGGGAATTACTATAACAATTAGGAAAACGCAATGTTTACTGGTATCTAATATGTGCTTATTTTGAGAAAATATTAGCACTATAAGATGCTAGGGGAGGTTGTGTTAAAGAAGAGTGCAGGAAACAAGAAAATTAACTCTGAAACGACAAATCGAAGAGACTACTCAACAAATTCTGAAACACAGTGTTTACTATTAACTAATATGTGCTTATTATCAGAAAATATTAACACTATAAGATGTTAGGAGAGACCTTGTTTGAAACTTTTCCAGGAAACAAATCAACTAATTCTGAAAACGACAATTGAAAGCAGCGACTAAAACAATTCTGAAAATGCAGTGTTTACTGGTATCTAATATATGCTTATTATGAGCAAATATTAGCACTATAAGATGCTAGGGGAAACTGTGTTAAAGACTCTTCCAGCAAATAATAAAATACCAATCAAAGGAACTATTAAACCACAATTATGAAAACACAGTGTTTACTGGTATCTAATCGGTGCTAATTACGAGAGATTAATAGCACTATAAGATGCTAGGATAGACTATAGATGTTAAAAACTCTCCCAAGAACAAGTAAAGCAATTCTAAAAACACAGTGTTTACTGGTATCTAATATGTGCTTATTATGAGAAAATATTAGCACTATAAGATGCTAGGGGTGACTGTGTTAAAGACTCTTCCAGGAAACAAGTCAAATTATTCTGAAACACTATTCAAAGGAACTACTAATCCAATTCTGAAAACGCAGTGTTTACTGGTATCTAATCTGCCCTTATTATGAGAAAATATTAGCACTATAAGATGCTAGGGGAGACTGTGTGAAAGACACTTCCGGGAAACAAGTAAGCCTGTTCTGAAAAATACCATTAAAAGGAACATCTAAACAAATTCTGAAAACGCAATGTTTACTGGTATTTAATATGTGCTTATTATGAGAAAATATTAGCACTATAAGATGCTAGGGGAGACTGTGTTAAAGACACAACAAGTAAAGCAATCCCCAAAAACGTTGTGTTTACTGGTATCTAATATGTATTTTTATGAAAAAATACTAGCACTATACGATGCCAGGGGACACTGTGTTAAAGACTCTTCCAGGAAACAAGAAAACTAATTCTAAAAAAGATTATTCAAGGGAACTATTAAACCAATTAGTGCTTATTTCGAGATATTATTAGCACTATAAGATGCCAGGAATGACTATGTTAAAGACTCTTCCAAGAACAAGTAAAGCAATTCTGAAAACTCAGTGTTTACTGGTATCTCATATGTGCTTATTATGAGAAAATATTAGCACTATAAGATGCTGGGGGAGACGGTGTTAAAGACTCTTCCAAGAACCAGTAAACCAATTATTAAAACGCAGTGTTAACTGGTATCTAATATGTGCTTTATTATGAGAAAATACTAGCACTATAAGATGCTAGGAGAGACTGTGTTAAAGACACCTGAAAAAAGACCATTCAGAGTAACTATTAAATCAATTCAAAAAATGCAATGTTTACTAGTGCTAGGGCAAACTGTTAAATTATTAGCACTATAAGTTGCTACGGAAGACTTCCAAAAACAAGTAAAGCAATTCTGAAAACGCGGTGTTTACTGGTTTCTAATATGTGCTTATTATCAAAAATATTAGCACTATCAGATGCTATGGGAAACTGTGCTAAAGACTCTTACGGGAAAGCTAATTCTGAAAAAGACCATTCAAAGGAACTATTAATCCAATTATGAAAACGCAGTGTTTACTAGTATCTAATCAGTGCTTATTACACGAAATTTTTAGCACTATAAGATGCTAGGGGAGACTACGTTAAAGACTCTTCCAAGAACAAGTAAATCAATTCTAAAAACGCAGTGTTCACTGGTATCTAATATGTGCTTCTTATATGTGCACTATAAGATGCTAGGGGAGACTGTAAACTAATAATTCTGAAAAGCGACAATTCAAAGCAGCTACTAAAACAATTCTGAAAGCGCAGTGTTTACTGGAATCTAATATTTGCTTATTATTAGAAATTATTAGCACTATAAGATGCTAGGGGGGACTGTGTTGGAGAAACTTTTCCAGGAAACAAGTAAACTAATTCTGCAAACGGCAATTCAAAGCAACGACTAAAACAATTCTGAAAATGCAGTGTTTACCGGCATCTTATAATTGCTTATTATTAAAAATTCTGAAAAAAAATAGCAGGTTATGTTTAATTCTGAATAAACGTAGCACATGATGTGTGATTTTAAATAAAAGTAGCAAATTATATGTGTTAGTTCTAAATAAATGTAGCAAGGTATGTGTAATTCTGAATAAAAGTGGTCATTTCTATGTAATTCTGCGGTAGGGAAATTAAATGGAATTTGTCTGTTTGAATCAAAGCTACTAACACAATATAATCAGATTATGTCGGGAAAATTTAATCAAAGTTAGGTATCTTTGTACACAAAGATGGGACCGAGACGAAAGTGTTGAAATACAATACGCATATTAGAACAAATTGTTTCTGGACAGGTGGAAAACAAATGGTTTTATCCTGAATTAATAAATCAATCCATCACGACTTTAAAAAATAGAACCACCTCATAAACACGTTTTATTCAAAGCTAATAAAACAATGAACTCAGATTATGAGGTGATTGACTAATTAAAATCAGGTATAGATTAAGACGCGATTAACTAATTAAGGCATGACGGATTATGACGTGATTAACTAGCAAGTAAATATTGTCCACTTCAATTAACATCAACTCCCATAACAACAACAAACATATGATAAAAACATGCCCATGTTACCTATATAAGTATAGAAGAGAATTATCAACATCAGTAACTCACAGTATTCCATGGTGAATAGTTTGAATTAGAAAATTACATGCGGTGTTGAAGGCAAAACATACGCTACAAATTGAGGTAAGTTTAAACATCCAAATAGCCTATAAAGATATGACCACTTTCTTTTCTAGACGCTCGGATGGTATGAAAAACCGAGGTCCTGTGTAGACATTCCTGTGAACTTAAAAGATCCCTTGACAGTTGGAATTCGACATAAAAGTGTTTACTATTAACTATTATGTGCTTATTATGATAAAGTATTAGCACAATAAGATGCTACGGGAGACAGTGTTAAAAACTTTTTCAGGAAACAAGTAAACTAATTCTGAAAACGACAATTCAAAGCAGCGACTAAATCAATTCTGGAAATGCAGTGTTTACTGATATCTAATATGTGCTTATTATGAGAAAATATTAGCACTATAAGATGCTAGGAGAGACTGTGTTATAAACTTTTCCAGGAAACAAGTAAACTAATTCTGAAAATGACAATTCAACGCAACGGCTAAAACAATTCTGAAAACGCAGCGTTGACTGGTATTTAATATGTGCTTATTTTAAGAAAATATTATTACTATAAGATGCTAGGGGAGGCCGTGTTAAATACACGTGCAGGAAACACGAAAACTTATTCTGAATAGGACAACTCAAAGCAACGACCAAAACCATTCTGCAAATGCAGTGTTTACTGGTATCTAATATGGGCTTATTATGAGAAAATATTAGCACTATAAGATGCTAGGGGAAACTGTGTTAAAACGTTTTCCAGGAAACAAGTGAAATAATTCTAAAAACGACAATTTAAAGGAACGACTAAAACAATTTTGAAAACGCAGTGTTTACTGGTATCTAATATGTGCTTATTATGAGAAAATGTTAGCACTATAATATGCCAGGGGAGACTGTGTCAAAGACTCTTCCAGGAAACAAGCAACGTATTCTGAAAAAGAACATTCAAGGGAATTACTATAACAATTAGGAAAACGCAATGTTTACTGGTATCTAATATGTGCTTATTTTGAGAAAATATTAGCACTATAAGATGCTAGGGGAGGTTGTGTTAAAGAATAGTGCAGGAAACAAGAAAATTAACTCTGAAACGACAAATTGAAGAGACTACTCAACAAATTCTGAAACACAGTGTTTACTATTAACTAATATGTGCTTATTATTAGAAAATATTAACACTACAAGATGTTAGGAGAGACCTTGTTTGAAACTTTTCCAGGAAATAAATCAACTAATTCAGAAAACGACAACTGAAAGCAGCGACTAAAACAATTCTGAAAATGCAGTGTTTACTGGTATCTAATATATGCTTATTATGAGCAAATATTAGCACTATAAGATGCTAGGGGAAACTGTGATAAAGACTCTTCCAGCAAACAAGAAAATACCAATCAAAGGAACTATTAAACCACAATTATGAAAACACAGTGTTTACTGGTATCTAATCGGTGCTAATTACGAGACATTAATAGCACTATAAGATGCTAGGATAGACTATAGATGTTAAAAACTCTCCCAAGAACAAGTAAAGCAATTCTAAAAACACAGTGTTTACTGGTATCTAATATGTGCTTATTATGAGAAAATATTAGCACTATAAGATGCTAGGGGTGACTGTGTTAAAGACTCTTCCAGGAAACAAGTCAAATTATTCTGAAACACTATTCAAAGGAACTACTAATCCAATTCTGAAAACGCAGTGTTTACTGGTATCTAATCTGCCCTTATTATGAGAAAATATTAGCACTATAAGATGCTAGGGGAGACTGTGTGAAAGACACTTCCGGGAAACAAGTAAGCCTGTTCTGAAAAATACCATTAAAAGGAACAACTAAACCAATTCTGAAAACGCAGTGTTTACTGGTATTTAATATGTGCTTATTATGAAAAAATATTAGCACTATAAGATGCTAGGGGAGACTGTGTTAAAGACACTTCAAACAACAAGTAAAGCAATCCCCAAAAACGTTGTGTTTACTGGTATCTAATATGTGTTTTTATGAAAAAATACTACCACTATACGATGCCAGGGGACACTGTGTTAAAGACTCTTCCAGGAAACAAGAAAACTAATTCTAAAAAAGATTATTCAAGGGAACTATTAAACCAATTAGTGCTTATTTCGAGATATTATTAGCACTATAAGATGCCAGGAAAGACTATGTTAAAGACTCTTCCAAGAACAAGTAAAGCAATTCTGAAAACTCAGTGTTTACTGGTATCTCATATGTGCTTATTATGAGAAAATATTAGCACTGTAAGATGCTGGGGGAGACGGTGTTAAAGACTCTTCCAAGAACCAGTAAACCAATTATTAAAACGCAGTGTTAACTGGTATCTAATATGTGCTTTATTATGAGAAAATGCTAGCACTATAAGATGCTAGGAGAGACTGTGTTAAAGACACCTGAAAAAAGACCATTCAGAGTAACTATTAAATCAATTCAAAAAATGCAATGTTTACTAGTGCTAGGGCAAACTGTTAAATTATTAGCACTATAAGTTGCTACGGAAGACTTCCAAAAACAAGTAAAGCAATTCTGAAAACGCGGTGTTTACTGGTTTCTAATATGTGCTTATTATCAAAAATATTAGCACTATCAGATGCTATGGGAAACTGTGCTAAAGACTCTTACGGGAAAGCTAATTCTGAAAAAGACCATTCAAAGGAACTATTAATCCAATTATGAAAACGCAGTGTTTACTAGTATCTAATCAGTGCTTATTACACGAAATTTTTAGCACTATAAGATGCTAGGGGAGACTACGTTAAAGACTCTTCCAAGAACAAGTAAATCAATTCTAAAAACGCAGTGTTCACTGGTATCTAATAGGTGCTTCTTATGAGAAAATATTAGCACTATAAGATGCTAGGGGAGACTGTAAACTAATAATTCTGAAAAACGACAATTCAAAGCAGCTACTAAAACAATTCTGAAAGCGCAGTGTTTACTGGAATCTAATATTTGCTTATTATTAGAAATTATTAGCACTATAAGATGCTAGGGGAGACTGTGTTAGAAACTTTTCCAGGAAACAAGTAAACTAATTCTGCAAACGGCAATTCAAAGCAACGACTAAAACAATTCTGAAAATGCAGTTTTTACCGGCATCTTATAATTGCTTATTATTAAAAATTCTGAAAAAAAAAAGTAGCAGGTTATGTTTAATTCTGAATAAACGTAGCACATGATGTGTGATTTTAAATAAAAGTAGCAAATTATATGTGTTAGTTCTAAATAAATGTAGCAAGGTATGTGTAATTCTGAATAAAAGTGGCCATTTCTATGTAATTCTGCGGTAGGGAAAATTAAATGGAATTTGTCTGTTTGAATCAAAGCTACTAACACAATATAATCAGATTATGTCGGGAAAATTTAATCAAAGTTAGGTATCTTTGTACACAAAGATGGGACCGAGACGAAAGTGTTGAAATACAATACGCATATTAGAACAAATTGTTTCTGGACAGGTGGAAAACAAATGGTTTAATCCTGAATTAATAAATCAATCCATCACGACTTTTAAAAAAAGAATCACCTCATAAACACGTTTTATTCAAAGCTAATAAAACAATGAACTCAGATTATGAGGTGATTGACTAATTAAAATCAGGTTTAGATTAAGACGCGATTAACTAATTAAGGCATGACGGATTATGACGTGATTAACTAGCAAGTAAATATTGTCCACTTCAATTAACATCAACTCCCATAACAACAACAAACATTTGATAAAAACATGTCCATGTTACCTATATAAGTATAGAAGAGAATTATCAACATCAGTAACTCACAGTATTCCATGGTGAATAGTTTGAATTAGAAAATTACATACGCTACAAATTGAGGTACGTTTAAACATCAAAATAGCCTATAAATTTATGACCACTTTCTTTTCTAGACGCTCGGATGGTATGAAAAACCGAGGTCCTGTGTAGACATTCCTGTGAACTTAAAAGATCCCTTGACAGTTGGAATTCGAGATGAAAGTGTTTACTATTAACTATTATGTGCTTATTATAATAAAATATTAGCACAATAAGATGCTAGGGGAGACTGTTAAAAACTTTTCCAGGAAACAAGTAAACTAATTCTGAAAACGACAATTCAAAGCAGCGACTAAATCAATTCTGGAAATGCAGTGTTTACTGGTATCTAATATGTGCTTATTATGAGAAAATATTAGCACTATAAGATGCTACGGGAGACTGTGTTATAAACTTTTCCAGGAAACAAGTAAACTAATTCTGAAAATGACAATTCAACGCAACGACTAAAACAATTCTGAAAACGCAGCGTTGACTGGTATTTAATATGTGCTTATTTTAAGAAAATATTAGCACTATAAGATGCTAGGGGAGGCTGTGTTAAATACACGTGCAGGAAACAAGAAAACTTATTCTGAATACGACAACTCAACGCAACGACCAAAACCATTCTGCAAATGCAGTGTTTACTGGTATCTAATATGTGCTTATTATGAGAAAATATTAGCACTATAAGGAGCTACTAAACCAATTCTGAAAACACAGTGTTTACTGGTATCTAATATGTGCTTATTATGAGACAATATTAGCACTATAAGATGCTAGGGGAGACTGTGTTAAGGATTCTTCCAGGAAACAAGCAACGTATTCTGAAAAAGACCATTCAAGGGAATTACTATAACAATTATGAAAATGCATTGTTTACTGGTATCTAATATGTGCTTATTTTGAGAAAATATTAGCACTATAAGATGCTAGGGGAGGTTGTGTTAAAGAATAGTGCAGGAAACAAGAAAATTAACTCTGAAACGGCAGTGTTTACTGGTATCTAATATGTGCTTATTATGAGAAAATATTAGCACTATAATATGCTAGGGGAAACTGTGTTAAAAAGTTTTCCAGGAAACAAGTGAAATAATTCTAAAAACGACAATTTAAAGGAACGAATAAAACAATTTTGAAAACGCAGTGTTTACTGGTATCTAATATGTGCTTATTATGAGAAAATGTTAGCACTATAATATGCCAGGGGAGACTGTGTCAAAGACTCTTCCAGGAAACAAGCAACGTATTCTGAAAAAGACCTTTCAAGGGAATTACTATAACAATTATGAAAATGCATTGTTTACTGGTATCTAATATGTGCTTATTTTGAGAAAATATTAGCACTATAAGATGCTAGGGGAGGTTGTGTTAAAGAATAGTGCAGGAAACAAGAAAATTAACTCTGAAACGGCAAATCGAAGAGACTACTCAACAAATTCTGAAACACAGTGTTTACTATTAACTAATATGTGCTTATTATCAGAAAATATTAACACTATAAGAGACCTTGTTTGAAACTTTTCCAGGAAACAAATCAACTAATTCTGAAAACGACAATTGAAAGCAGCGACTAAAACAATTCTGAAAATTCAGTGTTTACTGGTATCTAATATATGCTTATTATGAGCACATATTAGCACTATAAGATGCCAGGGGAAACTGTGTTAAAGACTCTTCCAGCAAACAAGAAAATACCAATCAAAGGAACTATTAAACCACAATTATGAAAACACAGTGTTTACTGGTATCTAATCGGTGCTAATTACGGGACATTAATAGCACTATAAGATGCTAGGATAGACTATAGATGTTAAAAACTCTCCCAAGAACAAGTAAAGCAATTCTAAAAACACAGTCTTTACTGGTATCTAATATGTGCTTATTATGAGAAAATATTAGCACTATAAGATGCTAGGGGTGACTGTGTTAGAGACTCTTCCAGGAAACAAGTAAAATTTTCTGAAACACTATTCAAAGGAACTACTAATCCAATTCTGATAACGCAGTGTTTACTGGTATCTAATCTGCCCTTATTATGAGAAAATGCTAGGGGAGACTGTGTGAAAGACACTTCCGGGAAACAAGTAAGCCTGTTCTGAAAAATACCATTAAAAGGAACAACTAAACCAATTCTGAAAACGCAGTGTTTACTGGTATTTAATATGTGCTTATTATGAGAAAATATTAGCACTATAAAATGCTAGGAAAGACTGTGTTAAAGACACTCCAAACAACAAGTAAAGCAATCCCAAAACACGTAGTGTTTACTGGTATCTGATATACTAGCACTATAAGGTGCCAGGTGAGACTGTGTTAAAGACTCTTCCATGAAACAACAAAACTAATTCTAAAAAAGACCATTCAAGGGAACTATTAAATCAATTATGAAAACGCAGTGTTTACTGCTATCTAATCAGTGCTTATTACTAGAAATTATTAGCACTATAAGATGCTACGGGAGATTTCAAAAAACAAGTAAAGCTATTTACTGGTATCTAATATGTGCTTATTATGAGAAAATATTAGCACTATAAGATGCTAGATGAGACTGTGTTAAAGACACTTCAAACAAGAAGTAAATCAATCCCCCAAAACGTAGTGTTTACTGGTATCTAATATGTGCTTTTTGTGAAAAAATACTAGCACTATAAGATGCCAGGAAGGAATATGTTAAAGGAAACAAGAAAACTAATTCTAAAAAAGACTATACAGGGAACTATTAAACCAATTAGTGCTTATTTCGAGATTTTATTAGCACTATAAGATGCCAAGAAAGACTATGTTAAAGACTGTTCCAAGAACAGGTAAAGCAATTCTGAAAACTCAGTGTTTACTGGTATCTCATATGTGCTTATTATGAGAAAATATTAGCATGTTAAAGACTCTTCCGAGAACCAGTAAACCAATTATTAAAACGCAGTATTAACTGGTATCTAATATATGCTTATTATGAGAAAATACTAGCACTATAAGATGCTAGGAGAGACTGTGTTAAAGACTCTTCGAGGAAACAACAAAACTAATTCTAAAAAAGACCATTCAAGGGAACCATTAAATCAATTATGAAAAGGCAGTGTTTACTGCTATCTAATCAGTGCTTATTACGAGAAATTATTAGCACTATAAGATGCTACGACAGACTTCGAAAAACAAGTAAAGCAATTCTAAAAACGCAGTGCTTACTAGTATCTAATGTGTGCTTATTCGGAGACAATGTTAGCACTATAAGATGCTAGGGGAGACTGTGTTAAAGACTCTTACATGAAACAACTAAACTTAATCCTGAAAAAAGACCATTCAGATGAACTATTAAACCAATTCAGAAAATGCAATGTTTACTAGTGCTAGGGCAAACTGTTAAATTATTAGCACTATAAGTTGCTACGGGAGTTTTCCAAAAACCAGTGTTTACTGGTTTCTAATATGTGCTTATTATCAAAAATATTAGCACTGTCAGATGCTAGGTTAGACCGTGTTAAAGATTCTTCCAGGAAACAAGAAAACTAATTCTGAAAAAGACCAAAGGAATTGTTAATCCAATTATGAAAACGTAGTGTTTACTGGTATCTAATCAGTGCTTATTGCGAGAAAATATTAGCACTATAAGATGCTAGGGGAAACTGTGTTAAAGACTCTTCCAGGAAACAAGTAAACTTATTCTGAAAAAGACTATTCAAAGGAAATACTAAACAAGTTCTGAAAATGAATAATAGGTTATAAATATGTAGTATTTTCTGGTATATTATTTGTGCTTATTCCATAACAACATTAGCCCTATAATATACCGGGAGAAAGTGTATTAGAACACTTCTAAGGCACAGATAATACAATTATGAAGATGCAATTATTTCTGGAATCTTATTTGTGCTTATTACAAGACAACATTAATATTATAATATGCAAGAGGAAACTGTATTAAAACACTTTTTAAGAAGAGAATAATATGTATTATGGGAATGTAGTATTTCTTGGTATCTTATTTGTGCTTATTACAAGAGAAGATTAGCACCATAAGATGCCTGGGAAAACTGCATTAAAACGCCTCTAAGACACATACAATACAATTATGAACATTCAGTATTTGCTGGGGTCTTATTTGTGTCTTTTACAAGAAAGGATTAGCAGTATAAGATACTAGGGACACAATGCCGAAACACGCCTGACACACATATAACAAAGCTAGGGGTAGGACTGTGTTAAAATGCACAAATGATAAAATCAAAATGCAGTATTTGCATGTGCTCATTTAAAGATTTTATTTGCATTATAAGATGCACGGGAAACGTTGATGATGACACTTCTTAGATACAGTTCGGATAACTACGGTCATGCAATATTTGCTGGTATCTTTATACATGTATGTGCTTATTACAAGAACCAATTTACCTCTATGATATGCTAGAGAACATATTTCAAAGACACAGATAATATGAGATATAAAATAAAATGCGGGATTTGCTGGTATCTAATATGTGCTTATTATAAGAAATATTAGCACTATAAGATGCTAGAGGAAACTGCGTTGAATACACTTCAAATACACAGATAATATTATTATAAACGTGCAGTATTTGCTGGTATCTTATTTGTGCTTATTACCAGCAAATATTGCCATTTGAAGATGCCAGAGCCAACTACGTTGAAGACATTTACAAGATAATATGCGGTATTAAATACAATGTGGTATTTGCTTGTATCTAATATGTGCTTATTTTAAAAAATGCCATGGGAAACTGCGTTAAATGCACTTCTAAAACACATATAATTATATTTAAAAGAAGAGATTAGCACCATAGGATGACAAAGGGAACTCTGTTTAATAACACTTCTACGATAAATATGAAAATTCAGTATTTCTGATATCTTATTGTGGTTATTACAAAATAACATTAGCACTATGATATGCTAAGGGCGAGTGGGGGGGCTGTGTTAAAGCACTTCTAAGATGGAAATAATATGATAATGGAAATGTAGTGTTTTCTGGTATCTTATTTGTGCTAATTACAAAAGAAGGTTAGCACTATAAGGTGCTCGGTGAAACTACGTTAAAACACCTCTAAGAGTAAGACACACACAATACAATTAATGCCGATGGGGGAGGGGCATTAATACACTTCTAAGACACATACATTAAAATTACAAAAATGCAGTATTGGTTGATATCTTATTTGTGCTTATTACATGATAACATTAACACTATAAAAGATGGGGACTGTGGTATTTGCTGGTATCTTATTAGCTCTTCTAAGATTGAAAAAAATATACTTATGGAAATGTAGAATTTGCTGGTATCTCCTTTGTGCTTATTTCAAGAGACCATTAGTGATATTAAATAGTATGCTAGGGGAAATTGTGTTAAAGCACATTTCAAAGAATCAAATAATATAATACATGATAAATTTAGCATGGAAATAATTTACGTATGGAAATGTAGAATTTGCTGGTATGTTTTAATATGTGCTTACTACAAGAGACGATGAGTACTATATAATATGCTAGAGGAAACTGTGTTAAAGCACGCTTCAAAGAAACCAATAATATGATTTAGTACCTGTTATCTTATTAGCACTATCAGATCCAGGGTTTGGATGACCGAACCGTTAGCACGTGCGGGTTGTATCATAAAGCCTGTCATTGAGTCAACTTGTGTGGTTTCGAATCCCCGGTTGTACGTGACAAGGAGTAGGGTCTCCTGTTCAACCTCGTGGGTTTTCTTCGGGTCCTCCCGTTTCCTCCCACTGCTAAAGATTCCAATGCACAAGCGAATTATTGAAATTAAATAAAACCATATGTTAGTCCCGAAATGATCTGGTTTGTGCCGAGTGGGCGTTAAACCCCATCTCTCTCTCTCTCTCACACACTATAAGATCCCGGGCAAAACAGTTTTGAAGACAAGACACTTTGAAGTTATACAGGACACTGTGTTGAATCACTCCTCACACACAGTTAGTATTACTATGAAAATGCGGTATTTGCTGCCATCTGATTTTGTCCATATTTCAAGAAAATGTTAGCATTATAACATGCTATATAAAAGTCTGCCGAAGAGACGTCTGAAATACAGTTCGGATAATTGTGAAATGCTCTATTTACTTGTAGACAGTTAATAATTGTGCTTATTGCAAGAAAACATTAGCGCTATAAGATGCTAGTAGAAGCTTTATTAAAAACACTTCTATGTATAATGATGTTTTATGGAAATGCAGTATTTGCTGGTATCTTTTCTGTGCTTATTACAAGAACTATTAGCATTATGATAATATACTAGGGGAAACTGCGTTAAAATACTTCCACGACAAATGTAATAGCATTATGGAGATTTAGTATTTGTTGGCATCTTTACTTGTGCCTCTATATGCTCAAGAAAGAGTAATAGGGTATCTAATATATGTTTATAATAAGAATATATTAGCACTATAAGATTCTTGGGGAAACTGTGTTAAAGACTCTTCCAGGAAACAGGAAAAGGCCATTCAAAGGAACATTAAGCCTATAATGAAAACCTATCTTATCAATGCTTGTCACGAGAAATTATTAGCACTATAATATGGGGTATAAAATAAATTGTGGTATTTGGTGGTATCTGATAATTATGTAATAATAAGATTCTAGGGGGGAAACTGCGTTGAAGACATCCCAAAGATGCGGTATATAATAAAATAGGGTATCTGCTGGTATCTATATAGTAGATGCTTATTATAAGAAAATATTATGACTATAAGTTGCTAGCCGGATCTGAGTTGAAGACACTTCAAAGGCACATATTATAATATGATTGTAAAATTGTGGTATTTGCTGGGATCGTATTGCGTTGACGAATCTCCAAAGATACATATGATAGTATCTTATTTGTGCTTATTACGTGCATGTATTACCTTATTACAAGTATATAATATTACCTTATTACAAGAAGCTATTAGCACTATAAGATAAGCGTTGAAGACACTTCAAAGACACAGATAATATACTTATCGTATTTGTTGGTATCTAATATGGTTTTATTACAAAAATATATTATCTTTGGGATGCATGAGAACACTTTGTAAGTCATTTCTTCGGAAAATGAAATGCGGTATTTGCTGGTTATATAACATATTCGAAGTAGGTCTTTTCATTGAAGAAATTTTATAGGGATATAGTCATATTTTGTGAATGTAAGAATTAAAGGTGAAAACTTTATTTTAGTTGAGAGCTTACCAAAGTCCCTACCAGAGACCATATTGTGATCCTGGGCGGGATCGCGAACAGGTAAACATTTTATTGTTATTAAACCCACTGTCAACGATTGCTTTCCAATAAGTTGAGTTTCACACAAATCCGATCCCGTGTAATAAAACTGCTCCAGCCTCGATTGACCTAATTTCGACGGAATAGTTATTGCAATAAAATGACCCTTTTCTGTTATTTTTTTTTTACGCAGATACTTCATCGCCTATCACCATGGTCATATGACTCCAGTCGCGAGCGTATACGACAAGAGGTACGTAATTTCAAGTGTATAGACAGTTTTACCAATTGAAATGACCCAACTGGTCTATAATGCACTGTGCCATTTTTCATGATTACTTGCTAATTAAAGTCCTTAAACAACACACAAACGTCTGCATTGACACTTACAATTTTATATATTGCTTTTTTAACTAACATTTCAGAGATACCACCGTTCAGTATTTATGGGAGATAATAGTGCATATTCTGAAGGCCGAGATTATATTCCCCAGCAACAGGTGCGTAAATAGATTTTAGGTTTCCAAAATGTTTTTGTGTCAAGGAATGAACAGTTTGCACGAGTAACAATAAGGAAAGTGACATTATTCATAGCTGTTTATATCCATCAATTTTAGGCTAATGGATTGATGTATTCGTCGTCAATTTTCGAAGATTCGACTATAACGAAGATGGCGTCAGTCGATTTATTTATGATTGTTTATAATCTTTTACCTCTAAAATTTAGATTGTCGTTTAGAACTAGCGTTCCTAAATAACTAAATCAGAATGCTGTAGATTCGCCGTTATGACGAGCTGCGACTCTTCATATGGTCGACCTACGTTTGTTTCTTATATTTGATGTGTCTGGATGACATCGCGCCTGGTACGTTCGTGCATTTTTATGCGCGAACTCTTAGTTTTCCTATTACTGGCACGCGCACGGGCACTATTTCTTTTTCTTTTGCATGTACCAAAATCAGGGTGTTTGCGCGGAGGTACTTTTGAGGTATTAGCCTGAGAAGCATAACACTTGCCACTGTACCTGTATATCGCTAATTATAAATCGAGTGTGTGAAGACAGTTTATATAGATCACGCGAAAATTTTTCAGTACAGAGTTTATTCCCGTTCTATTTGCTGCTAAGCAAACCAATGGGACTATTTTCTCAACAGTGTATGAATTTATCCATAAGCGATAATATCCTTACACCGAGAGAAATTATCTAGTCTCGGTGAAAAACCATGATCATCTGGTAAAAAATTACTTTTCTATTTTTTGGAACGAAAAACAGTGTTTTTAAAAACAAACGCACCTGCCGCACATGAGGAAGTCATTATACTAATAACAACAGACGAGAACTCTTTTTGGGCACAGGCTTTCTTACTGAGTAGTAGTAAATCGTCCACAAACAATCATGAAGGAAGACTAGCGACGACTGTAGACAGTAAGTAGGTTATACACTATACTTTTGAGTCGAGATTACTCGCTTTGAGTCGATATTACCAGCTTTCAGGTCACCGATAACCAATTATGTCAGAAATACCATACTGACATTCGGTTTTTTCAAGTTGTACGCGAACTAACAATCGGCGCCCTAACTGTCTTCGTCAGCTACTTTCAGTTTCACAATGGCGTACGACATTCGGTTTTTCAAGTTGTACGCGAACTAACAATCGACGCCCTAGCTGTTTCGTCAGCTATTTTCAGTTGCTGGCGTACGGCCAGTGCCGGTGGGAAAAGACAACATTAAAATCAGAAATAGTTTATTTATTATTGTCGGACTTACGGTATCAATCCTGTCTAACAAATCATAAAGCTGTGGTGTTACGGTAGCGGCATAGTATTTCACCGTAACACCACAGCCACTCTAACCATTCATAATACATCTAACTATCACTCCCTACACATTTCCCCTCGACCTACTTTCCCAAACGTCAACAACACATCTCATACATCCAGTTCACTGATTAACCCTTGTACCACGTCTACTGGTTTCAGAATATAATTACTCCAGCCCCGTCAGAGAGACCTGCTGCCCTAAGAAATATCTTGCCAGAAAACAGGACCGCAAATGCATTACCCCTGAGAGTGAGTCCAACATCTTATTCAAGAGAGTTTTTAGTGTCCAGTAAAAAAAAGAGCGAAATGACAGACACGGAAGCCAAGGCCAAGAACTTTTTCGCGGTAATATATTTTTTGAACATACCGGCGAATTTATGAACCCACACTGCTCAGAAATAATGAAATTTCCCGGGTATTATTATTATTATCCATCGAGATATAACTAGTTGCAGTTTATAGCGTCCTGCTTAAATCAACAAGATGAGTGGTCAGATAATGCTAGTACCACACGGCGTAAGGTTGCTGGTTCAGATTTGTGCATTTACTGAAATCTCCAGTTTGTGATAAGAAACGTATGTCATTAGAATCATTTTTTTCAGGCCTCCGTCAGACAAGCGATAGATCTATATGAAATGAGGTGCATGAAAAATACACAGACCTATAGAAAAGTAAAGGAAAAGGTTAGACTTTGTTCTATAAGAAACATTTCGTGGCTGATGGTCAATACCCAAGATTAAAATTTAGGCTAAACGGGCTAGTAATTCAACATAGATATTTATTCTTAGGCATCCGATGCAAATTTTATGAAATTTCTGTTATAGATATTATGGTATAACCCAACACTAGAGGACGCGACGGATTCGAAATTTATAAAAACAGGTGTGCAAAAACATCTTAAATATAGAAGAAGAACAATCAGGTAATATAATTTTCTGTTAAACTTATTTTATCCAATAGCTAAATCGGTCTACTGCAGGTCGTCTTTAGGACTGAAATGTAATCTAAATTATTAATTTAGACATTATTAACTTACACAGGCCATAAACAACTCTCGATGGCATCGCTAGCCTGTGATATTTTGAGGATTGGAATATATTTTTTGAAAAATGATTATTAGACCATGATTATCGAGGCTAGGCCTAAAATTCGATTGCTAATGTCTCGGTTCAGGGTGGAGCAATTTTAATGAAATATTCATCATATTCTATTTCCGTTTTCTCTTACCAACTCACATAATGTCCCTTTTAGAAGACCAATTATATTGATATAAATCACTTTAGTAAACTCTATCTTGTAACTTGGCAAACTGCAAGCATACGACAGAATCTTTTAAATTTCGAATTAACTTGTTTTTCAGAAAACGCAATCCCGGGATGGAAAGGGGTTTAGAGTGTGAAGACGAGGAAGCGATAGAGTTGAATACTGGGTATGTCATTTTAACCATGGTCATCCTCTTTGGGGTAGGTTGGCATATAGAGGATCCAAAACTCTTTGGCTTTCGACTTTGCACTAAACCTGGGCTTATGGAAGACAGGCATACGCCATTCAGTGTGCCATGAGGGAAAATTTTATCCGGGAAGCGGAATTTCAACTGCCAAGAGATATTTTACGTGCACGCCAATGTGTACACGGGACCTCGGCTTTTCGTCCCATACGAACGACTGAATCTCGGCCAATGCAGGGATCAAACACCCGACCTACAACCTAGCGAGCCAACATCTTACCCACTCATCCACGTGATCCCCCACCCTTGAAAAAACTTGGTTTGATGAGTTATGCACAGTGAGGAAAAGTAAGTAGTAAAACATCACTCAATATCAAAATTCATTACAGGTCAGGTGTTAAATTAATGGATGGGGGAAAGTTTGTAGCCACCGGGAAGATAGTATCGATCGTGCCCGAGATAGTAGACGGTAAGTGTTGTATTATTATTATTGCACTGAAACAAGGAAAAGTACTTAATGAATAGATGTAAGATCCCTAAGGCCCAAATGAATATGTAATTGGGAGTATTGGGGTTTTTTTTCCTAATCTCTATAGGCATGGAATGCTAACTGGTGTACCTGTCCAGGAAACATCCGAGGTCAAAAGTTGCCATGATTCCTGGGAAACCTGACCAGACATGGGCGGATACTGGGGTGAGTTTCCTTCTTTTTTTTTGGCAAACTTCGAATCGTTTTATTATACCATAGTTATTACAGACCTTTGCCTGTGTTAAACGCTAGAATTTGCGTTTCTCAATCTATAGATTCTTAGATGCTGATACACATTCACATTAATTTCAGTCAAGTACCGATATTTATTGGCCAGTATCAAAGACGTGTGGAATTTCTAAAAAGATTAACACAAAGGTATGTATATTTTTATATATATATTTAGACAGTCGTATTTTAACGTATTTGCAGGCCAAATATCTTCCCAGAAACGTGCGTCACCGACACCAATATGTGATATATATACCACCAGTATGCCGCTATTGGAAATTGATTTTCTCGTCAACATTTAGAGCAGCATCCAATGGCGTCATTACAAATCATTAAAAGTTATCTATTAACCTGATTATTCAGATTTCATTAAAAAAAAATATTACTAAGTCGACGAAGGTGTGTGATTTTATAAATTAGTGTATCCTTTTGTGGTATTACAAGAAATGAATGGTCAGAATGGAAATTTGTGAGGTGTCTATAATGTATAAATGTTATTGGTGGCATCATATTGGTCTCTCCTGAACAGGTTACAGACAAAGAAAGGGTCAAAAACCCAAAGGCAACAAAGAAAGATGGGGTGGAAAATCGAAAGGCAACAAACAAAGATGGGGAAGAAAATCCGAAGGCGAGAAAACGAAGGGTAATTCAAATTTATTAATCGATTTGTTCCATTTACTCACGTCTTTTCTATTATCGATAGCCGTTTTCAATTGATAGCAACTTTAACCAACTTGACATTTAATCGGCTGTACCTGGGGATACGTGTAGATTCAAAGAAAGTTTACGCGGCCAATTCGTTTTTTCTGTCAGGTATTAGTGTGTGGTCGCGTGTATATTAATGCTCACAATTAAGTATTTAAAAATAAACCTTATTATTAACTAATTGGGTTGAAACATTTATTTCAGTGCCCTGTGACAACAGCCGACGAAAATTTAGAGGTCTTGGAAGAACCCTCGTATTCGGATATTCCAACTCCGGATAAAGAAAACTTGGTAAGAGTTTGAATATAACATCTAGCGTTAAAAAAACCCGATACCGACGACATTACTAGCCAACACCATTTAGCACGTGTGGATTAAACCTGCATTAAAATATACAATGATTATGACAGATTATGTATTCGATTGTATTTCAGTGCTAAACCGTGTGATACTGTAGATACTGAATTCCTAAGCTTATTTATTGTGCATAGCTCCTCTAAATTACTTGTATGTTTTATTCTTTAACAGTGTGAGGAACAGGTTGATGCGGAAGATATATCTTTTATGGATATGGAAAGCCCAGAGAAAGAAAACTTGGTAAGCGTTGTAATATAACATTACATGTCTTTCGTTTATCAGCTATCACTGTGGGTTATACCTGCAAACTAGAGGAGATCTATTGTAGGGTAATGACAATGTATGTATACTATTATAGTAAGTACCAGCTATATACGGCATGGTTCCGTGTCCGTTGGCAGCGTAATTGACAGTGTAACTTGGATGTAAATCTATTATATTTTAGTGTCCAACCATGACAGCCGACCAGAGTGGTGGGGCGAAAGACTGCCCGAATTCAGATGTAAGCAAACTAATACACACAGTTGTAGTCTTTGTTACGTGGCTTAATATCCGATTTATACTCCTCAACAATCATGCAAATTTCCATACTGTTCCTCGTATGTTAGCTATTACTATGGACCATATAATATTATTATTTACTGAAATAATTTATCATGTATGTATTATCCAAATATGTTTTCAAAATTTATTCCAGGCACTACAAGCACCAATTTTGTCGCAATTAGTAAGAACCAGCTTTGAAAGAGAAGATGAAGTAAGCTTTAAACTATTTTCATTTCACCACGATTTCCTTATTCCGCAACTAGGATGGGTACAACTAAAACATCACAGGGACCTCAGCACATAGTGTCAAAAATATTTGGCGCAGCCATAAAGGCGGAAGGGAATTCTAAAAAATCTATTTCTAGCTCGGCGACAAAAAAAACATTCCACTTAAATAATAACATCTCTATTTTATTTTTCAGTGGTATCGCCCGAACTGTATAAACGAATTTATTCCTAAAGGGGTATAACATTTACATCTACTTAATTTTGTCAGTTTTAAAGCACGTCTTTTCTATTATCGATAGCCGTTTTCAGTTGATAGCAACTTTAAACAACTTGACATTTAATCGGCTGTTCCTGGGGATACGTTGAGATTCAGCGTAACGTTTACGCGGCCAATTCGTTTTTTCTGTCATTTATTAGTTTGTGGTCTCGTGTTCAATGCTGACTGGCTGCACTGGCGGTCGTTGTTGCATACCCGCATTGAACGAGAAATCTCATCGGGATTTTCCGACGTGGTTTCCCTTTGTCAGTTGTGCAGGACGGGGGCCTGACAAGAACTTGACAAGAACTGTCTAGTCGTTCGGATGAGACGATATATCAAGGTCCCATTTATACATTGGCGTGCAAGTTAAAGATCCCTTTGCAGGTGGAATTCGATTAGGCCATAGTGCAACTGCGATTTCCTCTTAGCGCACTGTATTTCATTTTGAATCTTTTTATTTGCAGATTAATCTTGAAGTAGATGACTGGGTGGCGGTAAACTTCTTCAAAGATTTCTTTGTTGGTAAAGTGATCAAAAAGGACGAATATGGAGTGTTCACGATCCAATTTTTAACTAAATGCAAAGAGGACGGTTCGTGTAAATGGCCGATTTGTAATGACATAAAACAAATTGAAGATACCTACATTCTTGGCAAGGCGACCGTCACTGTTTTAAAAAGATCGTTTATTGTGCATAACCTAGACGAAATAGAAGGAAAAAAATTTGACCTACGTCAAAAACTTTTGCTAATGAAAGAGAACATTCAAAAAACAAAACGTTTTTAAAAAAAACCTAAATACATTCATAAAAATAAAAAAAAAGTGAACGAGGACGTTGTAAATAATGTGTAAATAGATACGATGAAAGTAGTGACCAAAATGGCACAAATAGTGGCGCCCATATTTTATACATATTTTCTCAATGAGACCCAATGTAGTCAAAAATGATGAGTTAACTGATAAAAAAAACACCACACCTAGGAATATGCATTTTATTTTTATATTTTGAAAAATTATAATGCGTATCATTACGTAATATCATGGGTTAATCAATTTTGGCGTTAAACTTATGCTATTTGTATATTTTAAAGTTTCGATTGTAATTAGTTTTTTTTTTATTTAGTCTCGATAGCATATGTTTATATTTTGTATTTAGTTCAACATACGCACGTTCGACCTATGCTACATCATGTTGAATTACTATTAACACTCTTATATGGATATACAACTTCTGAATTTTATTAACATGTGAAGTAAAAAATTGCAGTTTTCAATTACTGTATAATGTACATATTCTTGTTATGTTTTGTGATATAAACATATATTTAACCAAACTCGTTGTCTATATTGTTACTGGGAATTAATGAACGAATGCTATGGGATTTAATGTGTATGCGTCTACTTGGTTAATGAAGGCGGGAGTAAAAGACGGACGTAATAAGAATAGATAGACATACGGTAAGGCCTGTCATTTAGCGCGGCCCGCATCTTTCGCACCCTCTTCATGATCTTTCAGAGAAGACTTTAATCATTTACACGCCGATGTGTACGACATAGCGGAACGAAGATCTTGAAAATATTGGCGGCGCAAATGATCAATAAATACAGAAAACCGCACAGAAAAGACAATCAACATATACTATGCAAAAACTGCAAATGAGTTGCAGGTTGCGTACGATGTATTAATTCAGGACGCATAAATAATAAAATATTAGGAAGAAAGGAATATATTTTATGTGTTCGCCTTCTTGCGTACGGCAGATTAAGGTCCCTATTTAAATGCAACTCACGCACGAAGAAACGTTGAGCATCTGTAAGAAACCTACGCCTCACTCTGTGTTTAAAGACCTACCTACCTTATACAAAGACCGACTTTCGCAAAACACACGGTCGAACGAGAAATCGCACGGTAAAAAAAGATTTCCTATCCACGTTGAGATTTAACACCTACGCGTCAGATAAAGCCTGTTGGTCCAAGATAAATCACCTTTGCTGCAGTTATAACACGGCTTCAACAAAACTCACCAGTCAGTCGTTTTTAACCCGTCCGTTAATTAACACACCCAGTACAGAAAACACAGTGTCGCACAGATTTTCATTCCTAGCGATAATTAAATCACCCTTAGTGAATTTCTCACCCCTGTTAATTAACACACCGTATCTACAGAATTTAACCTCTTTCTATTAGATATATTGCCATAATTAGAATTTTACCGAGTTTCGTCAAAATTAAACCAAGTTGATAGTTTTATATGCTCTATACGTACAAATAACACTATAGCTACTTCTTAGTGTATATGTGTGTTTATTACAAGAAAATATTAGTACTAAAAGATGCCTGGGGAATCTGCGTTGGGTATAAATCATCGTATAGTTATTGGAATGCAGTATTTGCTGCTATTTTATTTGTGCATATTATATGAAAATATTAGCACTATAAGATGTTAGGGGAAACTGTGGAAAAGATACGTTTAAGATTCAAGTATTATTAATAGTGCCGTATTTGCTGGTATCAACTGTGTGCTTTTGCAAGAAAATATTGGCACTATAAGACGCCATGGGTGAAGGCACAAATAATTCAGTTACCAAAATGCAGTATTTTCTTGTATCGTGCTTATTACAAGAACGTATCAGCGCTATAAAATGCCAGGAGAAATAATAATGAAAGCAGTAAGGGCCTTTAAAAAAAAGAGTGGTGTACTATGCTTGATAATCTGAAAAAAATTGAATGGGGGAAACTGGATGTGCTAAAGTGTCAACTGCAATGATTATATTATCATCCACCAACTCGTTGTGCTTGGCCTCCCGTCACTTCAGTTCGTTTTCCCCAAACTTTATGTTTCAAAAGCCCCGTGCTTTGTATGCAAACGTCCAGGTGATGCACCATCACGACTGAGTCGCCAGGTACGGTTTACAACGTTTCTGCCCTGCCAACATGTTCTCCCTGTCTTTGCAAAACTGCCTATGCCTCACCGTATTTGCTGTTAGACAACTAATATAAAATAATTATATTGATAAATTCGTCAGGGACGCTTTCATCCAGAAGCAACATTTAGTTGCTATATTTTTCGATCTGGAGAAAGCTTATGATACTACATGGAAACATGGTATCATGCGCGACCTCCATAACCTCGGCCTACGAGGTCGCTTACCTATCTTCATTAAAAATTTCCTGGAAGATAGGTCATTTAAGGTACGACTGGGATCAATATTCTCTGACCCATTTCCTCAGGAAATGGGGGTTCCACAGGGAAGTATTTTGTCGCCAACACTATTTGCAATAAAAATTAATACCATCCCAGCGTGCCTTAAACCAGGTACTAACGGCGCTCTTTATGTTGATGACTTTCAGATGTGCTATGGTTCTACAGACATGCGGATAATTGAACGTAAGTTGCAGCTTTGTTTGAATTCACTTCAACAATGGGCAACCGAAAATGGATTTCGTTTTTCGAAATCCAAGACCGTCTGCATGCATTTCTGTCAGAAACGAGGTTTGCATCCAGATCCAGAACTTTATTTGGATGGCAATCGCCTTCCAGTTGTGGATGATATTTGATAAGAAATTATCATTTATCCCCCATATAAAAAGCCTGAAAAAGAAATGTCTGAAAGCCCTCAACATATTGAGAGTCTTATCAAATACTGACTGGGGAGCAGATCGTAAGGTCTTGCTCAGATTATATCGAGCTTTAATAAGATCAAAACTCGATTATGGGTGTATAGTGTATGGGTCTGCCCGCGAGTCTTATCTCAAAGAGCTCGACACCATACACAACCAGGGACTAAGAATCAGTTTAGGAGCATTTCGTACTTCTCCAGTGGACAGTTTATACGCCGAGGCGCACGAGCCCTCATTGCACAACAGACGTGATAAACTGGCCCTGCAGTATGCTACGAAAATTGCATCATTTCCAAATCACATTTCATTTAACACCTTATTTAGACCTCTTCATGAGCATTTATATCTGGTGAAGACTAATACTATTCCATCATTCGGTATTCGCATACAACCCCTTTTGTCTGAGGCTGGTATCATCCTCGACAGTATTGCGAATACCCCTGTCTTTGGGACTCCACCGTGGGCTATATCTCCGCCAAAGATCGATTTCGATCTTTCTCAGCATAAAAAAGAGAGATACTAGCTCGACGGTGTTCCAATCTCTCTTTAGGGAGTTAAGGTCTAAGTATGGTGATTATGCTCCTGTTTACACCGATGGATCGAAAGATGGTGATAGAGTCGCTTCGGCTACTGTGACGCCATCCGAGACCATTTCTGCTCGCCTACCACCTGCTGCTTCTATTTTTACAGCTGAGCTCCAAGCTATTCTTCAGGCTTTGGAGTTCATTCAATCCTCTTCATGTTTAAAATACATTATATTTACTGATTCTTTGTCCTCGCTACAAGCGATAAATAATAAACAGCTGAAACACCCTTTGGTAGCAGACATTTATCGTCTGCTACTATCACATGAGTTTATCAGCAAGGACATTGTCCTTTGCTGGCTCCCCAGTCACGTAGATATAAAAGGGAACGATGAAGCAGATTTGGCTGCCAAGTCTGCCTTAGACCTTCCCTTATCTGAATTTTAACGCCTTATACGGATTTTAAATCCTGTATAAATAATTTTATTTATGACCGATGGCAACGGTCTTGGGATCTTGCAGACACAAACAAACTTCATCACATAAAGCCTCTCCTTGGAGACTGGCCAAGCTCCTACAGATCAAACAGGAGAGATGAAGTTGTTTTGTGTCGCTCTCGAATAGGTCATACTTTTTTAACTCACATTTTCATCTTAAAGCGAGAGCCTCAACCAGAATGTGATCACTGTCATGTTCCTTTGACAGTTAAGCACATTTTGATTGAGTGCAAGCATCTCAAGGATATTAGATCTCATTTTTACCGTTGTCAGTCATTGCATCACGTGTTTGCCCAACCGGGTTTATATGGTAAAGTTTTAGACTTTTTAAAAGAGACAGGATTTTATCATAAATTTTAATTGTATATATATATATATATATATATTATTTCATTTTTGTATTTAAATATTTATATGCATAAAAGATATGTTTTATTTTTAGTTTTTACTTACTGTGATATTGAATTTATTTATGCATATAATGTTTTTCTGTGATATATTTTAACCTGTCTCGTAACGATCATAAGTTTGGCGCAATATAGCCCGGTTGGAGCTAACGTGCCATTAAACTCCATTTCATTCATTCATTATATTGATAAATGAAATGAAATGAAATGAAATGAAATGAAATGGGGTTTAACGTCCTACTCTTCTGCACCTAACCTGGGCTAATGGAAGACGGGCATACGCCATACAGTGTGCTATGAGGGAAATTTTGCCTGGGCAGCGGCGCTATGGCCTACTCGTATCGAATTCCAAATGCCAAGGGACCTTTTACGTGTACGCTAATGTGTACACGGGACCTCGGTTTTTTCGTCCGATCCGAACTACTAGACAGCTGTCCTTGTCAGGCCCTCCGTGCTGCATCACTGACATTGGGGAAAGCACGCCGGATAGATTATATTGATATAAAATATTAAATCGACCAAGCTGTTCTGCAGAATAGGAGCAACCCATTTGGGCTAAAACAATAAAACAGTGCGCCTAAAACGATACTCAAATCCCTAAGCGATAGCATCATAAAATAAATATCATTAAAGATGCATTATGTAAGAGCCAAATCTACCTATTGCAGGTCTTTGTTTTGGCTCAAATCTTATATAGCCTTTTATTTTTGGCATAATATTACATGACAAGCCTAAATCAACTTTCGGATGGCAGAGATTTAATATGTATTCAATATATTATTATTTATTGCTTTTTATCTAAATCTTACATAATGTATCTTTAATTCAAATTTCAAAATATAAAAATCACAGTATTTTTTATCATCTTCTATCCCTTGGTATTTTGCCCATGTCGGTGGTAGTCGCTAATTAATGATATGCTGTAAATAATTCTATCGATTTTTATTACAAAAATTAAGCAAAACATTATATTCCATTTATACCGAAATACGTGTATTATTTTGATAACTTAAACACACGTATTGGTTGATTTAAAGTAATAAATAAGCAAAACGTTATATTCCATTTATACTACAATATCGTGTCCACTTTAAAAATATTGACAATGAATTAGCGATACAGCTACTGGGTAAAAAAAATCAATTTTACAAAATAAGACTCAAAATGTGTTCTTCCGATAGTGTAACGTTCCCTTTAAGTTGTGTGTGTGTGTAGTGAATTAATATTCTGGATAAGATACCACCATAAACACCATTACACTTTATACAACTATCCTGCACCACACTCTTATTACAGGAATAACATTGCATATTATAAGAATTTTGCTCACATTCACTACTAGTAAAATATATGCGATTATATAAGCCAAATAAATGTAGCTTTGATTCCTTCTTGTCAATAACTTTCAGGAATTATGGTTCAGTACGTGTATAAAAACAAAAGGGTGGCAGCAGAAATTATCAGGTTATGATTATTTGATTTTTATAATTTTTGATCAATATGTTAATGTGTATGGCCTGGACATCTATATTTATTTACCTTTTCGAGCCTTAACTTGTAGTAAGCAATTCAAATTGTCCATGGAATATCAGTGTAATATCTAATAGTAAGATTTATTATTCATATATTCTTTACATATTTTAGCACCACCCAGGTGTCCAAACACCATCATAAAAGATAGGTAAAGATTTGGGTGAAAAACTGGGGTCAAAGGCTGGAACCAACGATTTCTTATATTCTTCGAGTTTGTCTTTTAGTTTGGTCACCAGATCCGGAAACTGGTCAGCAATATCAAAATGTTCAGTTGGATCGGCTGAAATAAAATTTACTAAATGTAGTCTCTAAAATCACACATACTGTATAGTGTATCTTTATCGTATGTAATAACTAGATAAACCAATTGTTAGTGGAGCTGTAGTGACTCGGTGAGTAAAACCCTAGCTCAGTAACCTGGAGGTCCGGGGTTCGATCCCTGCGTTGGTAAAGCAGGTTCTCCGTGTGAACAGTGTCTTCCAAGATTGTGCTGATGGGACATTATTATTAGACTGGAATTTATCGACACATAGCAATAAAACTCAACCTACTGACGGCATGATGTTTTACTTACAGATCAAATGTAGAGACAATTGGCAAAATACAAACGTCAGTAACGTGACACTAGGCGTCCACCTCCACATCGCAGAGGTAGTCCTTGATGGCTGTCTGTGGAATACGTCTCATTACAACGCAGCTACTAGTTAATGGAGATTTTACAGTTGGGTATCGTGAATGATTAGCGAGTGATTTTTGTAGAACAGTCAAGCTATTTTGGTTCCTAAAGTTCACGGAGACATATGCTCCCCCAACCACAGCAAATATTGTACACTTCTTCTACCCAAACGATCTTTTTGCATAATGCAGTCATTTATGTACATTTCAGCACGACTTGCAACTCTTCGTCTATAAGGTAGATCAGTAACATTTTTACACTTATATTCCAAGTGCGCCAAGATATTTTTACCGGTTCAAAATGCACAAAAAGAAAAGTCAAGAACAGTTTAAGTTCAATAACTATTTGGGCACTGTTTAACACGACATGACGGTCGATTATACATACCAGTAATATTAAACAATCGGTATTGTGGTTCATCAGACTCGGCAATGTTTTCTATTTCAAAATGTTCAACCCCTAAATCTGTTTTTTCATTCACATCATACAAATGATCAGCTGTCTTAAAGTTTTCTAAATTAGATGTCGGCACAGGATACCAGTCATTGAAATGTCCGGCACTAACTTCTATTAATTTCAAATCACCATACCTGCAAATAAATTAATGTATTTTGAATAACCCGCCACTGCCAAAATTTATGAAATACCGTAGAAAATACCATTGTGGATTAGTAAAAAAAAACATTTTAAGCTCTTGGTAGTTATTCACATATGTACCAGTTGCGCCCCTTTGCTTATTTCTTATGTTAGTGTGGCTGAAGTTCAGTTACAGTCAATCAGGTTTTTAATACCCTCCTGAGATAGAAATTCAAGATACTGCTATCTTCCTATTTGGACTAGCTTCGGTATATTGGTCTAAAGAATAAATTTAGCGTTCAACAATGTACCCCCCCCCCCGCGTTTTATTGGTGTTTGTCTTTTCCGTAGGTATGTTTTGTCGGTTCTGTTTGGGCGTAGTGTGGTTCTCCTACACTTAATATTAAGTTTACGCGCCTACCCTTACAGATCTTTAAATACCATTTTGGCAGTACTATATAACTTTCAATAACATGTACATGTTATTTCAGTAATTTTTGTCTCAAAATCAAAAAAAGATTTTCGAATCATCATTAAAAAAATAATACATTTACAAATACTGAATCAGCAAATTTATCCTTCGGTAGACGAAATTTATCCCCGTTTGGCAAACATCTTAAATGGGGACTAGATTAGGACATGTTCATTGTGGTTAGAAATAGCCTATACGAATTCCATTATATTATTGCAGGTGGACATATAAAATACAATTTAAATATTCGCAATGATAGGTAAAATGTGTGCACGTAATTAATTACTATGTATATAAAATATTATCATGTTCAATGAAAATAATTACCTGATAGCAGCATTCTTATTAATCTCATCGATATTATAGATAAATTCACTTCTTTTACTCGGGGAACCTGTCCTCAACATGTCCCATTGACTAATACCATCAACACCTTTCTCTGATAAATAATACAACTTTTAATAGCATTCTCAAAATATATCACGTTCTCTTATGATCTTTCATAATGTAACCTGTCGAGCTTTATCAAAATACAATTACAGCATTCGTGGGATTCTTTAAAATATTCACATCTGGATGATCTCACGTTTGTGCTATACAAAGAGTGTGAGTGCATGTCCAACCTCGTGGTTTTTACCTGGGTTTACTGATTTCCTCCAAGTACTTTTGATCCCTACGCGTAAGCGCACTATCACATAAATAATATGCAACGTTAGAAGCGAAATGACCCAAATTATATTAATGATCAATCCGATAAAAACACAGCTATATTTTTCTTTTCGCTTTTTAAAAGTTCGTTGACCTACACTACATGAAGATCTGACAAATTATAGTGGGAGTTCACGTCAGGGGGTCAAACGAGCGGCTTTAACCCTATCATCAATCAGCGTTTGTGTTTCTATTGGTTTACCCACAGTTCCGTGCATTATAAGGCCAAGAAATCGTGTCATTCAGATCACGTCAATGATAACAACTCTTCCCGATCCTAGTGTAGTACAGACAAGTAAAACAAAATTTTGAACTATAAAAACGAAACGAAACGAAATTGGATTTGTGTTTTAATGAGATTGATTAATGATAAGTGTTACAGCTCATGATTACGACGATGTTGTTTGTAATCGCATACCTGGTTGTCCACCAGCAACATCTAAGAAAGTAGCAAACCAATCAGTAGCATGCATCATTCTAGATTTAGAAAAAAATATATATACAAGAAACAGAGAAGTAACAAGAACAAACGATTATCACAAATGGTTACAATATAAAATATATAAATAAATATATATACAAAATATAAATGCAATGCAGGGTTGGGTAAATTGTAATGGAATGAGTAGTGGAGTGTATAGCAAATGAATACCATTATATTGAATACTGGTGTCCATCACACTGAAGTTACCAACTTGGACAGTAATGGCGGTAAATGGAACGTTAGTTGTGACGTCAGAAAGGAAAAGAAATGGAGTTTAACCAACTGTTCTGTGCTGACAGGGATAATGACGGAGGGTATACGTAATAAAGTGTGATATGTAAGAAGTTTTTGCCCGGACATCGGTACTACACCATAATCGAACACGGGATCTCTATGTTAGCTACCCAGCGTCTTACTCATCGAGTCACTGCGCTCTTTTTGTGGCGCTAGGAGCAATGTAAACACAATGCATGTGTCTGTGCTATCGTCTTGATATGCCCCGAGGGTGGGTACATGCTGCTGCCGATTACTGTCTAAAGAGGAGCGATAGTGGCTCAGTGAGTAAGACGTCGGTATTGACGGGTATTGACCGAGATAGTTCGTGGGGATTTTCTGGTGTGGTCCCCACTTGTCAGTTGTGTAGACGGAAAAGGTATAGTCGTTCGGATGGCACCTAGATACACACATTAGTGTACAAATAAAAGTACCCTTGGGCACAATTCCCATTATAGCACACTATGAGGGAAAAATAGTGGGGCATTTGGGCATTAAACCCCATTTCCTTTCATTTATCCACTGGCTAAAGAGCACGTGCTTATTTTTTGTTTAACATTGCAATTATCTAATGATTCAAGGCGGCAATGATACGCACGTATATACCCCCGGTATCAAGTTTATGTTAAAACGTATCTTTGAATACATAACATGGCATGTATGATAATAAAAGGTGTGGATAAAGCACTCTAATAATGATCTGAAATAAACAAATAATATTGAGAATAAAACTTACTCGGTGTTAATATATCCTGTCTTATTCAATAAAGTAGGGCTGTAAACAAAAGATGCACCTTTCGTTCCACCTTCCCATAAAGTAGATTTTGCACCTCGTAATGGTAAATTATTACCCCCGAAGGTTGGAATTCCGCCATTCTAAAAAAGCAATGAAAATAAAATGCTTCACAATTATGAAAAAGTAAAAGGGTTATATTATTAGCATTGATTATACAAAAGATTGCAGTTATCCCTAAGAAATAACGTAAATGGTTTAACTTACGTCAGCTGTAAATACTATTAAAATGTTGTCCATAAAACCATTTCGTTCCAAAGATTTAGTGATATTACCCACAGCTTCATCTAAAGCAGATACCATTCCTGGAAGAAATATGTTATTTCAATGAATGGTGGCGATCATGAGATATTTCCATTACGAAGTTTTGTGTTGATAAACTAAATCTCCAGCTAACTTTTGTAGGTTATTTCAGTGAGAGAGAGGGGGGAGAGACAGACAGACAGAGAGAGAGAGAGGGAGAGAGAGAGAACTGGGGTTTAACGTCCACTCTATACAAACTAGGTCATTTCGGGACTAACATATGGTTTTAATAATACCAATAATTCGCTTGCTCGTAAGGATCATTGACAGTGGTACGAAACCGGAGGACCCGAAGAAAACCCACGAGGTTGGCGGGCAACTGTACTCCTTGTCACGTACAACCGGGGATTCAAAACGCCAGTAAACTCAATGGCATGCTTTATGATATACAATGCTCACGTGCTAACCATTCGGCCATCCACCCCCGGCATTTCACAGAAATCATCTCTATATGACGAAAGATTATTCGAAACAAATAGGTGCCAGTAAAGGGTATTGTCACGTGCGCGCGGGAACACAAGCAATAGACCATGTGACCACTAATCATCTAAAAATGAGAAAGACAACAATAGATATTGATTTGTGATATTATAATTCTTTTAGTCACGGTTCATTTATACCCAAAATCACACCAAATTCAATTAACTTGGATTATTTCCTCTTTAGTTTTTTGTTTTGGTGTCACATCTTACGCTTGTGGTTTTCCACATTGTCCCGATAGAAAATGACCCTTTCCAGTGCAGAAGACAATTAGTGCCCCTCTCCCCTTACAGAATAACGAAATGTTAGTCGGGACTGCCATGATATTGCGAATGACATTTTAAAGATTACTTACCACTGTATATACGTCTATCTTTATCATTAATATTACTGTATATATCTTCAAAACGTTTTGGTACCTATACAGATAACTATGTCATTAGCAGCCATTAAATATTAATATCAAAATCTATTATCTTGATTTTTGTAATTCTTTGAGAATTTCGTTTGCTGTGTGGTCTGGATGGAAAGTGGGCTGGGGAGAGTAATAAATAATTTATTTGTCATGGTGATTTATGTTGCCAAACATCACGCAAACTGTGTGGGGTAAGGTATGGAATAATATTAATTTGACGAACAATATTTATAGCTACGAAACTTAGACCGCGTCTTGTGATGTCGTCCAGTTTTAGCTAAATAATAACCAATATTATTGAGCCCAGTTTCCATCACAAGACCACGTCTTCGTTTGCCCTAGTAGGACGTTGAAACCCATGTTATACCCATCAGAAAACAATGACGTTGAAACCCATTGCATTTCCATCAGAAAACAATGAACAAATAGAGTTATAAATATAGCACTTGCCTGAAGTGGAGCATGCACATCCTGGAAAGCCAGATAAAGAAACATGGGATCGGATGTGTTGTGCGACTCGATGATTTTCTTTGCACGTTCCGTATATGAGAACTGAAATTTTCAATATAGATTAGAAAAAATAAGGTACGGCATGATGTGGAAAGCGATGATTTTAACTATTACCACATGTACACTATAGACAAAGTTAGAACTATACCAAATTATGTTTATTTTAAAGAATCTGGCGACATATTATTTGTTATTATATTATATAGATTCGCTGTCTAGATCGCGCAAACGACCACAAGCCCTCTCGAATATATTTATCACGAAACAAAAGAAAATACGAAAGTCGAAGACATTATTTTAACATGAATTTCAGCCCGGAGTACGGAGATTTCATTTTAAAATAAATTAGAGATTTATTAAACAGAATAATCTTATAATTACTCTTTCGCCGTGTCAAAAATTATTTGAATGCAATCCCTCAACTTGAACATAATGGGGGTTCTTATTCTCATGTTTTATAATATTGGAAAGGGTTGTCTTATTGGGGAAGTAAAACAAAATCTGTTATTTGCATAAATATGAATGATTTGGTCAATATATACTTACAGCAGAATATACACCCTCCTTGTCGTCTACAACTTTTTTATCATCTCGATAGTCTAAGCCGAACATTATTTTATCTTAAATATAATAACATTTAGTATGAATTATGCTGTCGGGTTTGCACATACATGTACATGTATACCATTTGGACTTTATAAACGCCTTAATTTCGATCATTTTATTAATTTCAATTTCGATTCTTTTTTTTTTTAAATTTCTCATTATACATACTTACGAAATCCTATCAAGCCCCTATCAACTTTGCCGATGTCAGAGGGTCACGGTGGAAAAAGGGGTAAGACGCTGGGGGTATTCGATCTTTGAAATACAAGTTGGATTGCATGAACGTGAAATAAATTTGATCTCAGTATGCCGGCCTTTCTGAAAATTCAGTTTTATTTGAAAGGAATTTGAAGTGAATTCAAAAAGGAAAATACTATCTTGAGATATAAATAATACTGATATGGAAATAGTATACAAAAGGACGGCACTGCCAACTCCTGCTATTCCTAATGAATTTCTTCCTTATATTTAATCGTTGGTATATTCTGATGAGATGAATAAAATAGGTTGTTAATACGGTGTGGCATGCACATGGGGTTGAACGACCTTGGATGACCGTGTCTATATAGATGTAGGCTTATAGTGGTAATGGTCATTACTATTATCTAGTTACTCAAGAGGAATATTTCTTGACTGGGTTACGTAACCATGATAAGCTTATCTAGAAATCATTTCCGAATGGCTCACTTCTTTGATATGAAATTTTCAGACAAGCATACAGACTATATTGTCACGTCGATTTACATACTGCTACTTTTTATTCAAATTAATAATATCGAGTTTACTTACGGGAATAATAATCTTCCTGGCCATTATAATATCCATAGAAACTATCAAAACCACGATATGTCGGTGTATAGTTCCAGTTGCAAAACCCCAGATGCCATCTATACAAAATACAAATTTTCTCAATTAAAAATAAACACAACAGTTACAAAACTCCAGAAATCATCAAAAAAATACCAATATTCATGATAAACACAACAGTTAGGAGACCCCAGATACCATCAATAAAATATCAATATTTATGATAAACACACAACAGTTACATGTAAGAAACCCCAGCTACCATCAATAAAAATATCAATATCCATGATAAACACAACAGTTGACCCCAAATACCATCAATAAAAATATCAATATTCATGATAAACACAACAGTTAATATACCCCAGATACCATTAATAAAAATATCAATATTCGTGATAAACACAACAATTGAGAAACGGATACCATTAATAAAAATATCAATATTCTCACTTTAAAATTTACACAAGAGTTATAAAACCCCAGATGCCAACTAAAATTAATTAATATACTTAAGCTTTTAAGCTTGGTACCTATCCTGGCTTAATCTTATGTCTCAATAAACAATCCCAAGTTACCATAGATCCGAACATAAATGGGGGATAACTCAACAATATTCTGAATTTGAATAGGGTTTTATTTTTTATGATCTGAAACTTAGAAAAATTCGAAAAATTGCATGCATGTAGATTATTTTCATGTGGCCCTGTAGTCTATCCCTAAGCGTTATTTGCATTTTCGGAAGATGCCGAATGTTCACAAATTTTCAATTCATCAAATCTTTGTCATTCTGAGAGCAACTGAACCACTTTTAGGGTGGTATACTCTTATATAGAGACTCAAAGGTCACAATATTGAAGTTTGCAAGGGATCACTCTAGTACCCAAATGATGTTCCGATTCCTTGTTATACCTACTTTCCAATCATATGTGTATTATATCCCACGTTCTTTAATTTTTCGGGCAACAAAGTGTAGTTTCTTCTTAGGTAAGCCGCACTCCACGGTAGTATAACATTGTGCTGAAAAAAGTAAGAAATATGACCCCGGTTGATAATATCCGGTCAAACAGGATAAACCTTACAAACCAGGTTAAAAGTCGCACATAGAATCAAAACCATAGCAAGCCTGATTAGGAAAAACAAAAACTGTGTTCCAAATAAGGCAATTATTAAAATTGTTCACTTTTAAGGATTCATTATTTAAGGACTACGTGTGCCTATTGCAGGTCTTTTGGGGGCTTAAATGTTATATAAATTATTAATGAATTAGACATTTATTAACATGACAAGACGTTAATCAACTCTCGATATTTTAGATAGATTAGAACGGTTCGGCTATTTAATGATATAATTTAAAAATGGAGAAGCGAGTCTAATACTCGAATATACTATAACATTGGTTAAAATCTATGCACACGTATTGTCAAAACTACAAACAGTGATAACTTGGCTCAGAATAAAGTAATTTGACTGAAATTTTCAATATCATATATTCATCTTGCACTATTTTGGCACTACTATAGCAAGAACGGTCAGCCCTTTTGTCTAAATCTTACATAATGAATCTTTAAGTTATGATAATTTGAAATTGTTGGTACAGGTCTTATTCAAACAATAATATAACACATATTTGTAAACATCGGAATTAAAATTAGATTTGTATGGCAGATATTTCAGTAAAATAATGACATAATTAGCAACATGTTTATTAAAACGGGCAGATATAGGTACTTACCTGTAATCCTGTACGATATGGATAATAACCAGACATAAAAGCAGTTCTTGATCTGCAATTGAAAAAAATTCGATTTTTTTGTATTATTATTTTACCATTAGCTTACACATATTTTATTTGGGTCTTCGTTTTTGTGTGAAATTGTAGAAAAACTTGAACTAAGTTTATTTCGCCGATTAGAAATCTATAATAATTTGATTATTTGTGTACCCATGTTAGTAAAACAGATCTTATGCCATTCTTGATCTTTAATACACATCCATGGAATTAAATAATATACGTACTGTGTGTACAGCGAGTGATTGGACGTAGGATCAATTAAGTATCACACCTTGATTGACTTTTTGTGTACCGATGTTAGTAAGCGCAGATTTTATATCATTTTCGATCTTTAAAGTCTTTGTTTAATACACATCCTTGGAATTAAATATACTTACGGTGTGCATAGTGGCTGAACATAGGATGAATTAAGTATCACACCTTGATTCGCTAAGTTATCTAGATTTGGTGTTTTCATGGCTGGGTTGTGCCATCCGACGTCGTTCCATCCTGTAATAAAGGAATAAACATATTGTGTCTAGATTTGATATTATCTGTTCTATAATATAGATGTAAACAAATGGTGTCTAGATTTAATATTATCCATTCTACAATATAGATCCAAACAGATTTTACAATTCTTTAAATGACATCTAGAAGCACGGTTAACTATTAATGATAAAACACAACACAAGGTATATATGGATATATCTGTTTCTCTATAATTAATAACGAAGTTTCGTAACACATACAAGTCACGTTTTCAAGTTAATGTGTTATTAATAACGACGTGTGTTACGAAACATCGTTATTAATTACAGAGAAATGGTTACATCCATATAAACCTTGTAGTGTGTTTTATCATTAATAGATTTTTCAATTACACGTCTTCCATCAGATGTAGACGCTGGGGCGTTTTGTCTATACTGTATGTATAGTCAGAATTATAATTTAATAAATACTCTCAGATCAATTAATGCTGTATAACTCTGAACTAAAGTAACAAGTCCTGCGTATTTATGAATAATGTAACAAGCTATTTGTAACTCTGTATAACGTTATGTTTAATTCTGAATTAAATTAGCATCACTGACAAGGGGGAAATCACATCGGAAAATCTGGATGAACTTTCTCGATCAACGCAGGGATTGAACATCCGACCTCCAGGCTAGCGAGCCAACGTCTTACCCACTTAGCCACGTGATCTCCGAATTATGTCACAAGCTATGTGTAACTCTGAATAAAAGTAGCAAGAAATGTGAAATTCTGAAAACAAGTAGCAGGTTGTGTTTAATTCTGAATAAACATAGCACCAGTGCAGAATTAAGGCACTGCTGGCCCTAAGGCACGTTTTGAAAGGTGGCCTGAAAATACAGATATGTTGGGCTCGTTGACAAAAGGAATTAAGTTAAATTTAGCAACAGAAAATTTATTACAAACAAATTCAGAACATTGACAGTACCGTATTTACTAGAAGTAGCCTACATATTCCCATTCACTGCCTAGCTAGATTACGACTTTGCGTGCTTTTGTGACTGCAAATTCGTCAGTTAGTTTTTTAAAGTCAATTTTATGAAGTATATCACTTTCAATGCAGAGAATTGCCAGTATACCAAGATGACACTACAAGCCAATTTTTTTTCACTTTATTATTTTGTGGCCTGGATTTCTGGCTGGCCCTAAGGCACGTGCCTTATTTGCCTGATGGTTAATCCAGCACTGCATAGCACGTGATGTGTAATTTTAAATAAAAGTAGCAAATTATATGTGTTAGTTCTAAATAAAAGTAGCAAGGTATATGTAATTCTGAATAAAAGTGGCAATTTCTATGTAATTCTGTGGTAGGGAAAATTAATAGATTACATGTAATACCAAACTCTTGAATGAACAATTAAATGGTATTTGTCTGTTTGAATCAAAGCTACTAACACAATATAATCAGATTATGTCGGGAAAATTTAATCAAAGTTAGGTATCTTTGTACACAAAGATGGGACCGAGACGAAAGTGTTGAAATACAATACGCATATTAGAACAAATTGTTTCTGGACAGGTGGAAAACAAATGGTTTAATCCTGAATTAATAAATCAATCCATCACGACTTTTAAAAAAATAGAACCACCTCATAAACACGTTTTATTCAAAGCTAATAAAACAATGAACTCAGATTATGAGGTGATTGACTAATTAAAATCAGGTATAGATTAAGACGCGATTAACTAATTAAGGCATGACGGATTATGACTTGATTAACTAGCAAGTAAATATTGTCCACTTCAATTAACATCAACTCCCATAACAACAACAAACATATGATAAAAACATGTCCATGTTACCTATATAAGTATAGAAGAGAATTATCAACATCAGTAACTCAGAGTATTCCATGGTAAATAGTTTGAATTAGAAAATTACATGCAGTGTTGAAGGCAAAACATACGCTACAAATTGAGGTAAGTTTAAACATCCAAATAGCCTATAAAGATATTATCACTTTCTTTTCTAGACGCTCGGATGGTATGAAAAACCGAGGTCCTGAGTAGACATTGCCGTGAACTTAAAAGATCCCTTATTGACAGTTGGAATTCGATATAAAAGTGTTTACTATTAACTATTATGTGCTTATTATGATAAAATATTAGCACTATAAGATGCTAGGGAAGACAGTGTTAAAAACTTTTCCAGGAAACAAGTAAACTAATTCTGAAAACGACAATTCAAAGCAGCGACTAAAACAATTCTGAAGACGCAGCGTTGACTGGTATTTAATATGTGCTTATTTTAAGAAAATATTAGCACTATAAGATGCCAGGGAAGGCTGTGTTAGATACACGTGCAGGAAACAAGAAAACTTATTCTGAATACGACAACTCAAAGCAACGACCAAAACCATTCTGCAAATGCAGTGTTTACTGGTATCTAATATGTGCTTATTATGAGAAAATATTAGCACTATAAGATGCTAGGGGAAACTGTGTTAAACAGTTTTCCAGGAAACAAGTGAAATAATTCTGAAAACGACAATTTAAAGGAACGACTAAAACAATTTTGAAAACGCAGTGTTTACTGGTATCTAATATGTGCAGCGACTAAAATAATTATGAAAATGCAGTGTTTACTGGTATCTAATATGTGCTTATTATGAGACAATATTAGCACTATAAGGTGCTAGGGGAGGCTGTGTTAAAAACATTTCCAGGAAACAAGTAAACTATTTCTGAAAACGATATTTCAAAGGAACTGCTAAAACAATTCTGAAAACGCAATGTTTACTGGTATCGAATATGTGTATATATTATGAGAAAATATTAGCACTATAAGATGCCAGGGGAGACTGTGTCAAAGACTCTTCCAGGAAACAAGCAACGTTTTTCAAAAAGACCATTCAAAGGAATTACTATAACAATTAGGAAAACGCAATGTTTACTGGTATCTGATATGTGCTTATTTTGAGAAAATAGTAGCACTATAAGATGCTAGGGGAGGTTGTGTTAAAGAATAGTGCAGGAAACAAGAAAATTAACTCTGAAACGACAAATCGAAGAGACTACTCAACAAATTCTGAAACACAGTGTTTGCTATTAACTAATATGTGCTTATTATCAGAAAATATTAACACTATAAGATGTTAGGAGAGACCTTGTTTGAAACTTTTCCAGGAAACAAATCAACTAATTCTGAAAACGACAATTGAAAGCAGCGACTAAAACAATTCTGAAAATGCAGTGTTTACTGGTATCTAATATATGCTTATTATGAGCAAATATTAGCACTATAAGATGCTAGAGGAAACTGTGTTAAAGACTCTTCCAGCAAACAAGAAAATACCAATCAAAGGAATTATTAAACCACAATTATGAAAACACAGTGTTTACTGGTATGTAATCGGTGCTAATTACGAGACATTAATAGCACTATAAGATGCTAGGATAGACTATAGATGTTAAAAACTCTCCCAAGAACAAGTAAAGCATTTCTAAAAACACAGTGTTTACTGGTATCTAATATGTGCTTATTATGAGAAAATATTAGCACTATAAGATGCTAGGGGTGACTGTGTTAAAGACTCTTCCAGGAAACAAGTAAAATTGTTCTGAAACACTATTCAAAGGAACTACTAATCCAATTCTGAAAACGCAGTGTTTACTGTTATCTAATCTGCCCTTATTATGAGAAAATATTAGCACTATAAGATGCTAGGGGAGATTTGTGAAAGACACTTCCGGGAAACAAATAAGCTTATTCTGTAAAAGGAACTACTAAACCATTTCTGAAAACGCAGTGTTTACTGGTATTTAATATGTGCTTATTATGAGAAAATATTAGCACTATAAGATGCTAGGAAAGACTGTGTTAAAGACACTCCAAACAACAAGTAAAGCAATCCCCCAAAACGTATTGTTTACTGGTATCTAATATACTAGCACTATAAGATGCTAGGTGAGACTGTGTTAAAGACTCTTACAGGAAACAACTAAACTTAATCCTGAAAAAAGACCATTCAGAGGAACTATTAAACCAATGCAATGTTTACTAGTGCTAGGGCAAACTGTTAAATTATTAGCACTATAAGTTGCTACGGGAGACTTCCCAAAACAAGTACATGTACATGTAAAGCAATTCTGAAAACGCGGTGTTTACTGGTTTCTAATATGTGCTTATTATCAAAAATATTAGCACTATCAGATGCTAGGTTAGACCGTGTTAAAGATTCTTCCAGGAAACAAGAAAACTAATTCTGAAAAAGACGATTCAAAGGAACTGTTAAACCAATTATGAAAACGTAGTGTTTACCGGTATCTAATCAGTGCTTATTGCGAGAAAATATTAGCACTGTAAGATGCTAGGGGAGACTGTGTTAAAGACTCTTCCAGGACACAAATAAACTTATTCTGAAAAAGTCTATTCAAAGGAACTACTAAACAAGTTCTGAAAACGAATAATAGGTTATAAATATGTAGTATTTTCTGGTATATTATTTACTGTTATCTAATCTGCCCTTATTATGAGAAAATATTAGCACTATAAGATGCTAGGGGAGACTTGTGAAAGACACTTCCGGGAAACAAGTAAGCTTATTCTGTAAAAGGAACTACTAAACCAATTCTGAAAACGCAGTGTTTACTGGTATTTAATATGTGCTTATTATGAGAAAATATTAGCACTATAAGATGCTAGGGAAGACTGTGTTAAAGACACTCCAAACAACAAGTAAAGCAATCCCCAAAAACGTATTGTTTACTGGTATCTAATATACTAGCACTATAAGATCCTAGTTGAGACTGTGTTAAAGACTCTTACAGGAAACAACTAACCTTAATCCTGAAAAAAGACCATTCAGAGGAACTATTAAACCAATGCAATGTTTACTAGTGCTAGGGCAAACTGTTAAATTATTAGCACTATAAGTTGCTACGAGAGACTTCCAAAAACAAGTAAAGCAATTCTGAAAACGCGGTGTTTACTGGTTTCTAATATGTGCTTATTATCAAAAATATTAGCACTATCAGATGCTAGGTTAGACCGTGTTAAAGATTCTTCCAGGAAACAAGAAAACTAATTCTGAAAAAGACGATTCAAAGGAACTGTTAAACCAATTATGAAAACGTAGTGTTTACTGGTATCTAATCAGTGCTTATTGCGAGAAAATATTAGCACTATAAGATGCTAGGGGAGACTGTGTTAAAGACTCTTCCAGGAAACAAGTAAACTTATTCTGAAAAAGACTATTCAAAGGAAATACTAAACAAGTTCTGAAAACGAATAATAGGTTATAAATATGTAGTATTTTCTGGTATATTATTTGTGCTTATTCCATAACAACATTAGCCCCATAATATACCGGGAGAAAGTGTATTAGAACACTTCTAAGGCACAGATAATACAATTATGAAGATGCAATTATTTCTGGAATCTTATTTGTGCTTATTACAAGACAACATTAATATTATAATATGCAAGAGGAAACTGTATTAAAACACTTTTTAAGAAGAGAATAATATGTATTATGGGAATGTAGTATTTCTTGGTATCTTATTTGTGCTTATTACAAGAGAAGATTAGCACCATAAGATGCCTGGGAAAACTGCATTAAAACGCCTCTAAGACACATACAATACAATTATGAACATTCAGTATTTGCTGGGATCTTATTTGTGCCTTTTACAAGAAAGGATTAGCAGTATAAGATACTAGGGACACAATGCCGAAACACACCTGACACATATGTAACAAAGCTAGGGTGGACTGTGTTAAAATGCACAAATGATAAAATTAAAATGCAGTATTTGCATGTGCTCATTTAAAGATTTTATTTGCACTATAAGATGCATGGGAAACGTTGATGATGACACTTCTTAGATACAGTTCGGATAACTACGGTCATGCAATATTTGCTGGTATCTTTATACATGTATGTGCTTATTACAAGAATCAATTTACCTCTATGATATGCTAGAGAACACATTTCAAAGACACAGATAATATGAGATATAAAATAAAATGCGGGATTTGCTGGTATCTAATGTGTGCTTATTATAAGAAATATTAGCACTATAAGATGCTAGAGGAAACTGCGTTGAATACACTTCAAATACACAGATAATATTATTATAAACGTGCAGTATTTGCAAGTTTATAATAATAATATTTGTGCTTATTACCAGCAAATATTGTCATTTGAAGATGCCAGAGCCAACTACGTTGAAGACATTTACAAGATAATATGCGGTATTAAATACAATGTGGTATTTGCTTGTATCTAATATGTGCTTATTTTAAAAAATGCCATGGGAAACTGCGTAAATGCACTGCTAAAACACATATAATTATATTTAAAAGAAGAGATTAGCACCATAGGATGGCAAAGGGAACTCTGTTTAATAACACTTCTACGATAAATATGAAAATTCAGTATTTCTGATATCTTATTGTGGTTATTACAAAATAACATTAGCACTATGATATGCTAAGGGCGAGTGGGGGCTGTGTTAAAGCACTTCTAAGATGGAAATAATATGATAATGGAAATGTAGTGTTTTCTGGTATCTTATTTGTGCTAATTACAAAAGAAGGTTAGCACTATAAGGTGCTCGGTGAAACTACGTTAAAACACCTCTAAGAGTAAGACACACACAATACAATTAATGCCGATGGGGGAGGGGCGTTAATACACTTCTAAGACACATACATTAAAATTACAAAAATGCAGTATTGGTTGATATCTTATTTGTGCTTATTACATGATAACATTAGCACTATAAAAGATGGGGACTGTGGTATTTGCTGGTATCTTATTAGCTCTTCTAAGATTGAAAAAAATATACTTATGGAAATGTAGAATTTGCTGGTATCTCCTTTGTCCTTATTTCAATTCAAGAGACCATTAGTGCTATTAAATAGTATGCAAGGGGAAATTGTGTTAAAGCACACTTCAAAGAATCAAATAATATAATACATGATAAAGTTAGCATGGAAATAATTTACGTATGGAAATGTAGAATTTGCTGGTATGTTATAATATGTGCTTATTACAAGAGACGATGAGTACTATAATATACTAGAGGAAACTGTGTTAAAGCACGCTTCAAAGAGAGAGAGAGAGAAATGGGGTTTAACGTCCACTCAACACAAACTAGGTCATTTCGGGACTACGCTTCAAAGAAACCAATAATATGATTTAATACCTGTTGTTATCTTATTAGCACTATCAGATCCAGGGTTTGGATGACCGAACCGTTAGCACATGCGGGCTGTATCATACAGCCTGTCATTGAGTCAACTTGTGTGGTTTCGAATCCCCGGTTGTACGTGACAAGGAGTAGGGTCTCCTGTTCAACCTCGTGGGTTTTCTTCGGGTCCTCCCACTGCTAAAGATTCACAATGCACAAGCGAATTATTGAAATTAAATAAAACCATATGTTAGTCCCGAAATGATCTGGTTTGTGCCGAGTGGGCGTTAAACCCCATCTCTCTCTCTCCCTCTCTCTCTCACACACACTATAAGATCCCGGGCAAAACAGTTTTGAAGACAAGACACTTCGAAGTTATACAGGACACTGTGTTGAATCCTTCCTCACACACAGTTAGTATTACTATGAAAATGCGGTATTTGCTGCCATCTGATTTTGTCCATATTTCAAGAAAATGTTAGCATTATAACATGCTATATAAAAGTCTGCCGAAGGGACGTCTGAAATACAGTTCGGATAATTGTGAAATGCTCTATTTACTTGTAGACAGTTAATAATTGTGCTTATTGCAAGAAAATATTAGCGCTATAAGATGCTAGTGGAAGCTTTATTAAAAACACTTCTATGTATAATGATGTTTTATGGAAATGCAGTATTTGCTGGTATCTTTTCTGTGCTTATTACAAGAACTATTAGCATTATGATAATATGCTAGGGGAAACTGCGTTAAAATACTTCCACGACAAATGTAATAGCATTATGGAGATTTAGTATTTGTTAGCATCTTTACTTGTGCCTCTATGCCCAAGAAAGAGTAATAAGGTATCTAATATGTGTTTATAATGAGAATATATTAGCACTATAAGATGCTTGGGGAAACTGTGTTAAAGACTCTTCCAGGAAACAGGAAAAGGCCATTCAAAGGAACATTAAGCCAATAATGAAAACGTATCTTATCAATGCTTGTCACGAGAAAATATTAGCACTATAATATGGGGTATAAAATAAATTGTGGTATTTGGTGGTATCTGATAATTATGTAATAATAAGATTCTAGGGGAAACTGCGTTGAAGACATCCCAAAGATGCGGTATATAATAAAATACGGTATCTGCTGCTATCTATATAGTAGATGCTTATTATAAGAAAATATTATGACTATAAGTTGCAAGCCGGATCTGAGTTGAAGACACTTCAAAGGCACTAATTATAATATGATTGTAAAATTGTGGTATTTGCTGGGATCGTATTGCGTTGACGAATCTCCAAAGATACATATGATAGTATCTTATTTGTGCTTATTACATGTATGTATTACCTTATTACAAGTATGTATTACCTTATTACAAGAAACTATTAGCACTATAAGATAAGCGTTGAAGACACTTCAAAGACACAGATAATATACTTATCGTATTTGTTGGTATCTAATATGGTTTTATTACAAAAATATATTATCTTTGGGATGTATAAGAACACTTTGTAAGTCATTTCTTCGAAAAATAAAATGCGGTATTTGCTGGTTATATAACATATTCGAAGTAGGTCTTTTCATTGAAGAAATTTTATAGGGATATAGTCATATTTTGTGAATGTAAGAATTAAAGGTGAAAACTTTATTTTAGATGAGAGCTTACCAAAGTCCCTACCAGAGACCATATTGTGATCCAGGGCGGGATCGCGAACAGGTAAACATTTTATTGTTATTAAACCCACTGTCAACGATTGCTTTCCAATAAGTTGAGTTTCACACAAACCCGATCCCGTGTAATAAAACTGCTCCAGCCTCGATTGACCTAATTTCAACGGAATAGTTATTGCAATAAAATGACCCTTTTCTGTTATTTTTTTTTTACGCAGATACTTCATCGCCCATCACCATGGTCATATGACTCCAGTCGCGAGCGTATACGACAAAAGGTACGTAATTTCAAGTGTATAGACAGTTTTACCAATTGAAATGACCCAACTGGTCTATAATGCACTGTGCCATTTTTCATGATTACTTGCTAATTAAAGTCCTTAAACAACACACAAACGTCTGCATTGACACTTACAATTTTATATATTGCTTTTTTAACTAACATTTCAGCGATACCACCGTTCAGTATTTATGGGAGATAATAGTGCATATTCTGAAGGCCGTGATTATATTCCCCAGCAACAGGTGCGTAAATAGATTTTAGGTTTCCAAAATATTTTTGTGTCAAGGAATGAACAGTTTGCACGAGTAAAAATAAGGAAAGTGACATTATTCATAGCTATTTATATCCATCAATTTTCGGCTAATGGATTGATGTATTCGTCGTCAATTTTCGAAGATTCGACTATAACGAAGATGTCGCCAGTCGATTTATTTATGATTGTCTATAATCTTTTACCTCTAAAATTTAGATTGTCGTTTAGAACTAGCGTTCCTAAATAACTAAATCAGAATGCTGTAGATTCGCCGTTATGACGAGCTGCGACTTTTCATATGCTCGACCTACGTTTGTTTATTATATTTGATGTGTCTGGTTTCAGAATATAGTTACTCCAGCCCCGTCAGAGAGACCTGCTGCCCTAAGAAATATCTTGCCAGAAAACAGGTCCGCAAATGCATTACCCCTGAGAGTGAGTCCAACAACTTATTCAAGAGAGTTGTTAGTGTCCAGTAAAAAAAAGAGCGAAATGACAGACACGGAAGCCAAGGCCAAGAACTTTTTCGCGGTAATATATTTTTTGTACATACCGGCGAATTTATGAACGCACACTGTTCAGAAATAATGAAATTTCCCGGGTATTATTATTATTATCCATCGAGATAAAACTAGTTGCAGTTTATAGCGTCCTGCTTAAATCAACAAGATGAGTGGTCAGATAATGCTAGCACCTCACGGCGTAAGGTTGCTGGTTCAGATTTGTGCATTTACTGAAATCTCCTGTTTGTGATAAGAAACGTATGTCATTAGAATCATTTTTTTCAGGTCTCCGTCAGACAAGCGGTAGATCTATATGAAATGAGGTGCATGAAAGATACACAGACCTATAGAAAAGTAAAGGAAAAGGTTAGACTTTGTTCTATAAGAAACATTTCGTGGCTGATGGTCAATACCCAAGATTAAAATTTAGGCTAAACGGGCTAGTAATTCAACATAGATATTTATTCTTAGGCATCCGATGCAAATTTTATGAAATTTCTGTTATAGATATTATGGTATAACCCAACACTAGAGGACGCGACGGATTCGAAATTTATAAAAACAGGTGTGCAAAAACATCTTAAATATAGAAGAAGAACAATCGGGTAATATAATTTTCTGTTAAACATATTTTATCCAATAGCTAAATCGGCCTACTGCAGGTCGTCTTTAGGACTGAAATGTAATTTAAATTATTAATTTAGACATTATTAACTTACACAGGCCATAAACAACTCTCGATGGCATCGCTAGCCTGTGATATTTTGAGGATTGGAATATATTTTTTGAAAAATGATTATTAGATCATGATTATCGAGGCTAGGCCTAAAATTCGATTGCTAATGTCTCGGTTCAGTGTGGAGCAATTTTAATGAAATATTCAGCATATTCTATTTCCGTTTTCTCTTACCAACTCACATAATGTCCCTTTTAGAAGACCAATTATATTGATATAAATCACTTTAGTAAACTTTATCTTGTAACTTGGCAAACTGCAAGCATACGACAGAATCTTTTAAATTTCGAATTAACTTGTTTTTCAGAAAACGCAATCCCGGGATGGAAAGGGGTTTAGAGTGTGAAGACGAGGAAGCGATAGAGTTGAATACTGGGTATGTCATTTTAATCATGGTCATCCTCTTTGGAGTAGGTTGGCATATAGAGGATCCAAAACTCTTTTGCTTTCGACTTTGCACTAAACCTGGGCTTATGGAAGACAGGCATACGCCATTCAGTGTGCTATGAGGGAAAATTTTATCCGGGAAGCGGAATTCCAACTGGCAAGCGATATTTTACGTGCACGCCAATGTGTACACGGGACCTCGGCTTTTCGTCCCATACGAACGACTGAATCTCGGCCAATGCAGGGATCGAACACCCGACCTACAGCCTAGCGAGCCAACATCTTACCCACTCATCCACGTGATCCCCCACCCTTGAAAAAACTTGGTTTGATGAGTTATGCACAGTGAGGAAAAGTAAGTAGTAAAACATCACTCAATATCAAAATTCATTACAGGTCAGGTGTTAAATTAATGGATGGGGGAAAGTTTGTAGCCACCGGGAAGATAGTATCGATCGTGCCCGAGATAGTAGACGGTAAGTGTTGTATTATTATTATTGCACTGAAACAAGGAAAAGTACTTAATGAATAGATGAAAGATCCCAAAGGCCCAAATGAACATGTAATTGGGAGTATTGTTTTTTTTTTCCTAATCTCTATAGGCATGGAATGCTACCTAGTGTACCTGTCCAGGAAACATCCGAGGTCAAAAGTTGCCATGATTCCTGGGAAACCTGACCAGACATGGGCGGATACTGGGGTGAGTTTCCTTCTTTTTTTTTGGCAAACTTCGAATCGTTTTATTATACCATAGTTATTACAGACCTTTGCCTGTGTAACGTGTTGAACTTTGTTGTCGGTACCCATCCCAAAGGCGAGAAATGGAACCAAGTGAAACATTCAGCAGCCTGGCTATATCTGTCTTGGATTCACCTCCTTGTAATCGTCCAATACCTTTGTTGTGTTGGTCTTCGTTCAGATGTGGCATCATTTGGTTCGTTGAGTGTTTACATGTGCATCTGATTTGGAAACCGAGAACCCCGGGATTTTAAAGACCTTAGATCTAGGTTCCATGCGAAAAACTCACGAAGTTGTTAAATTCATGTTTCTTGGTGCAATCAAGCGATAACAAATTTCGACAAAAAGGATGACCAGTCACAATTAGTGATCCTACCTTTAAAATCAATAATGAATTTCTTTTATCCTTACATAATGGCATTGAAAACAAGTAAGATTTACCGAAACAACGACCTCGTTCAAACAAAAAATTGATGAAAAATGGGTTGTGCGTTTCTTTTTTTGAAGAGTATATATATTTAGACAGTCGTATTTTAACGTATTTGCAGGCCAAATATCTTCCCAGAAACATGCGTCACCGACACCAATATGTGACATATATACCACCAGTATGCCGCTATTGGAAATTGATTTTCTCGTCCACATTTAGAGCAGCATCCAATGGCGTCATTACAAATCATTAAAAGTTATCTATTAACCTCATTATTCAGATTTCATTAAAAAAAATATTACTAAGTCGACGAAGGTGTGTGATTTTATAAATAAGTGTATCCTTTTGTGGTATTACAAGAAATGAATGGTCAGAATGGAAATTTGTGAGGTGTCTATAATGTATAAATGTTATTGGTGGCATCATATTGGTCTCTCCTGAACAGGTTGCAGACAAAGAAAAGGTCAAAAACCCAAAGGCAACAAAGAAAGATGGGGTGGAAAATCGAAAGGCAACAAACAAAAGATGGGGAAGAAAATCCGAAGGCGAGAAAACGAAGGGTAATTCAAATTTATTAATCGATTTGTTCCATTTACTCACGTCTTTTCTATTATCGATAGCCGTTTTCAATTGATAGCAACTTTAACCAACTTGACATTTAATCGGCTGTACCTGAGGATACGTGTAGATTCAAAGAAAGTTTACGCGGCCAATTCGTTTTTTCTGTCACGTATTAGTGTGTGGTCGCGTGTATATTAATGCTCACAATTAAGTATTTAAAAATAAACCTTATTATTAACTAATTGGGTTGAAACATTTATTTCAGTGCCCTGTGACAACAGCCGACGAAAATTTAGAGGTCTTGGAAGAACCCTCGTATTCGGATATTCCAACTCCGGATAAAGAAAACTTGGTAAGAGTTTGAATATAACATCTAGCGTTAAAAAAACCCGATACCGACGACATTACTAGCCAACACCATTTAGCGCGTGTGGATTAAACCTGCATTAAAATATACAATGATTCTGACATTTGTATTCGATTGTATTTCAGTGCTAAACCGCGTGATTAAAGAGTTATTATTTATTCCAATCCAGTATTTAAAAATGATCCGTATTATTAACTAAATGGGTTGAAACATTTGTTTCAGTGCCCTGTGACAACAGCCGACGAAAATTTAGAGGTCTTGGAAGAACCCTCGTATTCGGATATTCCAACTCCGGATAAAGAAAACTTGGTAAGAGTTTGAATATAACATCTAGCGTTAAAAAAACCCGATACCGACGACATTACTAGCCAACACCATTTAGCGCGTGTGGATTAAACCTGCATTAAAATATACAATGATTATGACAGATTATGTATTCGATTGTATTTCAGTGCTAAACCGTGTGATACTGTAGATACTGAATTCCTAAGCTTATTTATTGTGCATAGCTCATCTAAATTACTTGTATGTTTTATTCTTTAACAGTGTGAGGAACGGGTTGATGCGGAAGATATATCTTTTATGGATATGGAAAGCCCAGAGAAAGAAAACTTGGTAAGCGTTGTACATGTAATATAACATTACATGTCTTTCGTTTATCAGCTATCACTGTGGGTTATACCTGCAAACTAGAGGAGATCTATTGTAGGGTAATGACAATGTATGTATAGTAAGTGCCAGCTATATACGGCATGGTTCCGTGTCCGTTGGCAGTGTAATTGACAGTGTAACTTGGATGTAAATCTATTGTATTTTAGTGTCCAACCATGACAGCCGACCAGAGTGGTGGGGCGAAAGACTGCCCGAATTCAGAGGTAAGCAAACTAATACACACAGTTGTAGTCTTTGTTACGTGGCTTAATATCCGATTAATACTCCTGAACAATCATGCAAATTTCCATACTGTTCCTCGTATGTTAGCTATTACCATGGACCATATAATATTATTATTTACTGAAATAATTTATCATGTATGTATTATCCAAATATGTTTTCAAAATTTATTCCAGGCACTACAAGCACCAATTTTGCCGCAATTAGTAAGAACCAGCTTTGAAAGAGAAGACGAAGTAAGCTTTAAACTATTTTCATTTCACCAGGATTTCGTTATCCCGAAACTAAGATGGGTACAACTAAAACATCACAGGGACCTCAGCACATAGTGTCAAAAATATTTGGCGCAGCCATAAAGGCGGGAGGGAATTCTAAAAAATCTATTTCTAGCTCGGCGACAAAAAAAACATTCCACTTAAAAAATAACATCTCTATTTTATTTTTCAGTGGTATCGCCCGAACTGTATAAACGAATTTATTCCTAAAGGGGTATAACATTTACATCTACTTAATTTTGTCAGTTTTAAAGCACGTCTTTTCTATTATCGATAGCCGTTTTCAGTTGATAGCAACTTTAAACAACTTGATATCGGCTGTTCCTGGGGATACGTTGAGATTCAAAGAAAGCGTAACGTTTACGCGGCCAATTCGTTTTTTCGGTCATTTATTAGTTTGTGGTCTCGTGTTCAATGCTGTCTGGCGGTCGTTGTTCCATACCCGCATTGAACGAGAAATTTCATCGGGATTTTCCGACGTGGTTTCCCCTTGTCAGTTGTGCAGGACGGGGGCCTGACAAGAACTTGACAAGAACTGTCTAGTCGTTCGGATGAGGCGATATATCAAGGTCCCATTTATACATTGGCGTGCAAGTTTAAGATCCCTTTGCAGGTGGAATTCGATTAGGCCATAGTGCAACTGCGATTTCCTCTTAGCGCACTGTATTTCATTTTGAATCTTTTTATTTGCAGATTAATCTTGAAGTAGATGACTGGGTGGCGGTAAACTTCTTCAAAGATTTCTTTGTTGGTAAAGTGATCAAAAAGGACGAATATGGAGTGTTCAAGATCCAATTTTTAACTAAATGCAAAGAGGACGGTTCGTGTAAATGGCCGATTTGTAATGACATTCTTGGCAAGGCGACGGTCACTGTTTTAAAAAGATCGTTTATTGTGCATAACCTAGACGAAATAGAAGAAAAAAATTTGACCTACGTCAAAAACTTTTGCTAATGAAAGAGAACATTCAAAAAACAAAACGTTTTTTAAAAAAAACCTAAATACATTCATAAAAATAAAAAAAAAGTGAACGAGGACGTTGTAAATAATGTGTAAATAGATACGATGAAAGTAGTGACCAAAATGGCACAAATAGTGGCGCCCACATTTTATACATATTTTCTCAATGAGACCCAATGTCGTCAAAAATGATGAGTTAACTGATAAAATAAAAAACACCACACCTAGCAATATGCATTTTATTTTTAATAATTGAAAAATTATAATGCGTATCATTACGTAATATCATGGGTTAATCAATTTTGGCGTTAAACTTATGCTATTTGTATATTTTAAAGTTTCGATTGTAATTAGTTTTTTTTTTTATTTAGTTTCGATAGCATATGTTTATATTTTGTATTTAGTTCAACATACGCACGTTCGACCTATGCTACATCATGTTGAATTACTATTAACACTCTTATATGGATATACAACTTCTGAATTTTATTAACATGTGAGGTAAAAAATTGCAGTTTTCAATTACTGTATAATGTACATATTCTTGTTATGTTTTGTGATATAAACATATATTTAACCAAACTCGTTGTCTATATTGTTACTGGGAATTAATGAACGAATGATATGGGGTTTAATGTGTATGCGTCTACTTGGTTAATGAAGGCGGGAGTAAAAGACGGACGTAATAAGAATAGATAGACATACGGTAAGGCCTGTCATTTAGCGCGGCCCGCATCCTTCGCACCCTCTTCATGATCTTTCAGAGAAGACTTTAATCATTTACACGTCGATGTGTACGACATAGCGGAACGAAGATCTTGAAAATATTGGCGGCGCAAATGATCAATAAATACAGAAAACCGCACAGAAAAGACAATCAACATATACTATGCAAAAACTGCAAATGAGTTGCAGGTTGCGTACGATGTATTAATTCAGGACGCATAAATAATAAAATATTAGGAAGAAAGGAATATATTTTATGTGTTCGCCTTCTTGCGTACGGCAGATTAAGGTCCCTATTTAAATGCAACTCACGCACGAAGAAACGTTGAGCATCTGTAAGAAACCTACGCCTCACTCTGTGTTTAAAGACCTACCTACCTTATACAAAGACCGACTTTCGCAAAACACACGGTCGAACGAGAAATCGCACGGTAAAAAAAGATTTCCTATCCACGTTGAGATTTAACACCTACGCGTCAGATAAAGCCTGTTGGTCCAAGATAAATCACCTTTGCTGCAGTTATAACACGGCTTCAAGAAAACTCACCAGTCAGTCGTTTTTAACCCGTCCGTTAATTAACACACCCAGTACAGAAAACACAGTGTCGCACAGATTTTCATTCCTAGCGATAATTAAATCACCCTTAGTGAATTTCTCACCCCTGTTAATTAACACACCGTATCTACAGAATTTAACCTCTTTCTATTAGATATATTGCCATAATTAGAATTTTACCGAGTTTCGTCAAAATTAAACCAAGTTGATAGTTTTATATGCTCTATACGTACAAATAACACTATAGCTACTTCTTAGTGTATATGTGTGTTTATTACAAGAAAATATTAGTACTAAAAGATGCCGGGGGAATCTGCGTTGGGTATAAATCATCGTATAGTTATTGGAATGCAGTATTTGCTGCTATTTTATTTGTGCATATTATATGAAAATATTAGCACTATAAGATGTTAGGGGAAACTGTGGAAAAGATACGTTTAAGATTCAAGTATTATTAATAGTGCCGTATTTGCTGGTATCAACTGTGTGATTTTGCAAGAAAATATTGGCACTATAAGACGCCAGGGGTGAAGGCACAAATAATTCAGTTACCAAAATGCAGTATTTTCTTGTATCGTGCTTATTACAAGAACGTATCAGCGCTATAAAATGCCAGGAGAAATAATAATGAAAGCAGTAAGGGCCTTTAAAAAAAGAGTGGTGTACTATGCTTGATAATCTGAAAAAAATTGAATGGGGGAAACTGGATGTGCTAAAGTGTCAACTGCAATGATTATATTATCATCCACCAACTCGTTGTGCTTGGCCTCCCGTCACTTCAGTTCGTTTTCCCCAAACTTTATGTTTCAAAAGCCCCGTGCTTTGTATGCAAACGTCCAGGTGATGCACCATCACGACTGAGTCGCCAGGTACGGTTTACAACGTTTCTGCCCTGCCAACATGTTCTCCCTGTCTTTGCAAAACTGCCTATGCCTCACCGTATTTGCTGTTAGACAACTAATATAAAATAATTATATTGATAAATTCGTCAGGGACGCTTTCATCCAGAAGCAACATTTAGTTGCTATATTTTTCGATCTGGAGAAAGCTTATGATACTACATGGAAACATGGTATCATGCGCGACCTCCATAACCTCGGCCTACGAGGTCGCTTACCTATCTTCATTAAAAATTTCCCGGAAGATAGGTCATTTAAGGTACGACTGGGATCAATATTCTCTGACCCATTTCCCCAGGAAATGGGGGTTCCACAGGGAAGTATTTTGTCGCCAACACTATTTGCAATAAAAATTAATACCATCCCAGCGTGCCTTAAACCAGGTACTAACGGCGCTCTTTATGTTGATGACTTTCAGATGTGCTATGGTTCTACAGACATGCGGATAATCGAACGTAAGTTGCAGCTTTGTTTGAATTCACTTCAACAATGATCAACCGAAAATGGATTTCGTTTTTCGAAATCCAAGACCGTCTGCATGCATTTCTGTCAGAAACGAGGTTTGCATCCAGATCCAGAACTTTATTTGGATGGCAGTCGCCTTCCAGTTGTGGATGAAACCAAATTTTTCGGGCTGATATTTGATAAGAAATTATCATTTATCCCCCATATAAAAAGCCTGAAAAAGAAATGTCTGAAAGCCCTCTACATATTGAGAGTCTTATCAAATACTGACTGGGGAGCAGATCGTAAGGTCTTGCTCAGATTATATCGAGCTTTAATAAGATCAAAACTCGATTATGGGTGTATAGTGTATGGGTCTGCCCGCGAGTCTTATCTCAAAGAGCTCGACACCATACACAACCAGGGACTAAGAATCAGTTTAGGAGCATTTCGTACTTCTCCAGTGGACAGTTTATACGTCGAGGCGCACGAGCCCTCATTGCACAACAGACGTGATAAACTGGCCCTGCAGTATGCTACGAAAATTGCATCACTTCCAAATCACATTTCATTTAACACCATATTTAGACCTCTTCATGAGCATTTATATCTGGTGAAGACTAATACTATTCCATCATTCGGTATTCGCATACAACCCCTTTTGTCTGAGGCTGGTATCATCCTCGACAGTATTGCGAATACCCATGTCTTTGGGACTCCACCGTGGGCTATATCTCCGCCAAAGATCGATTTCGGTCTTTCTCAGCATAAAAAAGAGAGATACTAGCTCGACGGTGTTCCAATCTCTCTTTAGGGAGTTAAGGTCTAAGTATGGTGATTATGCTCCTGTTTACACCGATGGATCGAAAGATGGTGATAGAGTCGCTTCGGCTACTGTGACGCCATCCGAGACCATTTCTGCTCGCCTACCACCTGCTGCTTCTATTTTTACAGCTGAGCTCCAAGCTATTCTTCAGGCTTTGGAGTTCATTCAATCCTCTTCATGTTTAAAATACATTATATTTACTGATTCTTTGTCCTCGCTACAAGCGATAAATAATAAACAGCTGAAACACCCTTTGGTAGCAGACATTTATCGTCTGCTACTATCACATGAGTTTATCAGCAAGGACATTGTCCTTTGCTGGCTCCCCAGTCACGTAGATATAAAAGGGAACGATGAAGCAGATTTGGCTGCCAAGTCTGCCTTAGACCTTCCCTTATCTGAATTTTTAACGCCTTATGCGGATTTTAAATCCAGTATAAATAATTTTATTTATGACCGATGGCAACGGTCTTGGGATCTTGCAGACACAAACAAACTTCATCACATAAAGCCTCTCCTTGGAGACTGGCCAAGCTCCTACAGATCAAACAGGAGAGATGAAGTTGTTTTGTGTCGCTCTCGAATAGGTCATACTTTTTTAACTCACATTTTCATCTTAAAGCGAGAGCCTCAACCAGAATGTGATCACTGTCATGTTCCTTTGACAGTTAAGCACATTTTGATTGAGTGCAAGCATCTCAAGGATATTAGATCTCATTTTTACCGTTGTCAGTCATTGCATCACGTGTTTGCCCAACCGGGTTTATATGGTAAAGTTTTAGACTTTTTAAAAGAGACAGGATTTTATCATAAATTTTAATTGTATATATATATATATATTATTTCATTTTTGTATTTAAATATTTATATGCATAAAAGATATGTTTTATTTTTAGTTTTTACTTTCTGTGATATTGAATTTATTTATGCATATAATGTTTTTCTGTGATATATTTTAACCTGTCTCGTAACGATCATAAGTTTGGCGCAATATAGCCCGGTTGGAGCTAACGTGCCATTAAACTCCATTTCATTCATTCATTATATTGATAAATGAAATGAAATGAAATGAAATGGGGTTTAACGTCCTACTCTTCTGTACCTAACCTGGGCTAATGGAAGACGGGCATACGCCATACAGTGTGCTATGAGGGAAATTTTGCCTGGGCAGCGGCGCTATGGCCTACTCATATCGAATGCCAAGGGACCTTTTACGTGTACGCTAATGTGTACACGGGACCTCGGTTTTTTCGTCCGATCCGAACTACTAGACAGCTGTCCTTGTCAGGCCCTCCGTTCTGCATCACTGACATTGGGGAAAGCACGCCGGATAGATTATATTGATATAAAATATTAAATCGACCAAGCTGTTCTGCAGAATAGGAGCAACCCATTTGGGCTAAAACAATAAAACAGTGCGCCTAAAACGATACTCAAATCCCTAAGCGATAGCATCATAAAATAAATATCATTAAAGATGCATTATGTAAGAGCCAAATCTACCTATTGCAGGTCTTTGTTTTGGCTCAAATCTTATAATATAGCCTTTTATTTTTGGCATAATATTACATGACAAGCCTAAATCAACTTTCGGATGGCAGAGATTTAATAATGTATTCAATATATTATTATTTATTTCTATTTTCGACCTATGTTATAGCTTTTTATCTAAATCTTACATAATGTATCTTTAATTCAAATTTCAAAATATAAAAATCACAGTATTTTTTATCATCTTCTATCCCTTGGTATTTTGCCCATGTCGGTGGTAGTCGCTAATTAATGATATGCTGTAAATAATACTATCGATTTTTATTACAAAAATTAAGCAAAACATTATATTCCATTTATACCGAAATACGTGTATTATTTTGAAAACTTAAACACACGTATTGGTTGATTTAAAGTAATAAATAAGCAAAACGTTATATTTCATTTATACTACAATATCGTGTCCACTTTAAAAATATTGACAATGAATTAGCGATACAGCTACTGGGTAAAAAAATCAATTTTACAAAATAAGACTCAAAATGTGTTCTTCCGATAGTGTAACGTTCCCTTTAAGTTGTGTGTGTGTGTAGTGAATTAATATTCTGGATAAGATACCACCATAAACACCATTACACTTTATACAACTATCCTGCACCACACTCTTATTACAGGAATAGCATTGCATATTATAAGAATTTTGCTCACATTCACTACTAGTAAAATATATGCGATTATATAAGCCAAATAAATGTAGCTTTGATTCCTTCTTGTCCATAACTTTCAGGAATTATGGTTCAGTACGTGTATAAAAACAAAAGGGTGGCAGCAGAAATTATCAGGTTATGATTATTTGATTTTAATAATTTTTGATCAATATGTTAATGTGTATGGCATGTACATCTATATTTATTTACCTTTTCGGGCCTTAACTTGTAGTAAGCCTAGGACGTTAAACCCCATTTCATTTAATTTTTCATTTGTAGTAAGCAATTCAAATTGTCCATGGAATATCAGTGTAATATCTAATAGTAAGATTTATTATTCATATATTCTTTACATATTTTAGCACCACCCAGGTGTCCAAACACCATCATAAAAGATAGGTAAAGATTTGGGTGAAAAACTGGGGTCAAAGGCTGGAACCAATGATTTCTTATATTCTTCGAGTTTGTCTTTTAGTTTGGTCACCAGATCCGGAAACTGGTCAGCAATATCAAAATGTTCAGTTGGATCGGCTGAAATAAAATTTACTAAATGTAGTCTCTAAAATCACACATACTGTATAGTGTATCTTTATTGTATGTAATAACTAGATAAACTAATTGTTAGTGTAGCTGTAGTGACTCGGTGAGTAAAACCCTAGCTCACTAACCTGGAGGTCCGGGGTTCGATCCCGTGTGAACAGTGTCTTCCAAGATTGTGCTGATGGGACATTATTATTAGACTGGAATTTATCGACACATAGCAATAAAACTCAACCTACTGACGGCATGATGTTTTACTTACAGATCAAATGTAGAGACAATTGGCAAAATACAAACGTCAGTAACGTGACACTAGGCGTCCACCTCCACATCGCAGTCCTTGATGGCTGTCTGTGGAATACGTCTCATTACAACGCAGCTACTAGTTAATGTAGATTTTGCAGTTGGGTATCGTGAATGATTAGCGAGTGATTTTTGTAGAACAGTCAAGCTATTTTGGTTCCTAAAGTTCACGGAGACATATGTTCTATGCTATCGAGCAATATTAAGTTTAAACGTTGGATGGTAGCTAATGCACCCCCAACCACAGCAAATATTGTACACTTCTTCTACCCAGTCGATCTTTTTGCATAATGCAGTCATTTATGTACATTTCAGCACGGCGACTTCGAACTCTTCGTCTATAAGGTAGATTAGTAACATTTTTACACTTTATATTCCAAGTGCGCCAAGATATTTTTACCGGTTCAAAATGCACAAAGAGAAAAGTCAAGAACAGTTTAAGTTCAAGAACTATTTGGGCACTGTTTAACACGCCATGACGGTCGATTATACATACCAGTAATATTAAACAATCGGTATTGTGGTTCATCAGACTCGTCAATGTTTTCTATTTCAAAATGTTCAACCCCTAAATCTGTTTTTTCATTCACATCATACAAATGATCAGCTGTCTTAAAGTTTTCTAAATTAGATGTCGGCACAGGATACCAGTCATTGAAATGTCCGGCACTACCTTCTATTAATTTCAAATCACCATACCTGCAAATAAATTAATGTATTTTGAATAACCCGCCACTGCCAAAATTTATGAAATACCGTAGAAAATACCATTGTGGATTAGTAAAAAAATAACATTTTAAGCTCTTGGTAGTTATTCACATATGTACCAGTTGCGCCCCTTTGCTTATTTCTTATGTTAGTGTGACTGAAGTTCAGTTACAGTCAATCAGGTTTTTAATACCCTCCTGAGATAGAAATTCAAGACACTGCTATCTTCCTATTTGGACTAGCTTCGGTATATTGGTCTAAAGAATAAATTTAGCGTTCAACAATGTAACCCCCCCCCCCCCGCGTTTTATTGGTGTTTGTCTTTTCCGTAGGTATGTTTTGTCGGTTCTGTTTGGGCGTAGTGTGGTTCTCCTACACTTAATATTAAGTTTACGCTCCTACCCTTACAGATCTTTAAATACCATTTTGGCAGTACTATATAACTTTCAATAGCATGTACATGTTATTTCAGTAATTTTTGTCTCAAAATCAAAAAAAGATTTTCGAATCATCATTCAAAAAATAATACATTTACAAATACTGTATCAACAAATTTATCCTTCGGTAGACGAAATTTATCCCCGTTTGGCAAACATCTTAAATGGAGACTAGATTAGGACATGTTCACTGTGGTTAGAAATAGCCTACGAATTCCATTATATTATTGCAGGTGGACATATAAAATACAATTTAAATATTCGCAATGATAGGTAAAATGTGTGCACGTAATTAATTACTATGTATATAAAATATTATCATGTTCATGAAAATAATTACCTGATAGCAGCATTCTTATTAATCTCATCGATATTATAGATAAATTCATTTCTTTTACTCGGGGAACCTGTCCTCAACATGTCCCATTGACTAATACCATCAACACCTTTCTCTGATAAATAATACAACTTTTAATAGCATTCTCAAAATATATCATGTTCTCTTATGATCTTTCATAACGTAACCTGGCGAGCTTTATCAAAATACAATTACAGCATTCGTGGGATTCTTTAAAATATTCACATCTGGATGATCTCACGCTTGTGCTATACAAAGAGTGTGAGTGCATGTCCAACCTCGTGGTTTTTACCTGGGTTCACTGATTTCCTCCAAGTACTTTTGATCCCTACGCGTAAGCGCACTATCACATAAATAATATGCAACGTTAGAAGCGAAATGACCCAAATTATATTAATGATCAATCCGATAAAAACACAGCTATATTTTTCTTTTCGCTTTTTAAAAGTTCGTTGACCTACACTACATGAAGATCTGACAAATTATAGTGGGAGTTCACGTCATGGGGTCAAACGAGCGGCTTTAACCCTATCATCAATCAGCGTTTGTATTTCTATTGGTTTACCCACAGTTCCGTGCATTATAAGGCCAAGAAATCGTGTCATTCAGATCACGTCAATGATAACAACTCTTCCCGATCCTAGTGTAGTAAAGACAAGTAAAACAAAATTTTGAACTATAAAAACGAAACGAAATTGGATTTGTGTTTTAATGAGATTGATTAATGATAAGTGTTACAGCTCATGATTACGACGATGTTGTTTGTAATCGCATACCTGGTTGTCCACCAGCAACATCTAAGAAAGTAGCAAACCAATCAGTAGCATGCATCATTCTAGATTTAGAAAAAAATATATATACAAGAAACAGAGAAGTAACAAGAACAAACGATTATCACAAATGGTTACAATATAAAATATATAAATAAATATATATAAAAAATATAAATGCAATGCAGGGTTGGGTAAATTGTAATGGAATGAGTAGTGGAGTGTATAGCAAATGAATACCATTATATTGAATACTGGTGTCCATCACACTGAAGTTACCAACTTGGACTGTAATGGAGGTAAATGGAACGTTAGTTGTGACGTCAGAAAGGAAAAGAAATGGAGTTTAACCAACTGTTCTGTGCTGACAGGGATAATGACGGAGGGTATACGTAATAAAGTGTGATATGTAAGAAGTTTTTGCCCGGACATCGGTACTACCGCCTATTTCGAAATCTAAAAATCAATAATTATCTAACGTCCTTGCCAATGTTTACAGGGGACATGTTTTTTCCCATCCACAAGACTCTACGTTGTCTTTTGCCTGGGTTCCATCGTGGCACTATGAAAAGGTGAAAAGGGGGAACGACGCCGGAAAATCATGATGAACGTTCTCGGCCAACACCATAATCGAACACGGGATCTCTATGTTAGCTACCCAGCGTCTTACTCATCGAGTCACTGCGCTCTTTTTGTGGCGCTAGGAGCAATGTAAACGCAATGCATGTGTCTGTGCTATTGTTTTGATATGCCCCGAGGGTGGGTACATGCTACCGATTACTGTCTAAAGAGGAGGGTGGTGGCTCAGTGAGTAAGACGTCGGTATTGACCGAGATAGTTCGTGGGGATTTTCTGGTGTGGTCCCCACTTGTCAGTTGTGTAGACGGAAAAGGTATAGTCGTTCGGATGGCACCTAGATACACACATTAGTGTACAAATAAAAGTACCCTTGGGCACAATTCCCATTATAGCACACTGTATGAGGGAAAAATAGTGGGGCATTTGGGCATTAAACCCCATTTCCTTTCATTTATTCACTGGCTAAAGAGCACGTGCTTATTTTTTGTTTGACATTGCAATTATCTAATGATTCAAGGCGGCAATGATGCGCACGTATATACCCCCGGTATCAAGTTTATGCTAAAACGTATCTTTGAATACATTACATGGCATGTATGATAATAAAAGGTGTGGATAAAGCACTCTAATAATGATCTGAAATAAACAAATAATATTGAGAATAAAACTTACTCGGTGTTAATATATCCTGTCTTATTCAATAAAGTAGGGCTGTACACAAAAGATGCACCTTTCGTTCCACCTTCCCATAAAGTAGATTTTGCACCTCGTAATGGTAAATTATTACCCCCGAAGGTTGGAATTCCGCCATTCTAAAAAGGCAATGAAAATAAAATGCTTCACAATTATAAAAAAGTAAAAGGGTTATATTATTAGCATTGATTATACAAAAGATTGCAGTTATCCCTAAGAAATAACGTAAATGGTTTAACTTACGTCAGCTGTAAATACTATTAAAATGTTGTCCATAAAACCATTTCGTTCCAAAGATTTAGTGATATTACCCACAGCTTCATCTAAAGCAGATACCATTCCTGTAAGAAATATGTTATTTCAATGAATGGTGGCGATCATGAGATATTTCCATTACGAAGTTTTGTGTTGATAAACTAAATCTCCAGCTAACTTTTGTAGGTTATTTCAGTGAGAGAGAGAGGGGGAGAGACAGGCAGACAGAGAGAGAGAGAGAGAGGGGAGAGAGAGAGAACTGGGGTTTAACGTCCACTAGGTCATTTCGGGACTAACATATGGTTTTAATAATACCAATAATTCGCTTGCTCGTAAGCATCATTGACAGTGGTACGAAACCGGAGGACCCGAAGAAAACCCACGAGGTTGGCGGGCAACTGTACTCCTTGTCGCGTACAACCGGGGATTCAAAACGCCAGTAAACTCAATGGCATGTTTTATGATATACAATACTAACGTGCTAACCATTCGGCCATCCACCCCCGGCATTTCACAGAAATCATCTCTATAGGGAATTATGACGAAAGATTATTCGAAACAAATAGGTGTCAGTAAAAGGTATTAACACCCACAAGAGGCCTCATTGTCACGTGCGCGCGGGAACACAAGCAATAGACCATGTGACCACCAACCATCTAAAAATGAGAAGGGAACAACAATAGATACTGATTTGTGATATTATAATTCTTTTAGTCACGGTTCATTTATACCCAAAATCACACCAAATTCAATTAATTTGGATTTTTTCCTCTCTAGTTTTTTGTTTTGGTGTCACATCTTACGCTTGTGGTTTTCCACATTGTCCCGATAGAAAATGACCCTTTCCAGTGCAGAAGACAATTAGTGCCCCTCTCCCCTTACAGAATAACGAAATGCTAGTCGGGGCTGCCATGATATTGCGAATGACATTTTAAAGATTACTTACCGCTGTATATACGTCTATCTTTATCATTAATATTACTGTACATATCTTCAAAACGTTTTGGTACCTATACAGATAACTATGTCATTAGCAGCCATTAAATATTAATATAAAATTCTATTATCTTGATTTTTGTAATTCTTTGAGAATTTCGTTTGCTGTGTGGTCTGGATGGAAAGTGGGCTGGGGATAGTAATAAATAATTTATTTGTCATGGTGATTTATGTTGCCAAACATCATGCAATCTGTGTGGGGTAAGGTATGGAATAATATTAATTTGACGAACAATATTTATAGCTACGAAACTTAGACCGCGTCTTGTGATGTCGTCCAGTTTTAGCTAAATAATAACCAATATTATTTCATCCATCACCAATCATAAAATTGAGCCCAGTTTCCATCACAAGACCACGTCTTCGTTTGCCCTAGTAGGACGTTGAAACCCATGTTATACCCATCAGAAAACAATGACGTTGAAACCCATTGCATTTCCATCAGAAAACAATGAACAAATAGAGTTATAAATATAGCACTTGCCTGAAGTGGAGCATGCACATCCTGGAAAGCCAGATAAAGAAACATGGGATCGGATGTGTTGTGCGATTCGATGATTTTCTTTGCACGTTCCGTATATGAGAACTGAAATTTTCAATATAGATTAGAAAAAAATAAGGTACGGCATGATGAGGAAAGCGATGATTTTAACTATTACCACATAGACAAAGTTAGAACTATACCAAATTATGTTTATTTTAAAGAATCTGACGACATATTATTTGTTATTATATTATATAGATCCGCTGTCTAGATCGCGCAAACGACCACAAGCCCTCTCGAATATATTTATCACGAAACAAAAGAAAATACGCAAGTCGAAGACATTATTTTAACATGAATTTCAGCACGGAGATTTCATTTTAAAATAAATTAGAGATTTATTAAACAGAATAATCTTATAATTACTCTTTCGCCGTGTCAAAAATTGTTTGAATGCAATCCCTCAACTTGAACATAATGGGGGTTCTTATTCTCACGTTTTATAATATTGGAAAGGGTTGTCTTATTGGGGAAGTAAAACAAAATCTTTTATTTGCATAAATATGAATGATTTGGTCAATATATACTTACAGCAGAATATACACCCTCCTTGTCGTCTACAACTTTTTTATCATCTCGATAGTCTAAGCCGAACATTATTTTATCTTAAATATAATAACATTTAGTATGAATTATGCTGTCGGGTTTGCACATACATGTATACCATTTGGACTTTATAAAGGCCTTAATTTCGATCATTTTATTAATTTCAATTTCGATTCTTTTTTTTTTAAATTTCTCATTATACATACTTATGAAATCCTATCAAGCCCCTATCAACTTTGCCGATGTCAGAGGGTCACGGTGGAAAAAGGGGTAAGACGCTGGGGGTATTCGATCTTTGAAATACAAGTTGGATTGCATGAACGTGAAATAAATTTGATCTCAGTATGCCGGCCTTTCTGAAAATTCAGTTTTATTTGAAAAGAATTTGAAGTGAATTCAAAAAGGAAAATACTATCTTGAGATATAAATAATACTGATATGGAAATACTGCTACTTTTTATTCAAATTAATAATATCGAGTTTACTTACGGGAATAATAATCTTCCTGGCCATTATAATATCCATAGAAACTATCAAAACCACGATATGTCGGTGTATAGTTCCAGTTGCAAAACCCCAGATGCCATCTATACAAAATACAAATTTTCTCAATTAAAAATAAACACAACAGTTACAAAACTCCAGAAATCATCAAAAAAATACCAATATTCATGATAAACACAACAGTTAGGAGACCCCAGATACCATCAATAAAATATCAATATTTATGATAAACACACAACAGTTACATGTAAGAAACCCCAGCTACCATCAATAAAAATATCAATATCCATGATAAACACAACAGTTGACCCCAAATACCATCAATAAAAATATCAATATTCATGATAAACACAACAGTTAATATACCCCAGATACCATTAATAAAAATATCAATATTCGTGATAAACACAACAATTGAGAAACGGATACCATTAATAAAAATTTGAATAGGGTTTTATTTTTTATTATCTGAAACTTTCATGCATGTAGATTATTTTCATGTGACCCTGTAGTCTATCCCTATGCGTTATTTGCATTTTCGGAAGATGCCGAATGTTCACAAATTTTCAATTCATCAAATCTTTGTCATTCTGCGAGCAACTAAACCACTTTTAGGGTGGTATACTCTTATATAGAGACTCAAAGGTCACAATATTGAAGTTTGCAAGGGATCCCTCTGGTACCCAAATGATGTTCCGATTCCATGTTATACCTACTTTCCAATCATATGTGTATTATATCCCACGTTCTTTAATTTTTCGGGCAACAAAGTGTAGTTTCTTCTTAGGTAAGCCGCACTCCACGGTAGTATAACATTGTGCTGAAAAGAGTAAGAAATATGACCCCGGTTGATAATATCCGGTCAAACAGGATAAACCTTACAAACCAGGTTAAAAGTCGCACATAGAATCAAAACCATAGCAAGCCTGATTAGGAAAAACAAAAACTGTGTTCCAAATAAGGCAATTATTAAAATTGTTCACTTTTAAGGATTCATTATTTAAGGACTACGTGTGCCTATTGCAGGTCTTTTGAGGGCTTAAATGTTATATAAATTATTAATTAATTAGACATTTATTAACATGACAAGACCTTAATCAACTCTCGATATTTTAGATAGATTAGAAGGGTCGGCTATTTAATGATATAATTTAAAAATGGAGAAGCGAGTCTAATACTCGAATATACTATAACATTGGTTAAAATCTATGCACACGTATTGTCAAAACTACAAACAGTGATAACTTGGCTCAGAATAAAGTAATTTGACTGAAATTTTCAATATCATATATTCATCTTGCACTATTTTGGCACTACTATAGCAAGAACGGTCAGCCCTTTTGTCTAAATCTTACATAATGAATCTTTAAGTTATGATAATTTGAAATTGTTGGTACAGGTCTTATTCAAACAATAATATAACACATATTTGTAAACATCGGAATTAAAATTAGATTTGTATGGCAGATATTTCAGTAAAATAATGACATAATTAGCATCATATTTATTAAAACGGGCAGACATAGGTACTTACCTGTAATCCTGTACGATATGGATAATAACCAGACATAAAAGCAGTTCTTGATCTGGAATTGAAAAAATCTTCGATTTTTTTGTATTATTATTTTACCATTAGCTTATACATATTTTATTTAATTCTTCGTTTTTGTGTGAAATTGTAGAAAGACTTGAACTAAGTTTATTTCGCCGATTAGAAATCTATAATAATTTGATTATTTGTGTACCCATGTTAGTAAAACAGATCTTATGCCATTCTTGATCTTTAATACACATCCATGGAATTAAATAATATACGTACTGTGTGTACAGCGAGTGATTGGACGTAGGATCAATTAAGTATCACACCTTGATTGACTTTTTGTGTACCGATGTTAGTAAGCGCAGATTTTATATCATTTTCGATCTTTAAAGTCTTTGTTTAATACACATCCTTGGAATTAAATATACTTACGGTGTGCATAGTGGCTGAACATAGGATGAATTAAGTATCACACCTTGATTCGCTAAGTTATCTAGATTTGGTGTTTTCATAGCTGGGTTGTGCCATCCGACGTCGTTCCATCCTGTAATAAAGAAATAAACATATTGTGTCTAGATTTGATATTATCTGTTCTATAATATAGATGTAAACAAATGGTGTCTAGATTTAATATTATCCATTCTACAATATAGATCCAAACAGATTTTACAATTCTTTAAATGACATCTAGAAGCACGGTTAACTATTAATGATAAAACACAACACAAGGTATATATGGATATATCTGTTTCTCTATAATTAATAACGACGTTTCGTAACACATACAAGTCACGTTTTCAAGTTAATGTGTTATTAATAACGACGTGTGTTACGAAACGTCGTTATTAATTACAGAGAAATGGTTACATCCATATAAACCTTGTAGTGTGTTTTATCATTAATAGATTTTTCAATCACACGTCTTCCATCAGATGTAGACGCGTTTTGTCTATACTGTATGTATAGTCAGAATTATAATTTAATAAATACTCTCAGATCAATTAATGCTGTATAACTCTGAACTAAAGTAACAAGTCCCGCGTATTTATGAATAATGTAACAAGCTATGTGTAACTCTGTATAACGTAGAGAGTTGTGTTTAATTCTGAATTAAATTAGCATCACTGACAAGGGGGAAATCACATCGGAAAATCTGGATGAACTTTCTCGATCAACGGAGGGATTGAACATCTGACCTCCAGGCTAGCGAGCCAACGTCTTACCCACATAGCCACGTGATCTCCGAATTATGTCACAAGCTATGTGTAACTCTGAATAAAAGTAGCAAGTAATGTTCTGTTCTGAATAAAAGTAGCAAGAAAAGTGAAATTCTAAAAACAAGTAGCAGGTTGTGTTTAATTCTGAATAAACATAGCACCAGTGCAGAATTAAGGCACTGCTGGCCCTAAGGCACGTTTTGAAAGGTGGCCTGAAAATACAGATATGTTGGGCTCGTTGACAAAAGGAATTAAGTTAAATTTAGCAACAGAAAATTTATTACAAACAAATTCAGAACATTGACAGTACCGTATTTACTAGAAGTAGCCTACATATTCCCATTCACTGCCTAGCTAGATTACGACTTTGCGTGCTTTTGTGACTGCAAATTCGTCAGTTAGTTTTTTAAAGTCAATTTTATGAAGTATATCACTTTCAATGCAGAGAATTGCCAGTATACCAAGATGACACTACAAGCCAATTTTTTTTCACTTTATTATTTTGTGGCCTGGATTTCTGGCTGGCCCTAAGGCACGTGCCTTATTTGCCTGATGGTTAATCCAGCACTGCATAGCACGTGATGTGTAATTTTAAATAAAAGTAGCAAATTATATGTGTTAGTTCTAAATAAAAGTAGCAAGGTATATGTAATTCTGAATAAAAGTGGCAATTTCTATGTAATTCTGTGGTAGGGAAAATTAATAGATTTACATGTAATACCAAACTCCTGAATGAACAATTAAATGGAATTTGTCTGTTTGAATCAAAGCTACTAACACAATATAATCAGATTATGTCGGGAAAATTTAATCTTTGTACACAAAGATGGGACCGAGACGAAAGTGTTGAAATACAATACGTATATTAGAACAAATTGTTTCTGGACAGGTGGAAAACAAATGGTTTAATCCTGAATTAATAAATCAATCCATCACGACTTTTAAAAAAAGAATCACCTCATAAACACGTTTTATTCAAAGCTAATAAAACAATGAACTCAGATTCTGAAGTGATTGACTAATTAAAATCAGGTATAGATTAAGACGCGATTAACTAATTAAGGCATGACGGATTATGACGTGATTAACTAGCAAGTAAATATTGTCCACTTCAATTAACATCAACTCCCATAACAACAACAAACATATGATAAAAACATGTCACTGTTACCTATATAAGTATAGAAGAGAATTATCAACATCAGTAACTCACAGTATTCCATGATGACTAGTTTGAATTAGAAAATTACATATTTGCAGTGTTGAAAGCAAAAGATACGCTCCAAATTGAGGTAAGTTTAAACATCCAAATATCTTATGCAGATATGATCACTTTCTTTTCTAGACGTTGGGGTGGTATGAAAAACCGAGGTCCCGTGTAGACATTGCCGTGAACTTAAAAGTAATTCTTAAAACGACAATTCAAAGCAGCGACTAAAACAATTATGAAAATGCAGTGTTTGCTGGTATCTAATATGTGCTTATTATAAGAAAATATTAGCACTATAAGATGCAAGGGGAGACTGTGTTAGAAACTTTTCCAGGAAACAAGTAAATTAATTCCGGAAATGACAATTCAAAGCAACGACTGAAACAATTCGAAAAACGAAGCGTTTACTGGTATTTAATATGTGCTTATTTTAAGTAAATATTAGCACTATAAGATGCTAGGGGAGGCTGTGTTAAAGACAAGTGCAGGAAACAAGAAAACTTATTCCGAAAACGATAATTCAAAGCAACGACTAAAACAATTAAGAAAATGCAGTGTTTACTGGAATCTAATATGTGCTTATTATTAGAAAATATTAGCACTATAAGATGCTAGGGGAGACTGTATTAGAAACCTTTCCAGGAAACAAGTAAACAATTATGAAAATGCAGTGTTTACTGGTATCTAATATGTGCTTATTATGAGAAAATATTAGCACTATAAGATGCTAGGAGAAACTGTGTTTAAAACATTTCCAGGAAACAAGTAAACTATTTCTGAAAACGATATTTCAAAGGAACTGCTAAAACAATTCTGAAAACGCAATGTTTACTGGTATCGAATATGTTCATATTATGAGAAAATATTAGCACTGTGATATGGCAGGGGAGACTGTGTTAAAGACACTTCCAGGAAACAAGAACACTTATTCTGAAAGAGACTATACAAAGGAACTACTAAACCAATTCTGAAAACGCAGTGATTACTGGTATCTAATATGTGCTTATTTTAAGAAAATATTAGCACTATAAGATGCTAGGGGAGACTGCGTTAAAAATATTCGAGGGAACAAGTAAACTAATTCTGAAAACGACAATTCAAAGAAACGACTAAAACAATTCCGAAAATGCAGTGTTTACTGGTATCTAATATGTGCTTATTATAAGAAAATATTAGCACTATAAGATGCTAGGGGAGGCTGTGTTAAAGACACGTGCAGGAAACAAGATAACTTATTCTGAAAACGACATTCAAAGCACCGACCAACCCCATTCTGCAAATGCAGTGTTTACTGGTATCTAATATGTGCTTATTATTAGAAAATATTAGCACTACAAGATGCTATGGGAGACTGCATTAGAAACTTTTCCAGGAAACAAAAGTAAACTAATTCTGAAAACAACAATTCAAAGCATCGACTAAACCAAATATGAAAATGCAGTGTTTGCTGGTATCTAATATGTGCTTATTATAAGAAAATATTAGCACTATAAGATGCAAGTGGAGACTGTGTTAGAAACTTTTCCAGGAAACACGTAAACTAATTCTGGAAATGACAATTCAAAGCAACGACTGAAACAATTCAAAAAACGAAGCGTTTACTGGTATTTAGTATGTGCTTATTTTAAGTAAATATTAGCACTATAAGATGCTAGGGGAGGCTGTGTTAAAGACAAGTGCAGGAAACAAGAAAACTTATTCTGAAAACGACAATTTAAAGCAACGACCAACGCCATTCTGCAAATGCAGTGTTAACTGTGACATTTCCAGGAAACAAGTAAACTAATTCTGAAAACAATTATTCAAAGGAACTGCTAAAACAATTCTGAAAACGCAATGTTTACTGGTATCGAATATGTGCTTATTATGAGAAAATATTAACTATAATATGGCAGGGAGACTGTGTTAAAGACACTTCCAGGAAACAAGTACATGTACACTTATTCTGAAAAAGGCCATTTAAAGGAACTACTAAACCAATTCTGAAAAGGCAGTGTTTACTGGTATCTAATATGTGCTTATTATGAGAAAATATTAGCACTATAAGATGCTAGGGGAGACTGCGTTAGAACCTTTTCCAGGAAACAACTAAACTAATTATGAAAACGATAATTCAAAGCAACGACTAAAACAATTCTGAAAATGCAGTATTTACTGGTATCTAATATGTGCTTATTATGAGAAAATATTAGCACTATAAGATGCTAGTGGAGACTGTATTAGAAACTTTTCCAGGAAACAAGTAAACTAATTCTGAAAAGAACAATTCAAAGCAGAGACTAAAACAATTATGAAAATGCATTGTTTGCTCGTACCTAATATGTGCTTATTATAAGAAAATATTAGCACTATAAGATGCAAGGGGAGACTGTGTTAGAAACTTTTCCAGGAAACAAGTAAACTAATTCTGAAAAGAACAATTCAAAGCAGAGACTAAAACAATTATGAAAATGCATTGTTTGCTGGTATCTAATATGTGCTTATTATAAGAAAATATTAGCACTATAAGATGCAAGGGGAGACTGTGTTAGAAACTATTCCAGGAAACGAGTAAACTAATTCTGAAAATGACAATTCAAAGCAACGACTGAAACAATTCTAAAAACGCAGCGTTTACTGGTATTTACACCAATTCTGAAAACGCAGTGATTACTGGTATCTAATATGTGCTTATTTTAAGAAAATATTAGCACTATAAGATGCTAGGGGAGACTGCGTTAAAAATATTACAGGAAACAAGTAAACTAATTCTGAAAACGACAATTCAAAGAAACGACTAAAACAATTCCGAAAATGCAGTGTTTACTGGTATCTAATATGTGCTTATTATAAGAAAATATTAGCACTATAAGATGCTAGGGGAGGCTGTGTTAAAGACACGTGCAGGAAACAAGATAACTTATTCTGAAAACGACAATTCAAAGCAACGACCAACCCCATTCTGCAAATGCAGTGTTTACTGGTATCTAATATGTGCTTATTATTAGAAAATATTAGCACTATAAGATGCTAGGGGAGACTGCGTTAGAAACCTTTCCAGGAAACAAGTAAACTAATTCTGAAAACGACAATTCAAAGCAACCACTAAAACAATTCCGAAAATGCAGTGTTTACTGGAATCTAATATGTGCTTATTATTAGAAAATATTAGCACTATAAGATGCTAGGGGAGACTGTATTAGAAATCTTTCCAGGAAAAAAGTAAACAATTATGAAAATGCAGTGTTTACTGGTATCTAATATGTGCTTATTATGAGAAAATATTAGCACTATAAGATGCTAGGGGAAACTGTGTTTAAAACATTTCCAGGAAACAAGTAAACTATTTCTGAAAACGATATTTCAAAGGAACTGCTAAAACAATTCTGAAAACACAATGTTTACTGGTATCGAATATGTGCATATTATGAGAAAATATTAGCACTATAATATGGCACGGGAGACAGTGTTAAAGACACTTTCAGGAAACAAGAACACTTATTCTGAAAAAGACTATACAAAGGAACTACTAAACCAATTCTGAAAACGCAGTGTTTACTGGTATCTAATATGTGCTTATTTTAAGAAAATATTAGCACTATAAGATGCTAGGGGAGACTGCGTTAAAAATATTCCAGGGAACAAGTAAACTAATTCTGAAAAAGACAATTCAAAGAAACGACTAAAACAATTCCGAAAATGCAGTGTTTACTGGTATCTAATATGTGCTTATTATAAGAAAATATTAGCACTATAAGATGCTAGGGGAGGCTGTGTTAAAGACACGTGCAGGAAACAAGATAACTTATTCTGAAAACGACAATTCAAAGCAACGACCAACCCCATTCTGCAAATGCAGTGTTTACTGGTATCTAATATGTGCTTATTATTAGAAAATATTAGCACTACAAGATGCTATGGGAGACTGCATTAGAAACTTTTCCAGGAAACAAAAGTAAACTAATTCTGAAAACAACAATTCAAAGCATCGACTAAACCAAATATGAAAATGCAGTGTTTGCTGGTATCTAATATGTGCTTATTATAAGAAAATATTAGCACTATAAGATGCAAGTGGAGACTGTGTTAGAAACTTTTCCAGGAAACACGTAAACTAATTCTGGAAATGACAATTCAAAGCAACGACTGAAACAATTCAAAAAACGAAGCGTTTACTGGTATTTAGTATGTGCTTATTTTAAGTAAATATTAGCACTATAAGATGCTAGGAGAGGCTGTGTTAAAGACAAGTGCAGGAAACAAGAAAACTTATTCTGAAAACGACAATTTAAAGCAACGACCAACGCCATTCTGCAAATGCAGTGTTAACTGTGACATTTCCAGGAAACAAGTAAACTAATTCTGAAAACAATTATTCAAAGGAACTGCTAAAACAATTCTGAAAACGCAATGTTTACTGGTATCGAATATGTGCTTATTATGAGAAAATATTAACTATAATATGGCAGGGAGACTGTGTTAAAGACACTTCCAGGAAACAAGTACATGTACACTTATTCTGAAAAAGGCCATTTAAAGGAACTACTAAACCAATTCTGAAAAGGCAGTGTTTACTGGTATCTAATATGTGCTTATTATGCACTGAAAAAAAACTTGTGTTGGATCGCAACACAAGTACTTGTGTTAAAACTAATCTACACAAGTTTGTGTTGTTTTGCATTGCATTTACATAAACTTGTGTAGATTTGTAAAAATCTTGTGTGTTTTCATATCAGTAACACAAGTATTGTGTAGGCCTACCGTCAACAAAAGATTTTTTCTTTTTTTTTTTTTGGTTTTTTTTTTTTTTTTTTGGTTTTTGTGTTTTTGTTTACAAAGTCAGAATTCGGGAGTTCACAAGTTTAAGAAAAGTAATAAAATAAAAGGTTTAATTCAAATCCCGAAAATTACATGGGGTTCTTCACTGGGAGAGTGTGCGCACTAATTAATCAGACAATTGCCGGGCAGACTTGAATGTTAATTGGTGTTAAGTTGTCTACAAAGATGAAATGTCTGGTTGTCTTTTTTTATTGATCCAATAAACTGATATATCAAAGGAATATATAGTGTACATGTGATTTTCAGCACCCTTGTGTTTGTCAAAATTGATTCAATGTGCATTGGAAAACAATGAGTAAAACTCTTAGTAATGTAATTGGTTGGTGTAATCGAAATTGGACAGTATTAACTAAACAGTAACCAATCAAATTTAATTAATCTTCCAGATTTGTCTCATAATTGATTTATTGATACAGTGGTTCTCCAAGTTATCTATACTCTATTTGATCGATATTTTATCAGCGACATTCAGTTAGACATTTAACTGTAGGACGCCATGTTTCGTAGTAGTGTCAACCGAGAGTGATATTTTTAAAAATATAATTGTCACACAGTATACAAGACCGCAGGTTTGTAAAATTTTAAAAAAAATAAAACCGTGTATTTAATTTAGCATCGATTTATTGTTTATATGTATATTACTAATAATTAAAAACAAACAAGTCAGACCAAGACTTGTTCTAGAACCTCGTAATCTTCAACGTACGTTATTCGTAGAATATTTTTCTGGATGTTAGAGACTAACTCAGAACAATTAAACCGGAAGTGTGTATTTGATAATGGCGGACAAGAAATTTTTTTTGATTGTTTCCAAAGCGTCCCGGACCCGGTAATTCAGCAGTCTTACGAATTTGTCTTAATTTTTCTGAATACGTGCTTTATTAATATTATTCGGCGCTACATCGTTGTTCAAATACTTGTACTTGCAAAAAACAACACTAACTGGGACCAGCAGGTAAGAATTTCTCTTCATTTTATAACTCGCCAGGCAGCCATCTTTGTTTCGGGTAAAATGAGAAATACGTGTATATCAGGCATGGACTATAGCTAGATACTAACTTTTGTACTAGTTTAATTGGAATTTAATCTTAATTTAAACATATTTTATTGTTCTAAGTAACAAGTGGATAAGGCACAAGTTTTACAACTTAGAACGCCATCTCCAAAATGTAATCTTATCTGTGTAAAAGAAAAAACGACCAAACAAACCTTTTATTTTTATATTAATCAATGCAACGTACTGATTCAGAAACTAACACCTGCCGTCTGAAGTTTCTCAATAATTTCTTCTTTTTATTTCAGTCATTGATGTTAGCATATAGGCCTACTCCACAAAGAAAAACTGGTAAGTATTTCATTTTCTTTTAATATATTTTTTTTTAATAATATCACTATCAGTAGTAATATCCAGTCAAGAGAGAGGGGAAATCGGGTTTTAATTTCACTTAACAGAACTGTGCGATAAACATGTCCTTGTATTAAATTGGTGGAATCAAGTAGGCCCATGCATGATATATATCCTAGAATCAAGTAGGACTGTTGTTACATTTCCGCTATTTTCCTGAGCACTGACCATTGTGTATGTTGTGTTTATATTAATTCGACATAAACTTTGGAGTTGTTGTTAGTGTTTGTTGCATAACAGAATGGTCTATTTCAAATATGATATTTGCATAAGTAGGCCTATAAACGTAAATCGGCAGTGCTGGACACACTAGCAGAAGGATTCTGCTGAATCAATCAGCGCTAAATTCATGTAGTGTGTACACTGACATTCGCCCAAATCAAACAGGTTTGATATATTTGGCTGAACTATATTTGATTGGTGTGCTCGCTTTGTTGAAGCATTCGTCTAGTTTTAGAATTCATTTGCCAATAAGCACACATTCATATCAAGAAGTCACATGAATTTTTTGAAGACAAATGTTAAATCATGTGACCTAAAAGGTAATGTAACTGTCAACTGAGTGGTGAATCTGAGGAGGGAGAAAAAGAGAGAAATGGGGTTTAATGTCCACTCAACACAAACTAGGTCTTTTTGGGACTAACATATGGTTTAACTTTATTTCAATAACTCGCTTGCACGTAGGGGCCTTTAGCAGTGGGAGGAAACCAGAGTGCCCAGAGGAAACCCAAAAGGTTGAGAAGGCGCCCCAATCTCCATGCCACATGTGCTCACACCAGGGCCCGAAACCACAGCCGCAAGCCAGAGGTGAGCGGCCAGCTGGAGGTCAAAGCGCGACACTCTAGACAACTAGGCCTGGAGTATCCACTCATTCGGCTGCAATTTTGTGCCAATTGAATTGGGCAAATAATTTGAGCACATCATTCTGGTGTGTCCACAGCTTTACTAGAAAAGTCTGTATTTTCTAAAAACCAACAATGGGGCATACCCAGAACAAAAATATAAGGCCATACCATACTATCGGGTTACATGCACGCCAATGGGACTGCAGGTTTTTGGTTCCATGGAACAATACAAATGCACTTTCTCAGGAAAAACTGAGAGCAAACCTGCCACCTCCAGAATAGCAACCCGCACCTTACTCACTCAGCCACATGGCTATCGTCTAATTACTGTGACAGTCCAGTCAAATGACAAACAAGGGTTATTAAAATAGATTTTCACGGCTTATGTAAAATCTTCAGGATTCAAATGGTTTTGGATACCGTAGATATTTTAGTTTCAATTTCATATCACACAGTTTGTATATGGTAAGATATCTTAAACAGTTAATTACATGTCACATATTCATATTTTTCAGTTTCCATATTAGATGCCATAGCAAATAAAACATCATATAATAAAATAAGAAAAAAAAACAAATATGGGAGAAGAAAGAGCTGAAAGAATGGGGTTTTTGGAGGGTGAGTGTTCAATTCTAATAGAAAAGATTGTTGATATGGTAATTTGAAATCTCACCATTAAATGTGTTTGGCACAATGTAGCCCGGTTGGAGCGGAGGTGACATTAGCCTCCATTTCAGTTTATTATTTTGAAATATAAAATTCAATTTAGTATAGTAAAAGTATACACACACATGTATGTGCACATATGACTGTCTCATTTGTGGAGAGTCGAGGTGGGTAAGACGCTGCAGGTTTGCTCCCAATGTTGACATAGAAAATTCAGGATGGAGGGCCTGACAAGGACATTCGTCTAGTTGTTCAGATTGAACAACAAAACATGGTCCTGTGTTCACATTGGCATGCATGTAAAAGATCCTCTGGCAATTGTAATTTGATACAAGAGTATGCCTTAGGGTCGCGGTACCGTGCAAAATTTCAGTCCAAAATCTCAAGGCCTTTTTGTGACTTCTAAGGGGGTGGGGGTGAATTGCTGGTTGGATGGCCGGATGGTTAGGACATGCGCGCTGTATCATAAAGCTGCGGGTCCTCCAGTTGTTCTCACTCCTAATGACCCCTCAGTGCAAGCAAATTATTGAAATAAAATTAAACTGTATGTTGGTCCCAAAATGACCTAGTTTGTGTCAAGTGGATGTTAAACCAAATTTCTATCTTTCTCTGACTCTAACCCATTTCATTTGAGCATTATATTCTTTCTGGGCCAAGACAAAAGGAGTGTTACACAAAGTTGAAACAAAATAGAAACTAAGTCTCAATGTGGCAAAATAAATTGTTTATTTAAACATTATGAACCATATAGAAAGTATTCTTATTTCATACTTTTTATTTTTTAGGCTGAAGCACCCTCGGAGTAGAATTTAATGAATGATAAAAAGAAGAGAAACCAATCATCAATTTATTTTATAATTCTGGAAAAGAATGCATTTGACCCAATTTTAAATATTTATTTTTTGTTTTTAATGTTAAGTATTCTTCGAAAACACAATTAGATTTTAATCCTCTTATTAATTTCTGTATAATATAGAAAGTAAAGTGACATATAAATCACGTAAAATTTGGTCGGAAATCATAAAAGTATTTAATAGGCATTATCTAGAAACCAAATGTAGATCAGATATACCTAGAATTACAAAAAACCTTGACCTACATTATGGTGACTTTTCCTTGCTTATGAAACGAAATAAGGTTTAATATCCTAATATCCCACTTTTCTGTGTTATTAGGGTGATTCTGCCTTACAGTCTACTCTTATATCTAATATTTCAACTGTCAAGGCTTCATTAAAGGGAACTCCGGGGGTCGAATGGTTAACAGGCACACATTGGATCAGGAGGTCTGGCAATGAGTCAAATATGTCAATTGTCAAGGGTACTTTAAAGTGAACACAGTCAAAGTGGCTTTGATTCAGGCTTGTACCCAGTTTGTGTCAAGTGGACGCTTAACCTCATTACTATCTCTTCTTTAAAATACACGGCAATGTGTACATTGGATCAAGGTTTTTTGTCCTATCCAAACAACTATATATTGTCCCTTCCCACGTCCTACACTACTGACATGGAGGATCTATGCTTGGAACTCCAGTTGAAATTTCTCGGCCAACGCCTTATACTCACCGTGGCTTCCCATTGCTTATGATTTGTAATTGTATATAAATATTTTGTACATATTATTCAATATTTGCCATTGTCTCTCATATTTTTATATTTTAATCCTGCAGTCTTGATGCTTTGCTCCTTATATGTACAAAATATTCATTTTGTTTGGGTTTTTTTTCCTAATGAGGAAAGAGTTCTACACCATTTTATTACTCCTGTAAAATAGGTCATTTTTCTTTTGTTAATTTTCTGTGTATGCTAGTTATTTCTAGATTACTCAATAATCACATGTAATTCGACTTATATAACACTTTTCACTGTTTGAAAGTAATTGAAATAAGTGGATAATTTATCTTATTAGTGCTTGGTATATATCTTATTAATTTAAATATATTTGAATTATATATTTTGGGGGTATGGGGTAGGGATACTGTCTTTATATGCTAGTTCTTGTTGATGCTTTGCTCCGTATATGTACAAAATATTCATTTTGTTTGGGTTTTTTTTCCTAACGAGGAAAGAGTTCTACACCATTTTATTACTACTGTAAAATAGGTCATTTTTCTTTTGTTAATTTTCTGTGTATGCTAGTTATTTCTAGATTACTCAATAATCACATGTAATTCGACTTATAACACTTTTCACTGTTTGAAAGTAATTCAAATTAGTGGATAATTTATCTTATTAGTGCTTGGTATATATCTTATTAAATTTAAATATATTTGAATTATATATTTTGGGGGTATGGGGTAGGGATACTGTCTTTATATGTTTAGTATTTGTTGATGAGTAAAGAAAAATTTAAATAGCTATTTTATAGTTTGTGATTTGAGGGGGGGGGGGCGTTTTTTAACACAATTTTATTAATATTATTTTTCTGTTAACATTCCAAATATCATTTTATGAATAAATAATAATTTAACAAAAAAAAATTATTGTTACCTCATTTATCAAACTTTGCAGGTTAAACAGAGCAAAAGGGGGGATGCTGCATGGGAAAAGTTGCTATATTGGATATAAAGTGAGGGAAATACACAAGTGTTGATGGTTATACACAAGTTTGTATATGAAACCACACAAGTTTCAGAAATTTCAACACAAGTTTCAGATATTTCAACACAAGTTTCAGAAATTTCAACACAAGTTTCAACACAAGTTTCAAAAATTTCAACACAAGTTTCAGAAATTTCAACACAAGTTTCAGAAATTTCAACACAAGTCTTGTGTAGATTTTCACACAAGTTTCAACACAAGTTTGTGTTGTTTGACAAATTTTAACACAAGTCTTGTGTTGTTTCAGCATTTAACACAAGTTTGTGTTGTTTCAACACAAGTTTGTGTTGTTAAATAGTAACACCCAACTTGTGTTGAAAACAACACAAGTTTGTGTTGTTTCAACACAAGTTTTTTTTCAGTGTGAGAAAATATTAGCACTATAAGATGCTAGGGGAGACTGCGTTAGAACCTTTTCCGGGAAACAACTAAACTAATTATGAAAACGATAATTCAAAGCAACGACTAAAACAATTCTGAAAATGCAGTATTTACTGGTATCTAATATGTGCTTATTATGAGAAAATATTAGCACTATAAGATGCTAGTGGAGACTGTATTAGAAACTTTTCCAGGAAACAAGTAAACTAATTCTGAAAAGAACAATTCAAAGCAGAGACTAAAACAATTATGAAAATGCATTGTTTGCTCGTATCTAATATGTGCTTATTATAAGAAAATATTAGCACTATAAGATGCAAGGGGAGACTGTGTTAGAAACTTTTCCAGGAAACAAGTAAACTAATTCTGAAAAGAACAATTCAAAGCAGAGACTAAAACAATTATGAAAATGCATTGTTTGCTGGTATCTAATATGTGCTTATTATAAGAAAATATTAGCACTATAAGATGTAAGGGGAGACTGTGTTAGAAACTATTCCAGGAAACGAGTAAACTAATTCTGAAAATGACAATTCAAAGCAACGACTGAAACAATTCTAAAAACGCAGCGTTTACTGGTATTTACACCAATTCTGAAAACGCAGTGATTACTGGTATCTAATATGTGCTTATTTTAAGAAAATATTAACACTATAAGATGCTAGGGGAGACTGCGTTAAAAATATTCCAGGAAACAAGTAAACTAATTCTGAAAACGACAATTCAAAGAAACGACTAAAACAATTCCGAAAATGCAGTGTTTACTGGTATCTAATATGTGCTTATTATAAGAAAATATTAGCACTATAAGATGCTAGGGGAGGCTGTGTTAAAGACACGTGCAGGAAACAAGATAACTTATTCTGAAAACGACAATTCAAAGCAACGACCAACCCCATTCTGCAAATGCAGTGTTTACTGGTATCTAATATGTGCTTATTATTAGAAAATATTAGCACTATAAGATGCTAGGGGAGACTGCGTTAGAAACCTTTCCAGGAAACAAGTAAACTAATTCTGAAAACGACAATTCAAAGCAACCACTAAAACAATTCCGAAAATGCAGTGTTTACTGGAATCTAATATGTGCTTATTATTAGAAAATATTAGCACTATAAGATGCTAGGGGAGACTGTATTAGAAATCTTTCCAGGAAAACAGTAAACAATTATGAAAATGCAGTGTTTACTGATATCTAATATGTGCTTATTATGAGAAAATATTAGCACTATAAGATGCTAGGGGAAACTGTGTTTAAAACATTCCCAGGAAACAAGTAAGCTATTTCTGAAAACGATATTTCAAAGGAACTGCTAAAACAATTCTGAAAACACAATGTTTACTGGTATCGAATATGTGCATATTATGAGAAAATATTAGCACTATAATATGGCACGGGAGACAGTGTTAAAGACACTTCCAGGTAACAAGAACACTTATTCTGAAAAAGACTTTACAAAGGAACTACTAAACCAATTCTGAAAACGCAGTGTTTACTGGTATCTAATATGTGCTTATTTTAAGAAAATATTAGCACTATAAGATGCTAGGGGAGACTGTGTTAGAAACTTTTCCAGGAAACAACTAAACTAATTCTGAAAATGACAATTCAAAGCAACGACTAAAACAATTCTGAAAATGCAGTATTTACTGGTATCTAATATGTGCTTATTATGAGAAAATATTAGCACTATAAGATGCTAGTCGAGACTGCGTTAGAAACTTTTCCAGGAAACAACTAAACTAATTATGAAAACGACAATTCAAAGCAATGACTCAAACAATTCTGAAAATGTAGTGTTTACTGGTATGTAATATGTGCTTATTATGAGAAAATATTAGCACTATAAGATGCTAGTGGAGACTGTATTAGAAACTTTTCCAGGAAACAAGTAAACTAATTCTGAAAAGAACAATTCAAAGCAGAGACTAAAACAATTATGAAAATGCATTGTTTGCTCGTATCTAATATGTGCTTATTATAAGAAAATATTAGCACTATAAGATGCAAGGGGAGACTGTGTTAGAAACTATTCCAGGAAACGAGTAAACTAATTCTGAAAATGACAATTCAAAGCAACGACTGAAACAATTCTAAAAATGCAGCGTTTACTGGTATTTAAACCAATTCTGAAAACGCAGTGATTACTGGTATGTAATATGTGCTTATTTTAAGAAAATATTAGCACTATAAGATACTAGGGGAGACTGCGTTAAAAATATTCCGGGAAACAAGTAAACTAATTCTGAAAACGACAATTCAAAGAAACGACTAAAACAATTCCGAAAATGCAGTGTTTACTGGTATCTAATATGTGCTTATTATAAGAAAATATTAGCACTATAAGATGCTAGGGGAGGCTGTGTTAAAGACACGTGCAGGAAACAAGATAACTTATTCTGAAAACGACAATTCAAAGCAACGACCAACACCATTCTGCAAATGCAGTGTTTACTGGTATCTAATATGTGCTTATTATTAGAAAATATTAGCACTATAAGATGCTAGGGGAGACTGCGTTAGAAACCTTTCCAGGAAACAAGTAAACTAATTCTGAAAACGACAATTCAAAGCAACGACTAAAACAATACCGAAAATGCAGTGTTTACTGGAATCTAATATGTGCTTATTATTAGAAAATATTAGCACTATAAGATGCTAGGGGAGACTGTATTAGAAATCTTTCCAGGAAAAAAGTAAACAATTATGAAAATGCAGTGTTTACTGGTATCTAATATGTGCTTATTATAAGAAAATATTAGCACTATAAGATGCTAGGGGAGGCTGTGTTAAAGACACGTGCAGGAAACAAGATAACTTATTCTGAAAACGACAATTCAAAGCAACGACCAACGCCATTCTGCAAATGCAGTGTTTACTGGTATCTAATATGTTCTTATTATTAGAAAATATTAGCACTATAAGATGCTAGTGGAGACTGCGTTAGAAACCTTTCCAGGAAACAAGTAAACTAATTCTGAAAACGACAATTCAAAGCAACCACTAAAACAATTCCGAAAATGCAGTGTTTACTGGAATCTAATATGTGCTTATTATTAGAAAATATTAGCACTATAAGATGCTAGGGGAGACTGTATTAGAAATCTTTCCAGGAAAAAAGTAAACAATTATGAAAATGCAGTGTTTACTGGTATCTAATATGTGCTTATCATGAGAAAATATTAGCACTATAAGATGCTAGGGGAAACTGTGTTTAAAACATTTCCAGGAAATAAGTAAACTATTTCTGAAAACGATATTTCAAAGGAACTGCTAAAACAATTCTGAAAACGCAATGTTTACTGGTATCGAATATGTGCATATTATGAGAAAATATTAGCACTATAATATGGCAGGGGAGACTGTGTTAACGACACTTCCAGGAAACAAGAACACTTATTGTGAAAGAGACTATACAAAGGAAATACTAAACCAATTCTGAAAACGCAGTGTTTACTGGTATCTAATATGTGCTTATTTTAAGAAAATATTAGCACTATAAGATGCTAGGGGAGACTGTGTTAGAAACTTTTCCAGGAAACAACTAAACTAATTCTGAAAATGACAATTCAAAGCAACGACTAAAACAATTCTGAAAATGCAGTATTTACTGGTATCTAATATGTGCTTATTATGAGAAAATATTAGCACTATAAGATGCTAGTCGAGACTGCGTTAGAAACTGTTCCAGGAAACAACTAAACTAATTATGAAAACGACAATTCAAAGCAACGACTCGAACAATTCTGAAAATGTAGTGTTTACTGGTATGTAATATGTGCTTGTTATGAAAAAATATTAGCACTATAAGATGCTAGTGGAGACTGTATTAGAAACTTTTCCAGGAAACAAGTAAACTAATTCTGAAAAGAACAATTCAAAGCAGAGACTAAAACAATTATGAAAATGCATTGTTTGCTCGTATCTAATATGTGCTTATTATAAGAAAATATTAGCACTATAAGATGCAAGGGGAGACTGTGTTAGAAACTATTCCAGGAAACGAGTAAACTAATTCTGAAAATGACAATTCAAAGCAACGACTGAAACAATTCTAAAAAGACAGCGTTTACTGGTATTTAAAATATGTGCTTATTTTAAGAAAATATTAGCACTATAAGATGCTAGGAGAGGCTGTTAAAGACACGTGCAGGAAACAAGAAAACTTATTCTGAAAACGACAATTCAAAGCAACGACCAACACCATTCTGCAAATGCAGCGTTTACTGATATCTAATACGTGCTTATTATGAGAAAATATTAGCACTATAAGCTACTAGGGGAAACTGTGTTAAAGATATTTCCAGGAAACAAGTAAACTAATTCTGAAAAAGACCATACAAAGGAACTACCAAATCAATTCTGAAAACGCAGTGTTTACTGGTATCTCATATGTGCTTATTTTAAGAAAATATTAGCACTATAAGATGCTAGGGGAGACTGTGTTAGAAACTTTTCCAGGAAACAACTAAACTAATTCTGAAAATGACAATTCAAAGCAACGACTAAAACAATTCTGAAAATGCAGTGTTTACTGGTATCTAATATGTGCTTATTATAAGAAAATATTAGCACTATAAGATGCTAGGGGAGGCTGTGTTAAAGACACGTGCAGGAAACAAGATAACTTATTCTGAAAACGACAATTCAAAGCAACGACCAACATCATTCTGCAAATGCAGTGTTTACTGGTATCTAATATGTGCTTATTATTAGAAGATATTAGCACTATAAGATGCTAGGGGAGACTGCGTTAGAAACCTTTCCAGGAAACAAGTAAACTAATTCTGAAAACGACAATTCAAAGCAACGACTAAAACAATTCCGAAAATGCAGTGTTTACTGGAATCTAATATGTGCTTATTATTAGAAAATATTAGCACTATAAGATGCTAGGGGAGACTGTATTAGAAATCTTTCCAGGAAAAAAGTAAACAATTATGAAAATGCAGTGTTTACTGGTATCTAATATGTGCTTATTATAAGAAAATATTAGCACTATAAGATGCTAGGGGAGGCTGTGTTAAAGACACGTGCAGGAAACAAGATAACTTATTCTGAAAACGACAATTCAAAGCAACGACCAACGCCATTCTGCAAATGCAGTGTTTACTGGTATCTAATATGTTCTTATTATTAGAAAATATTAGCACTATAAGATGCTAGTGGAGACTGCGTTAGAAACCTTTCCAGGAAACAAGTAAACTAATTCTGAAAACGACAATTCAAAGCAACCACTAAAACAATTCCGAAAATGCAGTGTTTACTGGAATCTAATATGTGCTTATTATTAGAAAATATTAGCACTATAAGATGCTAGGGGAGACTGTATTAGAAATCTTTCCAGGAAAAAAGTAAACAATTATGAAAATGCAGTGTTTACTGGTATCTAATATGTGCTTATCATGAGAAAATATTAGCACTATAAGATGCTAGGGGAAACTGTGTTTAAAACATTTCCAGGAAACAAGTAAACTATTTCTGAAAACGATATTTCAAAGGAACTGCTAAAACAATTCTGAAAACGCAATGTTTACTGGTATCGAATATGTGCATATTATGAGAAAATATTAGCACTATAATATGGCAGGGGAGACTGTGTTAACGACACTTCCGGGAAACAAGAACACTTATTGTGAAAGAGACTATACAAAGGAAATACTAAACCAATTCTGAAAACGCAGTGTTTACTGGTATCTAATATGTGCTTATTTTAAGAAAATATTAGCACTATAAGATGCTAGGGGAGACTGTGTTAGAAACTTTTCCAGGAAACAACTAAACTAATTCTGAAAATGACAATTCAAAGCAACGACTAAAACAATTCTGAAAATGCAGTATTTACTGGTATCTAATATGTGCTTATTATGAGAAAATATTAGCACTATAAGATGCTAGTCGAGACTGCGTTAGAAACTGTTCCAGGAAACAACTAAACTAATTATGAAAACGACAATTCAAAGCAACGACTCAAACAATTCTGAAAATGTAGTGTTTACTGGTATGTAATATGTGCTTGTTATGAAAAAATATTAGCACTATAAGATGCTAGTGGAGACTGTATTAGAAACTTTTCCAGGAAACAAGTAAACTAATTCTGAAAAGAACAATTCAAAGCAGAGACTAAAACAATTATGAAAATGCATTGTTTGCTCGTATCTAATATGTGCTTATTATAAGAAAATATTAGCACTATAAGATGCAAGGGGAGACTGTGTTAGAAACTATTCCAGGAAACGAGTAAACTAATTCTGAAAATGACAATTCAAAGCAACGACTGAAACAATTATAAAAAGACAGCATTTACTGGTATTTAAAATATGTGCTTATTTTAAGAAAATATTAGCACTATAAGATGCTAGGAGAGGCTGTTAAAGACACGTGCAGGAAACAAGAAAACTTATTCTGAAAACGACAATTCAAAGCAACGACCAACACCATTCTGCAAATGCAGCGTTTACTGATATCTAATACGTGCTTATTATGAGAAAATATTAGCACTATAAGCTACTAGGGGAAACTGTGTTAAAGATATTTCCAGGAAACAAGTAAACTAAATCTGAAAAAGACCATACAAAGGAACTACCAAATCAATTCTGAAAACGCAGTGTTTACTGGTATCTCATATGTGCTTATTTTAAGAAAATATTAGCACTATAAGATGCTACGGGAGACTGTGTTAGAAACTTTTCCAGGAAACAACTAAACTAATTCTGAAAATGACAATTCAAAGCAACGACTAAAACAATTCTGAAAATGCAGTGTTTACTGGTATCTAATATGTGCTTATTATAAGAAAATATTAGCACTATAAGATGCTAGGGGAGGCTGTGTTAAAGACACGTGCAGGAAACAAGATAACTTATTCTGAAAACGACAATTCAAAGCAACGACCAACACCATTCTGCAAATGCAGTGTTTACTGGTATCTAATATGTGCTTATTATTAGAAGATATTAGCACTATAAGATGCTAGGGGAGACTGCGTTAGAAACCTTTCCAGGAAACAAGTAAACTAATTCTGAAAACGACAATTCAAAGCAACCACTAAAACAATTCCGAAAATGCAGTGTTTACTGGAATCTAATATGTGCTTATTATTAGAAAATATTAGCACTATAAGATGCTAGGGGAGACTGTATTAGAAATCTTTCCAGGAAAAAAGTAAACAATTATGAAAATGCAGTGTTTACTGGTATCTAATATGTGCTTATTATAAGAAAATATTAGCACTATAAGATGCTAGGGGAGGCTGTGTTAAAGACACGTGCAGGAAACAAGATAACTTATTCTGAAAACGACAATTCAAAGCAACGACCAACGCCATTCTGCAAATGCAGTGTTTACTGGTATCTAATATGTTCTTATTATTAGAAAATATTAGCACTATAAGATGCTAGTGGAGACTGCGTTAGAAACCTTTCCAGGAAACAAGTAAACTAATTCTGAAAACGACAATTCAAAGCAACCACTAAAACAATTCCGAAAATGCAGTGTTTACTGGAATCTAATATGTGCTTATTATTAGAAAATATTAGCACTATAAGATGCTAGGGGAGACTGTATTAGAAATCTTTCCAGGAAAAAAGTAAACAATTATGAAAATGCAGTGTTTACTGGTATCTAATATGTGCTTATCATGAGAAAATATTAGCACTATAAGATGCTAGGGGAAACTGTGTTTAAAACATTTCCAGGAAACAAGTAAACTATTTCTGAAAACGATATTTCAAAGGAACTGCTAAAACAATTCTGAAAACGCAATGTTTACTGGTATCGAATATGTGCATATTATGAGAAAATATTAGCACTATAATATGGCAGGGGAGACTGTGTTAACGACACTTCCGGGAAACAAGAACACTTATTGTGAAAGAGACTATACAAAGGAAATACTAAACCAATTCTGAAAACGCAGTGTTTACTGGTATCTAATATGTGCTTATTTTAAGAAAATATTAGCACTATAAGATGCTAGGGGAGACTGTGTTAGAAACTTTTCCAGGAAACAACTAAACTAATTCTGAAAATGACAATTCAAAGCAACGACTAAAACAATTCTGAAAATGCAGTGTTTACTGGTATCTAATATGTGCTTATTATGAGACAATATTAGCACTATAAGATGCTAGGGGAGGCTGTGTTAAATACACTTCTGTGAAACAAGTAAGGTTATTCTGAAAAATGCCATTAAAAGGAACTACTAAGCCAATTCTGAAAACGAAGTGTTTACTGGTTTCTAATATGTGCTTATTATTAGAATATATTAGCACTATAATAGTAAGTGCAAGGGGATTGCACCACACACAATTCTACACAAAAACAAATATATGGACAAGACATCATACTCAGAGAAAAACAAACAACACAATTCAAAAAGAGTGAATGGATCCGGGGGCTAGCCGTAAGCGTCCACTGCGCTGTACAGTCCCGGACCAGTGGTGACACAGACTTCACTCATATTTGAAAACAAATTGGATTACTACCCAAAGAAATAAAAGAAATAATTATGTAATGTCAGCATGAGTCATGATCTGTTATATGTTGCAAGAAATACGATTTCGCTATACAAGTAACCACACGGTTAAATGTACCAGAGAAGTAGTTCACAAAACTAAAATGCACTAAATCAATAAAGAAAAGGATTGAAGTATGTTGAATGCATTTAGTGCACACATTCTAACCGTCACAGAAACAAACAACAATGAATACAAGGAAGCATAGGAATGAAGACTAGGGGAGAGTGTGTTAAAGACTTTTCCAGGAAACAAGTAAACTAAATCTGAAAACGACAATTCAAAGAAACTCTAAATCAGTTAGGAAATGCAATGTTTACTGGTATCGAATAAGTGCTTATTATAAGAAAATATTAACACTATAATGTGGTTTAATGACATGATTGGTGAGGCGCTTTATAATGACAAGATATGATTGTCGGTCCGCACATAACGCATAATGTTGAAAATAATATTGGTTAAACACCCACGACTTGATTTTTCTCCGGTTTTCCGCCACTGCTAAATACCCCTACGCGCAAGCGAATTATTAAAATAAAATCAAACCATAATAATGTTAGTCCCGAAATGGTTTAGTTTGTGTCGAGTGGACGTTAAACCCATCTCTCTCTCTCTCTCTCTCTCTCTCTCTCTCTCTCTCGCTCTCTCTCTCCCGCTCTCTCTTTCCCTCCCTCTCTCTCTCCAACTATCAAGGGTTTTTTTATACGTGCACGCCACCTTGTACACGGGAACTATTTTTTTCGTTCCATCCAAATCACTAGATAATATTATTTGCCATTGTAATTATACTGTCTACGAACTAGAGCTGTATTTGTTGCTAAAAAATCCGCGCGATACTTTAACAAAAGTAAACATAATACATACTATATATACTTACCTAGATCATCAGCCACAATAAATACGATGTGTGGTGGTTTAGATTCTGTTAATAGTATATTATAACATACTATTAAACTTATTATAACAGATACCATATTGTACGTCATATTAGCTTATAATATTTCAACTAAATCTCATGAAGGAAAGAAAACAAATAAATAATGCTCGGTACAATTAGAATCATTTGACTGCGCATGTGTCTATACGCCAATAATAAAGTGTTGGGGTCAAAAACTAGAACAGGGATAGAAATATGTCAAGCGTGCGAAGGAAATTGGTATTACAAAATATAAATATACATTATTGTTGAAAAGCATTCTTTTGAACTTGGGAGCAACTTTTCATTCAAACAAATCTAGTTTTAGTATGAGTAGACACATATTGCTAACAGGGGTTTTGGATAGTCGAATAGTTAACACTTGCGCGCTTTATCATAAGGTTTGTCATTGAGTCAGCTGTCGTGGTTTCGAATCCCCAGTTGTACCTGACAAGGAGTAGGATCGCCTGTCCAATTTCGTGGGTTTTCTCCGGGTTCTGCGGTGGACGTTAAACCCCAATTCTCTCCCCCTCTCTCTCTCATATTGCTAACAGTATTTTGTTACGCCTGTGATATGCGGTGGCTCAGTGGGTAAGACGTTGTTTGCCGAGATGATGCAACAAGGAGAACCTGACATAGGACAACGTATAGTCGTTTTGGTGGGACGACAATTCGCGTTCTTATGTACACTTGATATGTACGTAAAAGAACCCCTAGCAGTTGCAAATCGAAAGCACAACTATAACGCGTATCCTTCTTCACTAGTCCGGTCTATTCGGAACAGTAGAACTTAAACTTCATTTCAAATTTGTTATAATTGATGTCATAATACCTAAATACGGAACATGAGTGCATCAACTATTATCAAACGACACAAAATAAACTCAATTTAACTATAAATAGAACGAGTGTCGCATATTTATGTATTGGGAATATCTCTTAACACAGCTCCCGCATTAGCATTTTATAGTGCTAATATTTTGCTATTAGTAAACATTACATTTTAACTTTTGGCATATTTATGTCTCCGAAATATATTATTTTTCCGAGGGTCGAGGTAGGACAGGCGACCCTACTCCTTGTCATGTGCAACCTGGAATTCGAAACCACGCCACTTGACCCAATGACAGACCTTGTTATACAGCGCGCACACGCTAACCATTCGACCATCCACCACCAGCACCACCCCAACCCCCATCAAGGAGAAGCTGAAGCTAGTTCCAATAATTAAATGTTTGTGTGTGCTTTTGCAAACTTTCATTTGCGGCAAATGGCCATGGCTTGGTTTGGTGGGTATGTGTCCCAGTTGGCGGTTGATAGGTGTATTTATAGATATTGACAAGGTTATAAACGATCACGTGCCTCTGGTTGACAATATAGGACTATTTTCTTGTACTTTACTTTAATGTGGTTTAACGCCCTTTAAACGGACTGATAAAGACGAGCATACGCTATGCATAGTGTGTTTTATCAGGGAAATTTTGCCCGGACAGTGCCGCTACGGCATACTCGCATACCGATCTTTTGCATGCACATACAATCCGAACGACTATACGTTATCCTTCGCCAGGTCCCCAGTCCTACACAACTGACAATAGGGGACCACACTGCAAAATCCCGGTGAACTTTCTCCGTCAACGCATGGATCAAACACGGTACCTCACTGATACCATGGTACCACATGGTAAAATTCCATTCCTAAATTTGGAATAGTGGCTGAGCGTTAGTTTAAAAATGGCGGCTCCATTCAAATACAAGTTGTTTGTGTATTTGCTAAGGGATCTTTTACGTGCACGCCAATGTGCACACGATACATCGTTTTTCGTACCATCCGAACGACTAGACAGCTGTCAATGTCAGACCCCCCGTTCTGCATCACTGACAAGGGAAAAACCTCGCGGAAAAATCGGGATGAACTTGCTCGGCTAATGCAGTGATTGTACACCCGACCTCCGGGCTAACGAGCCAGCGTCTTACCCGCTTAGCCACGGTGATCCCCCTTTCTGTGAAGAAATTGAAATTAACCAAAATCAACATAATACATACTATATATACTTACCTAGATCATCAGCCACAATAAATATGATGTGTGGTGGTTTAGATTCTGTTAATAGTATATTATAACATACTATTAAACTTATTATAACAGATAACATATTGTACGTCATATTAGCTTATAATATTTCAACTAAATCTCATGAAGGAAAGAAAATAAATAAATAATGCACGGTACAATTAAAATCACTGGACTGCGCCGCATATGTGTATATGCCTATAATAAAGTGTTGAGGTCAAAAACTAGAACAGGGATAGAAATATGTCAAACGTGTGTGAATAATTTGGTATAGAATAATAAAAATATACAGTAATGTTAAAAAGCAATCCTTTGAACTTGGGAGCAACTTTTCATTCAAACAAATCTAGTTTTTGTATGAGTAGACACATATTGCTAACAGGGGTGTTGGATAGTCGAATGGTTAACACTTGCGCGCTTTATCATAAGGTCTGTCATTGAGTCTACTGCCGTGGTTTCCAGTCCCCGGTTGTACGTGACAAGGAGTAGGGTCGCCTGTCCAATCTCGTCGGTTTTCTCCGGGTCCTCCCGTTTCCACCTACTGTTAAAGACCCCTACACGAATTATTGAAATAAATTTAAACCATATTTCAGTCTCGAAATGACCTAGTTTGTGTCACGTGGACATTAAACCCCATTTTGTTATACCTGTGATATCCGGTGGCTCGGTGAGTAAGACGTTGACTCCCATGTTCAATCAATGTGATGGCTTGGAGAACCGGGCAAAGAACAATGTATTGTCGTTGCGGTGGGACCAAAATCCGAGTTCCCATGTACATGTACACTGGACGTTGTAATTCGAAAGAAAAATGGGCAATAGTGCCGCTGTCCGGGCAAAATGTCTCTCATAGCACATTCTATAACGTACACGCGTCTTCATTAGTGCGGTTTATTCGTAACAGAAGTAAGTTATAATTGATGTCATAATACCTAAACACGGAACATGAGTACATCAACTATTACCAAACGACACAAAATAAACTCAAGTTAACTATAAATAGAACGAGTGTCGTATATTTGTGTATTGGAAACCTCTCCTAACACAGCTCTTGCATTAGAATTATATAGTGCTAATATTTTTATTAGTAAACATTACATTTTATCTATTTGCATATGTATTTATGTCTAGGAAATATATTTTCCCCAGGCTCCAAAATCGTACTTATAGCGCAAATGTTTTCTTAATATGTGATATCAGTAAAGCCGATTATTTTTAGAGTTTGCCACAGAAGTCTGGCATCTTAAAATGCTATTACTTTCTTATAATATTAGATACCTGTAGACATTATCATAGTTTATATCTATGTCTTTGAAAAGTTTGGGAGGGTGGAATGGTTAGCGTGTGTGCGCTGTATCTTAAGGTCATGTATTGAGTCAACTGGCGCGGTTGCGATTCCCCGGTTGTGCGTGAGTTGGGTCGCCGAATCCGAGATGGCCGCCGTTACTCGAAACACGATGGAGTATAATTTGGTGAACTCGGCATGATCGAAAACATATTTAAAGACATACTTGACCACATATCTACGGCATGCGACAACAAAATTTCCAAAAAATCCATTTTTGGCTAAAATCACGGCCTTATTGGATCCAAGATGGTCGCCATTGCGCGAAACACGTTGGCGTATAATTTTTGGAACTCGGCATACTCTAAACCTATCAAAATGCATATTGGAATACATATCTGGTCCATTCGTGGACAAAACTCTCGAAAAAAACATTTTTTATCGCCAATTTGAACAGGAATTTTACCAAAATCGTTTTTTCAATCAATTTCGACTAAGAAACATACATCCCTGCAGAATTTTCAGATGGTAGAAGAGTACACTTGGTCCAAACCCAAACACCAGAACACATTGCTTTTTCAAAATTTGTCTAATGATCCCTTAATATGCCTTTCAGAGTCTTTAACACAGTCTCCCATGGCATCATATAGTGCTAATATTTCTTTTTATAATAAGCACATACTGAATACCAGTGAAGGCTGCCTTTCCAGAATTGGATTATTTTTTCCTTGGAAGAGTCTTTAATACGCTCTCTCCTAGCATTTTATAGTGCTAATATTTTATTTCAGTAAGCACATATTAGATACAAGTAGACATTGCGTTTTCACAATCTATCGAATGATTCATTGGGAGAGTCTTAAATACAGCTTCCACAAACACCTCATCGTGTTAATATTGACTTGCAATAAGCACAAAGATACCAGTAGACCCTGTGGATTCATTTTTTTCTAATTATTCCGTGGAAGAGTCTTTTACTCAGTCTCCCCAAGCATCTTATAGTGCTAATATTTTCTTTCAACAAGCACATAGTAGATACCAGTAAATACTGTGTTTTCAGAATTGGTTTAATTATTCCTTGAGAAAATCTTTCATACAGTCTCATTATGCCTTGGGAGATTCTTTAACTCAGTCTCCCCCAGCATCGTATAGTGCTAATATTTCCTTATAATAAGCACATATTAGATACCAGTGAAGGCTGCATTTGCAGAATTGGTTTATTTATTCCTTTGAAAAGTGTTTAACATAGTTTCCCCTAGCATCTTATAGTGCTAACATTTTTTTTACAATAAGCACTGATTAGATACCAGTAAATGCTGCGTTTGCAGAATTGGTGTAATTATTCCTTCAGTGTGTCATTCTTACAGTCTCCCCTAGCATCTTATAGTGCTAATACTTTCTTGCAACAAGCACATATTAGATGCCAGTGGACACTGTGTAATCAAAGTTTGTTTAATTGTGAGTTGGAAAGTTTTCAAAATTCGTCTTATCATCCCTTGGAAGAGTCTTTAATACGCTCTCTCCTAGCATCTTATAGTGCTAATATTTTCTTTCGGTAAGCACATATTAGATACCAGTGGACATTGCGTTTTCACAATCTATCTAATCTATCTTATAGTGTTAATAATATTGTCTTGTAATAAGCACAAAGATACCAGTAGACCCTGCGGATTCATTTTTTCTAATTATTCCTTGGAAGAGTCTTTTACTCAGTCTCCCCTAGCATCTTATAGTGCTAATATTTTCTTGCAATAAGCACATAGTAGATACCAGTAAATACTGTGTTTTCAGAATTGGTTGAATTATTTCTTGAGAAAAGCTTTCATATAGTCTCATTATGCCTTGGGAGATTCTTTAACTCAGTCTCCCCCAGCATCGTATAGTGCTAATATTTTCTTATAATAAGCACATATTAGATACCAGTGAACGCTGCGTTTGCAGAATTGGTTTATTTATCCCTTTGAAAAGTGTTTAACATAGTTTCCCCTAGCATCTTATAGTGCTAACATTTTTTTACAATAAGCACTGATTAGATACCAGTAAATACTGCGTTTACAGAATTGGTGTAATTATACCTTCCGGGTGTCTTTAGTACAGTCTCCTCTAGCATCTTATGGTGCTAATATTTTCTTGCGACAAGCACATATTAGATACAGTAAACACTGTGTAATCACAGTTTGTCTAATTGTGACGTGGAACTGTCTTTAGTACAGTCTCCCCTAGCATACTACAGTGATGATATTTTCTAGCAATAACCACACATTAGATACCAGTAAAATATTGTCTAATTGTGACTGTCTTTAAAATAGTCTATCCTGGCATCTTTTGCGCTAACAGTTTCTTATCATGAGCACATATTAGATACGAGCAAACGTTGATTTTTTTTCAGAATATGTTCAGTTAATCCTTGGAAAAGTGCTTAACACAGTCTACTCTAGCATCTTATAACAATAAGCACAAGTAATCAGCGAACGCTACAAAATTTTATAATCAGAATTGGTCTACTTGTTCATTAGATACCGGTGAACACTTCAATTGTCTATTCATGACTGGAACCTCTTTTTAACACAGTCTCTCCTAGCATATTATAGTGCTACATTTTTCTATACAATAAGTACATATTAGATACCAGTAAAGGTTGTGTTTTCAGAATTGATTTACTTGCTTCCTTTTAAGGGTCTTTAACACAATATACAGTCTAGGTTATATTAGCATTTAAAATTGGTAATATATTTTTGCAATAATCACAATTTTTATACGAGAAAATATTGCATGTTTAGAATCAGCTGAACACTATTTTTTTTTTTTTTTTGTTGTTGTTGTTGTTTAGAGAAAGATGGCGAAATGGGGTTTAACGTCCATTCGACACAAACTAGGTCATTTCGGCACTAACATAATGTTCAATTTTTTCAGTAATGGCTTGCGTGTAGAGCTCTTCAGCAGTGGGTAGAAACCAGGCTACCCGGTGAAAACCCACGAAGTTGGACAGGCGACTATTCTCCTTGTCACGTACATAGCGAGGAATCGAAACCACGCCAGTTGACTCAATGACAGACCTTATGATGCTCATATTAAAAGTGGTTTTTTTTTTCCAGAAATGAATGCTTGTAATATTCTTTTGTGCCCGTTTCGTTATTGAAACTTGCCGCCTTATCAAACATATCTATGATGTAGATAAGCACATATTAGATACCAGTAATCACTGCGTTTTCAGAATTGGTTTAGTAGTTCCTTTGTATAGTCTCTTTCAGAATAAGTGTTCTTGTTTCCTGGAAGTGTCTTTAACACAGTCTCCCCTGCCATATTACAGTGCTAATATTTTCTCATAATATGAACATATTCGATACCAGTAAACATTGCGTTTTCAGAATTGTTTTAACAGTTCCTTTGAAATAACGTTTTCAGAAATAGTTTACTTGTTTCCTGGAAATGTTTTAAACACAGTTTCCCCTAGCATCTTATAGTGCTAATATTTTCTCATAATAAGCACATATTAGATACCAGTAAACACTGCATTTTCATAATTGTTTACTTGTTTCCTGGAAAAGTTTCTAATACAGTCTCCCCTAGCATCTTATAGTGCTAATATTTTCTAATAATAAGCACATATTAGATTCCAGTAAACACTGCATTTTCTTAATTGTTTTAGTCGTTGCTTTGAATTATCGTTTTCAGAATAAGTTTTCTTGTTTCCTGCACTTGTCTTTAACACAGCCTCCCCTAGCATCTTATAGTGCTAATATTTACTTAAAATAAGCACATATTAAATACCAGTAAACGCTTCGTTTTTCGAATTGTTTCAGTCGTTGCTTTGAATTGTCATTTCCAGAATTAATTTACTTGTTTCCTGGAAAAGTTTCTAACACAGTCTCCCCTTGCATCTTATAGTGCTAATATTTTCTTATAATAAGCACATATTAGATACCAGCAAACACTGCATTTTCATTATTGTTTTAGTCGCTGCTTTGAATTGTCGTTTTAAGAATTACTTTTAAGTTCACGGCAATGTCTACACGGGACCTCGGTTTTTCATACCACCCCAACGTCTAGAAAAGAAAGTGATCATATCTGCATAAGATATTTGGATGTTTAAACTTACCTCAATTTGGAGCGTATCTTTTGCTTTCAACACTGCAAATATGTAATTTTCTAATTCAAACTATTCATCATGGAATACTGTGAGTTACTGATGTTGATAATTCTCTTCTATACTTATATAGGTAACAGTGACATGTTTTTATCATATGTTTGTTGTTGTTATGGGAGTTGATGTTAATTGAAGTAGACGATATTTACTTGATAGTTAATCACGTCATAATCCATTATGTCTTAGTTAATTAGTTAATCGCGTCTTAATCTATACCTGATTTTAATTAGTTTATCACTTTATAATCTGAGTCCAATTGTTTCTAAAACATTGATTTAAGTGTGTTTACGACTTGATAATTTAAAGCCATTAAAAGATTGATTCAAGAATTCGGAAAATAGCAATTTTTTCTCACCTGCGGATAAACATTTTTCTTTGTTGTATTTCAAGATGTGATTCCCTTCCAAGTCTTTTTGGAGAGGAAACAATTGAAATTTAATTATACGACTCTTTCTTGGATGCATTGTAAACAAGGGCTGAAGAGTCGGTAAAGATGCATTATGTAAGAGGGAGGGAGAGAAATGGGGTTTAACTAGGTCATTTCGGGACAAACGTTTGGCTCAATTTTCTTCAATAAGTCGATTGCATGTAGGGGTTTTAGCAGTGTCCGTAACCCGGAAGTGTTACCAGATTAGTCATAGAAGAAACCGGGACACATATTTTCCTGCGAAGACCAAAGGATAACTCGGCACGGAGCGCCCGCAGGGCGCGACAAAATGAGCGCCCTGTGGGCGCGAATCATTGAGCGCCGAAGGCGTGAACTAACTAGGGGGGTTTGGGGGCATGCCCCCCCACAAATTTTTTTCATTTCTAGAAGTCGGGAGATGCGTTTTCAGCCATTTTTGTGACGGTAGTTACACTAAAAATATGTTGTTGAATGGGCATTGACGGGCATTATTTTGATTGTCACGTGTTAGTAATGTAGTATTTTTGCTGATGACCGTAAAAGATACGGTGTCAATTGAACAGGGCCCGTTCATTAGCCGCGACTATAACAGACAAACCAATAAAATTATACCCAAGATCATACGTCAATTTCTATATTTATGCACATTCGGAACACCTCGGTTAATCTACGAACGCCGATGTATGCCGAATGTATGTGTACTGACTACTGAACTCCTGTATATTTAGATCAGAAGTGGTGTGCCTTCGTGTTGAAGTAAGAGTGTTTGCAGCAAACACTACTTTTATACATTAATAATCACTTGTTATTAAATGTTATGTGTTATTATTTTCAATTGAAAAAACACCTGATTTGAAAACCGGGACATTTAGGCACATGAGAAGCCTCGGGACGGGACGACAAAAGGGACCCCCAAAACCGGGACTGTCCCGGTAAAACCGGGACGTATGGTAACCCTACCCGGAAGACCAGGAGAAACCCCACAAGGCTGGACACCTCACTACACCTTACTACTCATTGTCACGTACAAGTGGGGAGGTAGAAATTAGGAAATTAAGACATGGCGCTGTTTGTTGACCTCTCATTATTTTGGCTTGCTCTCGTACTGTCGACTTTTCGAATATCGCCTCGGAAGTTGCTGTAGCCTTTACATTCCAGGTCACATTTTAATACATGCAATTCGCATTACTAAAATAGTCTGTATGATAAAGTATATTATTGGTGGCGATATTAGCGACCCATAATTTTCTTATATTTATTTATCATGCTGTCGACTTTTCGAGTTTCGCCGCGAAAGTTAATGTACACACATTCCATTTCACATCTGAATACGCACATTTCACATATGAATACGCACATAGGTAATTGAATTTCATTTAACATACAGGTTTTCCTGATTGTATATTGTTATTTTATTTCAAATTATAGTAACACCATGAATTGAAAACGAGTCGAATATCGACGTTTCATTACCGCCGCCAAAATGTCTCAAATTGAACGACGAGTGGGATTGTAACTTGTAAGCATCTCCTAATGAATGAAATTTCTGTCAGGATTCAGATTCTGAATGATTACTGTATCTGAAATCAAGAATAGGCCTATTGTACACGCAAAACGTAAACGGGAAATCCTTAGATATGATTGGCGTGTAAAGGCTGAAAACATAATGTTCAGTAGATGTGGAAAAGACTTAAAGAGCACATAAAATGAGTAAACTAAATTCATTGAGCTTATAAACATTGGTTACTATATGCATTTTACGGCAGTTTAACGTCGATCTGATGAAAATTAATTCAGATATCGTCACTTGACGTAAAATGAATGTAGTAACCCTTAGCTATCAATATATGAAATTAAAAATTATTATTTTATGTGGTCTTTAAATATACATTATGCAATAGCTAAATATGCCTATTGCGTATCTTTCTTTAGGCCTTAAATGTTATATAAATTATTAATTATACATTAATGAACTCTTTCGATGTCATCGCTATGCCTGGGATATTTATGCATTGGGATACATGTTGTGAAGGATAGTTTAAAAACGTTTAAATGAATAATCGAGACTTCGTTTTTTATCGCACCGAATTTAGTAATAACGATCGAGGCTAGCCTAAAATTCCGAGTGAAGCAATTGACTTAAATTTTTGGCATATTCTGTTTACGTTATCTACTTTTAACTCATAGCGAGAACTGTCAACTGTCAACTCTTTATCTAATCTCCCATAATGCCCCGTTTAGTCACAGTAAAATCTGATCTCTGTAAATCATCTCAAATTTATGTGAAGAGAGAGGGGGGCAGAGTAAGTAGAGAGAGACAGAGAGAGAGAGAGATGGGTTTAATGCCCACTCGATGCAAACTCAATCATTTCGAGACTGACGCTATGGTTCATTATCTATATCAATAATTCGCTAGCACGTAATTGGGTGGGGTGGATGGCCGAATGGTTAGCGTGTGCGCGTTGTATCATTCGTCTGTCATTGAATTAATTGGCGTGGTTTCGATTCCCCAGTTTTACTTGGCAGGGGATCGCGGTGGCTAAGTGGGTAAGACGCTGGCACGCTGATGTCCTATTCCTACATTAACCGAGAAAGTCCATCCAGATTTTTCGGCGTGATTCCCCCTTGTCAGTGCTGCAGGACGGAAGGCCTGACAAGGATAGATAAGATAAGATAAGATTTTATTGTATCATTTCATCCACTATAAGGACAGCATACATAGTTGAAACAAAAGTTGATCATAGATGTCTAGTCGTTCGAAGGGAACGAAAACCGAGGTCACGTGTACACATTGGGCAACATTTCCCTCATAGCATACTGTACATGGCGTATGCATAGGCGTACGGGCTCGATGAAAGTTAGGGGGCAGAACCCGAAATGCCCGAAAATATTTCGGGTTTACAGGGAGAGACGCCGGTTTTCCTCAAGAGGCGAAGAAGCGGTGGTTACCTTGTATACCCCCCCCCCCCCAAGAGAATTTTGGAATATTTGACGACTGCAAACACGTTTTCCTGCTATTTCAACCCATGAACAAAACAACTTCAAGTGGTTTATTATAGCCTAATTATATAGGTGGCTGACTCGAATATCAATCAATCGTTTACAGTCCACGAAGACGGGGCCGTTGGGAGAAAATCTTGAAATTTTAACTGCCGCAAACGAATTCCAAAACAACTAATCAATCGTCGCTGGGTTTGGGGGTCTTACCTTCCCGGAAATTTGAAAATTTAACCAACCCAAATGCGTTTTCTGCTATTTTAGCCCGTGTAAGCAACTCCAAAAGTATCCAATGGTTTTGTAACCACAACCCCACTCTGAATTCCAACCATCCAATCTCACACTGTTGCAGTTGCATTCACAAGTAATAATAAATGCCCGAAAAATGTCGCACAAAGTAAAGTGGCTCCAGACAAAATGTTTTAATCCATTGTCAACTCAGTACAAATTCTTGGAATTCAATTAAAAGAAAAATAAAATTAGTATTATATTAGGGCTCGATGTAAGTTAGGGAAGCAAACCTAGAAATGGCCGAAAAAATTTCGGGATTACAGACAGCGGCGCCGGTTTTCTTCGAGAGGCGAAGAAGCGAAACTGACATTGTATTGTACCTCCAAGAAAATTTTGGAATAATTGACGACCGCAAAAGTTTCCCCGAGTGCCCCGACTTCCACCCACTCTCAGCGAGTTATTGAAATACAATTGAACCAGGGGCGTACATAACGATTTCGTTTGGGGGGGTGTTTAGTCAAAATGCGACCGACTGATGCACATACCCCCGCCCACACACCAGTGCTACTACAAACTGGGCAGTTCACTATAATCGTGAATATGATAGTGTCGAAACAGTATAAGACAACTGAGGAGTAGAAGAATTATTTTAAAATGGAATCGAGCGCCGCAGGTGCGAAAAAATTTCAAATATGTAACCGAGTAGAAGAATGATGATATAATGGAATCGCGCAGAAGGCGCGAAAAAAATTTCAGATATGTAACAGAGCTTTTAAATTTTGGGGACTGGGGTTGATAAGAAAAGGGACAGAATCTTGAGGCTAATCTGTCAATTTCGCTTGTTTTATGATTGTATGTTTATCTCATTAATTCATTTAGTCGGAGACCGACTGCGGTGAGTACTTTTTTTGTGACCCACTATTTTTTGACGTGGTAGAAAACATTTCATAGAACAACATACTCACAACAGAATAAGAGTGACAAGCAGACATGGTTATTCTATACTATAGTTTTGAATGACGTATTCAATTTAGGCACACGGATTCACGCAAATACATAGCATTTGGGATCTATTCTGGCATTGTTTTTGAGACCGACTATTTTTCTCCCTTGGTGAAATTTTGTTGTTAGACCAACATACTTACAACAGAATAAGAGTGACGTATGTAATTTAGGCTCACGGATTCACGCAAATATATAGTATTTGTGATCTATTCTTGCATTGTGTTTGAGACCGACTGCAGTGACTGCACTTATTTTGAGACCGACTATTTTTCTCCCTGGGTTACATTTTGTTGTAAGACTAACATTATACTCACAACAGAATGAGAGTGAAACACAACATCTTTTCAAAAATGATAAGTTAACAAGGTTATTTTATACTAAGACTGCTCCTATTTTGCGACCGACTGCACTGATTTTGCAGCCGACCATTTTTATACTAACAGGTTTTGCGTGAGTAGCGTGACGTATACAGTGAGTACTTATTTTGATACCAACTACCTCTACTTTGCGACCGACTGCACTGATTTTGCGATCGACTATTTTTTTGCGTGAGTAGCGTGACGTATACAGTGAGTACTTATTTTGATACCGACTACCCTTACATTGCAACCGACTGCTCCTCATTTGCGACCGACTGCACTGATTTTGCGATAGACTATTTTTATATTAAAGTTTTGCGTGAGTAGTGTGACGTATACATATTTTGATACCGACTACCTCTACTTTGCGACCGACTGCACTGATTTTGCGACCGACTATTTTTTTGACTGGGGGGTTGTACCACCCCTCCACAACCCCCCACATTTACGCCCCTGAATTGAACCATATTTATACTAGTCCCGAAATGATCTAGTTTGTGTCGAGTTGATGCTTAACCCCAGTCTGTTAAACAGAGGATTACGAAAGTCGTCTAATATTGTAACGACCTGGGGCCGTTAAATTTCTGTTGCTGGAAAGTCAATTTCATTATCCGTTAAAGTTAACGGGGCTTCCAGCAACAACCTTTCTCTCCGTTAAAGTTAACGATCCGTTTACTCCATGTTAATGGATCGTTAAAAGTTAACAGAGATTTGAGCAACCGGCCCCTGGCGAATATTCACTGTGGACAGGCGACCTTACTCCCTTGTAACGTTTAAACGGGGATCAAACCACGCCTCTTCAAACAATAACAGACACGGACACGCGTTAAATCACTAGATTAGCCTACCCCCATGTAAGACGGGTTTTGAAAGTTGCTGTATTTTGTATATGTACGGGATCAGAGGCGGATTCAATGGGGGCGCAAGGTGCGCCGCCCCCCCCCCCCCTAATTTTCGACAGTGCTCTTTTTTACTACTGAAAGTGCCTTTCAACTAGCATTTTTGCTCCATTTTGAGGCTCTTTTTCTACGATTTCCGAATGTTTAGACGAATATATCAGCCAAATAGCTCTTGAATTGGCAAAAAATGCAAGGAAATGACAGATAATTTTCTTGGGGCCCCACCCCCCTCTCAGCGGCGTGCTCCATCTCCGTGGTCAGTGCCCTTATTTTGCGGCGCCCCCCTTTTCAAAATTCATAGATCCGCCCCTGGGGATAATTGTTTTATAATAGGCCTACATAATAAATTAAATTGTTGTAAGTTTGTTTTGTTTTTTATCAGACATTTTTGGCTGATAATATATTCCAGTCGGCGGAGAAAAAAAAATAAACATGTTTTTTATATTAAAATTATTATCCATTTTGACGGGGAAAAAAATGAAAACCAGTGTGAGCCCTGACTCTACGTATTGAAGTGCCCGAAATCTAATAAAACACTAATTTTACGGTTTAGACGAGCAGTAAAACTCGTTTGCAGCGTGAAATAGTCCAAAATTTTCTTTGGGGGTGGGGGTGACCATACAAGGTCTGGAAGAAGACCGGGTGGTTGGAATTCAGATGGGATGGTTGGAATTCAGAGTGGGATTTTGGTTACAAAAACATTGGATACTTTTGGAGTTGCTTACACGGGCTAGAATAGCAGAATACGCATTGGCGGTGGTTAAATTTTCTCCGGAAGGGTGAGGCCTCCATACCCCGCGACGATTGATTGATTGTTTGGAATTTGGGTCAGCCAGGTAGGCTTAATTGTACCATACTGGAGTTGCTGTATTCACAGGCTGGAATAACCAGAAAACGCGTTTGCGGCGGTTAAATTTTAAAAATTTTCTGCCAACAGTCCCATCTTCGTGGACTGTAAACAGTTCATTGGAATTCGAGTCCGCCACCTTAATTAGGTCACATTAGACCACTGCTGAAATAGCAGGAAAACGTTGACCCGAAATTTTTTCGAGCATTCGGGTTCTGCCCCCCTAAGTGTCAATAGAGGTCTATTGTGGATTTGGTGGTTATTTCGATTTTCGTCATTAGAAACTCTTGCGTACGTAGCATTCACTCTGGAAACCGAGTAATAGTGATATGAAAACGTCCTCTTTATGTACATGTAATGTATTTATGGTTACTCTACATGTTCCTGGTTAATGATATTATATTTACACCCCGGGGAGGGGGGTCTAAATATTAAGGCCACCTGCAGATTTCGCCATGGTCACGAGATGTGAAGGGCAAGCCACCTCTGTGCGTCAGTCGGCAATCCTCAACAGATTCCGGTTCCGGAACCTACATCTAATCTCGACTGTATGACAGTAAGTGATATGTACCTACGCCCATACATTTGCGATGCGGCTACCGGTTTACTTTACCAGGAAAACTTGACACCGTGGGCGCAACCAAACACAAATTGGCGACCTATTCTGCTAGCGACCTACTCGACCGATCCAGCTGGTAACCTGTTTGTTGGTAACCTATTCAGAATAAAGGCAACAGTCGCCCAAAATTACCTTTCCGATTATAATCATATATATAGCTGGATGCTCAGAATTCTGTACGATGGTCCGAATTTTGACTCGGAATATTACCGTTCTTTCACTTTAAAATATTGAAAAAATGGCGACGTTTAGGATGAGAAAGCACCCCTTCGATATGATTGTGCCAAGTGTTACTAATAATATTTAGAAAACTTATTCAATTACCTTTCAGAATATATATGGCGAAATTACACTTCTATTCTTAGCTAAAGGAATGGATAGAAAATAATATATTCTACCTTCATTTGATAGACGTAACGTTCGATTTTATTTGTTGATAAAAATAGACGAGTTTGGGCGACTGCTGTCTTTATTCTGAATAGGTTGCCAACGAACATGTTGCCAGCTGAATCGGTCGAATAGGTCGCTAACCGAATAGGTCGCTAATTTGTGTTCGGTATGGGCGTAACCATATGGCAGAATTCGTCATACAGCCGAGTCTAGATTTCGGAATCTGTCGAGGCATGCCGAGTGCTCTGTGCGTTACAACTTTTACACTCGGCAAACCTCGGGGGTTTCGGTCGAGATTAGCCGAGTGACAACTTTTACACATAAGGGAGATAACCCACTTTCATATCTCAAGACGTCATCAAGGAAATATTTCTTTTACCAAGTACAGTACATTTCCGTTTATCCACGCGAAACAGTTGTCATAGCAGTCACTATGGATGGTAAGATTGAACAACATATTCAAAAAATGATTGGAGGTTTAGTCGAGGAAATAAGGAAACATGTATCCAATCCTGAAAAAAAGTCTTCAACTTTGAGGTCATTGAATGACGCCTACTACGACAAGAAATATTTGCCTTATCGTGAGTTAATAGGAAATACATTGTCTGATTGTAACTATTCAGAGTATGCGTTCATTATGCTTCAAATCTTACAGAAAAAAAGATATGCGTGTTCAAATATGTTCAACGTATTATCTGATACTTGGCAAACATCCAAGTATGTTATGAACATTATATGGAACTACGCGAATGCCAGTCGCGAGTTTGCTTGTGATCTAGCCAAAGCCAATATCATTATGTTGATGTGTGAAAACTTGAAAATGTTTCCGCCGGAGTCAATTAAAAAAAAGTCTGACAACGAATATTGGATTATCAGAGCAACTCTCGCGATCATGACGAACTTAGCTCGCATAGACCAAATCAGATGCAAGTTCGGCGAACATGGCTCTTTTGAGCTTGTGATGAAGTTCAAAAACTATGACGATGATTATATTAAAGTTCTGTCGTTGATTACGTTGGCTTATATTTCCAACGTTCCTCAGTCTCAAACAATGACCAATGATAAAGAAGTAATAAAAACGATCATACATTGGATGAATCTCAGTATTGGCCGTGATAAAACCCATAGAATTAAAGAAGGATTCACGGCAGACGTACTTGCTGATGCCCTTAGTCAGCTAGCAGTTGATGGGTATGCAGAAAACATTATTATGGACAGACTTGCCCCGAAAGCCCTCAAGAGAATGTTAAAGAAGTCAGCTCCAATTGAAGATAGAATAAGCGCTGCAAAATGCTTATCGAATCTGGCCTTTCACACCAAAGCAAAAGATTATATCCTTAAAGAAAACCAGGAGCTTGTTTCGATGCTTGAGGAAATGGAAAAGTGTCAGTCTAATGCTGATCTTTTGAAACACGTAAATGATGCTCTGTGTAATTTCCGAGACAGGGGCGAAGAAAGCATTGCATTAAAAACTGAAAAGGCAAAGCCACGACATGTATTTGTCAATTATTACACGGGCGATGCGGACAAAGTAAATAAAATATGGAATAATTTGGAAATAGAAGGCTACAACGTTTTATTCGACCCTGATAATACCAAAGAAAAGGTCGTGCAGGGTGACCCTTTGGAAACCTTGGCGGAATCTCTTGCAAGGGCGACAATAGTAGTAATGTGTGTGTCCGAAGGCTTCAGAAGTAATGCAAGGGTCAGACTCATAGCAAATTACACCGTGAAGTTTTATAAGGATAAACGCGTCATTGTTATATATTTACAATGGCCGTATGATGCGGAAGGTTGGCTTGGCCTAATTCTCTGTGGTCCGTGTAAAGAATTAAAGTTTGATTTTATGGGTAGTGATGAAATCGACTTCTCGAGAGGCATGGAGACATTTCTACGGGAACTAACAGAAATTGAAGGAAACACGGAAGAAAATAGCCATTTTCCATCCCTTAATAAAGTCAGTAAAATAACGACATCCTCAGTAGCTTGTCAAACTATATCACCAGTACTAAAGGCAGACATAACAGAATCATATTCAAAGATGAAAAAGCGCCACGTAGAAATGTGGCTGGTAACAAATGGTCTACCGGAGTGTGGAGAAAACTTCAAGGAAATTGATGGAAGTAAACTATGGGAATTAAAATGCATGAATACTATCGCCCCGCATTTCTTGGCGTTAACCTTAAAAGACCACTTTGAAATGGATGAAATTCAAATTTCCAAATTTATTGACGCCATTACTGATTTAAACTAATACAAATTAATGAAGGATGCGTCACAGATTTCGCGGGACAGTGAAAATAAAAGTACGTTGAAGAATGCAAATCAAATTAATGCCAACTTTCAGAAGTTGTGTAATTGTGCCTGGAAAGTGTATTTACCACAGTTCCGCTAGCATTTTATAATACTATTTTATTGCAAAAAAACCCCAAAAAAACATTACATATTAGGAAACGTTATGTTTCTAGAATTTGATTTCGTCTACCTCGGAAGGGTCTTAAAACAATCTCTCCTAACATCTTCCAGAAAGACTACATTTTCCCTACATCAAAAAGCATAATCTACTGTGATATCCCCTTACATGAATATCGCTTTACATGAATTTGATTGGCCAAAGAAACCTTTTTTTATTAAATTGAACTTGAAGGAAATACTGGGTGAATATATATAGGACTTTGAAATAGGTAAACTGCTGTCAAAAAATGATGTATCACTACGCTGTAATGTAATCAGAATCTGAAAAAGTTAAATCTATACCAAAGAATTATATTTATTTATTTGTGCATGTAAGAAAAGCTTGGATGCAAATAAAATCTCCAACTCGTCTTTTTTGATATCAATAACCAAAAACAACTCGGATCTGTGTTAATATTTTTCGATATCAAAAAATACTCGTAGGAGATTCTCTATATATACAGAGGATAATACTTATTCTATGAAAATTGAATATTTTGTGTCACGTTTAATTAATAGAGAGACACGGACATCTGTCGATTCGACTTTGGCCAAATTAAATAGGAAAGATAGGTATTTGGTAAGTATATAGGATCAATGGGTATAAAAAAAACAATTTTCAGTTTAACAATTCGGCTAAGGAAAACCTCAAACGAATTGATTCACTCGAAGGATAATAATAATAAAGTTTTGACAAATAAAAAAAACGGGCTGTAAGTCCCAACCTCGTGTGAAAGAAGCAATTTTGTATGATGTCGAAAATCAAAGATACGCTTCAGAATACCATAATTTGGTCATGAAACTAAATATCCTCAACGTTCCCAATGGGAACATCGACTCGGTTATAACCGCATTTTTTGCTTTCGCGGAACTCAAATCTAATTACACTCCAACAAAAACTACAGTGCAAAGAATATCTTTAAAACATGTTTCGGGAAACCCAAAGTCAGCGAAAAACACCACTTTATATAGGGACGAAACAACTAAATATGACTCCAAATTCGGCATATATCCATAACCGCTGACTCGACTCATACGCCAATGATTATTGGTCTTCGAAATATGGCTGATAAATCTGCGCAAATTACCCTTGCAACTTTAAATGAAATTTTGGCAGATCTTGATGATATAGCTGGTCCCATTAGTAAATACGTAATTTTGAAATTAGAAATACAATGCCGCAATTGTAAATTATATGGCCAAGCATATAACAAATTTTCTTGGTGATTTTAAAACAGAAAATAGATTGACATACCATTACGAAAGACGATCTATACATACTGGTCGCGAAGATATATGTTTTTGTTAATGTAATCGATCGCTTTCAGTCGCAATAAAGTTATAGGAAATACACCGTCTTCATTAGCCCAGTTCGGAGCAGAACAGTAGGACGTTAAGCCTTATTTCATTTCATTTATAGGAAATACATGTTAATATATTCAGCATATTTATTCTTGTGTAAATGCTATCATACAATAAGGCACGGAATCCCGAATTTGAATTTGTTCTTAATCATGTATCTTCTAGTTTGTATTCACTTATTCAAATCCAACTTCAAAATGTCAATGTACATCTCAAATCTGTACATAACTTGAACAGCTATTGCATATTTTTCATTCAGATTGATTAAAATAGTCTGTCATTATTTATTTAATAGTGTTAATTATTCCATAATACTTTCCTTAAATAAACATACTTCCAAACACTATACAAGGGGTATTTCGGGACCCCACGACCCTATCCTTTACGTTTGTGAGAAATTGTTTCATAATTGTCTAGCGAGAATGTTATACATTGTCAGCTACTTAATTTCGAGTATGATGCTGCAAATAGAATGGACGTTAGAGTATTACACTACAGGACACCAGGGTGGACCCCCACCCCCTTCCCTTCAATATTTTTATTTTGCTTTTTACAGGTGTCTAATCTGTTCTGTAATCGGTGCTAGCTTTGTATTAGGCATCTTTCTTACTGATGCATATTGCTTTGGTTATTCTAGTAATCTAGATCTGAAAGCAAATCAAGGTACCCTACCAGCCCCACCCGTAGACGATTCTACATGGAACATGACAATTCCGATATTAATTTAGATTTGTATGGTTTCAAAAAAAAATCTTATAATTCCTATCGTCACTGACAATACCTAAAATAATTTGTTTTAGCCTGATTGATTATTGTTCAGTCTAGATATGAAGCTGTAGTTTGGTCGTATTTGAATACAATAATTCATCCAAAACCTATTTATGTTTGGGGTCTTAGGTTACCCCTTGTTGCCGACAACATTTTTCGTGCGACGTGTACGCACAAGGGTTAAATGGGACATCAAATATAAATTTACAAAGGCACATTCACATCTATGGGTATAGAAACTATAAATAGATCGGCCCATCGTATCAACAAAAACTTCAACAAATGTAAATTGGACTGCACACATATAAATTACACAGGAATGGCCGATCCAAACACTGAGCCGTATTGCGCTTGCTTGGAGATATGAAATCCAATCGATACATGGATCAGATTTTGTTAAATAGCAAATTACGATAAAACGAAGAGTCCCGAATGGTTGTGGTGGTAAATTCTTATCGGGAAAGAAAGTCCATAATTTTCAATTTCCAAGAAAACATAACTCTGTCAACATTGAAATGGGGGCAGACCACCATTAATTTCCCCATTGACTTCAATGTTAATTCTGGACTCTTTGCCCACCTCCAACTTATCCCCAAATTTTCGTTGGGCGAAATGCTTTTCACTACAGACAGAGGAACAAATGGCCATATCTTTGCACTAAAATTTTTATGAGGTTGACCTCCAAAATTTTGAGATACACGAACTTGAAGAAGCATACTCAAAACATGTATCGACTTGTCGTACATATCACCGTGGCCAACCTCATCACGCCGTTATCCTTCCGCCTCAAAATCATGAATATTTATCAAAATCTGGCAGAAAATATCAATTCAAACCCTCTTAGTCCATTGTAAGCCAAAAAATCAACAAAAAATGGGCATGCAAAAGGGGAGAAAAGAGACAGAGAGAGAACTGCTATAAATAGACGAACTACAATTGTGAGATGCTGAAATTTAATGGTGGTCTGCCTCCAAATCCCAAATAAATACAAATGTCCGCCGCTAGTACACAAAATTACCGTACAGTCGAATGAATATATCTTGTGAAATAAAGCACGCAGGTACAGTTTCTTGACAGTTTATAATAAAGGAATATCTGGGGTTGTAAATAGTTTTCGAGATTTCTTTTAGCTCGGGGCACCCTTTCTGTGCGTTACAACTTTTACATATAAGGGAGATAACACACTTTCATATCTCAATAAGACGTCATCAAGGAAATAATTTCTTTTAGCAAGGACATTTCCATTTTATCCACGCGAAACAGTTATGTCATAGCAGTCACTATGGATGGTAAGACTGAGCAACATATTCAAAAATTGATTGGAGGTTTAGTCGAGGAAATAAGGGAACATGTATCCAATCCCGAAAAAAAGTCTTCAACTTTGAGTTCATTGAATGACACCTACTACGACAAGAAATATTTGCCTTGTCGTGAGTTAATAGGAAATGCATTGTCTGATTGTAACTATTCAGAGTATGCGTTCATTATGCTTCAAGTCTTACAGAAAAAAAGATACGCGTGTTCAAATATGTTCAACGCACTCTCTAATACTTGGAAAACATCCAAGTATGTTATGAACATAATATGGAACTACTCGAATGCCAGCCGCGAGTTTGCTTGTGATCTAGCCAAAGCCAATATCATTATGTTGATGTGTGAAAACTTGAAAATGTTTCCGCCGGAGTCAATTAAAAAGTCTGACAACGAATATTGGATTACCATAGCAACTCTCGCGATCATGACGAACTTAGCTCGCATAGACCAAATCAGATGCAAGTTTGGCGAACATGGCTCTTTTGAGCTTGTGATGAAGTTCAAGAACTATGACGATGATTATATTAAAGTTCTGTCGTTGATTACGTTGGCTTATATTTCCAACGTTCCTCAGTCTCAAACAATGACCAATGATAAAGAAGTAATAAAAACGATCATACATTGGATGAATCTCAGTATTGACCGTGATAAAACCCATAGAATTAAAGAAGGTTTCACGGCAGACGAACTTGCTGATGCCCTTAGTCAGCTAGCAGTTGATGGGTATGCAGAAAACATTATTATGGACAGACTTGCCCCGAAAGCCCTCAAGAGAATGTTAAAGAAGTCAGCTCCAATTGAATATAGAATAAGCGCTGCAAAATGCCACGACATGTATTTGTCAATTATTACACGGGCGATGCGGACAAAGTAAATAAAATATGGAATAATTTGGAAATAGAAGGCTACAACGTTTTATTCGACCCTGATAATACCATAGAAAAGGTCGTGCATGGTGACCCTTTGGAAGCCTTGGCGGAATCTCTTGCAAGGGCGACAATAGTAGTAATGTGTGTGTCCGAAGGCTTCAGAAGTAATGCAAGGGCCAGACTCATAGCAAATTACACTGTGAGGTTTTATAAGGATAAACGCGTCATTGTTATATATTTACAATGGCCGTATGATGCGGAAGGTTGGCTTGGCCTAATTCTCTGTGGTCCGTGTAAAGAATTAAAGTTTGATTTTATGGGTAGTGATGAAATCGACTTCTCGAGAGGCATGGAGACATTTCTACGGGAACTAACAGAAATTGAAGGAAACACGGAAGAAGATAGCCATTTTCCATCCCTTAATAAAGTCAGTAAAATAACGACATCCTCAGTAGCTTGTCAAACTATATCACCAGTACTAAAGGCAGACATAACAGAATCATATTCAAAGATGAAAAAGCGCCACGTAGAAATGTGGCTGATAACAAATGGTCTACCGGAGTGTGGAGAAAACTTCAAGGAAATTGATGGAAGTAAACTATGGGAATTAAAATGCATGAATACTATCGCCCCGCATTTCTTGGCGTTAACCTTAAAAGACCACTTTGAAATGGATGAAATTCAAATTTCCAAATTTATTGAGGCCATTACTGATTTAAACTAATACAAATTAATGAAGGATGCGTCACAGATTTCGCGGGACAGTGAAAATAAAAGTACGTTGAAGAATGCAAATCAAATTAATGCCAACTTTCAGAAGTTGTGTAATTGTGCCTGGAAAGTGTATTTACCACAGTTCCGCTAGCATTTTATAATAATATTTTATTGCAAAAAAAAAACAAAAAAAAAACATTACATATTAAGAAACGTTATGTTTCTAGAATTTGATTTCGTCTACCTCGGAAGGGTCTTAAAACAATCTCTCCTAACATCTTCCAGAAAGACTACATTTTCCCTACATCAAAAAGCATAATCTACTGTGATATCCCCTTACATGAATATCGCTTTACATGAATTTGATTGGTCAAAGAAACTTTTTTTTATTAAATTGACCTTGAAGGAAATACTGGGTGAATATATATATAGGACTTTGAAAAAGGTAAACTGCTGTCAAAAAATGATGTATCACTACGCTGTAATGTAATCAGAATCTGTAAAAGTTAAATCTATACCAAAGAATTATATTCATTTATTTGTGCGTGTAAGAAAAGCTTGGGTGCAAATAAAATCTCCAACTCGTCTTTTTTGGTGTAAATAACCCAAAACAACTCGGATCTGTGTAAATATTTTTTTATATCAAAAAATACTCGTAGGAGATTCTCTATATATACAGAGGGTAATACTTTTTCTATGAAAATTGAATATTTTGTGTCTTAAAAGTTCGAACAATGCTAATAATATATGGAAGATAATTAATGTACAAATTGGGATTCGCAGTGGCTCAGTTTCGGTGTTGCAAAATGGGTGGTTTTACAAGGATGGAAAGCGCCAAGACCAATAATTGCAGCCTAATTTAGGTGGTTGACTCGAATTCCAAACAACCAATCAATCTTTTACAGTTCACTGAAACGGGGCCGTTGCGAGACACGAAGGCCTATGAATAGATTAATTCCATATTAAAACAGTCAATAGAAAGATATATTAATGTAACTTATGTAGGTACACTCTCCAGTCATAGAACAGAGGTTCTGGGTGACCAAGAATATATGTATGCCTGATGCTTCTGCACACTGATCAACAGTGAATATTTGTTTGTCGCTACAATAGAACACTTTCGTAATCCTCTGTGAAATAGATTGATGTTTCTGGTGTGAATGAGTGGCTTGTCTGCTATCTAACACCCCGAGATTTGTAGGTTGGGTGAATACACTGACGCCTATTTTTTAAGGTCGGGGCTACCAGTTTATTTAAAGATCGTTATCTTTGTAACGTGTCGTTTGTTAACGGTCCGTTAAATTTCGGTTGCTGGAAAGTCAATTTCTTTATCCGTTAGCTAACGGATTCATTAAAGTTAATCCAAGAGAAGACTGTTTGTTCATTGGCTGAATTTAAAAATTTTAATTTTAATGTAAATGTATAACAACTTCATAGAAGTTACTATTAACAAGAAACTTAAGACAGCAAGACAACTGTGCAGTCTGTTCACAAACTAGATTAAAGACAAAAAGATGACTGTAGAATTTACCACAGAAAAAATTATAGAATACTTTATTTTTTCCTTTAGAAATTTTAGCGTTAATCTGTAGGAAAAATTATGGGATTTGCACAACAGAATTATGGGGGCCATTATTTCCTATAGTCCACCAAAATTCTGTAAAATAGTATAGAATTTCATCCTATAGAAAATGGAATAGGCCCGCATCGCCCAACCCTCAAGAATATTCTATAGAAAACTACATTGGTAATCTATGACTTTTTGCTACAGCCAACTAATGCCGTCATTAAACAGATAACGGAACCCCAAACCTCTGTTAAATATAACACCAAGTTAACGACACATTAAAGTTAACAGGACTTCCAGCAACAGTCTTTCTCTGTGTTAAAGTTAAGGATGTTAACATGGAGTTAACGGATCGTTAAAAGATAAAGGAGCTTTGAGCAACTGGCCACTGGTCAGGTGACCGGCAGTATCTGGTCAGATCTAGTTATCTCCATGATCAGAGCCTGATGATATACAGCCAGATTCCATTTTCGGCAATCTGTTTTTCAAAAAATTTCGGGGGAAGATCCCCAATACCCTTATCTGAAACTCGTGCCTTTGCCCCCTTAACCATTGACTTTGTCAAATCTATGAAGTCTCCACCCCCAACCACCACTGCAGTGCTACATACTCAAGTTCAACCAGTTTGGACTGAAATCCATCAATAACAACTAATTTGGCAAGCGAAACGGTGTTATACTTGTAGGGGTAAACAATGGCATTAATCTGTAATATTGCAAGTACCTGTGCTAAAAAACCTAATGCCTTTGCCCCCTTAACCATTGACTTTGTCAAATCTATGAAGTCCCCACCCCCAACCACCACTGCAGTGCTACATACTCAAGTTCAACCAGTTTGGACTGAAATCCATCAATAACAACTAATTTGGCAAGCGAAACGGTGTTATACTTGTAGGGGTAAACAATGGCATTAATCTGGAATATTGCAAGTACCTGTGCTAAAACTTAATGCATATTCAATATCGGATACGATTTACGATTAATGACCACAAAAAAATGTGGCTTGCATAGAGCCATTGCCACTTTAATATGAGGTGTAAATTGGCTTTATTTATGTCAATGGATGTTAAATTATGAAATAAACGCAATAGGAATTATTAATAAGTCCTCAGTGAATTGTCTCTTTATTATCACAATATATTCATTTATATATCTAGTAATTATAAAATTTCAATCCTTTTGTTGCCCTTTCTTAACAATCTCTTTCCAATCAAGCATAGTGTGACAAATATACAAATTACATATTGATTATCAAAGATATATAATAAGGCTGTACTGGTGGTAATTACAATAACTACCACTTCACAAGTTGTAAATAACTTTCTATATAATGCTCATGTTATACAATAATAACAGAGGACCAGGGTTTATGAACGTAATTTTCTCACAAAATTAACCGAAATAGAAAATTATTTCCCCATAAATAAACATCTGTACAAGTCTTCACACTTGATACCATAATCCGTCAAAAAGCAAAATCTGTTCAAGTGTCCATTTCCATTACAAGAATATGTTTATATCCAATATCAGAATATCCATTGCAGAATTTGACAAGATGTCCATATTCAATTCACGAATTTGTCGATTTGTCCATGTTCCAATTCCAAAACTTGTCCAGATGTCCATATTCAATACCCAAATTTGTTCAAAATACCAATATTCCTCTATATACAATAAATTTCTTTGAGAACTAAGTGATAAAATATATTGATAAGATAAAATGTTTCATCAGAATACTCAATGGTAATTGAATTGATAATTATTTTAAATCCTCAGAAATTGGGCACTACATATTTAGAACAAAAATATACACTGGTCATATCACAGAATAATATCAACCTGTATGAATTTTTTTTGTGCTTTATTAATGAGGATGTAGTACAAATTTACAGATTATAAAACAAGTATGGCCTTTATGTACATTTTAAATACAATTGTAAAAAAAAACTCAATGACACAATACATGTATAAAAAGCACTTTGACTGGTTTAAATTATCTAATATATTTTTTTATAATCTAAAAAAAAAAAGTATGTGCACAATAAATTTAACTTACTTAGTATAAATTGCATACACCTTTGAAAAATAAAATTACAGCAGTGAATATATATCTATATATCTATATACAATATAAGATTGATCTACATTAAAACGATTGTCTAAAAAGACAAATATTAATTAATTTTCAACATATACATATACTCTAGGTTTTAAGATATGGCTATCAAATCTAAAAATTAAATTAGGAATGAATTCTTAACACACATTTATTGCTAACTCTTCAAAAAGTTATATACACTAGACCTACTAGATAATATAAGAACACAAAGACAAAAATAAAATCACTGGTTTTGTATATATTTACAAATGAAAGAGATACCGGTAAGCATACATATACATTTATACCACTAAATATAATTGTTTCTAAACACAAATTGTTTCTTTGAAGGCTTTTCATATTAAAAGAACACTCAATGTATATGTATAATTGTCAAGAAGAAATGGATATTAATCACAGAATTCATTGCCCTTAACAACAGCCATTTGGGAACTTAAACAAAAGATTGAAGTCATCAAGATCTATTAAAATTGTTCTTGTTATACACTAGCATAAAACGTAGCTCGTTCAACAAACACCATAAAAAAATTTAATAGAAAATAATATTGATTTGGAGTTGTAGATGTCATAAAATTAAATGAGTCGATCTGCCAAGTGTAAAGGACTATCAACTGATTTCTTCTATCAAAATTATTTTTGGTTTTAAAATAATCAAACTTTTCTAAAATAAAATATAGAACAGCCATTTTTGTAATCAACAGAGAAATATGTAACAAATATTCATTTAAGATGTTAATAATATTTTTTTCCACAGAACAAGCCACAGGCAAAACAAAGGTTTCATGAACATTGGCTTTTTTGATATATGTTTTTAAAACTTCCATATTACACTTCATTAACAAAACATATTACAAAATTCAATGGTTTCATCTAAACTGTCAAAACAACTTCCACAGAAAGTCTCCATTAGGAACAGAACAGAAATGTATCCCCTGGCTATGCCTAGATGAAGGAAAAGTGACTCAACAATATAAAAACAAAGCAGGAAGACACTTGTGGTGTAATCATAACAAATTTTTTTTAAACAAATTTATTCCTGATTATAACTATCGGAATCAAAGTCTGGCAAACACATTGCCGAGTCAATAAAGGCCTCGATTTCATCTTCAATTTCCGGCTTCATTTCAACATAGCTATCCCATGACAGATCCATATCTGATGCTGTGGTCTGTGAGGTATCTGTGTCCGTTTCTGGTATACTTATTGGAACTCCCTTCAGGCTATAGATTTCCGCAAACTTGTAACATCCTTTGTTATTTGGATCTTGATAATGATAGGACAAAACAGAATCCAAATGGTTTGTCACATGTAAACATTGCTCAAAAGTATCAAATAATTCTTGACATGGGGCGCCACTTGATTGAGATGGTCTTTCAGAATTTGGATAATAACTTAAGGAACCTGCCTCATCTCTTTGCTCAAAGTGAATATCTTCCATGCTAATTTTGTCAATGTGTCCTTCTAAACTTTGCAACGACCCCATAGTGTCCTTCTCCTGTGTATTAAAATCTACAGCAAATCCAATATTATAATTGCGTATCATTGGTCCAATCCCGCTTGATTTTCTTTTCTTTATTAATTTTCTTCGTTTTTCTTTTTCACATTTAACTTCTGTTATGGCCAGTTGACAAGTAAATCTAGAAAAACATAAAACATTAATTACTCTAACAAGTTGTGACAATAACAGATATTACAAGATACATTTGTGGGGGGGTTTTGTGCTTACATCAATTAAATATTACGCTTGGATGCAAACATCAATACTTACCCCAGACATCAATACACAATGGGTTACCCCAATAAAAATTGATAATTTTACTAACCTTGCCGAGTAACTATGTCTTTGGTGCAAAAATTGGGTGATCAACTCCTGTATAATTTCTGATAGTTCTAGGAACATGGCCTGGACATCTTGTGGCATTGATGGTAACCATTCAAGAAACCTGAAAATTATTCAAATAGTGACATTTCAATTTTACTGATTTGTAGTGAGAAAAGAAAAGATATCTGTAAAATATGGAAGTAAGAAAATAATGCCTGTCACATTTATTTCGAAATGCATTTTTACTCTGGAACATATAAAGGGTAGTAAGAAGAAAGCTTATACAAACAGGAACAAGTCTTATTTCTCACTTGTTTGTAATTCGAAATAAGGGTAGGCCAAAGCTAAATTTCTTTCATGACTGTCTTCATTATTAGCACAGTCGGAGCAGAACAGCAAGACCTTAAACCCCATTTCATTTCACATAATATTCAAATTACAAGAAAACACACATTTTGGACAAGAATAGGATATGGTGTGTCACATCATTTTCAAGTTGAAACTGTGCATAGCAAAAATATTCTGCAAACGTAGATATTGTTGGCCTTCATGGAAATATCTATTAATTATTAATTGGGTAATGTTTTATATACAGGAAGTGTTTTATAGATGGGACAAAAAAGATCTCAGATCGCCGATATCTCAGTTATGTCTTAATGGATCTTCGTGGGTTTTCATTTTTGGTTTCATACATGTAGGGGCTCTGACTGACAGTTTTTCAAAATTTGTAAGTTCACTTAACTAGTTTTAGCATGAAAGATTTGCGAAAGCTTTCTTCAGCACTTTTTAGCATTTGAGGTATCAAGTTGCAACTTGTCAGAAATAAGGAACACATTTAGGCCTTCAAAATGGTATTTTAAATAATTTTGAGTTCTTCAAATCGATAGTGTAACATTATTGTTGACATGACAAGACCCGATCTGACGAACCAAAACACGTCAGTACTGCTTTTACATAGTTCCAATTCCAAATTAAATCCACATTTTTAAAAAATCTGATCGTTTGCTAAGATGAAGATAAAATACTTACTTAACACCATAATTATATAGTATATCTATTGGTAACATCCATGGAGTAACTGCTATTGATAGAAGTCGTACAGGTCGGGTACTGAAGAAATAGTTCATTAAACCTTTATTTACTGAATCGCATGCTGTCTGCAATGCTGAAAATAACAAATATATATAACTGTTTATGTATGACAAAAGATTGGCTGTAGAGCTTTTAAATATGATTTACCTCCCTTGAATTATCTCATGTAACTAAACAGAGCACATTAATCCAAAGATTAGCATACCTACCAAAGGTACAATATTTAAGGTCTGTGAAGAAGTAATATGTATGAAGTCACAATGCAGTGTGTATGTAGTCACCATGTAGTGTGTATGTAGTCACCATGTAGTGTGTATATAAACACAATGTAGTGTGTATGAAATGCATATATATATATATAATATACAGTATGTAGTACATAACGCATAATCAACATTTTCCATGCATTACACACTAATGTTGAAATTTATTTAAATTCAACCTTCAGGATTGTCAAAAGTTTTTGATAATTTCAAAACCCCAAAGATATTGTGATAGTTTATTGAAAAACTGTTAATGTAATGTACACAGGGATTCCTATCCTTAATATTTCCAAAATAAAATAATTTCTTACATCTTTTTTATAACACCAATTTCAGGAACCCTAAATAATCCTATTTTATGGACCACATTTAAAATTAACTGCCTACCTGAAACAACGCTTGGAGGTAAAGAATCTAATAAAGCCACTTGAAGTTTCTTTTTACATTCAGGACAATCTTCTTCATTATGATTATGATGTGCCATAACGGATTCATTAACTTCTTCTGATGCTCCATCTTCCATCAAGGATTTGGTTGTTATTGATGATCGAACAGTTAAATGTCTGATACAAGAAATAAGATCTGAAATAAAACATAAAAAAGATTAATATAAGCATATGCTAAGTCGAAAGAATTGAAGCATCAATCAGTTCAAAATTATCCACGGACTCGGCCAGAGGTTAGATATCTTACAAACAAGGGCGGATCTAAAATTGGGAGCCAGATTTATCTCCTCCACAAATTTCAAATATCTATCTACTGGAGAACTTCTACTAAGTACATTAACCGGTAGTCGGGACACTCGACAGAACAATTAAATTTATCTTAATTTTGTTGCATATTCTGTATATATTTGCCAACCAGGGTTCAATTTAGTCTAAAACCAATGAGTAGCAAATTTTTGTGACAGATTCACATTTTGGCTAATCAATTCAAAATTTGAATAGCATTTGCTCAGATTTGAGAAGCAGTAAAACGTAGCCTAATCACAAAAATAATTTGCAATTCTGATTTTTCGAGGTAGAAGTGGATACCTTTTCCGCCGAAGTCCGGCCTTTGTTGTATACCCTGCTTCGGCTTATGTGCGGATGAAGGTAAAAAAAACCCTGACATCCCCCCCCCAAAAAAATCAGTCACCGTCTCTCCACAAAGGACGCACTAATCCGAATCGTCTAAAACAAAACTACATGTACTTCAAGTTACACCATTCCAATCGAAATATTTGTAGACGTGGCTTTGCTTGTTTATTTCTTTATTTAAAAACATCCCCCTCTCCACCTTCAAAATATTATTAACCTTAGAATATGCCATCATTTCACGCGTCTCACGAGATGTCTACTTTTAGATTCCAGTTAAGTTAACCAATCATAGGCCTACTATACTGCGTTGTTTTATTCTATTTCTAGTAACATATTTTATGTTATGTGATTAAAAACGGAGTCTGCATTGTCTTCTAGTTATCGGATATATTGAAATAAAAACTGGTTCAAATTAATCACGACCACAACTTGGAATATTAGTTAGTCCTGCATTTAATAATTGATTTGTTCATAGGCCTAACTATACTCCACATTCATCCAAAATGTAATGAATCGCACTTCACAAGTTTGAAAGCAATTTTTGGCTAATGAATGAAATAATTGTATCGCTTTTACCATGATTTGGGTCGCTTTTTGTGATGCGATACCGCTTAAATTGAACCCTGTTGCCAACCATTAACATATTTGTATCATTTGCTTGATAAAGACAAGAGTATCCTTGTTGAAACGTCGTACCAAACTCAGTAATTGTGTATCCATAAAATTGTGCCAAGTGTTTATATGTTCAATTACTAAATGCCAATCAAAGAAAATTAAATTTCTACATAGTGACGTTTTAAGAGGTGTAGAGAGTGAAATTAATTACTTGTATTAAGTAATTTGAAATTATAACTTTGTGTACAAGCCGTGAAACTTATTTGAATAAAAAATTTATTTTCAGGTTTTCAAAATGTCTTCCTGCCTCATATTATTGAGTAGGTACTAGTCCCAGTATCAGGGGCAGACAATTCAAGGAGTTGGCCACAGTGACATCACAAAATCTCTCCACTCAGCTCTTTCTACAAATGTACTTTTAAATTACAAAGATGAAAAGAAAAAGTAGTAGAAACATGAGACATGTAATAAATAATCAGTCTTATCAGAAGGAAACCTATCATATAGCTAACAAAAGTTACTTCAATATGGAGATAATTATTATTATATTGTTTTGAAGATTAATAAAAACTTTATGACCCTGACCGAATTTAAAAGTGGGCCTACCAAGGCTGTAAGCTCATGTACATATACATATTTATCTAGCCTCTTCTAAAGTTCTACAGCAATACGAATCCTTACTTACTTATATAGAAACATGGCTTTGTTTTTTTATCTTTAAAACATTGTATAAACATATTTGTACTATCTCACAACATTCTGATGGTGATAAAAGGACATCAACCAAGTTTACATATCTGGTATTAGGTTAAACACATTTCAGATAAAACTTTATGTAACATCACTCAGATGTGCAAATATAGGAGTTGTATACATGTACATGTATATAGTAGTAACAGCTATACAGGGTTGTCAACAAGACTGGACAAAAGTTATCAATGAAATAGATGGCAAATAAAGTTCACCAATAAAAAAAAAATCTGAGACAAGAAAACTACTAGGGATTCTCCTTAATTTATAAATAAATCTATTTTCACTTTTCTCTTCTCCTCCAAAGTTACATACAAATAAATTAAATGATAATAACAAGTAGTTCTTACATGACAGTCTGGGAGTTCTCATTATAATTATTAAAAATCACATGACGTAAAATGGATTATGCTGAAAATTTCTGTCAAATTGCTTCACTCTTAAACTGAGAAAACTTGTTTTAAACCCTCTGTAGCCTTGAGTGTCATTATTACCACTGTCACGATAATTAACAAAGTCTTGATCATCAACAGATGTTGTCCAATAAAAATTAGACACATAAATCTAAGATTAAGATAACATCGAGAGTTGATTTGGTCTTTTCACGTTATAAATATTAATAAATGAAATGAAATGGGGTTTAACATTCTATTGTTCTGATCCTATTGGGCTAATGAAGACGGGCATACGCAAAACAGTGTGCTATGAGGAAAATTTCGCTCGGACACAGGCACTTCAACTGTCAAAGGATCTTTTAAGTGCACATCAATGTGTACCCAGGACCTCCGGTTTTTCCGTCCCATCCGAATGACTAGACAGCTGTCCTTGTTCAGGCCCTCCAACCTGCATCACTGACAAGGAAGAATCACATTGGAAAATCTGAATGAACTTTCTCAGCCAATGCAGGGATCGAACGGAACACCTGACCTCCAGGCTAGCAAGCCTGTGTCTTACCCACTTAGAAAAGGGAATATATTTTAAATGAAATAGTTTAACTGATTTCTAAGTCTAAATATGGATTTGTATCTATAACACTTACTATTTTGTTGAAGAAAGACTAAAGTATCATCAAAGCCTTGTCTACACATATTACTCAGTTCCTCTGGATCCGGTGGAAACAGAGCATGTGACATACGGTACAAATTCTTGGCACTACATTGCATGCTGGTATTGACTATGTTGATGTGGAGAAAATTAGAAGACAGGTCTTTTGGACAGATATCACTTTCTCCTGCGAAAGGAGCCACGGTAACTGTATGTTCATCAAGAATAGGTAAATTATCACTCAATCCTCCATCAACATATCTCTAAAAAATAACATTAAATTGAAAAATTTAAGTTTGAGTACAACCACTACAATTGAGAAATGGACGAAACCAGCATTGTTAACTTTTGAAATTTAACAATACTGATTTCACTACGTCCACATTACAATATCCATAATTATTTCATTGGAGAAAGATAGACTATATTTTAAAAAAGTGGATGTCATGCAAAATACGACCATATTTTCAAGAAATTGACCGAGAACAAGCTAAAAAGCGATTTTTCGTACAATGAAGGGCTATAATTATAATCGTACAAAGATTGTGACCTTTAGAGGGTCCAAAAACTTGGTACATGCTTTCATCAAAATCTTAAAAAGATTGTGACCTTTAGAGGGTCCAAAACCTTGGTACATGCTTACACATGTACATGTACACAGAAAGATTTCAGCTCTCTAATAATATCAGCAAAGACTTGTAAAATGAGACCTTGACAGGATATCAGTATGAAACATAGTAGTATACTATAACTGCTGTCTCCACCACATGGATTACAAATCAATATTCTTTTTCTATCCAACAATGTAATGATTTTATAACAATATGACTATAGTTATATACATACAGATAAAATAAACAAGCTACCTACCTCTCCACGGAACTTAGGTGGGATAAGACCACTGTAAAACGGGACAAATGAACTGCATAGAAGAGCCTGTAAAATATAAATTACTACATGTATCATCAATTACTACCTGAGAATGTATAAAAATAACATAACATAACATGATTTCTTTTATATTTTCAATTTTACATCATCTTTATTTAAAATATTTATCAAGCTTAACAAACCCCATACTCTGCGCAGTGTTGCGTTTGATTAGAGGTAATCCAACTACACACTGCTATTATGAGTGGATATTGTTGTTTTAAATTTTGATTTGTCAGTAGTCCGTCTACCAACCAATCACTAGCTGCCAATATTGGACCAAATATGTTTACATAACGTTACGTCATGACTCACGATTTTATTACGCCTAATTAACCCGTGCATAGCAGAACACTGCAGTAAAACTAATTGCGTGACAAACGAGGCTATCAAGTCGAATGAAATGTAAACAATACTGTTTGGAAACGAAAATACTTTCACCGTTTTGAATACCTTAAATCACTGTCCAAAGTTTTAGGGAAGACCCAGATTAAACGAAGGACTGTCATGTTGCTGAACTTAAGTGATAGCTTTCATTGAACGGAAAGAATAGACACACTCCTGCATACCGGTAAGTTCAAGAAACAGACGCTATTCCAGCAATGGTCAGAGAGGGATTTCTCGGGCCATTGCTTCAGGAATATGAACAAACCCATAAATTGGAAATATCAGCTTATAAATGAGTCTGTTTGTTTCTGAATCCTCGAAATATATTTGTATTTGTAGGCCTATGTTTGTAGTAAAGGAGCAACCAATGTTATACTAGCTATTTGAAAATACTAGATTTAAATTTAAACTGTCATTAAAATCATATATTTATTTTGTTTCGTCTTTATGGTTCAAATTTTGTACACATGCCCAACACAACCATAAATGAACTCTAATTATATATACACATGTAGTTTAAAGTGAATTTTCAATCATATCATTTACATAAAATTTTTTAAAGAGGTTACGGGATAGACACAACAATTTATAATAGCAGCCGAAGATAGTATACATGTAAGCAGCCATTGCACATGACATTCGCAAATTAATTAAAATATTCTAATGTTACAATAACTGTGAGGTGAATTATTTGTATATACATGTATCAATTTCTCACACCTAATACATGTATGTACATACATGTAACAATTTTAATTAAGAAAACAAAATCAAAATATCAACGCTAGATAATCTCCCGCTTGGAGTCAATTGGATTAATAGAGATGGCAGTGGGTGGCAAATAGGAATGATCAATGGAGATCAGTTGTTTATGTATATCATATCTTTGTAATTACATTTACTGAGCAGAAATAGATATTTTGGGACTGATATATATTCCTTTTAGAATTTAGAAATTTGACTTCTACAATATTGTAGCATACATTAGTGCTGGCACGATATATCGTTTCTTATTGTTGTTTTTTTCTGTCAAATCCTTACATGTAAGTAACTGTCAATCTTAATTATCCATGTTACAGTACACATTATCCACCTGTCCACAAACACTCATAAATTGTTTTGGTCCTTATTTTGATGCATTTCAATATGTATGATATAAAACAGTTTTATTTCTTCAACACCAGCACAACTTAAAATATCAAATTCATTTATCCTGTTGTTTTCACGGTAAATATTGACCTGGTTGTGAAAAATGATACAAATCCAATTTCGTAACACCTGAATCACAATCCGCACATGTATCATATTGTGATATCAGTGGCAATACCCAGCACTAGTATGTACAAGCGATCCTTCCATGTACATTACTCAAATCATGCCCATCTACTTTAACAAGTCTGAATTACACAATACTTAGATTGTCGATTCAATGTGACAACAACTTTAGAAAATTTCCTTCTTCATTAACTTTTTTTGTTTAGTGGCATTTACATGTATATCTCCGAAGAATAAATTTGAGTAGTAACTTTCTTTGGTTTTTATAAGGCTCCTAAAACTTTTGTGGACTTGTGACAACAATTTTAGAAAATTTCCTATTTCATTGGATATATTTATATCTCAGAAGAAAAAATTTGATTAGTATCTTTTGGGTTTTTTTGTAAGATTCCTAAAACATTTGTCGACTTGCTATACTTGTGATATCTGTATTTATTGGATTTTTCATCAAATTTTCTGTAATGTTTTGTATAAATATATATGTAGTCTTAATAATTCAGGCTATTCAATCAGACAGAGAATGGTAGAATGGCTTAGGACGACTACGGACTAATTTCACATCAACTGATTTGTGTAACAATTACACAAAACCAATTTACGATCAAGACACAATACGATTGTAATAAATTTCTGTTGAATTTTTAATGCATAAAATAATAGAGGTTTCTAAATGCAACAGTGGGAGTTTATAAATTGGCAATGTTTTGTCATGACAGGAATCGCTACATTTCATTGGATGTTTATAGTAAGCTTTTAAAAGATTACTATACAAGTTGGAATTAAACACAATGACAAAACTTGTCAAATGTTTAAGACAAATTACATATAAATCTGGTAAAATAACAGCCAAATTGAAAACATCTGATAAAGAGATTTTTAATTAGGGTTTCACACTGCGTAGCTTGTGTGAAACACTATTGTTTTTGTTAAAATTATTATTCTTATTATTATTATTATTATTATTATTATTATTCAGATTCCAATTTGAATAGATCTCAGCAACTACGTGTCGCATCGTTACGATTTCTTCGGTTTTACTGGGAAAGTGGGTGTGACTTAGAGGATAAAGCTATTTTGAACGTTCTGCGACAATGCGAAATGTCCGAAATCACCGAAGTTATCGTTTTTAAAAATATTGCAGTAATTTTAACAATAATCATTGGATTTTAACTTTCGATACATTTTGGCATAGCCTGAGACAGGGCACATAGCTACGCTACTTTCGATTTTTGATTTTCGGCAAATCTTCGAAGATATTAGGCGCCAAATTTCGAAAATTTAAAATTTTACAAAAAACTTTTTTATTTATGAATATTTTTTAGTCGTATTGTGCACAGAATTAAAGGGTCATCTGACTAGTGCAAAAATGTTAAAAAATTTTGTCTCAGTAATTTACCTTGGCCGCCATTGGCTAATTCAGTTTTTCAGTCCTAGATTAATTTTTTATTGTTCGATTTGTATAAAACAAAGTTCATATGCTTCGTTGTATCAATTGTCGTTTTTTTTATTACCGAAAGTGTTATCTGTCGGCACCGGAAGTGGCATAATTTTACCAAAAACTACAATTTTGACAGTTATTTACGATCTTCATAAACAAATATTATTTTTTTGAAAAATTATATGACTCAAAGAGTGTGCCCTTTCAAGGCGCAAAAAATGTAGGAAGCAGTTTTTTTAATTTCGATTTCATTTTCGAGCAAATTCGATTAAGAGGCTAAAAATGGTGTAAAATTGGCCTATTTACAACCTATTCAGGCTTTTCAGATTTTAAAATATTTCTTCGTAACTTTTATAAACTTGTAGCTATAATCCATACGAAGAAAATGTATGTTAAAATTCGTTTGTAATATAAGCAGTTGCCAAGAAATGGGCAGTTCTGCATAAGTCACTGTTTTCGTTATTTTGCCTGTAAAATAGTCAATTATTATTGGATTTTTATAAAAGTGACATCATTTGATTCAAAAAGCACGTAGCGTCATATCAAGTTGATTACAATTTAAAATTGACACCGGAAGTGACATCATTTGGTCAAAAAATGCATTTTACACTTTTTTAAATCAATGTTTTATTCAACCAAGAATAACTTAATATGTATTAATAATTTTAACTTTTGGTTTAAATTCACATATAAACAAAACTCATATGGTCATATAGATATCATAAAATGGTTTCTAACTTGTTCGGTTGCCGAGAAATAGACGGTTTTCTACAGGTCACTTTTGAAGGTTTCGGGGCCATAAAAGGGTCAATTATTATTCGATTTTCATAAACGTCACACCATGTTATACCTAATGCCATTTGGGATTTCATACAAGTAATTTAAGATTTTCATTATCACCGGAAGTAACGTCATTTTGGCAAAAACTGTATTTTTAGCCTCCAAAACAGATATTTCATTCAAATGAGTCTGTTTTGAAATCTTTTTCAAATTATGGTATTTGATGCCAATCAACAAATAGAATGAACCCATACGATCATACAGATACCACAAAATGGTTTCTAACTTGTACGGTTGCCGAGAAATAGCCGATTTTCTACAAGTCACTTTTCAAGTTTTTTGGTCTTTAAAAGTGGCAATTATTATTCGATTTAACGTTTTTATTTATAAATATTATTTAGTCGTGTTGTGCACAGAATTAAAGAGTCATCTGACTAGCGCAAAAATGTTAATAAAATTTGTCTCAGTAATTTTCCTTGGCCGCCATTAGCAAATTCAGTTTTTCAGTCCTAGATTAATTTTTTATTGTTCGATTTGTATAAAACAAAGTTCATATGCTTCGTTGTCCCAATTGTTACTTCTTTTATTACCAAAAGGATTAAGGGGTGAAAAAAGGCGTAAAATTGACCTATTTACAACCCATTCAGGCTTTTCAGATTTTAAAATTTTTTTACTTAACTTTTATAAACCTGTCACTATAATCCATACGAAGAGAATGTATGTTAAAATTAGTTTCTAATATAAGCAGTTGCCGAGAAATGGGCAGTTTTGCATAAGTCACTGTTTTCGTAATGTTGCCTGTAAAATAGTCAATTATTAATGGATATTCACAAAAGTGACATCATTTGATTCAAAAAGCAAGTGTGCGTCATATCATGTTGATTACTATTTAAAATTGACACCGGAAGTGACGTCATTTAGTCAAAAACTCAATTTTTAACTTTTAAAATCGATCTTTTTTTTCAACCAAGAATTATGTCACATGTAATAATAAAATTAACTTTTGGTTTAAATTCACATATTAACAAAACTCATACGGTCAAATAGATATCATAAAATTGTTTCTAACTTGTTCGGTTGTCGAGATATAGGCGATTTTCTGAAAGTCACTTTTGAAGGTTTTTGGCCCATAAAAGTGTCAATTATTATTTGATTTTCATAAAATTTTCACCCTTTGAAGCCTAATGTCATAGACGATGTTATAAAACTAATTTAACGTTTTCATTATCACCGGAAGTAGCGTCATTTTGGCAAAAACTGTATTTTAAGCCTTCAAAACCGATATTTTATTCAAATGAGTCTGATTTGTAATGTTTATACAATTATGATATTTGATTCCAATCAACAAATAGATTAAACCCATACGGTCATATAAATACCAAAAAATGGTTTCTAACTTGTACGGTTGCCGAGAAATAGACTATTTTCTACACGTCACTTTTCAAGGTTTTTGGTCTATAAAAGTGGAAATTATTATTCGATTTACATAAAATTTTCACCATATGATGCCTTATGCCATTTCTGATTTCATAAGACTAAGGGAACATTTACATTATCACTGGAAGTACTGTTATTTTGTCAGGATCAATTACATGTAACAAATGTATAAAATAAAATTGCTGGATTTGTTTGATTCTGTTTCCATTTTATTTGATGTGTGCAATGCTTATGTGGAAACCTGTATATTGGTTTCATTGGTACCGGAAAGGACATATGTTCAAGGGTAACGTAGCACCAAAAGTGACACAAGTTCAAGTTCAAAGGTAACATGGCAAAAGTGAAACCCGTCATTCCTGCATGCAGGTCTAGTTACATTTGATATGGTACATTTGTGGCAATCTTGTGGGTTTCTGGTAATTTTTCTGAGTGAAAGGACACCCAAATAGTGAATTTATGGTTAACACTGGACACAGTACTCAGTGGAATTTGAGGCAACCTAGTGTTGTCTTATTTTTACAGCGAGTAGAAAATGTTAATTTTTCAGTCTCTATTAAAATTAATTGTACCTGTATTAATTCTTCTTTAGATTCATATTCAGAAACAATAACTGCTTGTTTATCTGACACTCTTGTCAAAGATATAAATAATCTTCCTGTCGCTAATTCATGTGCATTAGATGGTAAAACTTGTCTTAAAGCTTCTCGTAAAATTTTATTGATGTTAAAACTGGGATGAAGAGGTCCAAGGGTTCTTGATCGTGCTTTAGTAGCTAACCGCAAGGTAAAATTTGTACATTCACCTGTAAAAAAAGGAAAGTCAATAAATATTATGTTTATTAATAAAAAAAGCTTCCTAGAAAGAATGCTGAGAATTTTTTCAAAATATCTCTACCGGTATATTTTATACTTTAATAACAATGACACATACAACAAGGGAATGGACAATATTACTCGAGTGATTAACATCTATCTGAAATGTTTTTAAAAGATTAATGACCTTTGACTGTGTTTGAAGTTAAGGAGATACGCCTAGCTAAATACAAAATGAGAGGTCATGCAGTGATAAATACTTTGATTCAGACCTGTATAGTGCTGTAGTAGGACAAAGTTAGACCACACAGAGAAAGGTTTTTTGATAATTTTAGCCAACAAATTAAGACATTTATTAAATTTGGTTATGGTGAAAATGACACTTTAAATAATATTGTGAGGGCGAAGAAAATTTACAGAGTTATGCAAGTCAATGCCATGGCCTTGACTGACAATCTTAAGCACTCTATTTTAAGACAACAACCTTTAACTTATGTAAGGCAATAGGTCTTTTTGTCGGTTATCTGAAAGAATAAACAGTTAAGAAGTCGGTTACTGTCTCCGTAATGTTGATATCAGAAGCAATGTCGGTCTTCGGTATATATAGTGTTTGAAATCAAATACGAGTGCACTTATAATATTAAATGATCAGTACAAAAAAAAATTCGGTCAGTAGGGCCATGTCCGATCAACACACGTAAATACTGGATGTCTACGACTACACAAAATACACTCAACACACAATGGGTAGATGTTAATAAATTGAATTAAAACTTGAAATGCTAACCTAAACAACAGCCACACATTAAACAACATGACACTATTGCACCAGCACTGGCTCCTGCAAATTTACACGATTCCACAATTTGTGGCGCATGTTCTTTGAAACAACTGGCAACTCCGATGTGATAAATTCCCAAAAAACCACAACCCGAAAACGATAAATTCATGCTTTTCAGACTCTACCGAGATTTGAATCCCGTTAGGTAGTCTTTCGGCATTAGTAAATACTCCTCTGAATAATATCCTTTGGTCCTAGCACTTTGTTTATAAACCAATCCTTCCGAATGTCCCTAAGAAAACCTAGCTTTTTAGTTTGTTGTGAACTCCACAAATTACTTTATGACGTCTTTCGTATACATATCATTCAGAATTCTTCGTTATTTCTCCACTCCTCGCTTCCACGACTCGTTCGAATAGAATGTATTCGTAACGGGTCATAGAGTAGTCTGGTGTTGTTATCATGTAATGACTGGGTAGGATCAACTCTCACGCGCGTAGGAAAATAGTAATCAAACAATTCTAGCGACGCCAAGATAACCAAACCCAATAGCCAACTTCTGTTCTGCGTTTTCTTTGTCAGAAGACTAGGTAGACCGATTGACTAATTATCACGTGATACAACATGCGATTCGTCTTCCTAATGAATATGGGGTGAAATACTCGCCAAAAAACCCATTGAACTGGATTAATCGTATAATTTTACTTTCGTAAAGATAGCCTATACACATATTTTATTGAATGAAGCTGCCGTTGCGTAAATGATCCAAGGCATCATCGAAATAAACATGCCCTGTAAATTGTGGGTAATTTTAATAGCCTAAGTCTAGGCCTACTCTTATAAATACCTTCTCAACTTCTAGAATTTTCTGTAGGTCTATATAATATACTTCATTTTAAAATTTCAACATAAATTTTGTTTTTTTATTTTTAAAAAGAAAAATGTTTAGCGAGGTTTTGTTTACCCCCCCCCCCCCTTGAAAGAGTTGTGGTGGGAGGAGAAGGGGAAAGGTAGAGTGCGGCAGTCCATTTTTAACGGGGGGGGGGCGTATTTAAATACCAGTGGATCTGTTATTGGATATAGCAACGATAATATTAATAAATAAGCTATTATTACGCAGAGGATTATCGAACACAGTTCTAGAAAACCAAAACACGACATATCATATTTTTTTGATAATAAACAGAGCAATTGAATGTACAATACAATAAATAATCCGCTCCGTTAAGATCTATTGAGAGCGACCTACCGAATAACCTGATGGGGACAAAGTTCAAAATCATTATAGCATTTGATATGAAAGGTAGCAGGAATTTATAGTGAATACAAATGGTAGTTCTATAGATTTTTTTTAATAAGCCCTATATTAATCATTTATAAAATTAATTATTATTTAAACCAAATTAAACATAATATGATACATGTGTTCATTACAAAATAGCTCTTGAGTCTTGGACTTGGATACGCTGGAATTTCACACAAAGATGCTAATTTTTTATAAGTAAAGCCAAACAACTGTTTATTTACGTATCATTTTTTAAGTAAAATACCGTGATATCATGTCGCACTGCTCTATCTCAGATTATATTTATTATTTAATTACAACACGTTATCTCCCATATACATGTATATATATAGTTGGGGTATTGAATACGGGTCATATATTAACACCGAGACCAACTTTTCACATATTATAGCGATGTGCATTTTAAAGTAGCTAAGACTCTAACTCAATATTATCCAAAGTCTTCTACATTCAAAGCACGAATTATTTGTCAATTTAATTCAATATGGATGCTGTGATCCTACCAGGAAAATGTGGCCTTCTGCAGTATCCATTATTTAAGACAAAATAAACATTTTACCATTGGTAGGCTACATTAATCGTGTACTATTATACGATTCAGTGCCATTTGTAACGAGGGACTCGAAGAATTAGGCCATGCATATTCTGCGAGTTATACCAAACGATGACGTCATATTCTTATCCGGAGAGCATACGCAATGCATACTAACCAGACGCTAAAGATTGTCACTCGATTGAGACTTTTTATGTATTTTGTCAGAACAAAACTGATTGAAATTAGAGTAAAACGGAAACGATTGAATGTAAATCTGTTTATATAGATTCATTATTACATAATAATGCGTTGTGACCCATTTGTGTCAATTTCTAGGAAACAAATATTAGCGATTTAGCTCCTTTAAAGCGGAAATTTTATATTTTCTAAGAAAGTCAAATCATAATTATTTCTAGGTCTTTTGCTCAATAGATTGCCAACGCACTATTATACGATCATAGGCATTATTTCCCACACTTAAAAATCTTTCAAACAGGAAATAATAACACAATTACCTCCCTAGCAATACTGAATTATAGGATTATTCTTTAACAAGGCAGGACTGTTTATACCATCTATTTTACGGCTTTATTTTAATATATTATAAAAATATACATTAAGAATATGAAATTTCCGCTTTAAGACGTCAATAGCAGAGGCGCATTTGTTAAGAGTGTGATGTTTGGGTCGAGGTGGTCCATCGCACTGGTCAGATTTTTTTATGATATACATATCAATGGCATAATAGTAAACAAATACCATTATCTATGTTAATCCTGAAATAGTAATATGCTTAGCATAATCGTGACAAATATTTTGTTATCAAAACATTACCAATATACATTCCGATATCACTCTGGCCGATTCACGTCATATGGCATGCCAAACTTTGGACGGCTATATATAGCTAGGTCTGTTTGACCGATGTATGTTTTATACAGCTTATCTGCTTTCAGTGAAGTCCGAAAGCACGAAGTTCAAAACAATATACCGTAGCACCAGATTTGGGAGAAAGCGCAGGCCCGGACCCAGGATTTTGTCGAGGGGGGGGGGGGGGGGGGCACACATTGGAAAAAGGGTTATGTTACAAAGTTGGATTGTTTGGGCGGAGACAATGCTAAAAAGATGTTTATATCATCTATTAAAGAGCAGATATGTGAACTACAACAGTAGCAAAGCAAACGAAAATGAAAATTAACTATGTCACTGGGGCTGCGGGGGGGGGGGGGGGGGGGTACGGCCCCTGGATCCGCGCCTGAAGCGTGTTAAGACTTTGTGCGGATATATATCTACCCACAGGACAAAATACTCTTTGGTATTCAAGTTATGGTCGTCAACCAGATAACACTAAATATACATGTAGAAGATTTACACACAATCATAAAAAGACACAAATATTTTGACCTCGCGACCTTGTTTTATTTTAAACGACGGAATAAAGTCGTGAACTTTGAATGATTTTGATTGGCGATCAGTATTTAAAAAAATAAAGAGGTAAAATGGTCAAGTGGCCGGCCTTAAAGTATATGGGAATAGAATGTTGAGTTGAGGGTGTCCGAGAGTGTAGTGGATATTTAGGGACAGATCTGCTATGAAACTAATGACGATTAAGCTTCCGAGCATCACATATGACTTTTGGTTATATCGCTTAAAGTTTTTTACTTAAAAGCTTTACTGTACTGGTGGGCCCGTAACTGCATAGAATAAGAAGGATTTGGGATCAATAGATATTGTACAATATCAGAAATGGACGTATGATTGGGGTTTGTATTAAGTCATTCGATAGAACGAAAAATCAATAAGGATATTTAGGTCTAATAGCTACTGTACAATATCCGAATGCCATGGTAACATCAAAATTTAGGAATGAAGTTCCTATTGAATGGAGTTTAGTCGTTCGATAGAACGAAAAACCAGTATCCCTTGAACAAATTGTCGTGCACATAAAATAGCCCTTCACGATTGGAAATCGAAACAAGAGTGGGTCATGGCTCCGCTGTCTGGGAAAAATTTCACCATACTGCATGGCGTATATCGTCTTCATTAGACTTGTGCATTAAAGGGGTGGGGGTACATTTGTGGTGATCTGTCATGGAGCATCCACAAGAAGATAACACCGGTTCCCAATAAAATTTAGAGATTCAGTTTCGACCCGAAATATATAAATTGGCCTGCCACCGACCCCCTTGTTACTATAACATTATAGTAACGGGTAGATTTTGATTTGCTGCTTGAAAACCCGATAGGTCAGACAGAGAAATGTTCTATTTCTGAGACTATTAAAATCGGGACTTCCCTTTAAACTGGGAACCAGATCTACGGGATCTTTTTGGACAATATTTATGGATAGCATTACATAAGTAATGTAGTGCTGTGCCGTGTAGGGTCTATGCACTGGCGTTAGCACTTTGGAAGCTTTTGCAGACGATACAAGTTTCAGCTGAAATATCTGTCAACAGACTTATATAGTAGTCATCTAATCTGGAGATCACTCGTAATCTGGGTATGTGATGGTGTAACACGACCAAGCTCTCCTAATACAAGCTTAGCCAAAGGTTTTAAAACCGGGTAACAGAATTGGGTTGCTCGATGGATGACGTCAAAATGCATCATGGTAATCTAAATGATGTCATAGAGCCCCTACCCCGCTGGGCTAGTTCTTCAAAAACTGGGCACTCATCATTCGCCCTTTCCCCTCAAGTTATGCTTAGAGTATATAACAGGTCTTTACCTGCAGTTATGTCACGGCTAGATTTGGGTTAATTAGGTGCCTGCGAATAAACTCGATGAGTGACGTCACAATGTATGCTAAACCAAAATATAATAATATGGTCGTAGTTCTGTGTATTGAGTACTAGACACAAAAGAACCCCCCTTCCCACCCTACCTCCCCAACAGTTTCAACAAGTTGTTGGTCATTTATGTCTTCACGGAAGTACAACATTCTCTCCTTCTAGTATAAAAATGGAATGGAATGAAATTTAACGTCCTACTATTCCAGGGGCGGATCCAGGAATTTTTGCAGGAGGGGGTTTGCCAGGTTTCTGTTAGGGAAATCTGCCATCATCGTCTCTAAATTACATAGGCATACATACAAATTGAGCTTTTTAAACAGAGAAATCATTTTTATACTGATGTAGGATCACTTTGTGATGTAATTTCATTGATGCAAGGCATTATTTTTTTTTATGTAGCTGAGCAATTGGACCCCCCAAACCCCCCCCCCCCTCTGGATCCGCGCCTGTATTCTGCATCGACTTGGCATCTTGTAAAGAATATCACTGTTATTTTTGAGAGATAAGTGTCATGGACATATTGCTAGATAAAAATGTCCAGTGGACTGATGATGCGGCCTATTGGTTTAATGTAGGTTGAGAAACAATAGCCAAAGCATTGATCCTTGCATGACTAAGCAATTAAATGACTTACACACCGAGTGCCCAATATTGACGCACAGATGACGATATTAAATTTCAGCGCTCGAAGCTCAAACGTATATAAAGCCGGTTTATGAACCGTGAGTAGTCGTTGATAGCCTGACAGGGCGAACTATAAGAGGACTATTTCCACTATTTTGAAGGTCATTGACGACACGGTTCAAAGCCAAAAGCGTTAGCTGAGGCGCTGGGGGCGCCAGCCTCCTCGCAAAAAAAAATAATAAAAAAACGGGAGAATAAAATAAAACGGGAGAAAAATGCTAAAACCGATGAGAAAAATGAAAATGTATCCTAGTTAGAGAGAGGCCCTAAAGGGTCCCACGTCTGACAAAAGGGACCCTCTGACCAATGGAAGAGGCCCCTTTGTCCGAGTAAGTCGTTTTCTATAGATCGTTACTGTCGAATCCACTGGCCCTTGAGGATATGTACGAATGCAACAAAATGTTTTCTATTTTGCAAAATTTCGCGGACAACAATTCCTGGCTTATAAATATACATGTAAATCTAATGTGGGAGGTAAAAGAAAGAAGAATACGATTTGTGAAAAAGCATTCTGCATGCCACTGGCCAAACTCTTAAAGTAGCCAAGTCTCTAACTCGGTATCAATCCAAAGTCTTACAAGTTTAAAACATGAATTATTTGTCAATTCAAATCAACATTGATGTTGTTATCTTACCTTCAAACGGTAGGCTTCTGATATCCAATCTTTAAGACAAAATAAACATTTTACCATTGGTACACGAATCGTGTACCACATAGTGCGTTTCATGTTATCATTTGTAACAAGAGACCAGAAAGAACGAGGCTTGACACAATCCAATACTCATGTTAATCGGCGACATCATATCTAATCTGGAGAGCATGCGCAACAGACTGGAATAACCAGACACTATAAATTTCTATTCGGTTAAGAGTCATGCGGCATTTCGCTGGACATATCTGATTTGAAATTATTAATTAAGAGTCAAAACGGAAACAAATGAATGTAAATCAGTTCATATACAATCAGATTATATCATTTTATGCGTTGCGACCCATTTGGGTCAATTTCTAGGTCCCAAATATTAGCGATTTAGCCCCTTTAACTATAAGTTAACAGAGATAGCGTTTACATACTTGAAACCTTGTACTTTGAGCCGTGAATTGCCGATAAAGTGGTTGAGAAAGAACAAGCCCAGCGGACAACTTGTGTAACATGCAGGGGCGGTTCCAGGATTTTCACAAAGAGGGGGTGTGCTGCACCAGCTTGGGAGTGCGAAGCCCGGGACCGTGATTTTTGAGTGTAAAAAATGTCCACAAGGACTAATTTCGTACTAGTACTGTAAATTACGATTTCCAACCTAAACTATTTTCGTTCTCCTTTCTCGCGAGAATATATGGAGCTAAAAAGTGTTCGACACCTCAAAAAATAGAGGGGGCGTGCGCCGGGTGCGCCCCCACTAGATCCGCGCCTGAGGTTTTTCCGCCAAGTCACCACGGCCTCATTCTATTATTAGTTGGTTTATAATAATGTAATATCTACGCTGGATTTCTATTTCAATGTTTTTATACAGGCCCGTTCATTGAAAGTAATAATTAAATAGATAGGTACATGTACGACACTCTGCTAGGTATAGTCGCGAAGGTGTAGATATGAATATAATTTAGAACAGAGGCCCGAGGGACAGATAGTTGGGGTTACCTTAATTTTTCGACAAAAACATAACAGTGCCCCCAATACAAAGCACAGGCTGTCTTTTTCCCGACCCACGCTTGCCACCAAACGGACAATATCCCAGCCCAAAGTCTGAATCCTCCATACCAATCTGCTTGACCCGTCTAAGGTCATGTGTTTAAAAAATATCATGACGACTGGGTCCAAACAAATGAAATTCTCATTTTTGTCTAAATGTCTGTGCATGTTAGATACAAATCTTGCCGCTAAAAAAATTATTAGATCGAGTAAAAAATGCAAATGTCATACCACTGCGAACATCTAATAGAAACGGGGAGAATTTATCGTGACCACTTAAGAAGATGTTGCTGAATAGGAGTGGCTGCTCATAGAGATTCTACTGTACCTCAGTACGTTTTATTAATTCACTGCGAACAACTAACAGATCGAGCACAATAGTTATTACATTAACCAACCTACAAGAGTAGTGAATTGACAACCTTTTAGTTACTTCCAAGAAAATGTTCTGAAAACTATACGATAACCCTCAAATGCCTTTTGTAATTCTGACAGAATCTAGTTTTTAACTAACTGTCAACTGTTCCGATCCCAATTAGTATATAGATAATTGTATATGGACAGACGAACAAATTGAAGAAGACTCTGCCATGTTGCTATATGTTTCAAGATGCCACTGTAAAAAAAAATTCCATGTTGTCAGGGGGGATTGGGCCGTCGAAGGGCCGGTCAGACAAAAAATGAAAAAAATAATTTTGTCCAATTTGTCTAAAAAAAACCACCTTTTCTGCTGAATATTATATGGGAAGGGGGGTATTGGACCGGCCATGTAGCGATGATGATCGTGTTGTAGGCCTATGTGGCTGGTGGCTTTAACGGGCCGCCACGCCATCACTGGAGTCTGGAATGGGCTGCTATAATAAGACTTTCTAGGTCGGATGTGCTGGGCGGGGGCAATGGGGACTCTGAATTTCATCCGAAAATTTCATCGGATTCACAGAACACTGTCGCCCGACAATTTACTAATTATTAAGTCACCTGCACCTTGTTTGTAGGGATACGCCAGAATTCAAAATTCAAAAAGCAGCTTTTATGAATTTCACTTTCGTCACTCTGTACCAATGTGTCTCGTGGCCTTCCATCACAGGAGGAATCAACTAGGGCTCCCCGCAACAAAAATGGGGTATTTTTCAATGAAAATATTCCTACTTATTCAATATATTATTTGACAGAGATTATAATCAAATATGCCACCAAATCGCATATTTGGAATTCATTTTTCAAAAATTTCCAGGGGGAGAGTATCCGCCCCCCCCCCCGGTCTGGCTCCGCGGTCAGTAAAAGGGGCCGTTCCGACACTGGAGCCCGGGTCGGTTCCCGGCACCAATCCGCCCCTGCATGTTGTAGCCTAATTACGCCACATCACGAAATCCCATCATTAGGACTGAAGGAATTGTAAAAATGAAATGAAACGGATAGCAGATCTAACGTCCTACTGTAGCTAATGAAGACGGGCTTACGCCGCACAAAGAGCTGGGTGGGAATTTTGTCTTGGCAGACGTGCATAGGCATACAGTGGGCAATCTGAGCAATTTTGTCCAGACAGCGGCGCTACAGCATAATATTCTTATTTCAAATTTGAACCTGCAAGGGCTTTTTAACGCTCACGACAGAATTCGTTGTCAGGCTCCCCACCCTACACCACTGACAATGGGGAACAGCGCGATCGAAAAGTGGACTTCCGGGTTAGTGAGATTAGTGAGTCAGCACTTATACCCTGAGCCACCGTATTCTAAATTCATTGCCGACAAAGGCGTTAAAAATTGTGTGTGTGTGTGTGAAGGCTGAAGAGGTTGAGTGACGACTTTCACCCACCATCATAATACTGCAAATTAACTTACATTAAATGCATGGGTAGGCCGTACCTATTAAAAGATTTATAAGTTGGGGTGGGGAGGGGCAGATAAAATTTAAACGACTTTTGAAGGGACATAAATAGCGTTTGACTGAATGGATGCAGACCACCAAATACTACCCCATCTCGACACCTCTTCCTTCCATTTGGAAGCTGGGCGCACATATAAAAAAAACTTAAATATGAGGTATCTTGCATTTCGGCGTGGGTTTGGCGCCGGACAAAATTAAAGTCATTGGCGAAATTAATGATGATCTGCATCTGGATGGAATAGTACTGTCCCTTAATTTGTGCTTAATGAAGTAAAAATTGAAATCAGATGCAACATAGGCCTACATTGGGATTTCTGGAAATTTTTACAAAATCATTTTACTCTTAAAAATACAAAAAAAAATTGAGATAGCTGTTTTTATACACAGTAAAGTGTAAAGCACTTTTGCCAGGGCTTGGTGAATATTCATGATTTTGAGATATGTCTGTGATTATAAAGATTAAAATCAGGGAAATGTTTAGAAAAAATGTTATAGGCCAAGGAGTGTCATTGCATTACTATTGTAATTCATTGGCTTTAATGTTATTTCTGGTCTATTTTCCCGAGTTTGTATGGGGTTACGTAGTGTAACTATCCACCACGCAAATAACACTAACCAACGTTTTAGCTATATTATTCTTCCACCTTTATACCCATTCTGAACATCTGAGACACGCTACCTGTGGAGAAGTATCTCAGACACAGTCAATAGCCATGATATCAATATCATACGATTTAGTCTTTCTAGACATCACAGGTCATGACATTGACGTCAATGGGTCATGAGGTCAACAATGAGGTTTATCTTCAGCATTGTTTCAATTGCACCTATTAGGACTATATAATTCGTACAGTCCCAAAGTGTTCTCTTTTCTTCAATGACAACGTCTGCGAATGGTTGTTCATGGAGGCTGCCATCATAGAACTAAATTATGCTGCCATCTTGGCACTACTTTGTGCGTGGGTCGTGTGTATTTCAGATCTACACAATCAATTATGTTGATGTTTTTAGCCTGGGGACTGACTAATAGTTAATTTATTTCTGTTCTAAAACAAATATTTTAAACTTTAATGCAAATTTGAAAAATAGCCAAATTCTGGCTGGGATTATTACTGTATACATGAGAAAAAACAACTAGCCACCAATTAATTTTCGTACGTTAGTTACGTACGCTTTATACCATGACTTTTTAACCTGGCAGAAAATGGAAATTTAAAATTTTCACTACCCCCTCTTCATTTCTAGACAACAAAGGAGATTTTGTTGGGGAGGGGGTATTTAAACGGCTATGTGAGAGTGGAGGGTGAAGGGCCTAGATGTGTAGGTGTACTAGAGGTGGTTTAATTTTATTCTGGCCCGAAGGGTGGACTCACTGGACTTTAATGGTGGTCTGCATCCAATACGGGGTGGCTAAATAGAGTAGTTTCCCTTCCTTCGCGTCTTCCATCGTGGGTATTCGTTTCAAACACACCCTGGCGAAGAAGGTATTGACCCGATTTGAATAGCGATGTTTGAAGCATTACACATTTTTTCTGTTACTAGAAATTCTAAAATTAGCCTGCTAAAGTTTTTCCTTAGACTTTGTTCTGTAGTTTCAACTCCCCAACAAAGTGCTATCAAAAACCACAATAGGGCTAAAGGGAAAATATAATTGCTGTCATACGAGTTAAAATTATTTTAGACTGGTTAAATGAATGAAATGGGAGTTTACCGTCCTACTATTCGGCTCCTAAACTGGGCTAATTAAGACGGGCATACGCCATACAGAGTGCTATCAACGCCGGATTAACCATGGGGCACCATGGGGCACAGGCCCCAGGGCCCACCACATTAGGGGGCCCCCCACAAAAATCTCAATTGCGCGCCTCGAGCATAGTCGGACAGAGGATTCCAACGGCCGGTGACCTAGTGACGGGGCCCCTCCGATGCTTCGAGGGCCCTCCATCGGAAGTCCCTTGGGCCCCCTCAATCCATGTTGTGTTGCGATCGACATCCGAGAATTCGGTGTAATCTGGTGATGGGTGTAACACATGTTTTTTTATTGTCGTGAGATCTTCTATCGGACCGACCATCGTCTAACTCGAATTATCGTATAACTCGAACACATTACACGTTCCCATCATTTCGAGTAGCGCGAATTTTGCTTCAGATTGACGTACGATTGTATATTATAAGCTGTAGTTGTTGTTGTTGTTGTTGCTATTTGTTGTGGGTATAAGCTGAATTTGATGAGATGCACACCATGATCACACGAAATATTCATATTTCTTGATTAAATCTCGTATTACCATTTTGTTTGTCAAACATCGAGTCCGGCTTGGTCGTAACGTTACGGCCTCCATTCATCAAATCATCGTGGGGGTATAATACGATTCCAAATCAAGTAACCCCGTTATTTATCACTGAGCGACTTCAAAATTAGGTTTGATGTCGCTCTGCCCACTTACAGTCTCCTCCTCTAGAATGTCATCATTTCATAGCACTCGCATGGATTGGTCCACTGAAATAACGCCAGAATGCGCTAATTTGGTGGCAGAATTTTATTTTTTTCCTGGGTAGGTACTTCTAAATGGCTCCAACACAAGTGCCTGAAATGCCAGGAAATCACGTTTCTGGCCTCCAATTTCTGAAAATTTCGGAGGGGGGGGAGAAAACCCCCAGACCCCCTATGCGGGGGTCAGTGATCAGGGGCCCCCACATGTTCCAGGCCCCAGGGCCCCCACCATGTTTAATCCGGCATTGAGTGCTATGAGGAAATTTTGCCTGGGCAGTGGGAGACAATGGCTTACTCTTATAACGAATTACTGCCAAGGGTTTTTTCTTTACGTGCACGTACGTGAATCACTCAATATGTGCATGGGGGTCTCGGTGTTTCGTACCACCCGAATAACTAGACAGCTGTCCTTGTCAGGCCACCCGCCTTGTATGGCTATAGCGAGTCAGTGTCTCACTAACTTAGCCACCGCGATCCCGTATATGTTTGGAAGCGGGTAAATGAATCTTTAACAGTTGAAATTTGAAATTTTAGAGTAGGCCGAAGTGCCTGTGTATGTTTCCCATCGTAGCACACTGCATGACGGTTGTCCATCTTCATTAGGCCTATCCCGTCTAAGCGTCGCGTGTATTTAATATAGTGATTGTTATCCATAGAACGTATCCCGGTTGAAGCAGAATATTCGGACACTAAGCCTCATTCATATCAAACCTTATAACTTTCAATTTTCTAGTCGTAGGCCTACAATGGGGGAAAAATACCTTACTGGGTGAATCTAAAACCTGTTCCGGCCAACATTCTCGGGAAATGGTCCGATTACATTTGCATTAATAAACCTACTTCTTCGCCAATGAAAACGTGTGCTTGGGAAGACGGACCGTATACTATTTTGAATATAATATTATCCAAAATTCATTATATATTCTTGTTGAGAATGATTTTCATTTAAGTTTAATTTTTCGCTTTTCAGGGGCTATTATACACAACACAATGGTGTATCTGTCGTCTATGAATGGACGTAACCACGACCCGTAACGTCATCCTCCATCGTACTCATCTCCCTATCTTCTTTGATTAGAGAGTTTCTTTAAAAGTCATTCATCTGGAGAAATCATGGGTCTGTAACTTCCCATAATTACTCTTTGACGTCTGGAATCTTTTCATTTTCTCAATTTCTATCTTTGTTACGGGCTATGAAACATTCCTGAATATCCCACGTGCAATTACTGTGTACAATTGTCGACCACTGAAGTCATTTACGAATGAAATACCCTTTTCAGATCCTATATTATAATATTGTGTACATATGTACAATCATTCACACAAGTCGGAAAAGCTACTCAATTTGAGTTTCAGAAATATCTCTTCTGCCAGCGTTACAACACACCCTTGCTAAAATAGCCGTTATTGTGTAACACGGGGTCATCGACCATTGTCAAACTCGGGACACTAAGCTGAAATTCTTTTAAACAAACTGGTAACAAATTAATATCCTCGTTGAGTAATTATTATTAATGACTATTGAAGACAGTTAACAATTAATGGTCCCTACTTGGGTTCTGTTTAAGATCAAGTGTTGACTTTCAGGTTGTTACTTTGACACATATGTGAGATCGGTATATACATTTACAGAAAGGGTTTGACCGCGGTAAAACGCCCAATAATACAATACATAATATAGTCTATATTTCGGGACAAAGGGCACAATTTTCGGTCAATATTCACCGATAAATTTGGACAAAAATTATTCAGGCCAGCTTGTCATAACGTACGTGTCCACAATAATACGCCTGACTTAATGTTTTGCCTGGCGATTTGTGCAATTTGAACTGCTAAGAAATGACATAAAATGGGGGTTAACGTCTTAATGTTTCACTTAAACCGGACTAATGATGGCGGTCATACAAATGAAACAGAGTTTAACGTCCTACTGTTCTGAGTCGGCTAGGCTAATGAAGAGAAATTTTGCCTGGACAACGGTCTACTCTTATAATATCCATACCAGGGATCTTTTACGCACATGCTAATGTATACACGGGACTTCATTTTTTTGTCCCATCCGAAACACTGGCTCTTGCCAGTCCCTGTGTCCGACACTATTGACAATGGGGAAGCACGCAGGATCATCCCGATAAACATTCTCGACCAACGCAGGGATCGAAAGCGAAATGTTTGTTTGGGGCGGGGGGGGGGGGGTACGCCAAACAGGGTGCCATAAGTGAAAAGCTGCGCTACGGAAAACCTCTTTCGAATTCCAACTATCAATGTTTCTTTTACGTCCTTGCTTATTCTACACACGGCCTTAATTTGTAGTCCCATTCGAATGACTAAACACTGCCATTGCCAGGCCCTCCGCACTGTGTGACTATTGGCCGATTTTTTGAATATTCATTTCAATTCCTTATAATATCCCACTATAGTTTCGGTACAACACGAATTGGGTGATTCCAACAAGATAACCCCGTGGCCTTATGGACTGTTGGCGTCCACTCACTGTTTCCGTGAAAATTCCTTCTTGGTCCCTTTAGAAAACGAAATCAAAGGGCTAAAGAGGATGTATCAACATTTATTTCTTTTCATTGAAATGCAACAGAAAACAAGAGTCTCTATAAAAGGAAACAACGTTGTTTTTCTCACAATTTGTTAAATCAAAAAAAAAAACAAAACAAAAAACTTTAGTAAGTATTATCAAATACAATAAAACAAATTGAGTTTAAGGAAGCACTATTATACATATACATACTATTATATACATATATAAACTAATATCTATTCTTGTATGAATATGAAAGACATGATAGTTATACATAGTTGAATAATGAATAAAAAATGATGTAACGCCTACATGAACATTATATTATAATAGAATTCTTTTAAAATTCTGTTTTTATAGTCATAACTTATTGTTTTGACTACCTTTGTACATTTTTTCTTAAAGACAAATTCATCTTTTTAATATAAATCTATTTTCAAATGAATATATATATAAAAATATACTACTAATATTGCAATAAATGTTGAATAATTATTACACATGAATGAAATTGTCGATATATTTTATATTTATTAAATATTATTTACATTTTAACACTCGGGTATTCTAAACCCCGTCTTGTCAATAAATGCATCAGGTATCAAACATCGAATTATCTTATAATAATATATTTAAGTTCAAATAAAATGTTGTATTTATCATACAGAAAGCTAATTATTAACCTCCGATTTCATATCTCGTAATCTGGAGATTTCTAATTCAGAAACGTTATTATTTCAAAATATTTGAATTATGCAAAAGGTTGACCACTTTTCCTTTTTTTTTTTAATATCGTTGATACTAAGAGAGAGCAAGAATTAAATTGCTGTTTCAGTTACCAACATGCATCTGTAAAGAACGGGCTTAAAAATCTGCGCATGAGCGAATTCAAATTACAGTGCTATTTATAATTAAAAGCTGCAACTTTGGAATGATAAACCAAAGTTACTTTTAGCATTTTACAAAATGTACCATTGCTCTTAGTTTGCCATTTTCGTTTCTAATCAAAATCAAACATATGAACTAAATAAATTATTATATCTATGATATGATCAACACGTTTTGTCGTCTGCTTGGTCTCTAAGTCGCCATTTTGTTTTATTAACGGCTTTGGTGTTTAATGCGACACATAATGAAGACAGTTCAAATAAATGTTTGATTTGTTCATAACACGGCCCAGTCCTTTCAATATTTTGGTTATTAAAAAGAACATTTTCCATTGAATTATTTTTCACGAAAATTATGTATACAAAAAGTTTGCAATTATAAATCTATTTTGGGTTCTATTAGTTCGTAAAGTAAGTAGCGTTAGCTTTACAATAATATAATATGTATTATGAAACAAGCCGCCCATATCAACACTGAGAGTAAAGGCTTCTTTTTATAAAATCTTCAAAAAAAAAAAAGTATATCGAAATTCAAAGTGATGACAAATCTTTCAAAACATCAAAGATAATCGTGTCACGGACCATATTTTTGTAGAGGCTACCAGGCACCAAAACAAATATGTCCGAACTGTCAATTGCACGTGCAAAAAATAAACCGTAAGATTGACATGTTATGTTTTTTTTGACACTCACAAATGTCAATGCTTGAATCCTATGTCATGTAATATTATAATTCAAAGATGTTTTATTTATGAACAAATGTGTCTATGTCATCTTTTTTACCAGAGGAGGAATTTTAATGTGTCAATCAAACTCAAACATAAAATTAAACCATTGAAAAAGTAAATATCCGCGATTTTTAAATCCTCTCTCAGTGGATTCGCATCACACTGGCATTACTAATACCTCAAAGTATGAAGAATATTTTGTGAAGGTTTTTCTATAGACGGGGTCTAGCGTGAAATTAAATAAGACCATTGTTCTGGTGAGACACATTAATTATTTGCCACGCGCTGTTGATTTTCACATAGTCTTATGTACATAGATAAAGCTTTATATATACATATTATGTAGGGCCTAATTACTTATTCCTCACATTTGCTTCCTAATTAGCACAGTTCATGCCCTGTGGTACAATTATGTCTAGTCTTTTTTACATTTATATAACAGTATCCTTGCTAAAAGTTAATCTATAGAAACCGATTAATCGATTACTTGAAGATTAGGCTACTTCAAAGTTTGATTCATAATAATGGTAACACTTGTAAACACATGGAACACTGCATATTGAGGTTTTGGTTGATATATCATTTTTTTGGTTTTTATCTAGTTCAGTTAGTAACACAAAAACATAAATTATCTATACATAGAATTTACACGGCGTACACCATAATCTTCAGGCCGAGATTCGTAAAAGTCCAATTTTGGTTCCTGGGAACGCCGAATTTGTATAGGAGAATCAGTAGCATTTGGTCTACGGTTGTTAAAATAAACCGGTTCCCTATTCAAAGGTTCTCCAGAGTACCGCATAGGGTTCTTATATCGGGATTCCGGGTGACGCAATTCCACGAAATCCGGAGAATTTTCATAATCTTCTGGGGGACTACTAATATAGATATCTTTTCTGATGTCGTCAACTCGAGGGCGTGGACTATGTCTCATGCCATCATTCTGGTAATTGCCGTAAATAGGATCGCTTACTCGTAGACCTATGGGTTGGTGGGAATTTACAAAACCGTAATCATCTTTCCGAAAATTCGGATTACGTGCAGGATAAGCAAATTCCCCATAAGTTGGATTGGATGGTGTGGATGGACCACTGATACCCGACGATTTACTACTATGTTCAGAACTGCTAGGTGAATGAAGATCTATGCCACTTTCCCCCGAGGAATTTCTCATTTTTGATGGTTGTCGTGGGTCTTTACCCGTACTGGCGTCTGGAATCCCTGATATATTCAAATGTAAAAGACCTCTACGTTTCTCCGTTTCTAGAATATTACCATGCGCTCGACTAATTGTGTCGTAATCTTTCGGTGGGAGAAGTATGGGACCGGATTCTTTCGTTTCTGTCGCAATACCGAGTCGAGAACGCAATTCATCCGCCACGGAGTCGTATAATCGAACGTCTTTTAAACTTTGTAAATCCGAATCCATTTCGGCACTACCGAACACAGAAGAATCATCGCCACTGTAGTTGCTATCGTTGGATCCTGTTCCAGAGTTGCTTCCTCGAAATTCAGACACTGGCATATCTTGTGGGTCGTCGATCTCACCCCAGTTCGCAAGTTTTATCTCTTCGTCATAAATCCGCTGTGTATTTGAAGCCACAATTTCCGATAATATATTAACAAACGTAGCTGCCGTATCAGGTCCATCGAACCTGTAAACATGAACATGAACGTAACGTTGCGTTCGCGGCATAAAACCAAGATATATACAAGCAACGATATCGTCCAGTCGCCCGTCACGGCGTCTGCTCTGCGTCGCATATGTGACATCTGCCGCTGGAATGGTGGGAAATTTGATTTTTTTAACACTTTTTTTCTTCGGATCACCAGCTTCCTGGGAAATTTTAAGTTCTTTTTTACTTACTTGTATGGTAAGTTTCGGCGGATTGTCAAGTTGCTGCTGGCGCTTTCTTAACTCTTTTATAACCGGGTCCGTGTATTGATCTCCTCGCAATCCACGACATTCCATCCAGCCAAGAAATTCTACATAAAACTGACATTTTCGGTTTCCAAATAAGTCCTTTTCTTTAGATCTTCCTCCAGAAAACAATGACATTTTCACAAATTGTTTTTAAATCACAGAAAACACAATTCGTTGTCACACCTGTCGCACGGTAGAGTATCCTGTATTAATGTATGTACATGTAGGTCGGTAAGGTAGATATGTATAGCCCTGCCTGATCATAAGCAAGATAAATTAGATAATAAAACCCATCTTTAGAAAGATAGATGACAACAAAAGCCGTCTCTCCTCTTTTCAGCTTCTTGTTTGTTCAAAGTAGGATCCGTCTTCTGTGAGTATATCTCTCGTGAAGCAATAACACGTCTATATCTTTGCCCTTGTAGGTTGACAAAGTATGCTGGCATCGGGCCAAGCCTACGACACTTACTTCTCGCTCTAGCGAATCTATTGAGCGGTTTAGGCCAATAATGTAAGCATACTATATGAAAGAAGTTATTTAAAAGAGAATTACTGTAAACCATTTAATATTACACGTTACTTTTTGTTACAACTTTCGATGCCTAAGAAATTTTTTCAAAGCTAATTCTCTTCTTTAGTATATCATTAGAATGTTCAAAACTTCATTATATTTTTATGACAAAAACATTACTGAGAATACCAATACTATAGCAAAACAATGCACATTTGTCGCCTTTGTGTACTTTAATATCTAATGGTATTCAAAATGTACACTATGGTGTATAGTTATTTATGGCTTTTGAGACTCTTTATAATTTAAATAACCCTGAATATTGTCTTATAGGCCCTAAACACCGGTTGTTTTATAGACTTATAAATTTTCAGAAAAGTTCAAGTTATATTTGAATAACAAAACCAAATCTTGTCTTATTCCACCCACAAGACTGTGAGACCGTATCTTTAACATTAATTCTGGGTATTATGTACACGGAATATATAATTCCAGTAAGAGTCGACAATAAATTGCTTTATTGTGTTTTGGATATCGAATGCAGGGACATGGTTGTATATTGATTATTATTACATAGGCATTTTTTCTCTATCGATTTTTATAACCAGTTTCCAATAAACATGCGATTGATCAATTAGCGCCAATCTTAATGCCATCATTTTGACAGGTATTAATTACATTCATATGAAACGGAGTTTAAAGTAAACATATTTCGTTTAAACATTTTGGTGTTAATTCTGGTAGAATCATAAAAGAGGCCCATCTGCTTTGTGGTTTTACGTGTTCTGGATATAGGCGTATCTGATTCTCCAAATATTCAGAAATTGTATGGTTAGTCTTGTGGATCTAGCAAGGAGGAACCATGCTTGAAACCATGTCGGTATTATGTATTTAATTTTGGTCACCCCATGAGTCAAATTTCCTGACTACCGTGATACACCAAATACAAAATGAATGACTGGGTTATTTTCGATGACCCCATATATTTACGAAGGGAAAAAAGTAGTCTTGGATTAGAAGTGATTGACACAATGTCAATCAATGAGTACCTGTTCGAGTGAAGGATTGAAAGTGACAAGGGTCGATGTATTGTCCACTGCCCTGTTGACTTACTCGGGTGACCGGGATTACTTCAACTCCTAATGATTAACTGTTTTTCATGTTCGGTCTGAATATCAAATAAGGGAGGGGCCATTGTGCCCTGCGATACCGGCTCAATCATTATTGTAATTTGCAAACATGTTCTTTATTTCTTCAAACTTATCGTTAACAATCTCATGTGTTAAGTCCAAATATCTAACCATAGTCGTTAGTATTAAAACCATTGTCCACTGCCCGGGCCGAATCAATAATCAAAAGTTTAATGTGTCACGTGAAGACATGCCATCACCCTCCCTTTAAAATGGAGGCTTGGCCACATACTAAACATAACTTGAATATTTTATGATAAACAATGGCATACCGATAGTATATTAGGCTATCGGATAAAAGGGAACAAAGTGGTTGGGTTTGTATAGTAAATAGATTTCTAAACAGGCGTTGCGACATTTCTTTTTATTTCGTCGTTAAATAAGTTCCGTCATCTTCAGGGATTCAAGTTCAGCATCTTCATCACTGTCTTTCTTCATTTCAAAATGTTTATGTTATTTAGAACTCCTTTGTCTTTGTATTATTATTTCATCCGTGAAAATACAAAATGATTGCTTTATTTAAAAGATTTCAAAACAGGTGTTGCAACATTGTTCGTGACGGCAATCCTTAGGTGCATTTTTCTATTCATGATCATCCATCAAATTATAGAAGAATGCACCTGAATAGAACATGAACCACTTGATCGTCGTGATCATCAACGATATAGTTTCGTTGTTCATATTTTCGATTTGACAATGTGGTAGGTGAAATTACAAAGCAATATATATATATAGATTTCATATTGTGGGGGGGGATAGATAAATGAACCCATTAGCCCAGTCGGTGCAGCAAACTAGGGGCGTTACCCCCCCCCCTTTCATTTTAGTTCATACTTTCGTTTTGTGGATGCCACCGAAGGAACATAAAAGAAACAAAAAGAAATGTAGAGCAGATTGAAATATTCCTTAAATGTACCGCTTTACATAATATATCTACATTATTGTCAAATCATTATTGAATAAAAAACCACGGCTTTTATCGAAAGCCACATCAAGTTATCTGGGATGACTTACTCTTTAAATCTTAGTTTTATAACATCTTAGCTTTTATATAATAATAGTACTGTTGTTAAACAGAGCGTTGAAGTGTTGTGTGTAGCAGCTGTATTCTATATGTATAATTTTGGCATCTTATAATATGTAAAAACTCAACATGAAGTTAAAACACATCTATTGTGTTTTTTATGACACGTTCTGGTGTGAGCAAGATACAATGAGAATTTAATCCGAAAATAAGTTTATGAAGAAATAACTGATTAATTCTAAATCCGAAGCTCTGGTGCATTTTGGGGGAAACACGACCATACAAGTTACAATATAAGTGCCTAAGCTAAAATGTCCAGATACTTATCTGAAAATGAAATAAATGGAGTTTATCGTTTTACTTTACTGCTCCGACTGGGCTAGTGAAGACAGATAATACTATCTAATATAGTTCCTGTAATGAGGGATCATGTGATTAGTAACTCATTCATTCTATTGAGTCTTCAAATTCCGTTACAGGAAATTTCAATTCTAGCGATCATTTTGATTTGAAATGTTCATGCGGTCATAAGGCTACTGTTTCACAATCTGACTTTGATCTGCATGTGTATGTAAATGTCCCAAACCCGGCCCCCGCTTTAAAGTGTTGTCCAATTAATTTAAAAGAACCGACTTGACAGTGGGAAATGGATGGGGAGTAGGCACAAGCGCAACTGTCTTGACAAAATTGGTACACGTAATCAATGATATGAAAATTATGATTGTCGTAGCGATAATTTTATAGTCCATTACTTTCGATTGTATACGAACTCGCTTCTTTAACAGATATGGCGTCACTTGTGAAATCTATAGGACTGTTTCCATATCTTATTACGTTGATGAGAGACTTAACATGCTAGAACTTACACGGCTCACACTAATAAGATTACACGACCACATGCCTTATTCTTACTTTGACGATCACTCCCGATCGATAACAAATACTTATTGATTTAACCTACTTTGACTCTACCTTGACATGTTCATACTGGATGGTTTAAACATATTGAGGTCCACTCGCCGATTTAATACCAATATGTTAAGGATTAAAAACCGTTGTGGGCAAATCACCATCCATTGACCACAGACCTGGATCAACATTCGCATATTATTATTGTATACAGATAATTAAACGTATTTTTAGTGAAAGCAATATTACCTAAATGAAATTTAATATTATAGTTATGAATGTGACACCCCATCGTATCCCGTGGACTTGCGAAATTGCCACTCACGCCTCAAAAATAAATGTAATTAATTTTGAATAGTTTCATATTAAAAATGACCATAGACTCACCTGTATATTGAACAATCATAGGGTAAATTACTTTTCAAATAGAGACCGTTATACGCCTTGAAAAAAATTAAAATATTTGGACGACTAGTAAATTGAAAGTTAAAACCTGTACCTGTGGTTTTTAAATTAGTCTTTTTTCCGAAGAAATCAGAAGAAAATTTAACATGTTTCCGAAGAACAAACAAACAAATTCGTGTGGATAGTCAAATAGAAAATTATAGTTTTACCAACAGACGACTACTCCCGAAGTACCACCCCCTTTAAGTTCGGCTAGGAAGTATATATAAAGAAATAAATTAATCTTACAGGTTGAGAGAAGAGTAAACTTGCCAGTTGTCTGTATCAAACGCGAATTCGAGATACGAGAATTGAATAGGGATTATAGATTATTGTTATTCTGACCCTTGAAATATATAAATAAGTTATATTATATAAGAGAACTGGTTGTTGAATATATCTCCCCCAATAAAACAATAAATACTTAAACTGAACTATTGACGCTTTCAACTACTTAAGGTAACGATGGTTATTGTGTTAAATAGTCTACTTCGTTGAATTCCTCTAATGTGTTAATAATTGTTTTGGTGATTGTATTGGGGTTAGGTTATGGTATTCACCAGTGAACATCTGGACGTATTAAAATCGTGTTAACATTGTTTTTCGTGTATCGAACATCTCTAATTTCCTGTAGCTTAAGTGTATTTAATGAGGAACAACATAACTGTGGTACGTTAGGCATGATGCGTTTATATCACGAGCATCATCCGTCTGAGATTTTGCCCTGCTCCTCTGTGCAGTAGCTAACGAATAGCCACAGAAAGAACTGGGTGGTCAATTATTATTGAATGCATGAATAATGAATTGGGGTTTTCGTATCAATTCTGTTCGGTGAAATACATCCAAATTGAACGACAGTCGGTTATTTCTGCTTAGTCCATTTTATTGTTATTTTGTCGTTTGTAAATCAACCATTATTAAGTACTTCCGCATTGTCTTGTAGTATGTGCCTTTCTTTAGTGAATACAATGAATGACGTCGAAAACCATAGAACACACGACTCGTATACTGATTATAGAATGTTCCTTGGATAGTAAGAAAACAACACCAATATTGATTGGAATGGACCAATATTGAATTCTACGTCGAATTTTTAATTTCGAACATAATGGAGAATATTGCGTTCCTTGTTTTGTTCCTTTAAATGGAAATATATAAAATTTCCATTTCAAGTTGATTTATTGATATACAAAATAAAGTAACTTAATAACAAACACCTTTAATTTTTTAACTAATGTTAAGCATCTGTATTATTATAAAGATTGAATTTTTAAAAAGTCTCGGGTCGTCACTAGAAATCTTTAAATGGAAATGGGGAACTGGATGGCCGATAGGTTCGCTTGCCCACCCGCTTGGGTTTTGTCCGGGTCCTTCGGTTTCTTCCCACTACTAAAGATCCCTACACGCAAGCGAATTAATGAAATAAAATTGAACCACATCTTAGTCCCGAAATGATCTCACTTGTGTCGAATAGACGTTAAACCATATTTCTATCCCTTTCTCTCTCTGAAATGAAATGGGTTTTGACGTCCTACTGTTCTGTCCGGACTGGGCTAATAAAGAGTAGAATCTCTAAAAGGATTTATCAGTTTAAAAATCGCCCAATTCCTTTCCATATTTACAAAGATATGATAAATTGACCATAGTCCTAGTCAAGTACATGTAAGTCAGCTTTAGCTACCCTCATCGATGAAAACGACCTCTTCTTAATCCTATTGAATCGGAACAGAGAGATTAACTACTGTCGATATTTTATTTTATATTCTTAAAATTAAACTTTAAATTGTCGATCTGGGCACATCTTAGCGTGGATTTACAGCTCCAGAGTATTTGTGATTTTTACATATCGTGTTTAAAAATTTACCTATATATAGTTTAATAGAAAAGTATGCTGCCAATCACCCAAAAAAATGACACTTGCCTTTAATCGGAATCTATATTATCGTGTACAGCCCAGGGCAACATTTAGTAATATTGACGCCTTTTGGTCAGCTTAAAATCACGAAATACAGTAAGACCTGAACAATGATTTATGTAATTGTCTATGGATGATTACCATCCCACAATCATTTTGATCACTTAACGAAATCTTGAAAGATATTAGGACATAGGTAAGTTGTGGAATTTGACACTCATCGCATTTCAATGCAGTCAATCCTGGCGTTAATCTGGCGCTAGAGGCAGTAGCCAAATATATGTACCACCACTGCTGAATTTATCCACAAAGACAGATAAAGTCTTTCATATCGGCTTAGTATCGGATAATTTGCTCTTCAAGTTTGTATTATTTTTGTTAAACTGTTTACTTATGAGATAAACATATAATGAATATTGAGAGTCGCATTCATGACCATTAAACTATTTAAAGGGAAAGTCTCAATGTTTTGGGTATTTCACGTCGATCCTACACTCTGTGAAAGCGGGTGCTACGGTCCACGAACAAACGATTGATTTGGGTCAAATATTCAGTTTTCAATTTGATAGAATTCGGAAAAACAAAGCCCAAAACAAAACCAGTTCATTCGAAACGAAATTTAATTGTTTCATATTGCATGTCCCACAACAAAGTTAAAATAATACATCTTATGAACATAACCCAGTACATTTTTTTTACTAAACTGTTTCGTGTTGTAAAGATACATATCTCGACGCATTTGTAATTGGATATAAAAGGTCAAATTCTTTCTAAATTTAGAAGCGATTAAATCACACTGATGAATTGGAAATATCAAGCAAAATATACCTGAATCATCTGGATGAAATTAAGCACACTATTCTACTTTTTTATGCAAATCAGTTCTACCATGTTCTACATGTAAAGAATTGATAAAAGTCATACACCATAACACTCCCATGCGAGCCTGTCCAACCTCGTGGGATTCTTCCGGGTCCTTCGGTATCCTCCAACTGATAAAGACCCCTACGCGCAAACGAATTATTGAAATAAAATTGAAGCATTTGAACCATATGTTAGTCCTGAAATGAGCTACTTTGTGTCGAGTGAACGTTAACCCCAGTGTTTTACTCTCTCCATACGAATTAAATGCATTATGTAAGAGCTAAATCTATACCTATTGCAGGTTTTACTTTTGACTCCAAATGTTACATAAATAATTAGACATTAATTCACACGGTCCAATTACCAACTCCCTCGAGTGGTTGTAATTTTGAACGGATTGAAACACAATCGCCATTTAATGATTTAATTTATAAATGTATAATGGAGGCTTTGTTTATTATCGTTACAATGGTAGCTATGGAAACCAAGACTGCACTATTATTCAAAAAGTCATAACTTCGCTCAGGATCAAGTAATGTGCCTGAAAGTTTTCATTCTATTATAGCGGCAAATAAAGAGTTTAAATGTGCAAATAAAAATATTAATAAACTTATTATTGGCTAAAAAATTATTCAATCCCTCAATCTTATAACTAAAGTTATAGCTCATTTCTATATTTCAGGATAGATTCTACTGAATCCACGTTGTCAACATCTATACCGCGTGACTGTGAGGATTTCAAAACAGATTTGTTTATATACGATGAAATATCTAACCAAATTGTTTTGTCTTAATTCCCACGTGGGGGGAGGGGCGGTGGCTAAGTAGGTAAGACGCTGGCTCGCTAGCCTGTAGATCGGATGTTCAATACCTGCACAGATTTGACGATAAAGTTCATCCAGATTTTCCGGCGTAGTTTCCCCTTGTCAGTGATGCATGACGGAGGGCCTACAAGGACAGCTGTCAAGTCGTTCGGATGGGACGTAAACCGAGGTCCCGTGTGCACATTGGCATGCACGTAAAAGATCCCTTGACAGTTGTGATTCGATATAAGAGAAGGCCGTAGGGCTGCCCGAGCAAAATTTCCCTCATAACACACTTTATGGCGTACGTCTGTCTTCATTAGCCCAATTTAGGAGCAGAACAGTAGGACGTTAAACCCAATTCAATCCATTTCATTTTTATTCCATTTCTTAATACCCTGAATGACTTTCTGCATAGCATTCATAGTCACTTAAACAACCTTGTTTAATGTAAATATTGTTCTTTCGTGACAGTTTGTATTTTTGAATTATGAGTAATATTTGGCTAAATGTACCTTTAACTAAATCTTATCCTAAACTATGCTAACAATGTTAAGTATATAACGCATAGACTTAGTGGTTTTTGGATTATATAATTTCACCCTTCATTTTTATCATTATTTTTTTTGAAGTGACTACCGCTTGAATTATTATCCTATAAGATATTACTAGACCAAAAAGAATGTATTCAACATTATTGTTATTGAACTTGTTTACGCGACTCTCATAAAGGATTGTAGCAAAATTAAGTTCAGTGTCCGAGGGAGGTCAATATATGATTATAAAATAGTTTACATGATTTTTTGTTATTATATTTGTGTATAAAATTGAGATGTGTAGTGGTTTCACTCGGTACCCTTTTTGGCTCGATTCGTTTTAGTTTGTCTATCGTATAAAACCGATTTTTTTTCACGACTTTGAGTGAAGATTGCTGAATTAATTTCAGACAGATTGGTGTGAAGTTGCGATAAAGTAACCATGGATTTTGTCTGCGATATCACCTCGGTGGAAGCGGACGTTAAATAAAGCTATTTCACACACACACACACACACATGGATTACCCATATCGAAAACTTTTTAGGCCCATTTTATGTGCACTTTAAAGGGGCATTATATTAGATTAGATAACGAGTTAACAGTTCTCGCTATAATATTTACAAATAGGTAATGGAAAGGGGATATGTTGAAAACTTCAGTCAAATTACTTCACTCCGGGTCTAATTATCAGTGAATCAATGCAGTCCAGCATCGATTGTAATTACTACTGTTGGTGCGATAGTAAACAAAGTCTCGATTATCCATTTTACGGTAACCTCTTCAACCGCTAAACGTATTTAAATCTATTTCATATCGTAGCCATCTGATGGCATCGAAAGTTGAGTATGGTCTTGGTAGTTAATTAATGTTTAAGTAATAATTTATAATATATAACTTAAAGAAGGTCTTGTAATAGATTTAATCATCTTTTTCAACAAATGTTCCCGTTTCAGTAACAGATTTGCCTCTTTATCTAATCCAGAATTATCCGTCAATTCACAAAGGTAACTCTGGGGTGTGAAAACATATTTCACCATTCCTTTTTCCCTTTTACATCCAGTTCAAGGACAACTTGACAACTTGGAGAAAGTTAATAGTCCATTTCGACGATGATGCCTTATATGGAGGCCTAAAGCTACTGGGCGCTCTCTGCGTTCAGAATGAAAGTTTTTGACGGCGGGAATTTCATATTTTCTTAGAAAGTCAAAACATAATTATTTCTATGTCTTTTGCTTAAAAGGTTGTTAACTCACTATTATACGATCATGGGCATTATTTCACGGTGACACAGGAAATAATAACACAATTACCTCCCTTGTTTTTCTTCAAACGTTTGAATTTGAAGTTGAAAATGATATTTTTACCAATTTCTCAACTGGCAATAGTGAATAATAGGATTAATAGGATTATTCTTTAACAAAGTTGGACTGTTTATAGATACAATCTATTATAGGGCTTTATTTTAATACATTTTAAAAATATAACTTAAAAATATGAAATTGCAAATTTAAGGCCAGTCACTGTTTTTGTGACCGTGTAAATAAACTTCCTCGTGTACGACATACACCACAGCGTGTGTGACAACAAGTCGTTTCTGTCTGAAAGATTGACGCCGACGGGAAGTCGAGTAATCATTGGTGTGCGTGGGTCTTTTTGATGTGTTATTTGTTTGTGTGTGTTTTTTTTAACTCCACAGTACAATACAATATGCGATTTTAGCTGTTGAAATGTCCAAAATGCATTTTAAAACATTAAGTATCGGGTTATTTTAATGACAATGTATCATATTGCAACAGACTATGATATGGAGTTTATAGTGAAAAGTTTATGAGTGTTAATGCATGAGCAGTTTTTAGACGTAGATTTCACTATAAATTATATCAAATTACACTTATAATAGGCCTACACAATGTCATAATTATATACACATTTATTATAAATCTTCCCGTATCTTTTAACATATATGTAAAAATATGTAATAAATGCCCAGAAAATAGTTAAAATTTTGTATAAATGTTTCTTCAACATGGTCGTTAAGTTAATTATTCTTATTGTGGATACCTCGTTACTTTCCTTTTAAACATCTTGGATAAAGATATATCACGCAAAAATCATTACTGGGATATTTATTCACATGCGAAGCTCCTAATAAACTCTCTGGTCGATCGGTAGGCTGATACATTGAATGGATTGGAACACATCCGCCATTTAATAATTTCACGATAAATGGGTAATAAAGGCGTTGTTTTGTATTGTGGCAATGGTACATGACAATCTAGTCTGTCTTGTCAGAATTTCAAGCACCCATAACTTCGGATACGATAAAGTACTTTGGCTGAAATCGCGATATTGTGGCCGAACTTTTCCATTACCTTGAAGTGTTCATCGATTTGGACAATTTACCCCTGACTATGAAAAATAACATCTCCTGATGTCCGAGTATAAATTCAAATACGCCTGTATCTATCGACGGGGCCCCAATATTAGTATTAAACAAACGTTGTTTCGATATGTCAAAAGTAAAATAGACGCCTCTTCTCCGCGAATGCTCCCACCAACCACACTCAAACTTTCTCCTACCCCATAATACCAAACTATGTATCATCAAAATGGCTGCCGATAGTTCATTTTATAGGGTCTCAGATTAAGAAAAAAATGTTATTTCTAAGACCTGGCCGTTACGATGGCCTATAAAAATAGATATAGAAACTAACAGATACAAAAAAACATTTCCTGAATCCTTTAACTATAATGACAATCCCTAAATAAAATACAACATATGTGTATGTATTTTAATGATATAAATGTCATAAGATGATGATTGTTAAAAATATATATGTATATACACTGGCCTGGCATAGTTTCAAACCCTAAGGAGTGGTTTAACCGAAAAGACCACATAATGGACATTCGTATAATTAACCATACGCGACTTTCACAATGTCTATTTAGAAAGGAGATATGAATAAATAGACTGAAATAGTAAATTGTTGGGTATGAATGAAATATGAGTACACACATTATAAACATAAAGGGGGGCAATTTCCAGTGAGAGGTTTCCTTCATCACACGACGTGTATATATTAACGGTGGAAAGTTTATAATATATATACGTTATAAGCTGAATGGATTGTTATCCTTTATTTACAGATCACTCGATAAACTATATCAAAATGGAATGATATTAAGTAGTTGATAGGTCATTTGTAGTTTATCTTAATCTGTGATTAATGAATGGAGGTCTGTGGTTTACTTTGATCATAGAAACTACCCTTGTTGTCATTTAATTTATGATCGGTATTTATATAAACTACGTGGTTACATACAGTGCTTTGAAACTGTATACAAGGGCGGATTGGACCATCGGGCCGGTCGGGAAAAAAATGAAAAAAATAATTTTGTTCAATTCGTCTAAAAAAAAAAAACACTTTTTCTGCTGAACATTATATGGGGAAGGGAAGGGGTTATTGAACCGGCCATGGAGCGATGATGATCATGTTGTATGTGGCCGGTGGCTTCAACGGCCCGCCACGTCATCACTGGAACCTGAAATGGGCTGGTATAGTAAACTGTGTAGGCCGGTGAGGGCCAGAATTCGGAAACCTGGGACATTTTTCAATTAAAATACACCTACTTATTCAATATTACTAACTGGTTAATCAAATGGTCAAAATTTTCTCAACTAGTCCCAATTTTAACCAGTTAAATTCTCTTGACTCTTGATGATACAATGATAATACGTTAATTATTAATATGACGATATGATAATTTTAACAGGTTGATGGTTGTAAATTACTTGCAGGTCGGGGGTTTTGGCCTAAGTTAATCGATTTATGAAATATATTATTATTTGACAGGGATTATAATCAGATATGCCACCAAATCGCATATTTGGGGTTAATTTTTCAAAAATTTCCAGGGGGAGAGCCCCCACCCCCCTCAATGCCTCCGCGGTCGGTAAAAGGGCCGCTCCGACATGAGAGGCCGGGTTTAATCCGCCCCTGAGAACATTGGGTATTCAATATATTGTTTTGAGTTTGGGGTTTTTATAAGATGGTATGTCTACCGATAAGTCAAGTACATATAAATATCCTCAAGATAAATAGATTTGGTGGGAAGTTAAATTATATTGTGAATAACATATATTTCAGTGCAGTTATTATGCAAAACAGTAATTTTTCAAAATATTATTATAGTAATATGCAGATACGCTGTGAAGACCATTTACGTCATATATCATAGAGATTTTATCATAAAACAAAATTTCCCAATATTGACAATTTCATGACGGATGTAATATTTGATGTTTACAATTTCACATACTTGAAACAATAAGTTGATTTTCTATAACAATTAATGACGGTGTGACATGGGAGGCATATTAACTTAATTTAAATTTTCACAGCATAAATAAATCTATAAATAATTCTTATTAATTGAATCATAACCATTGAAGTCCTTGTCAAAGAGAGTTTCAGATACTTCAAACAATGAGTTGATAGTTGATTTTCTAGAACAACATTATTATTGGGGTGGGGTGATCATGTTAACTTATTAATTTTTTTTACATCATGCGGTTTAACCAATCTATACATAATTTAATCGCTAGAATTGAAAACCCCTTTCTTATAATGATCATCGATTACTCATTCTAAAGTACATGTAACGTCTAAAACTGAATCAAACTTGTTTAAGGACCACGCCTTTCGTCATCTTCAGCATATCTACAACAGTAAATTATGTTTTATGGACTGAATATTTCTATTCAATGTGATGTGTATATAAACTGTTTAAATATATAATAATCATTCTAGTGTATCGTTACGTTCAAATCATGATAACCTGCAGTTTAGATCTATTTCTTAAGGCCACCTCCAGATGAACATGGCTAGCCGCTATCCCCAACCCTAACCTTGGACCAAAACCCTAAACTTAACCGACGATTTCGTCAACCATCATGTACCTGAAACTTATAAACATCTCGGCGACCTTAACGAAAACTGGATGTGGCCTTGAGAAATAGATCTAGGCTTAAACTGCATTATAATATATACACACACTACAGGTATTTGATTGATTACTGATATGTACTCTAATATGCATGTTATTGTTGTAAAATGTATCAAGTTCAAAACTAACTATATTATCTTCGTATATGATTGATCACCGAGAGAAATATGTGCCCTTAATTATGCATCTTAAATTATTATAGTCAACATTAAAGTTATAGCTTTTTTTGTATGTTTATGACAGGATAAACAATACCTGAATATGTGGTTATTCAATATATGACCTAGGTTCATCTATTCTTAAGATCAAAGAAGTTCCGAAAATATTGAAATAGGATCATTTTGATATTAACCGTTCGCGTTATTCAATTTGACCTGATTTCCATATTTTGACACCAACAAATGGGGTCAATTCAAGTTCGATCGTATCTTAATCTATGGACATACTGGTCAACCCCATCGAATGCGAAAGCAAACCATATGTAAATAAATATTATATCGATATGATCTATGAACATCTGATAATATATAGAGGAGTATATCAGGCTCAAGATGTGATCTATATATTATGATCGTGGTGGGAACCCATAACTTTATGCAATAAACCTGAAAGGTGTCAACTTTTCAACTTTAAATTATCAGAATTCTACTTTCATTCCCATTATTTGTACTTTTGACTTTCGACTTACGATTTTCGAACGCATATTTGCTCCAATTGAATTTCTTTTACCATCTGTTGACTGATCGTTTTGTTGTGTCGTGGTTGTTCAAGTAGCTCTCTAACCCTGCCTGCATTACATTCATTTATTATAAAATTGAGCTATGTTTTGTTGAGAAAAAGAAAAGAAATGAAATAAAATGGTGTTCTACGCCCTACTATTTACTTCACCGACTGGTTAATGAAGACGGACATACAATTGTGCTCAGAGAGCGCCTGTCATTCAAAGCACGCCAATGTGTTCACGGAAGCTCGCCTTTGCGTACCATCCGAACGACTATACATTTTTCCTTGTCATGCTCTCCTTCCTGCCTCAGAGAAACTCGGAACCACGCACCAGAGAAAAGGGGAACCACACCGGAAAATCCCGTTGAACTTTCTCGACAACAGGATCGGAGACGGGACTTCCGTGGTGTTAGCGAGTCAACGTCTTATTCACCGAGCCACTGCGTGTCCCTTGACCAATAGAAGATCCGTTTCAACTTTAACTAATTTTATAAGGCTGATTAGATGACTAAAAAAAGGTAATAGATGCTTAGGCTTCCTTTCCAAACGAATGTTACACCTGTCAACATATATGTAAGCATACTAAGACCACTCCTAAGAAATCATTATTGTTGGCGAAATATTTCGGGGGAGGGGGCTAATTCGATTGGCTACGGGCACGCACTCGAGCATGCGGGAAGTCCAGGGTCTTCCCCCGTGGAAATTTAGAAATTTTGACCCTCTCAATGATTAATCATGCCCCTGCAGTTTGAAGATTTTAACTGCCCTATAGAGTGGGGTGGGGGACTTTCAGTGCGGGGGATTTGGCCTTAAATATGGTTTAGAGTCAGCATGACGTGTTGTCTGGCTGTTTTGACGGGACTTTTCATGTCTGATCCATTATTTAGCAAATCCAAACTCCATGGCGTTCTGATAGTGTTGTTACGTGAAATTATTCATTCATATTACCCAGGACACGGACTATATCAAATTAAAATATCATAGTTGAATGCAGAAAACTTAATTTACAGGTTTATGAGGCAAGTTTCGATCAACCGAAAAAAAAACGTTTAACGTTGAGGCCCAAAAAATATTGTTTACCAGTTACCTTATAGAGCCTATTGTTGGAGCCAACGTCCTTGGCGGGAAAACACCATGCGCATTCCCAAGTCGCATTTGCGTGATCTAATTCTACTGTAGTCTGTAGGTACGTCGGTAAAGTGTGTGGGCTAATGCTAATAATAAAATGATGCCCCGTCGAGTGTTTTGTTATGCGTATACTTTATAACCTCAATATATAGGGCGAAGTAGCCATGCTTGGCAACCAATTCATGAGTCTTGATAGTCAAAGTATGATCACAAAAAATATTTGATACTTTGACGCCAGAATATTTTGTCCTGCGACGTTGGAAAAAATAAATATTGAAATTTTTAGGCATTTGGATCAATAGTATAAGTTAATGTAAGGGGGGGGGGGGCATAGCTGGGCTTTCCATGTCCACCTGGGGGCATGAACTGATCCGGGTGGTCTTAATGGCCTTGCACAGGTGCAGAGGGGAGTGTGGGGGGGGGGGGGGTAGAATGTTTCTTCACCTGTACATAAAAATATGTCGGCCTTGTCATATGGATACTAACTGTATGATGTGATTGGGCTTGCGTAACTAAAGAGTGACAGGTTTAGTCAAGCAACAGATCAGTAAAAAACAACACATTTCAAGTTGTTTCTTGTTCAAAACATAAAGATACATGATGTAGGTTATTAAAATTAATTTATCAGTTCAGTTGCTTCTTTCCAGTGTTACCCACGAAAACAATATGATATTCTGACCATCCTTTTTTTCCTCACAAGTAATCATGAATGCAGGCACTATTTTGGGGCGGCCTAATCACAAAGAATATAAAGGTTATTATAGGCCTACTTTGAGGTATTTTTCTCAATTTAATCAAATCTAAAGAACTGTGCACTATCAACAAAGACATTCACTGTCTATTCCTCTTCTCATAAGACGAAATTTCATTCAAAGTTTGTAGTATTTATTCAAGTGATTTTTTTTACAAAGATTTATATATGTATTTGCTTGCTGAAAGGAATCAAGTTTTTATGAAAACAAAAAAATATAGCTTGAAAACATGTAACTCGACTACTGACAATGAGTGATGTCATATTATTTACCTTTCACTTACTAAATAAATTGAAATATATGAAACAGTATTTAAAATTATACATTTAACTGAACAAACAAAATAGAGGTCTAACTGATTTGCCACAAATAAATTAACAGTTAAAAAAGTTATTAAGAATGTCTTTGATGGATAACATTATAGAAATATCAAAGATATAACCCAGGGTAATTTCTGTTTGTGATTTTTGAATTTGGAGAACATTATTATAGTAATTGGTCTTGAAGAAGATCTTTCATCTATTTGTATGTTTTAATATATCCTAATAGCTACTAGACTCATAATGTCTCCATACATACATCATATTTTATTTACAAGTAATTGTCTGTTGGAAAGGCCCAATGAATGAGGTGCTTGCTAACTAGGAAGTCTTGGGATAGAATCTGGTGTTCACCACGAAAGTTCCTCAGATTGGTGCAGTGATGCGAGATGTGGACCCTGGCAAGGAGCACTGTCTTATCTGTACAGTACAGATAGTATGAAAGAAAAAACAAGGTCCCATGTACACATTTTCATGCACGTTAAAGAAAAGTTGACAGAATCGAAATAACACACTGCAGAAAAGTAGGATGTTAAGCCCCATTTCATTTCAATCGCAAAGGATTCAGACAAACAGTTAATTAGTTTAAGACACAAAACAGACAAATTTGACAGACAAATTTGCCATTATATAAAGCCCAACTGCTAGATTTAGTAGTAATGGTGATGTCCTATAATGCATTCTTTTTATTAATGGTAGCTGCTGATCCGAATAGCTACCATCATTTTCTATCTTTTGTCACTACATTGAAACAGATAGAACATGACCTTTTAATGTCACCACTAGAAGCAATAAAACAATAATTCATAACCCTTTAATGAAATGTCAATAACAATATTGCTGAAATTCAAATTATGTTTTCTGGATAATCTCATTATGCATTTCTTTCAACATTTCACATCGATGTCCAATAATATTTGAGAATGAATAAAACTGTGTCTTTATATCTTCAGTGAATTCGTATTTGGAGAAATTGTGGCTCACAGATACAGGTCTTTTTGATAAAACCAAATCAGCAACCGGCCATTCTAAACCAAGATGATTACGATGTAACTGAAAGTAAAACAATATATTTTTCACTGGACTATGATTATGAGGTTCATATAAACAATATATATTTTTTATACTACAGTAGTTCGAACATGATAATTATAATACACCTTAACAATGTATTTTTCATAATACAGTTCTAGAAACAATGTATTTTTCATAGTACAGGACTATGCTCAATAATACACATATAGGGAACATATAGATGATATTAAGCGGGGCTTATGTCGACTTTGCAACCCAAAGCAACTAGTTGCGGTCAGTTGCAAGAATGCTTATGTCGATCATATCAGCAACTGAATTCGGAGTGCTTACGTCGACTGGGAACTGATAGCAATCAAACCTAACTCGTGACTGTTAATTTATTCATCACGTGATCAACAAAATGACGAATAACTCAGAAGAAGGAACAAACACAAAGGCATGTTTTTTTTGTTTTTTTTTTTTTTTGTTTTTTTTTAAACCAGTTTATTAACCAACAACATACATATACATATATATTAAACATGCATATATAAATCATGAATATAAGTATAAATATAAATCTGTAGATAATCTAAAAACTAGGATTGAATAAATATTACCTATATAGAGAACATAACGAAATGTATATTATATATATGAATAAATATTTTTAATGATTCTGTTTAATCTTCAGGATGTTGTATCCGTCTTCTGTGTTGTATATTATCTTAGTTTTCATTTCGATGTATGAAGTATAACTTCTGGCATTTGGAACACTTTTTTTGACCTTACATGAGTAGATATAGTATTTTGGTAACAATATAAGTAAATTAACAGTATTTAATTCTTTTTCATTTTTTAAATTCTCATGTATAATTATACCTAAGTGTTTAATTATACTAGTGAGATTAATATATATATTATTATAGATTAATATTTCATGTAGTTGCTGCCATACTAATTGAGCATATTCGCATTGAATGAAAAGATGATCGATATTTTCAATTGTAGAATTACAAAAATCACACAGTAATGAGTTTGATAATTTCATTTTATATAATCGATCGTTAAGGTAAATTACATGGTGTATATATCTAAAATGAAATGTCACTATTTTTGAATCTCTAGTTATTCTTCGTATCTGTGTAAAAATGTGTTTAACTTGGTCTTCTTCTAGGGCAATACTATAATTTTTTTCCCATCTGGCAATAGCTGGTGGTTTAATGTAGTTCTTTTGTACAAGTTTTTTATAAATGTCTTTGGAGGTTATATTTGATATATTTTTTTTGTATAATTTTTCTAAAAAATTATCCAAATTTGCGTTTAATCTATTGCCAAAAATTTTAGTATTCCAAACGTATTCCGTTTCCGATATTGTTTCCTTTACCTTTTTAATGTTAACCAAAATTTGATTGATCTCCATTAACTTGATAAGATCATTATTATATTTGGAAAGATTGATGTCTGCGATATCCTCAACAAATAAAATGTTATCGTTAATTAATATATTCTTGATTGAAGACTTATTGTTAATTCTTATATTATGATTATTCCAAATCAATTGATTTCTTAAGGGAACCAATCTGTCAATATAGCACGTGTATATGCTAAACCAGTTTTGAAATAGATTTGTATAAAAGGGTGTCGAGATAATGTCTCTAATATTGAAGTTAGATAACGGTATTAAATATCCATTCTGATTTTGTAGGATATGTTCGTAAATAATTTTCCATGGTTGTTCTTGTTCGGAGTATATTTTTTTTATCCAAAAGATACTCTGGCTTTTCAACAATTCATTAATGTTTATCATATTTAAACCCCCCATTTCAAATTGTTGGGAAATAACATTTCGTTTTATTTTATCTGGGCCTGACCACAGGTAGTTATATATAATCGTATTAAACTTTGAAATGATATAATCTGGAATATTTATCGTTAATGTTGGGTACAGTATTTTAGAGATACAGAATGTTTTTATAACCTGGATTTTTCCTATTAATGTTAAATTTCTTTTTTTCCACCTATTCAGTATTGTTTTGATATCCGAAATCCTTTCTTCATAGTTGTATTTATTGCTTAAACATTTATCATTTGTGAAATAGATTCCCAAAATCTTAATTTTTTCTTTCTGTAAAATTATTCCGAATTCATTAGCAATGGATTGTATATTTTCAGTTTTACTATTTAGGTCTGCTATCTCGGTTTTGGTTGCATTGATTTCAAGACCGGATACTTTACTAAATTTCTTTAATATTTCGAAAAGGTGTCTTGCTGATTTGAAGTTTTTCAGTAAACAAGTGATGTCATCAGCAAAAGCGGTCAGTTTTAATGATTTTTGTCCAAATTCTATGCCTTCAATATATTTACAGTTTCTAATATTTTGACATAATGTTTCTAAAACAAGGTTAAAAAGGTTTGAGCTGCTTGGATCCCCCTGTCTAACTCCTTTACTTACTAGGAAGTGCTTCGTTGAGAAACCATTGTTCATAACAGTACAGGTAATATTATGATAAAGGGTTTTAATCCACCTCACAAAGTTTTTTTGAAAGCCAAAATATCTAAGCACTGAAAATAGATAATTATGATCAACACTGTCATAGGCTTTCTGAAAGTCTAATGCTAATAATATCCCAGTGATTTTTTTCTGGGCTGCTAGAGTAAAACAGTCACTTATTATCCTGGTATTCTCCTGTATGTGTCTACCAGGCACAAAGCCTGTTTGATTTGGATGAATGAGGTCGTTAAGGAATGGTTTTAGTCTTATGGATAAGGATTTGCTTAAGATTTTTACATCTACGTTAATTAAACTAATTGGTCTCCAGTTAGTTAGTTGAGTTTTATCTTTTCCGGATTTTGGAATTAATTTTATTACTGACTGTCTCTGCGAATTAGATAAGGTTCCATTTTCGAAGGCACAGTTAAATGAATTAAGTACATGGACCCTTACAAGTTGCCAGTGTTTTCTGTAGAATTCAACAGTAAGTCCGTCGTTACCTGGTGTTTTGTTATTTTTGAATGATTTGAGGGCAGTTTGACATTCACAATCACTAACCTTGTGTTCAAATATGTGTGTTAAGTTGTCTTCAATTACTGGGTGTTTATTATCATTTATTATAAAAATATTTTGTGTTTGTATAGATTTATTCGTTTGTGAATACAATTTTCTGTAAAATTTATAAATTTCAAACTGAATTTTGTTAGAGTCTGAAATCATTTCGTTATTTTCATTCGTTAGTCTTTGAATAACCGTGTTTATTTTGTTTCTTTTTTCTATTCCAAGGAAAAATTTTGTATTTTTTTCTCCTTCTTCGTGCCACTGAATTTTTGCACGTAGGATTGCCCCTTTAGTTTCATTTTCATAGATATTGTTCAATTTAATTTTCACCTCGTCAATACGGTTCAAAATGTTTTCAATATTTTTTGTTACGTTGGCACTACCTAGTTTATTCTCGTAATGATAAAGCTCGTTATTTAGAGTTTCTTTTAATTTTCGCTTGATAGTTTGTTTACGTTTGCAGTACAGTATTGTTTCATGTTTAATTTTAAATTTGAGAAAATCCCATAACCCCCCCTTATCATCTTGATCATGATATGAGCTACACCATTCTTCTATCGACTTTTTCAATAAGTTATAGTAATTTTTATCATTGTTTAAATCATTATTATAAATCCATAAACCTGGACCTCTTCTTTCATTCACGATAACGTATTCAATAAAGATTGCGGAGTGATCGCTTATTGTATTACGTATAATAGAGCAAGATTTTATATAATTTTGAGTACTCTCTGATGTCAACCAAAAATCAATTCTACTCTGTATAAGTGGTTTATTTTGTCGCCATGTAAATTACCGCAGTTTTGGTTTTCGTATTCTGAATATATCTACTAATTCATTTTCATTAATAAGTTCTTTTAAAGCTGCTAATCCCTTGGATTTTACTCTGTAATTACCCCCACTTCTGTCTAAGTTTGTATCTAACACATTATTGAAATCTCCTCCCACAAATATTATATCATATTCTTGGTTAGAAAGAGTTTTTGTAAGTGTATTACGTAATTTATTAAAATAAACATTTTGATCACTGTCGGATGTTGGACTGTATGTATTTACAAGAGCTGTAATTTTTTCTTCAGCTTGTATTATTAATATAACAAAGTACCCATTTTCATCTGCTATATTCTTAATGACTTTTGGTTGAAAATTCGAATTGAATAGTATTGAGGTTCCTGCAGAATTTGTTGAACCATGAGAGTAGTAAATTGCCCCACCCCATTCTCCTTGCCAAATGTCTTCATCTTCCTTTGTACTATGAGTTTCTTGTAAGAATATTATTTGACCCTTTTGCTCTCTTAGCCATAGGTAGACTTTTTCTCTCTTTTGTTTATTTCGAAGTCCCCTGACATTAAGTGAGAGTGCCCTTATTCCTGCCATTTTAACGGACAATATTGTATTTTATAAATTATCTTCGAGATGTTATTTAAGGTAATATTGGGGTTTTTCATGGTTGTATATTTAATAATAATGTATATGTGATTATATATTAATGTATGTATATTATATGGTGCTTGTTGAAACTGGTTTGTTATAATTCGCGTTCGCTTCATCCTCCTAGGTTGTTAAATTGGAGAGATGTGTACAAGGTGTTTTATGCTATAAGTATAATTAACACAATCTATATTTTGTATTGATTATACCATTGCGCAAAGGCATGGTTGGTCTTACTACAATTCTATTATTATTGTCGACATCATCAACATTTGAAAAGTGGGTGTCTTCGTTTGCTTCCATTTGCTAATTTATAAAGTCACATGACACATGTCTCTTATCACGTGATGTTATTTACGAGTTGACTCCAGTTGCAATAACGCTCATGTCGACTCCAACTAGTTGAACATGTGCAACTGACTGCAACTAGTTGTAAGAGGCGCTCAGGTCGACTTTTTTCAGTTGCATTCAGTTGCATTCAGTAGCTTTCAGTTGCTCCCAGCTGCCAGTTGCTTTCAGTTGCAAGGTCGACATAAGCCCCCTTTAAGGTACCTATATGTATCATGGATACCAACCTTTCAATCATATCTTGTAGGTTCAGACCAGAAATGAAATGGAGTTTAACGTCCTAAGCAGAAAATTCATCGAAATTAGAACCATAGTTATCGTGTTCCAAAGTCTCAACCAATCCGATTGCTTATCTCTGCTTAGCCTTAGTGGAAAACACGCATGATTGAATACAGCCAAGGTATTTATAATTACCTTATAGACACTTACACAAAGTTTGAACATTCTACCTCAATTAGGAGAGTTTTTGAAAGGTTGGGTACAGCAATTCATTGAAATTAAATGGAATATGAAACAATAAATGATAAGTAATAAATGAAAGATAGAAAAGAAAGATATTACGTACCTTATATAATTGTCCTGTAGGAAAATGCCAGACAATACCTTCAAGTTTACTATTGTCATTATGCTGGAACCATTCTTGTATATTAGATCTAGTTATACTAGGTAGATTATATATAGGTATAGATCCATGTATAACTAATATATGTACAGGACATTGTTTACTTCCTATACCTGAATAAACAACACACAAAATGTCAATTATATTATTATACATATCACTGATTTTTTTTTAATTAAACTGTATTGGATTAAATAATAAGCTTTGACAATAAATGAAGGTAATTTCAATAATGCTGTATGAACATCTTTAGACTGTAAGTTCAACTTACTAAGCTGTGAAAGATTTAATAGAAAAGGAAGGAATCCTTTCTAACACCATTAGTCCATTTCGGGACTAGCAAATGGTAATTCAATAAAAAAAATATTAGCGCTATTTGGCAGTAGGGGGATTGAACCCACAAGTGAAATTGTGACAAGAGAGAGAAAAAGAGAAATGAGGTTTAACATCCACTCAACACATTATTTTTTTTTTACTTAAATATGTTACATTTTGTTTTCAATACCTCCTTGCACATAGAGATCTTTAGGATTACAAGGAAATCAGGTAAACCCATAGAAAACACACAAGGTTAGACAGGTGACATGTCCCCCTCAGTCATGATCTAACCTCACTTCTCAGACAACCCCCCAAAACTGTGACACACCAATGACCTGAAGTATGATACTAGAAAAAAACTCATACTGTGACTGACAGTTACAAAAACAATATTTATTTTCTCAACTGAATCCCACACAAGAAGCAACCACCTGCCAAATGTTATTTATAGACATTTTACAAATTTAGCAAATTGTATCAAAGGGAGATAACTACATTTTACTGGTAGCTGTGTCTGGTAAAAGAAATACGGACGGAGAGAAATGGTGTTTCAGGTCCACTCAATGCAGTAACATGACAATCTTTATTTCATTAAATAGCTTGTGTAGGGGGCTTTAGCAGTGAGAAAGATAGGTTGCCAGGCAACGAAACATACGCCCACAGCAGCTAAATCGTCCGGACAGTCAACAAGAGTTGTCGCATATTCTTACTTTTTTCCATAATGAAACATTTATAATACTCTGGAATCTGATTAAGATTAACAACTCAAAGGAATTATCAGAAAATCATTAGAATTTGTTTTTTTATAGTAAAGTTCTGCCCCATGCTAACACTTAGTATACGAAACATTTAAAATTATTGGATGATAAGTTTGGCCTCTAGAACATAACAAAAGATTTTTTCAAAGTGATCAAGGGCGATAACTGTGGTAGTAATTATCAGAATCGATAGCATTCTTCGTCTCATGACCTTAAACACTGTGTATAAATTTAAAGTCAATTGGATATTCACTTTGGCCTGTAGATCGTCCACAAGATTTTCTGAGGTGATCAAGGGCCATAACTCTGGCAGTAATAATCGGAAATCGCTGAAAATCAATAGGCTTCTTTGTTTCATGACCTTAAACACTGTGTATAAATTTAAGGTCCATCGGATATTAACTTTGGCCTGCAGAGTGTCCACAAGATTTGTTGAAGTGATCAAGGGCCAGAACTCTGACAGTAATTAACTGAAATCTCTGAAAATCGGTACGCTTCTTCCTCTCATGACCTTAAACACTGTGTATAAATCGAATATTAACTTTAGCCTGTAGAGAAGAACGAACAGAAGAACAGACGGTTGGACGGACGGAGGTGACGACAATCTATGACCACATTTCAATGTGGGGGTATAAAAAAAACAGCTGAGGAAAACTAATAGGCTGCCAGCCCTACTCTTTTTAACATATCACCAAGCCACCAACCCCAATGCTCCATAACAAAAACACAATTGAAAGAGTCAGCCATAAATGCGAAGGGGTATGTAGTGTTCTAAAAATGGTCAATATACCCAGATACTACTTATAGCTTTATTTTGAATATACTACGTTTGAATGTTAAAGTAAGTTTAAAATAGCACATACCATAGGGGTTGCCATTAACCATGGTGCCTATTAACTCTGCTGTATGTCCTAACAATGTTTCTAATGATACACAGTCTATAACCAGTTCCTTGTTATCATCCGTCTCCCTGAAAAAAATAAAATATAGTAAGAGCAATGAACAGCAGTTAAAATCTTTTGAACTCTTAGCAACTCAGATGTTTGGGAGAGAGAGAGAGAGAGAGAGAGAGAGAGAGAGAGAGAGAGAGAGAGAGAGATGTGGTTTGACAACCACTTGACACAAACTTGGTCATTTCAAGACTAACACATGGTTCAATTTCATTACATTAATTCACTTTCCTTGTAGTGGGAGAAAACTGAAGGACCTGGAGAAAACCAATGAGGTTGGACAGGTGACCCTAGGCCGTGGGGGATCGAATTAACTCAACTTGACTGAATAACAGCCCTTTTACATGAATACATTAAATAAATCGGCATTTGTGTGAAATAGCTTTATTTTACATCCAGTTCCACCGAAGTGATATCTCAGACAAGTATACAATTTGGCCACCCAGTCCTCCTTTATATCCCCCCTAATACATGACGGACTGACCCTCAACCTAACCTTAATCAATCTGAGACTGGCATATCTTTATTTCAATAATTTACTATCAGATAGGGGTCTTTAGCAGTGGGAGGCAACCACAGACACAGGAGAAAAGCAACACGATTAGCACGCGATGCTACTCCATGTATATACAAGCCTTTCTATATTTGTACTTGTACCTTAATACAACAGCTAAGCCTTGCTGTAAATCAACTGAAGTCAGATGCCAACAATGTTGTCTTGATTTAACATCGACTGGCACCCATCCTGGTGTATGTCCAATAGAATCTGGTAAAACATGGCCGTCCTGTACATCAACTCCTGACGCAGGTTTCCAATGATCTGGTATATCCTGGAAAATATATGTTTATATGTAATAATAGAATACTTTATAGGCTACAAGTTCAAATTATTTGATAAATAAATGAAATGGGATTTATTTGATATCCTACTTTGGGGAATACTCACTAGAGTCCACAGGTTCATTAGTCCACTGTTATCTATTATTAGGGTTAGGGTTAAGTTAAGGTAAGAGTTCACTGATATCTATTATTAGGGTTAGGGTTGGGTTTGGGTTAGAGATCATTAGTCCCCCGATATCTATTATTAGGGAAAGGGTTGGGTTAGGGTTAAGGTTAGGTTTATTGATACCCATAATTTATAGTATTTCTTGTAGCGGTGGACTAGTACACCCGCGGACTAGTGAACCCCTCTCTCTACTTTACTGCACTAACTGGGCTAATGAAGACAAGCGTATGCCATGCAGTGTACGTACTATGATGGAAATTTACATGGACAATGGAGTTTCTGCATATTCTTTTGTAAAATGTTTTTGAATAGCTAATGTTTTTATAAATATAGTTATTAGGCATCCATGCAGTATAACAAAACCACTATGACCAGCACATCATAAGATTATTCTCAAAACCTACTGTAAAGATACTAACAATAGTTTACTTTGGCAACCATCAAGATCATCTTTGACAGTACATTATTTCAGTACAAGTAACAACAAATAAGCAAATATAACTTTTCTCTAAAACAAACAACAATTATGGTATACCTACCTTAAAGTCTTTCAAAAAATCCCACTCAAATTTACGGTCCATGATTTCACAGGATTGTTGCTGATTTTGGAATCTTCTGAATCTTTTTTCAGCACCCTTAGTTGGTTTTCTGTCATATCTTGCCCATAACCATGGCTTACCTATACAAAAAAGCAAGTCAGTAATGCTTGGTTTAACCAAGGACGTAGATAGATTGAGAGGTCTCGTATATGTATTTTAGGTCATTTGATCTGCCATTGTGTTAAGCCTTGAAAAATTAAATATTGTTCAATATTTTTTAAAAAAGAATCCATGTCACAACAGAAAGTAATAGTCTGTACATGTGTTCGTCAATAATTCTACACATCACTATCTGATAATACTAATAGTTTATTGGAAATATCTACTACAGACTTGACTAGATTTTAACAAGGCCTTTTACGGGAGAGTTGTTAAACTCATTGAAAATAACTTAAAATGTGCATGCATCTCAGCAACTGGTAGCCATATTTATCAATTATGTAGCCTCTGCCATCATGCAGCTAAAACTAAAACATCAAAAGCATTCTCTCCTGCAAGTCTTGGTATCCACTATCAAGCAATCAGCGTGGACTGCAAGAGAAGTCAACTCTGCATGGGAGAATGAGTCAAATCAAATATTAGGCCAAATGGTAAAGAGTCTTCTCGGTTGAAACTGGGGTTTTAGGGCAAGGGAATTGATCAGTGATCACCGAGACATTTTGGTCAATTTTCAATAAGAGGTCATGACCACCGGCATATATGGCGGAGTTGGAAACTATAGCAAAGGCCTCAAATGCTCTAATTATCAGGCCTCATGTTCACAAAGCATTCTCAGACTTAAGTTGAGAATTTGCTCAACTTTCAATCACTGTTTATGAGATATAATATATCTTTGAAGCAGAAACACAAAACTTTGCAAATAGTTTCCTATAGATGTATTTGACACATGACATCAACAATATTATTATAAAGGGCTATGTTTTAGTTAAAATAAGGATAACAAGTTTTTAAACGTAAATTCTCAACTTAAGTCTGAGAATGCTTTGTGAACTCAAGGCCTGATCTTACGATTAAACTCATCAATAAGAACACAAGTTCCATCTAGTTTTTCTGTAGCGAGTACATCCTTCAGTTGTGTTAAATCTTTGATTTTAGGATTGAGTTTTTCCCCGGCCAACACCTTATATGGCTGATGAGATCGTTTATCAGAAGGTTCATTTAAGACAGCTATTTCAAAAATACAAGGAATTTTTTGTTGTACAGATTTTAATTTCTCCATATTTAATAGTCATTAGCAAGCACAAACTATTCACATCTTCTTTCTACAGGGTTTGTCTTCTTACTAATTATCTAAAAAATATTAAAGAGAAAATATTTAATTAAAGTTACATTATGGGAGATAAAATAAAGAGATGGCAGTTCTAACTATAATAGTTAAAAACTAGATAATGTAAAGGTAATTTGTTGAAAATTTCAGTCACATTGAACCACTATTAGCCAAGAAAAAAGCGTTTGAAATATTCACATAGCCTTGGTCATCATTACTCAAATCATTAATCATACTCCGGCGCAGTGTTGCGTTTGATTAGAGGTAATCCAACTACACACTGCTATTATGAGTGGATATTGTTGTTTTAAATTTTGATTTGTCAGTAGTCCGTCTACCAACCAATCACTAGCTGCCAATATTGGACCAAATATGTTTACATAACGTTACGCCATGACTCACGATTTTATTATGCCTAATTAACCAGTGCATAGCAGAATACTGCAGTAAAACTAATTGCGTGACAAACGAGGCTATCAAGTCGAATGAAATGTAAACAATACTGTTTGGAAACGAACATACTTTCACCGTTTCGAATACTTTAAATCACTGTCCAAAGTTTTAGGGAAGACCCAGATTAAACGAAGGACTGTCATGTTGCTGTACTTAAGTGATAGCTTTCATTGAACGGAAAGAATAGACACACTCCCGCATAAGTTCAAGAAACAGACTCCATTCCAGCAATGGTCAGAGAGGGATTTCTCGGGCCATTGCTTCAGGAATATGATCATTAATATAAACAGCACAGTCTCGATTATCCACTTGATTGATTTAATTATCAACAGCCATTAAGCGGCATACATGAATTGATCCGCCAACATCGAAGGCTAGCCTTGCCATCAAGAGTTTATTATGGTCTGGATATCTTAATTAATGTCTAATTGATTATTTAGATAACATTTCAGGCCTAAAGAAAGACCTGTAATAAGCAGATTTTGCTCTTGCATAATGCTATTTTAAATGAAATGAAATGAGGTTTAACGTCCTATGGATCTGCTCAGACGTATGTGGCTATGAAGGCAGATAGGCCTATGACACTGGGGGAATGATTAACGTGTGCATAATTAGATCGTGAGGTCTGTCATCGAATCAAGTGGAATGGGTTTGATTTCCTGCTAAGCTTCATACTCCGCACAGTGTTTCGTTTGATTAGAGGTAATGACACTACTCACTGCTGTAATGATTGGTCAGTAGTCTGACTACCAACCAATGACTATCTGCTCTACAAAAGCTTTACATTTAAAACGAGTGCCAATATTGGACCAAATATGTTTACATAACGTTACGTCATGGCTCACGATTTTATTATGCCCAATTAACCCGTGCATAGCAAAATACTGCAGTAAAACTAATTGCGTGACAAACGAGGCTATCAAGTCGAATGAAATGTAAACAATACTGTTTGGAAATGAACATACTTTCACCGTTTCTAATACCTTAAATCACTGTCGAAAGTTTTAAGGAAGACCCAGATTAAACGAAGGACTGTCATGTTGCTGTACTTAAGTGATAGCTTTGTCAGAACGGGAAGAACAGACATACTCCTGCAAAAGTTCAAGAATCAGAAGCCAATCCAGAATGCAGCAATGGCCAGAGAGGGATTTCTCAAGTCATTGCTTCAGGAATATGGCTAAGCTTATGTAATAAGCAGTGGGGTCACATGTAAAACCGTGTTGGTTTGCCCTCTGCCATCTGGTTTCCTCCAACAGCTATAATGGGCTCTGCATGCAAGTGAATTATTGAAATAAAATTGACCTAGTGATTGGTAGTTAATCCTAGTCACAGTTCTCTCTCTGAAACTTTAGTGCAGAAGAAAAATCGCTCATGAAACTTAACTATTCGATCAACCCTATATTAATGTAGCCTATACATAATAATTGATGATGATGTTTCATCATATTTTGCAATAATAAACGATGTTGAATGAACTTGTAACAACAGTATGGCTGTAAAATGAAAATCAACAATAATACCAATGTATTGTAATCCATACCAATGAATAAAGTCACAGCCATGTTACATGATTAGGTGCTTAATAACCTCTATAAGATCAAGATCTTCTCAAATTAAAACGTTCTACTTTCATTTTGTTTATCAACAACATTCGACCTGAGCAACGTGGAATTCAATATTATTTTACCGTTCGAGATCTATCCATATGTTTTTACTTGGTTATAACAAATTCAACGTTTGGGTCCTCTAGCTTTACTTCGAATTCATACATGTATAACCACATTACATAACGGTAAATAAACATAAATAACTATAAAATATTTCATTGACGTTGAAAATCTTCATAAAGCGTGTCCCTTCATAGACAAATATATCCAGCCTCGAAATAAAGCCAATCAGGACAACCGAGACTACACCCATTAACGGTAGCTGCACTATAAATTCTCAAGATGTGTTATCTGCCAATAATTTATTCCACATATAATTTTTTTTCATCAAAAAGTTGTTATTATACATATTCCCGAAGCAATGGCCCGAAAACAAAGGAAATACTACGAAAAGTATGCTTTTATCATATAGATAGATCAAATTTCCTTTTTTAAAAATTTGGATAAGCATTAATTACTGTAAATATATATAAAATATGTTTCGTACAAAAGTAAATTATTCTTATATTATTTAAATAATATAGAAATACACCAGTAGAAAAAAGCTATTTTGTGTTTGTTTTGGTTTATAAACAATATTTTATTTTATTTGAGATTGGATTGAGAAACAAGAAATGATAATTCGATATAAATATTAAAGCAAAGCCACACCCGCCCACTCCACCCATACACACCTTACCCACCCACCAACCCAAACTTTGGAATGAGATTAATAAGACAACCCGGTGATTTGGAAATTAAACTTACATTATGCAAGAGCAGAATCTGCATTACCAATTGTCGATGTCACCTTTAGCCTGCGGTGTTTACTGTAGAAAGATCCGATCTGATGCTCAACGCTGATTTCTGATTAAATCAAAAAGTGGATAATCGAGACTATGTGAGCTTTTTTTGTATCTTACCTACTTTAGTAATGATGATCGACGCTATGCGCAAAATTCAATCTCTAAATTCTCAGTTCAGAGTGAAACTGAAATTTTCAACAAATTCCCTTTTTGGGCCTATCTATTCTCCCTTAATTCATCTTTAAATGAAATCGAGTTTAACGTCCCGTCGTTCAGCATCAAGGCGAGAACACACCATGAAGTGTGTAGTGTGAGGTGATTTTGCACGGACAGATGCGCTACGGCCCATTATTATTTCAAATTCCAACGTCCAGGGTTCATTTACGTGCACGCCATTAGAACGACTAGACATTGTTCCTCGTCAGGGACCGAAGGGACGAAAAACCGAGGTCCCGTGTACACATTGGCCGTAGCGCCGCTACCCGGTCAACATTTCCCTCATAGCACACTGTATGGCGTAGGCCCATCTTTCCTTAGCCCAGGTTAGGTGCTGAAGAATATAAGACGTTAAACCCGTGGAAAACCCGAGGGGCATTCTCTTCCAACACCGGCAGCGAACCCGAGACCGAGCCTGGGACATACCCACCGAGCCACCGAGGATCATGAAAATTTGGAAACTTGACCCAATAAAAAGCTAAAATAATATCAAAAAAAAATTTACTTATGTGCGTAAAATTTTCATAAATTTGGGGGGAAAAATGATTACCTATTTATATTTATTTATTCACTCCCGTGCATGACGTAATTAGTTCTTACTATATATTTTATTGTTCTTTTAGAAACTAAATATGCCAAATCGATCGATTTAGCAGTATTATTATGATACATGCACGACAGAGAATCCTATTTATATATTTTAAACATATATAGAATAGTTTATGATTTTGGTCTATGTCGGATTATGAAAAGGGCGAGATTTTGCATGTCCCCAATCAGCCTCCATACAATTATAAACAGCGCTGTCTGTTAGCAGAAGAAGCTTAGAATTATGACAGCTTTACCGCGTAACATTTGTGAAATGTCAAAATGTTAACGAAATTAATTAAACAGACTACAATAAATTAAAAATAATAATGGAAAGAGAACACAATACAAATTCTAACTGCAATATTTAAGAATTAAGTAATATAAATTAGCATTTTTACATCTTTAAATAGCCAATTTAACATTTTTTGTTAGTAAGAAGTTACATGCATAGAAGTAAGCATATTATCATACGCATTACTAGGTTAGGAGTTAGAATTATGGGGGAAAATTCCGCTCCATAACCCTGTACCAAACTGATCCCGCAGTGAATATTCGCTTGGCCGCAATTCTCTGTGAAACAGATTGACCCTGTACGTTCAGGGACTGTACAATTGAATCCTTGGCGAAAATAAAATTAAATTGCTTTCCAGTCAATTTTACTAAGCAAATTGTTTGCTGCTAAAAGGTCGCGTATCGGTTCCTGTGAACCCTTGGACAATGTAACTGAACATCTTAGCGAGAAAATAAGACCTTGCATAGCTCGCTAGAACAGTATGAGCAACATAACACGCTGTTAAAAAGATATGTGTCTTCTTACCACTTGACCGACTTCATCGAAAGGGTTACGCACAAATTAACGAAATTCAGCCAAGTTCCGAGCGCGCGGGGGGGGGGGGGATTTTTTTCTTAAATTTTGATTGTAAATTATTGTAATTGGGCTAATCGGTTAGAAACGGGGACGTATTTTTTAACAGCGTGTTGAGTCGTTCATATTGATTCTAGCGAGGTAAGCAAGATTTTGTTTTCTCGGTAAGATGTTCAGTTACATTGGTCAGGCATTCACCGGGACTGACATGCGACTGTTTAGCTGTAACAAGTTGCCCAGTAAAATTGACTGGGATGCCAAACGTTTTCGACAAGGATTCAACAGCACGACCCCTGAACGTACATGGCGAGTGTAATGAGACCTACGTTCAGAGCTGCACAGGGTGAGTGTAATGAGACCTACGTTCAGAGCTGAACTAGAGACCACAAGCGAAAGACCACATGACGTTGAGGCCCAGAGAAGGGTTTGAACATATTCGCCACATTCTGAGAAAGGGAAATGGGGTTTATTATCACTCGACACAAACTAGATCATTTCGGAACTAACACATGGTTCAATTTTATGTCAATAATTCGCTGACCCGGAGAAAACCCACGAGGTTGGACAGGCGATCTTACTCCTTGTCATGTACAACCGGAGAATCGAAACCCCGCCAGTTGACTCCATAACAGACTTTATGATACAGTGCGCACGTGCTAACCAGTCGGCCCCCAAACCCACGTAACTATGGTGCCAAGAGTTCAGCGGTTTCAGGTATCAGAGGTATTGTCACCATGCAAAGCCAGGCAACAAGTGCGTAAGTCGAACCCTATCCAATATTATTGTTATGATCAATGCCATGATAAATAAGTATAAATTATTTATAGAGGATATTGCTGGTAAGGAAATCGTCATCTATGGTAGAGTAGGAGGAGCTTAGTTCATCAACCACAATATACGGTAACCACAACCGATAAATTCCTAATGGACTATTTATGTAATGCCGCAGTCCTGTTAAATTACGCCACAGACCCAATTCCATAAAATAAACACAAACGCTTCGCTCAAAATATACACTAAATATTTTGATGTAAATAATTGTATATAATTTTTAATAAAAACTTTTTTTTCATTATTGCTTTTTTTTGTTATTGTTGTTTTGATATCGTCTGCTTTGTGTTTTCACGATTTTCTTTTCAATTTTTGTTTGATCAATTGTATTCTTTTGTTTGTTTTATTTTGAATGTACTATCTATTATTGTTTTTTATTTTTCCAGCAAAGTCGAACTTTATGACACATGGTTATGGTGGTGATTTAGTTGATAACCAGTCACTGTAAAGATATTCCTGGTATTTAGCAGACATGATAAGTAAATAAATTAAAACTCCCAAATCTATAGGTTTTAACAAAAGTAGTAAAATATATTATGAGAACTTTCAAGTTCTGCTTAGTTTACCATTCAATCTAATTCATTTATTCTTAGGTACTTTATGGAAATAAGATCGATTTAATTTTTCCAGTACGTACATATATTAAATAGGCGTTTCCCTGGCACTGCGAATTCGGGTTACTAAGCGAACGAGTTACACGAAACCTAATTATTCTTCAAAACAACGTTCAAAATATAACAAGTGAATCATAGCACGATACCGTAAGTTTTCACCATAGACTTTCTTGTGACTCGAGTTACCCTCAACCACATTATTTACTTCCTTTGGCTATAAAAGGTAAGCTCATTCGCTTCCTCTTATCAAGCGCGTGCAAAACCATTCCACCGACTGGTTCTATTCCAAGCAACATCTTTGGTGTATCCTGTGAGAAGTAAACGAAGGATTTTGTGAGTATCTTTACTTTTGTACGTCTCTTGCTTTTTCAACCATCGCTGTTTACCTGACATTCGACATTTTCCTAGTTTCTCATATAACCAAACACTTTTCTTTTATCGCTTTTCTATCGTAAATATCGAACGGTTTTGTAGGTTTTTTTATTATCTGATTGAATATGGAAATTGATATGGGAATCTAATTGAAATTGTGTAAAGACGCACCGCAGTAATAGTTTTTGCGAAATTGTCAATTTTATAAAAGTATAAACGTACTCAAAATGTTTTATAAAAATAATATCTTTTATTTTTAAAAATTTAAAGTTAAAAATGGTGTAGATATTTTCAGCCGAGTTCTCTTTTACAAGAAAATAAAATAAATCGTTCAGAAACTGGGGTTTTATATAAAATATAGAAAATTTTAAAACAATAAATAACCCAAACACAACAATGATATGTATTAATGTCTTAAGATTAATATGGAATTATGGAGTGTCGACACTTCTAGAAATTCTACAAGCTATTTATAACATAAACATATACAATGCTAAAAGAAACAGTAGCACACACTGGACATAGTCTATAAATATACCGTTTTAAGAATTTGGAACGTTTTTTTTCTATTTGAAAACGGATTTTATAAAACTAGAACACTGTTTACGATTATTATATACGGAGCATGAAATAGGTAAAACTAATGGCTATGGAATAGATAAGAAAAATCCAGGTCCATTTGATAGATAAATTGCCTTCAATAGGTGAAATTGCCTGCTGATTCCAGTCAAAACCAATTAAAGCTATCGAGAAGGCTATCGTTTAGGTTATAATGGACATAGGAATTTCTCGACAGATGCACTTTTGATCGTGCAAGGCTGTCTATCTGAGTTGCTGAGTTAGGAATTCTTGTGCCGGGACGTCTGCCAATGTTGAGTCAATTCTGCTACAAAAATAGAAAAGTTTTGCCAAACATTTCTATAATAGCGGCTTGTTAACGTATTTCAGCACAGCACGGCTAATGATGAAATGTGAAGTATGTCGAAATATGATGTAATAAATAAACAAGTGAACATTTTAATATCCTAATTAGTTCAGACGGCATACAAAATCTCCTACTTGTAAATTTCAATAGATGGGTCTTAAAGTTAAAGAAAATTGGATAACAATAATTTATTTTTGAGTGACCCCAGTGCTCTAATTAAAATGTTTAATACTGTTTATCCAAAAATCTAAATATTTTGGATTATCTAACAATAAGTTATGAAAAAGTTTATTTCTAGCGACTTTTAAACATTATGGTTTCTCCACACTTTTTGATGGGTTCTTGTATCGCGTATTGTTATCAACTCAGTTTTATTACACCCTGTTTACGCATGTGCACTAAGTACTGTATCACCATTAATCCATTTAATTTACCTGGCCATATAATCATATTTTATTATATAATCGTATAGCGTACCACACCTTTGATGGTCGCATGCGTTAAATCAGAAGGCCTGTCGTTGAGTCAAATGACGTGGTTTCGATTCCCCGCTTATACGTGACAAGGAGTTTGTATTCGGGCCCTCTGGTTTCCTCCCATTTCTCTCCCACCTTTGATTGTTTCTAATACGTTATGTGTCGTTGTATACTAATCTTGTATATATTGTGTATTATGGTTACCATCGATACCTTGCCAAAAATAAAGTTTTAAGTCACCTGTATTCAACACAATTGAGTCATCATGTGTTATTTTCATTCAGTTACTAAAATGCCGCTTAAGCAATTTATCTTTGTTGCGTCTAAGTAAGTTAGTTAAGGTGAAATAACTCATTTTGTTTGTTTTGTTAGTACAATTTTAGTCACTGATATGATAGTAAATCTTTACTGCTACGACCTTTTGGCTTTTCAAAGGTTCAAAGACTTATGAATTTATAGATTCAATCGAGCTGAGGTACAAACTTTAGCAGAAAAGGTATATTTGTGTAAAATGTAAAATTCAAATTGCTCGTCTGATTGATTAACTAAATAGAATAAATTGGAAGGGGAGTAAGATCATTTTTTTTAAATTTTACCTGTGTCTTGTCATCATTTTGAGACTGATTTGTGGCCCAGAAAAACTAGTTTTTATTCTTTTTGAACCTATCGGCTACATCAAAGTATTTATTATTACTATTCGTCATACATGCTGATGTCGGATTTTTAAACACAAATACGCTTACATGAGCAAAGTTGTCGGTGATTGTCAACTTAGTGGTGACCGGTTACAGAGAATGGTGAGGGTTGTAGTGGTGCACACCTCCCACCTACCCCGCCCTCCACGCTAACTTTATTTAAGCTACGTTCACACTAGGGGTTTAATCTGAATTGAATTCAGAATAAAGTCTTATTCCGGATTTTGGCGTCACACTTAATTCGGTAAAAACCGAACTGAATCTAAATCAACGAATCCGTATATATTTCCGAATTCAACCCGGAACTATTCCGAACGAATTATTCACAGTCAAGATTTGAGTGTGACACGCTTGATTCACTTCTTTAAGTGGCATTTAGTAATTGAGCAGTAACACAATAACACTATTTATGGATTAACAATTACTGGTTTATTAACATGCAACGTTTCGACGATAATGATACTCTCGTCTTTATCATCACTTGCTTGATAAAGACGAGAGTATCATCGTCGAAACGTTGCATGTTAATAAACCAGTAATTGTTAATCCATAAATAGTGTTATTACGCTTGATTCAGATCAAACTGTTGGCCGTCCAAGTCCAATGAATGCGCATGCAGTGTGAACGTAGCTTTAGTTTTTAATATATTAAATAGTTTCAATACAATAAGAACGCGAAGTTAGGATTGGATAATCGTCACGTAATAATAGTTTATGTCCATTTCTAGGTGCCAAAGAATAACGATTTATCCCCTTTAAGAATTCCACAAACTGCTTTGATGAAGAACGCAACATGTGCCTTTTAGTCGACATAGCTGTGATTGTCTGTTCTTCTTTTTTAATACTTTAATGGATACAAAACGTCCGAAAAGAACAATTACGGTACCTTTAGTTTACGACCCACCCCTTCCACTTTAAATAATTTCGTTTCGGCCTTGTATAACCTGACATTAGTTTTGTGACTCTTAATTACACATTGACTGTCTACACAAATAATGAACATCTAAAATAGGCTTGAAATTAATTGATTCTGCACCTTTTGCAGTGATAATTAAATGTGAACTAAAGTAGGTTCACTAGCACATACATTACTGTGCAAAGTACTTTGTCCTCTAGCACCAGTGTTTGTCATGTGTCTTTAGCTATGCTTCTGCCGGTTTTCTCAGGTGTGCACCAAATATCTACTTTTCTAATACAAAATAGATTGTCTTGTATAAGAAATTGCCATTCTGCACACAGACAACTATCCCCACTACACTTGGAGAATCGATCTCTGCAGTAAATGACCGCCATATACAACAATTAGTATACTGTTTTGTAATGCGGTCATCTTTCGGTTGACGTCTGTTATACACAAAAAAATTTTTTTAATAAACTTTTGCGAATTTTATTAAATGAAAGCGGAATATATGCTTCTCAGAATTCTCGAAATATACTTAGTGTTTTCGAATAAGAAAGTCCATTCAGGACTTCAAATGTCGGTCAACTAGCTATAGCTTAGTGTCTGTTCTCAAGCGGAGATAATAGTAGACAAAAAGCGAGCGTTTAGTGTGAATAATTGTGTGCATTTTGGAATTGTGACGTCATTAAAAAATTAAGCCCGTCAATAAATGATGTGAATTTGTCCAAGATTCATGCCGACCGTTTGTCGAGGAAAATTTTTTATGCTGTTTTCGCTTTATTGGGAGCATCCTCAGATGTTGCACGAGACCACGCTAGGATGATTGTGTGGGAAAAATTTTATAATTCTTTTATAGGTTTCATTTGGGTGTATTTTCAAAATGGAAGAGGGGCTTGATAACATCCTTTTTGACTATCTCTACACAACTGAAAAATACAGATTTGGAATTTATTACACATGACAATATTAAATCCGACCTTGATTTTATCATAAGAACGTTGGTTGTTAATTGACCAAGTTTTTGAAAGGTCACTTTGTTATTTTTTAGTGAACGTGGAGCATTCCAGTTGCTACAGCCAGGATGAGCCGTGCATCGAAAAGTGGTCTCGCAGCTGATATTGAGCGAAAACTTGAACATGTAAGTAGTCGCTTTATTTTAGCATGGTGTTTTATTTCAGTCGTCCGTGTTTAAAGCAAAGTTGCCCTTTTCGGAATTATGCTATGTGAGAGACTATTAACGTTGTATTTTATAAATTAGCGCCCTTTCTGACGCTGCATATAATCGTTTCGTTGAGATAGTTAAATGTAAAGAGGTTGCATACTTCTCTTTTTGATAACCGACTTTCATTGTGGGACGTTAAGCTCCATTCTATTCAGAGGCGTGGTGAGGGCAATTATTGAGAAGAAATTATGAGTAACAAAAATGATTTTGGCACAAAAACCCTTTTACTGACCGCGGAGCTGTGGCCGAAGGCGCGAGCCCGCGGCGGGGGGTCCGGGGGGCCCTCCCCCGGGAAAATTTCGAAAATTAGAAGCCCAGAAACGCAATCTCCAGCAATCCGAGACAAGAAATACGGTAATAAAATATGATTAAATTTTCCAACTTGACTCTTTCAAAATTTTTTTAATTGGGTCAGATGAAACAATTTTTCCACTTACAAATGTTTTTCATTTTTTGAGTAATTTGATTGTGATTTTGGCGCAAAAACTTTTTGGCGCATGAGTATGGCTACTCATGAACTCATTCTCACCACGCCCCTGATTCTATTTCATTTCAATTCACTCCATTTTGGTGGTCACAACCCATGATAAGAAGATAAGAAAAATATACTTTATGTGGATGTTTTTATTTACAGCAATATGATGCAACAGAAGCACGAGGTACTCCAAATGCCGTCCGAATGTGGGTTCTGGCTACTTTAGGAGAGAAAAGCGATGTTGTAAGACTTAACATTTCAATATTTCAAATTTACAAATAACATCACCGGATGAAATCGTATTGACATCATTATTGTAGAAAGGCGAAAAAACGGGTGACGTAACGTGAGATATTTTTGCTCCTAATGACACATGGATTTTGTTGAGCTTATTTGACTTTTAGGTGTTAAATATTCGCTTAGAGATACATGAAACGACGTGGGTCATTAAGAGTTAGAAGGTCAAACTGTGCCTTGTCCTTGAAGCTGTGGTTGGTCTTTCAATGATGGAACCCCCATTCTCTGGACTCCTAAATTTGGAGTCTCTTCCAAAAATGTGAAAGGACTTGACAACGTGTTCTTGCACAACTGGTTGCAACTCCAAAAGATGTGGTTGCATAAAATTAGAATTCAACTGACGCACCTGTGCTTGGATTGTCGTTGTTCACGTATTCCGAGGACAGCAGTGAATATCTGTGGGACACACTTCTAATAGACAATGTTGTGACAGATTGGAAATCTTTAATGGGACATAAGGTCTGCCACCAAATCACGTGGCGTTGTTTCGATATCCCGGTTGTACTTCACTGAGTAGGGTCGCTTAACCAACCTTGTGCGGTTTCTCCGACCCCCTCCCCCTGCCAAAGACCCTACACCCAAGCGAATTGTTAAAATAAGTTTAAGATATAGGTTTGCCCCGAAATGACTTAATTTGATTGGGCGTTAAACCCTATTTATCTCTCTGATAATTTACATTGGTGATCTATTTTGATATAATGCGTTATTTAGAATGATTAAATCCAAACAAGCGTAAAACTGGAATTTTGGAAATTTTCATTATTTTTACAGCTTCCAAAAGGGGCTATTTTTGACTTTCAAAACATTGTACTCAATAAGGATAGGAGATTTATTTTAGTTTCAATGACTGCTAGAGGTGTCGTCTCTCTGAATTAGTGATCAAAAAACTTTTTTAAATTGCATGCAAAATAATGTAGACGGCATGTTGAAAAGGTTTATTTTAAGACCCTCTACCGGTTGGGAGAGCCCTCGACCCTAAATGATCATTTAATAAGTGATCAGTGATTTAAATTTTTTAAAAAAAAACCCCAATATGTCACATAAATAAATACCTCACCCGTTTTAGAATTGTGACATTTTGGGGAGGGTTAATTAAGACATTAATACTTGGCATCATCTTAGCCAGATGCGACACATAATGCTCTAACGTGCATATGTCTCTTATATGAAACGTTTTTAAAGTCTCATTTTTAGATTTCACCCTTCTACTATTAGACGGTTATTGATGAACCGAAGATGACGTGTGGCGTGCCTTAAACCAAGACAATCTATCCACCCATCCTATAATTGTCTAACACTTGCATGATCGTAATTAGGTTCCCAAGATATCAGCATTTATTTAGGTGTGTGCGTGATGACTATTCCCCTAGTTTGCTAGTCTTGTAATATGCATTAGTTATCTTCAAAATATTTGGAAGGCAGCCCAATTCCCGAAGAACTTGTAGTAATGCATAGCGTAGTCATAGAACAGTAATGCATCCTCCGGTGGCTTCGATGGAGTTGGGGCACTAATTGGCAGTCAACATTTTGCATCGATCCTATTTCCATAAGACTCTCAGCACCTATCTACAAACCAATATAATTTAACCTTTACTTAACATAATGTATTCCTTCCTTTTTCCTTCCTTAGGTTGCTAATGATTTCAAATCCATAGCTGCATATTTGAAAGACGGCACTGTCCTTTGCAGGTTAGTACCTTCACGGGTCCGAATATAGCTGATCAAGAAACTACACACAAAGAATAATCTAAAACAAATACATTTAACTAAAAGGAGAAGATCGACCGTTGAAGTATTGTACTGGATCCTGTGTTTATATAGTTTAATAACTTGGGGTTGTCAGTTCGGAGTTTTTTATATCTCTATCTTATGAGGGTGGGGTGCTCGGATTGTTCACCTAGTCCAGCTAGACATATATATATATCCTTAAAGGGACAATAACATTCTTGCTGGCTTGGTAGCTCCAGAAAATAAATAATATCCTTATTCTAAGCACTAGATGTTTAAGTGTCCTACCTGTTGTGTAAATTATCCATTACAACCCATTTTACTTGTCCAGAGGGTTCGAAAATATTTTAATATCCAAGTCACATTTGAAAAGGTTTACGTTAGACTTTTCAAATCATTTGGTTGAATTTTTCCAATTTTTTAAAGTAGGTGTGTTAAGATGAAATTTATATCATCATTTAATTAGAATATTCTAAAATGATACGATTTGTTGACCAGAATGAAGATTGGGACATATTATTCATTTACAACAAGAGTGTTATTGGGGCTTTAAGTCCCAGTCGTTGAAACTTTGAAATTAAACGAAAGAAAATACTTCGAAAACTACTTAAAATTCATGGTTAGGGACACCTGATGTGACGTACGGTATGAAAGCACGGCTATAATATACTGCTAATTAAAGGGACTTTCCGGAAGATTAGATAAAATGCTAGTAGTTCTTACTATATAAGAGTTAAAAACTAAATAATGTAAAAGGGAATATTATGTTATAAATTTCCATCAAATTGCTTCACTCTGAACTGAGATATAGCGATGGAATTTTAGGCCTAATCTCGATCATCATTTTTGGATTAAATCAACAATGAGCGCTAAGCAACAGATCGGATTAAAATCCATTAAAAATCGATCACCTAGAATCGCATCGAGAGTTGATTAAGGTCTTTTCATGTTAATAAATGTCTAGTTAAAGATACATTATGTAAGATTTAGATAAAGAACTAGCCATTCTTGCTATAATAGCTCGAAAGTAATTAATGTAAAATCTATAATTTGAAAATTTCATTCAAGTTACTCTATTGCAAGTGAAGATATTAGCCTTTGAAGGATTGACAGATGTGTGCAATAATTTCAACCACGGTACTGGTTGATCAAAGCTAAGTCTCGGTCCACCATATTTGATTAAATCAAAGGGTCGCTGAACCATTCTAATCTGTTTAATATCGGATAAATCTGATGCCATCGAAAGATGGTTAAGGCCTGGATCAGTTAATTAATGTCTAATTAATACTTTCGAAAACATTTCAGGCCTAAAGAAAGACCTGCAATAGGCAGATTTAGCTCTTGTATAATGCATGTTTAATAGTTTATATAACATTATAACATTCCAGGCCCAAAGAAAGACATGCAATAGGCCGATTAGGCCTTGCATAATGTATGTTCAAGTTGCCTTGACTCACAGGCACTTGAAGGGATTCAAATAATAAAACCAATTGAATATTAGGCTACTACTGCTTATATATACTACAATAGCAACCTTTGGTATCACCCGCCATATTGTTTTGACTTGTTGAAGTCATTTCGTCAGATATCAGTTCACAATTCTCACCAGTTCGAACACCTTCCGTCGTTTTTATTGCCAACGAGACTAGTCTTATTTGGTTAGTCTTTGTGCAGCTTCCAGTGTAATTAAATCGGTCATGGTTAAAACGTGCTGTCTCTGCCATTCGTCTGTCCGTCGGTGGGGTGTCCAAACAAACTTGCTTGGCCATGAGACGAAGAAACCGATTTATTTTCAACTATTTGCGATAATTATTGTCAGAGTTATGGCTCTTGATCACTCTGAAAAATCTTTTGGAGGCACTAGAGGATAAAGTTAATATTCTATTCACTTTAAATGTATTCACATTGTTTACGGTCATGCGACGAAGAATACTTTTGATTTTGAACAATTCCCGATAATTACCCCCAGAGTTATGGCCGTTGATCACTTTGAAAAATCTTGTCTGCGCTTTAGGGGTTAAAGTTAATATAATTTATACACAGTGTTTAAGGTTTGGAGACAAATATAGGATAATTGCATAGTGAGTTGTTACTGGAAATCAGATTTTAGTGTGCTCTAACTGCTTTCATTACTGGCATAAAATAACTGCTGTGGGTGTGTGTTTCGTTGCCTGGCAACCTATCACTCGTGCAATCAGGGGCCATAATCCATGAATTTACGGTCCGATATAATATGCCAATATCTACAGGAGTCGAGATCTTTTGGATATAAACCTACATTTCAAGTTTGGTCAAAATCGGATAAAACTTGTAGCCCGTATAGTTTCCACAACAAAATGTGAACGGACGAACGGGGGCGAATAAAAAGGGTAAATAAGCATATAAGTTTGGTTCATCTTTCAAATTTTTTTACCAAAACAGGTTCATCAACGTACTGTTAAAGGCTGACGGAAAAGCCCCTGTAGGCTTCCAGAAGAAGTGTGCTTCTCCTTTCGTAGCTATGACAAACATCGAAAATTTCAACAAAGGTGCTACAGAATATGGTTTAGGCAAAGAAGCCCTTTTCCAAACAACAGATTTATTCGAGAGCCGAAAAGGACCCTTCCTCAACGTCATCAACTGTCTCCATAGTTTGGGAAGCTTGGTATGTTTGTGTCATTACAAAACTAGGATAGTAAAATAAAATTAATAAAGATTGTTTCATGCATGAGGTGATAAGCTTGTTGCGGCTGATGTCTGCGCCGCAGCTTAAAAAGGGAGGGTGGGAATTTGATGTATAACGTCCAATCGACACAAACTAGATCATTTCAGGACTAACACGTACTTCAAATTTGTTTCAATAAATCGCTTGGGCGAAGGGGTCTATAGATGTGGGGGAAACCGAAGGACTCGAAAAAAACCCACGAGGTGCTTTTGATTATAAGGTTTCTGATTTAGTCAACGGGCGTGGTTACCATTCTTAGCTCGAACGTAACTACATTGTATAATGTCCAGCCTCGTGAGTTTTCTCCGGGTGCTCCAGCTACTAATTGGACCATATTATCCCACAATGGCCTAGTTCGTGTCGAGTGGACGTTAATCACCCCTCTCTCTCTTTCTCTCTCTCCCTGTTCCTTTTATTACAATCAATTGTTTACCTTAAGGCTGTCGACTTTAAAACCGTTTTGACCAAATTAGTCAATTTGAAACCACCAGTAATGATATAAACGTGTTCTTCATCTATTACACATTTTTATCACTTTCAGGCCAATAGCAAAGGTTTTGAAGTACAATACACAGGTGTCGATGAACCAACCTTGGACAGAGACTAGATAGATCACACTTTTTAATTCTTCTACAACCTATCCTTGTATAGATGTTAGACTTAGCCAGTGCCCACGACGGAGTTCGACAGTGTATGTTTCACAGTATCCTGTGATGGATCTACTGTTAATATACTCAACAACATCTGTTACAATAACTCCAAGTAGTGTACCAGAATCCACCTTAAAGCTACTTTTTTTTCTTCTTAAAATTTATATTACCCACTAGATTACCTATTCCTTTTCATAGACTACCCTTTATAATCGTCAGCGATATCTTTTTTTATTTTTATTATCAAATTAATATTTATTTATTGCTTACAATTTTTTTTAAATTTATATCATACACAATAAGGGAGGTAAATAATAATAAACATATATTCTTTATTTAATTGCATCTGTCATAATATGTCCTTGCTACATGTAGCCGGGTTGGTATAAGACATACAACTGTGTACTTCTTAATAAATGTTATTCAGTTAGGCTCGGTTTTGTTTTTTTAATTCTTTCCTTGACAAGTCCTATTCAATCAGTCCGTTGGCCCATAATCCCCAGTGGTTGTCCCATATCTATTTTATTTAATCTTTGAAAACAGTGTATGCCAATTATTTACTTTGTAGGTTGACCCGTATAACCTGTATAACCTACGTGAAATGCCCCCCCCCCCAACTCAGAAATTGCTAACAATCATTAAAGTATACACAGTTCCTTATATTAACCTAAAAAACTAATTTTTTTACTTGAATACTTATTTTAAAATGCCTATTAGACGCCTAGGTAACTACATAGCATGATGATTACAGCAGTAATCCCCCCCCCCACACTTAATGATGTCTCGATAGGGGTCCGCAAAGGTTGGTTACATATTTTACTACATGTAGTATGCTGCTTCAAGATCAACCTCATAATACAAGCGTTGGGGCCAGACGTTTCTCCGTCTGTGATGGAGAACGCTGAGCGGAACCAAATTTTCAGTAAAAGAGTTGCAGTCAGGGAAAGCGTTTTTAACATCGGAATACGAGATTACAGTATATGTAGTTATTTCCCCTGGCAATTAATAAAGTAATACATTTTTCTGAAACTGTTCTCTGTTCAGTTTCAGCCATCTTTCATCAAAACCCTTCAAATAGTGTTATTGCTCCCTATCGTTTAGTTTTAATACCGGGGCAATCTGATCTCTCTTCCTTGTAACCTGGTTCCAACAGTCGCTACAAAAAATTAAACTACCTGAACAAGTATAATATGAAGTGAAATTTCTCATGGATTAATGTCCTGGGTGCTGGATCCAGGGCAAGATTTTACATGTATAACTCAGTTCCATTCTTGAACATATATTTTCAATTTCTTCCCATTTCTCAGATTATAGGAACTGTTCGAAATACCCTCCCACACCCAGTATTGCATAAAAATAATGAACATGTTTGAAATTAACAATCTTTTATTTTCCTTTTTAATGAAACACATGTAAAAAAGACTTTAACAAAACTACAGTTTAGTGAAATATATACAAGTTGGCATAATAATGAACACTTTTTAACCAAATGAATAAATCAAACACTAATTAACTACTTTTAGAACAATCTTGAATTTTCTTCCAAACAGTTGCAGTAAGCGATGTATATTTCTTTACGAAAAACTGAATGAACAAAATTTGACTTTCTTCCCCAGAAATGTTATACATTAAAGAGCAAGTACCCCCAGTGAGGTATTCAAAGCATAATCTTACAGCTCTGGAATGGGTCTCATTCCCCACACCTACCATTCTTTACCGACATGAAATGGAACAGATTGCCGAGTAGCCACACTCTTTAGAAGGTAAAACCATAGACTCATCAAAACCATTTTATAAATTTATTATCAATGATCAATACCAATTTAAAAAAATTTCACTGGAGGCCATAAACCGCTGCTGTGTATATATTGCTATGTTCGATGTATTTGTTCATTGTCACACCACCTTGTGATTTTCAGTTTAAATGGTATACTCATGCCATTATATATTATCTTAGATCTATATCTATATTAAGTACATTTAGATTCATAAATCATAAAACTGACATATTGTTCATCAACTTCAGATAAAAAAAAAGCACCATAGAAAATATAAAAGGATAATCCATACAAGACTCAATAGTTAAAAAATATAAAGCTTCAGATAAATTTAGTGTATATACTGCTTACTCTGATCTATTAGGCTTGAGTATTATTGATATAATTTTATCAAGATATGAATACAAGGATAACATCTCAATTCTTTCTAAATGAAACAAAAGCTATATTTTATGACTAGTAATATGTACATATTTCACTCCATATATAAAAGTAGAATAATTTAAGTTGTCTGCCCTTAGCATTATGGATAATCTGTAACATTTCGTGTTGACACTTGCAATTATTTAATTAAATAATGTGGTGAATTTTGTCTATGGAATCAAGAATCATCACAAAAAGCCCTTTTCCCAAGACAAATTGAACATAAGAATTGAGAAGGATTGGAATGAATTGTGGTAGTAACATGTTGAACAAAATATCTATATATTTCTTCAAAACTACCAGTACCCTAAATCTTCCAAACGCGAAATAAATTACAAGGGCAGACAACTCACTAATTCCCTCGATCACTATATATCTTGGATATAAAAGTTACATGTACCTGATCAATACAGAGGCATAAATTCTTTATAAAAGAAATTAACAAATAATTCTAATTCTTTTACAAAAAAAAATTAAATGGAATTCCGCCATAATTCTTGCTCTTCTACCAATCAAAATACTGATAAGTGGTTCATGCAGTAAGATTTCTTTGATCAGTGAATTATTAATAGATCTAGCACAACTGTTCAAAATTTTGGTGCTGAACATCAAGATACTGTTTTTATTCACCAATGACTCCACCGCCTCACACATGGAAGTTATAACTAGATCTATCACTATTTTATTTTCATAAAGGCAATTATCCTAGTTCAGATTCACTCCTACTGTACGCAAATTAATATGTACTGTTCACATTCACACATAGTTCGGATTTAATTTGATACTCCTACTTTCTGCTGGTTTAAAACTCATCATGTCTTGTGAGAGCCTCACCGAAATCAGTAGCTTGACTTCCAACAAACAAATCATGCTTATCTAAAATCTCTTGCTTAGTTAACTTTCCATCCTAAAATAAAAATACAATCACATATTAGGTGCTTGTTAAAAATAAATGAAATGGGGTCAACATCCTACTGTTTGCCATGCAAAGTATATAATCAATGTAAACCCACCTATCAGATTTTTGAGGGCCGACTTTAAATGGCTTTTAACAGTGCATACAAGTGATGGCAAAGACCAAAATTTTCTAGGCTTTATCCTTATTACCAGCCAAAAGATGCCCCTTCTCTCTAACCTAATGTACAGTATCTATAACCTTTTGTTGACATAAATCTGTAAAATTTTGCATGACTCTGAATTTATTCCCGAAAAACAAACCAAAGAATCCCAGTAGGTTTAATTAACAAGAAAATCTCTTAACTGTCCATAGAAGAGCATTTACAATAATTGTCAATAAAAACGATTGAAAGCGGCAGCATTATATTCTCACAAAGGGTTGTTTGATTAAAGCAACAAAATTTAAATTTACAGAATATCCGGCTTTACTCTTATATTGTTTGTTTTAATAATGGATACAGCTCTATTGACCAAGTAGATCAAAAACCTTAATCATTAAGGCTATCTTCATATTTCAAACTTGTAAAGTCCAATATGAAATATTATCCCCATTCTTTATTATCAAAAACACTCCTCAATTTTCTAATTAGACAAATGTATGCTGCCAATCAATGGAGAATATCATGAAGGAAACATAAATCATAAACATGTTCAGTTACCATAGACTAGCATGCAAGTCAGTTGAACATCCACTAAAAACAATATTTATAATCATAATTACTTCAGTTCCAACTCACGAAAACATTAAGAAACACTGAAAGTTTGGTATGCTACCAAACTTTGTTGCATGCTAAGACAGTCTTCATCTTCATTGCACTATTCGATATGGATGTAATGAAACTATACATAAAGTTCCACTCTCACTAAATTAGAATCTAGAGCTATCATGTTCTAAAGCATGACAAAACAAATTAATTACATAGGTTTTACATAAGCACAAAACTGCTCATCAAACTCCATCAAGAGATTTACCAACACCAAATTTGAACATTATTTGAAGAGTTATAATGTCCTCAAAAGTGTCACAGACGGACATAATCATTTTATTAGCCATCTGCTTTATTCAAACAGGGTGTGGTACAGTATTATCGAGTATTCATAAAATTACAAGTTCTAAAATAACTTTTGTAGTTTTTCTTCAACTAAATTTTTTTATAATGCTGAAAACATTCAAATAACAATGGATGATAAGAAGTGCAAGTGATAACAATACAAACATTAAAATGTGTATTAAGATCTGTACCCAAGACCTTTGTGTAGAGTTGTGTTGCCACTATAAATAACCATTTGTCATGCAGCAAATAAAAACATATCATGGACATTGCTATCTTACATACTATATATAACATACACACATTTGTAGGACATTGTATCTACCCTAAAATATTTCGGATTTCAAGATAAGTCGACAAGGGCTATTGCAAGGGGGGGGGGGCATTTACAAGAAAATTCCATACAGATTAGATTATAATTTTCAGCATTTAAGGGTTCACAAGGTTCTACAAACTGAAACACGAGCCTTAAGTCTCGGAGTAATTTACAAAAAATGGATAGGATTCTTCGTTTGATGCATACAAATTTCACTAATTTCTTCACTAATTTAAATAATGCATATCAATTTCATACAAATCGAATGATAACTTCTGTTGTAAGAGCGTTCACAAGGTGCAAAAAATGAAACAAGGGCCATAACTCCAGAAAAAAATTAACAGAAATTATTGAAATTGAATAGGAATCTTTATCTCTTTAATGTAAACAACATATGAATTTCAAAATGGAGTTCACCAGAATTTGTGGACGATGGTAATATACAACCACATTTCTATGTGGGCGTGTAAAAAGAGTCATTAATTATAACCATTACCAAAATAGTGATCAGGTGCTAATTTAACAAATAAAACAATTTCAAAGCACTTCAAAACAGTATACTGAAATTAATTCCTTCAAATGTGTGTACACTAACATCGTATGTTATGTTAAACAACGCCCTTGACTTGCTTTACAAACCTTGTCTTTATCGGATTCGTAAATAAGATGTTTAGATTCAGCAGATGAGTGATCATAATCGGCAGGAATAATCCAATCCATCACCTCATGCTTATCCATTTTACCATCTTTGTTTTTATCACGGTAATCGGTAAACTGCTTCCGTTCGTTAACTACCCAGTCGGGTTCTGGATCTCCCTTTTTATGATCAGACAACATGTCACCTACAAAGGTCAAGGGTTACAGATGAGATATGTTGTCGCCACCATGCATGGGGTTATGGGGGAAGGGGGTCATGCGACCAACCAACCTTATCTTCGTCAGAAGAGTGGATAAGATGTTCCGCTTCTGCCGAAACGTGGTCGTAATCTTCGGGAATAATCCAGTCTCTAATTTCTTCCTTGTTCAATTTACCATCACCATTTTTATCTCGGGTGTTAGCAAATTGATCTCGTTCAGCTTGAACCCACTCTGGTTCACCCCCTTCATGGTGTCCATCTTCCTCATCGTCATCTTCGTCTGACTCGTCATAAATATCAGCTATAGATAATCAGCAGATTTAGTAACTATACTCAAGACTTGAAGCATAATTATTTCATATTTCATGGAATTTTTATGACACAATTTAGACCAGGTCACCCGTAGAATAATGGATAAATATTTCCATGATATTCCATGAGCAATAGATAAATAGCTTATTCAGTCAGTGATATTACAAGAACAGTGGTGGGTGCCGTGACTAATGGTATAGTTCATAAAGCAAATTAAAAAAACAAACGTAATTGTCTAAAGTTGCTGCAACAACCAACCATCTAAATATCAGTGTTATTCAGAATCATCAACAATGTTTTACGACTTTAATAGTTGATAGATGTGTTGAAAATTTCATGTAGGATGGCTACTTATAGCCTCATAACATATACAGGGTTCCCGCGGCTTCGTCAAACATTTTTTCAAGGATATTCAAGGATAATTATACGTCAAATTCCAGGATTTTCAAGGACATTTTTAGCCTAAAGTTACAATTTTTCATCTTAAAAACAACCAAAACATTACCAACTATCGTTATAATTGAAGACATAAATTGTTTTTAATTATTACAGATCGCCATTTTTAAAACAGAGTTATTTCCCCTTTTCCTTATGCATTGTTTAATGTTATTACTAATACCGATTTTGATTAGTCAGTGTAGTGACTTCTAGTATGTTAATTGGACAATGGAGTCATGTGAGAGTATTTGGTTGCCTAACGGTAAATGTCATTGGCTTGTCTTGTTATTACGCAACAAAACACAGCTGTTTATTTAGATCAGTTGATTGACAGGTATACTTCAGAGTTATTGTTTAGTATAACCAGCATTACTTATAATCTAAACGTTTTTTTTTAGATCAACTTACCACTATTACCAACAAAATTAAGGATATCAACTGAAATTCAAGGATATTTTCCTATTTCTGCGAAATTCAAGGATATTCAAGACCTTGAAAATGAAATTTTAAATTTAAGGATATTCAAGGATTTTCAAGGACTGCGGGAACCCTGATATAGTGTAATAAACGTTTGTATTGTAGAGCAGAGCCGAAAAAAGCTTCCCTCAATGAAGAAATCGAAAAAGAAAATTGCTCCCCTCAAAAAGCTCTCCCCATTTCGATTAAGAGCAATTTTGAAATTAAGGAGAGTGGTCTGATTTTAAGGAGAGATTATTTGTGTGTAAGGGAAAAGGTTCTGAAGATCAATAACTGCGTGTAAGGGGCCATCGTCTGCTTAATCATAGTAGTCGTACCTTTTGCTGTTGTCTAAAACAACTAACTGCATTCCAATAGAATACTAACTTGTCAACATTTCAAAATATATACATAGCTTGTAATATAAATTTTATATAAAAGATAACCCCTATTCAAAATATATCATAAATACTTGAAAATTATATCAAAATAGAATCATTTCTTCTGGAATTATTCTCATTGGAAATCTTTATGTACTATCTCGTAATTTCTCACATCTTGCGAGAGTTCTATAAATGTTCGCAATGACAGCATGGCCGCGATCAAAATGTCTTTCACATTTTTAAAAACATTTTATCCATGTTTTACAAATTTTGGCTGCGTGGGGTAAACTACCATTTCATGAATATTTCATTCAATGAAATTCTCAAATAGATAATTATGCCTTATTCGTTTGTCTTCTTAAACCAATATTTTATTTGATTCATTAATATTTAGAGATCAAAAGTTTGATTTTCTCAAATAATTTTTATGTGTGTTTACACAGACTTCAATAGAACTAAATATAGTAGGTGAAAATGTCAATTTGAAACATGTAAAACTTTAGATGAAAACAGTGACAATAAACACTCAATAATTTACATCCAACAATTTTTGGCACCATGTTGAACATGTACTGATCAAATATACTTACCTATATATTCTTCTACACTAATAAAACCATCTTTATCTTTATCTATATCTTCTAATGTTTCCTACAATATAAAATACATATTGAAATTACAATAAATCATTCCCCTGTATTAACCAAGACGGGACAAGTTTATTACACTTTCTCACATGATCTTTGTTAATTGTGGTCTGTATCCTTAAAATCACTATGTTAAATGGAGTTTTTTCCCTTTCTGGGATTTGCAAAGCATTATAATGGATGCTTGTTAAGACTCGTGATATCTACATAAATTCAAGACAGTCTTACAGAAATACAGCCTTATAAAACACTTAAAATATTCAATTCAAAATACCTAAATTCAAAATTATACCAGAACAAAATTTTTGGGTTTGTTTTACATCGGTATATATAATACACTTACAAGAACGACTATCTCTCTCATATGTTCGGCATCTTCAGGATGTAAAAAGTTGCTAAATTCTTCTTTAGTTAATTTATCGTCATTATTACTATCGGCTCTTTGCCATCTTCTTTTATCTCTAGTGATCATATCACGGTATTCATAAACAGCATCACCTTCTTTAGGCTCTCCAGCTGAAAACATAAATCAAATCAAAAACGTATAAATTTTAATAATTTTTTAACAACTTAATGTTCAAATTGGAGCGTTTGGTATAAAGACAATGCATAGTTAAGACTACTATCATTTACATGTTCTAATTAATCTATAATCTAGTTCTTTGTTTTAGTCCATCTGGCCCCGAGTTCACAAATCATTTTCAGACGCGGGTCAAGAAATTACTGTTCCTTTATTTTAATATAGCCCTTTATAACTTTTGTTTTAATGTATCAAATACACCAATTAAGAAATCATATGCCAAGTTTTGTGTTTCTGGAATCAAGATATTTCTCAAAAACTTGGGGCTAGGTACCTACAGGATTGAAAAATTCCTGCACTATATACTAAGAGAGAGACACACAAACTGACACAAACTAGGTCATTTCGGGACTAACACATGGTTTAATTTTATTTCAATAATTCGCTTGTGCATAGGGGTCTTTTGCAGTGGGAGGAAACCAGAGTGCCCGGAGGAAACCCATGGTGTTGAGAAGGCACCCCCCTATACGCTCACACCGGGGATCCAAACCACAGCCCCAAGCCACAGGTGACTGGCCAGCTAGAAGTCGAAACGTGGCACTCTAGGCCATCCCAACCCCGCCACTATACTAAGAGCAGATGGTGAAACTAGATGTTATACAGCAGACAAGATATGTGCCAAAAATCCCCCACCCCCCTCAAATGTCCTACATCTGCCACTTTGTGGTGATAGCCATACTAAGTCATTACTAACCATCTCCATAACCATATGTTCTTTTCATGTAAGCACTCCAGGTTATTTCATTTGTATCAGATACATCATAATCTTTCCACATTCTCTCTGTGTCTGATGTAATATAACGTTTCTGTACATACTGTATCCAATCTTTTAATTCATCTTCAGATACAAAACCATCAGAATTTTTATCAATTTTTTCAATTATTTTTCTGAAAGTAAAAACCAACCCTTCATTCAGTAAGCTATTTTTATCTAGCACATAAAGTGCAACATGAGGTAAAGGGGATAACTGCATTGTCATAAAAATACATTTTGAACAAAAATCAGGGCCAAAATTTGCATTATAAGATCGTATACATGCCACGCAACCATCACACATAGCTCATGCCCAGCATGTAAGATTGTTATTTTTGTCATCACTCACAATATAGTTTCATGGGTAGCCAAGCCTTCACAATGTTGTCTTGCGTTTATCACGCTTTCTGACTCGCAAGAACTAAATTGAGAAGGGTTCAAGATGAGTTTGAGAGACACAAGATGACGATTTTCAGAAAAAATGTCACTTGTATCATTCATTAAACATGCTCAGTACCATAAAATTTTGGAAACCATACACACATTGAGGAATTTACAAACTCCCTAACAAATGCTGTTCGCAATTTGTCGCCAACAGTTACAGCCCAATAAAATACTATCATAAAGCTGAAAATTTGGGGGCATTTTACATCTAAATCCAACCTACCCTAATCGGTCTCGACTTTCTTCTGGTGATAGCTGATCGAAAGTCTGTCTATCTTCTTTACCTAGAAATGCTTCGTGATCATAGTCGCTGTTATGTTCTCCATTTTCCGAATGACTTTCATCACTGAGAGACTAAAAAAAAAAAAATACTGTCTTATTCTTCTTCACCTTTTTTTCAAAAAATAGAAAACAGTCCTTAATAATTGTGCCCTTGGAGAATTGATCTAGATGCTGTTTTTTTTATATTAATACAATATGAAAATATGAAATGTTATCCAGCAAATTGTCCTGGTCATTTCACCGAAGAGTCAGGGGGTACAACTAAGTTACTCGAAGTCCAAGTACATGTAATTTATGAGGAGCCAGTGTGGCTTAGAGACAACGGCACTGGCTCGCTAACCAGAAAATCCCAGATTCTATCCTGGTATTTGCTGAGAAAGTTCCACAGTCTGTCGTGATCATAGTCTCCATTTTCCGAATGTCAAGGAAGATAGTCTAGTTATTCGAATGGTTGTGAAAAATAGATGTCCTGTGTATTCATTGGCATGCATCTTTGAAAGTTGCGCCATCGCACAGTTGTTCCCCATTTTCCGTAACATATGCCCATCTGGACGGAGCAGAAACATACGACACTAAACCTATTTCAATACCTTTTCTTTGACCCGTTTCTTCTGGTCATCAGCTTTTGTTGGTATAGCTGATGCTACCACTACTATGATTAGCAAGAAAAATGTATAACATTGCATCATCTCTTTCTTTTTCAAAACCTGAAACGATAAATTTTATTTATAAATTCTTCGCCCTTAGAGAGAGAAATGGAGTTTAACGTCCACTGACGCAAACTAGGTCATTTTGGGAATAACATATGGTTTAATTTTATTTCAATAATTCGCTTGCACGTAGAGGTCTTTAACAGTGGGAGGAACCCGGAGAAAACCCACGAAGCTGGACAGGCGACCCTTCTCCTTGCCACGTACATACAGGGATTCGAAACCACGCCAGCTGACTCAATGGCAGGCCATATGATAGAGCGTGCACACGCTAACCATTCGGCCATCCACACACCCCCTTCACCCTTTGAGGGAGGGCACTTCACTGCAATAATCTATTATCACAGGCCTACTTTTAATTTTAATAATTGTTTGAGAAGAGTCCAAGGTAATTACTTGTGGAGAGCCGAAGGTGTTTATTTGTGGGTACAAATGTAGTCCAAGACGATAATTTGTGGGAATTTAAGTCCAGAAAATGCTCATAAATTAAGTTTTAATTACTGGTAATTCAAATTTAATGAACCAATTATGTCATGACTAGTTAATCATTTGTCCCTAAAAAAAAGTCTTAGCCTAAACTTTTATGATATAGATCCGAACTGGAAAAGTTAATTTAAAATCTACTGCTGGATTAAACTATATCATTTTCAAAATTTCCTTATGTAAATGACCAAGACCCCAATTTAATTAAAACAGATACTATTTCGCTTCGTTTTATAAATTCATAGTTCAAAATTTTGTTTTACTTGTCTTTACTACACTAGGATCTGGAAGAGTTTGTTATATAAGCTGCCTTCAGGTTGATGTGTGGTATTAGCCAATGAAACAGTCTGTTGCGGCGAGTTCTTAGCATGCAGTGCACAGAACTATGGGTATCAACGCTGTAGGGATTGGTTAATGGAAATTTTGAAACAATTGGGTCAATTAAAAGACATCTTATAATCTTATTCTTATGACCCCTGCTGACACACGACCCACTCCCTCAAACTATACAACTGGTCATATCTTTATATGTTGTGGATTTTTGTGAGTATAAAAAATAAACGAAATGAAATATTGATCCGTATTTTAATCAGATTTCCAGACCAATTTTCGTTTCAGTTGTTATCAACTGCCTAATAATACTAGTAATATTATATACTGGGGTCAACCTTTCTCGCAGCAAATTTTACACTTTCAGTTAGGCTAATATTTTTTTTATTTATCATGCAATTCTTAATTTTGGGGAAAATGTGCATGCATTACTAAGTTTGGTTTTTAACTATCGATCCAATCAAGCCCCTTGAAGACCATGCCCTAGAGGGGCATTCTACATCTAATCAGCTGTCTTTCTGTCAGTGTCAAAGTAAACGTACTTTCCATGCAATTTTGTTCATTCATCAGTCATTCTCAATAATTGGGTGCATTTATGTCGCCGTGGTATTGTGAGATTAAATTTTAATTTAATATCTTATCTTTTGTTGTCTTTTAATTCACAAGTGATTCGCCTTCATGAATTTTTACAATAAATTCCAAGATCAAGGTAAAATTTTCAGATGTCCTCCAAAATCTTTGCAATTTGTAACGTTCGTTACTGTCGCCAGTCACAGTTGTATGTACATAACGTCAAAGATATTTGATTGTGTGCACATCTATACATAATTTTTATTATGTGATAATGTCAGTATGGTGCAGCTTCAAAATGATACTAAAGTCTTTATGCTGACGTAATTCACGACCAAGATATAGCCTGTCGTACCCTTGTCGCTGATTTTAAGTTTTTGTATTTCGTGATCTTTTGACAGAATGCAAAGTTGCTCTGTTTTAAAATTTATCAATTAAGTGAAATTTGTGTTTGATTTAGGAGAAATAAAACAGGTGAAATTTTCAGACAAATACAAAACAGCACAAACATCGCGTAGCTATTTTAACTGATGGGCGCGCTAAATCGGCAAAACCGATACGTATAGATAAGGATGTAATGTACGTTACCATACTTTTCTTGTCTCTTGTGTATTATGTAGACAATGTGATGCTTATAGTGAAGAAACCATAACGTAATTATTCTCTAAAATGGGATTAGAAGCCATATAAATTGTTTGCGTAGAAATCAGACATAATAAATGCATATAAAAAAATGTACGATATGTAATGTACGTTACTTAACTTTACGAAAATACGGCTAAATGTATATATCAACACTTTTTTAGTCGTAGATTAGCCGTAGAAACCGCCATTTTTATGTGCCTAGACGTCCTTGATTGAAGATTAACCTTATAATTTCCCTTTTCAAACAAAACCGGTAAGTATTATTACTATAACATCGATATACAATCACATCTTAATGTCAAGATCACTGGGAAACGAATTTGTTATGAATAATAATAGATTTTTAATGCATTTAAGTAATGTGATTGATAATTTTGACTACCGTGAACGTCAGAAATAGCAAGACACGTGACAAGAACATGAAACGTACGTTACATTTGGTAACGTACATTTCATTCCCTCAATTTATTTGGGAGACCAATTCCAAACTATTGCCCTAACAGAAATTTGTTTTTTTCTACTTGAATGACAAAACATCCACCAATTTGAAGCATAAATCACTTACGACTAAATTTATTAGTGTGGAATGAATTGTTTTTGGTACATGCATGCATCATATAAATTTTGACTGAAGATTTATGGTTGACAATTTTCAAGAACCATGTACATCTAAAATATTATATAATTGGCATTTCTAATTATATCTGTGTGAGACACTGTTAACAACCAAACAACAAACAACACATTTTATTACCTAAACAATATTCCACTCAAAAATTTGGAGACTTTATTTATGGTAACGTACATTACATATGACAGGTAATATACGTTACCGTAAATAAACTGTCCATAAACTTTACTATTAACACTTATAATATATTTCTATCATTTTAGAAAATGGCAAAGAGTAGAGCTGAAATTCAAAAGGCATATAGAGAAAGAAAAAAAACAAAAGAAGGGGAGACTTATCTAGAGAAAGAAAGAAAAAGGAGAATGGCATACTATGTTCCAACTGCTGAGTTAAAAAGGGTTGACAAAGAAAAGAGAAACCGGAAAAATAGAGAAAGGGTTCGAAGGCACAGAGAGAAGAAGAAAGGTGAAATATTTGCAGCCTTAAGTCCACTGGGATCGCCAAATGCCGAATCAAGTGGCTATGAGAGTTTTGCAGCATCTTCGTCCAGTGAACCTCAACCAATGATCGTCAGAATGGATTTTGTAAATAATAGACGCCCGGGAACGAGGAAAAGAATCAGCAGGGCGCTGTCTAAGGCAAACAGAGAAATGAAACATTTAAAAAACAAGAATGAAGAATTGAGAAGAAAATTAAGAACACTTCAAAGAAGGAATCAAAGATCAGTTACAAAGAACACAAATTCACATTCATCACCACAAACACCTAGAAGTCAGGCCAAAAATGACATACGGAATGCTGGTCTTTCGCAAAGACAGGGGGATAAAATACGACAACAACTTATATTTGGGAACGCTCTAATTTCTGAAATCAGATCTGCACGAAAAGAGATTGGTAACAAAAAAGAACAAGTAAAAACCTTAAAAAGTATAGCGTCTGGAAAGATTATCAAAAAGTACCGTGGGTTAAACTGGTTAAGTAAGCAGACCGGAATAAGCAGAAATAAACTAGGGTCTGGTGGAAAGTCAATACAATTACATTCTAAAGTCAAACGATGTAGCGTTCAGAAGAGGTTCCTTAGCGATGTGACTTCTTTCTTAGAAAGAGATGACAACAGTCGGTGTCAGCCCGGAAAAGCCGATTCGAAGAAGGATGAAACTGGCGCGAGACAACAAACTCGGGTTTTAACTGATTATTTAGATAATCTTCACAAGAAATTTTTATCGGAGAATCCTAATATAGTATTATCGCTAGCCACTTTTTGTAGAATGAGACCAAAATATTTTCTGTTAACAAGTTTTATTAGTAGAAGTTGCTGTTTATGCACCAAACACCAAAATATGGCACTTATTTTAAAGTCAGTCAGAAGAGAGGGCGTGATGGTTTCCTCTAATCCTGAAACTTACCTCAAGGAGTGTGAGTCAAACCCTGTTAATTTTGATATGTTGCCTGAGAAAATAAAGCTTGGTCAGTGGAAGAGAATAACTGTTACAGAGAAAGGTAAAGAAAAGAGTGTCATGAGAATAGTAGAAAGTGAAATTGAGAAGAGTAAATTTATTGACTTGGTGATAGCCCAGACCACTGATTTCAAGGATCATTCATTCCGCGTTGGAAAACAATACAACGAAATAAAAAAACTGAAAGAAAATCTTCCACAGCATCAGTTTATAATACAGATGGACTTTGCTGAAAATTATAATTGTAAATCTGTCGAAGAGATCCAGTCCGCTTATTGGAATCAGACAAGCGTGACGCTACACCCAGTTGTAGCTTACTACAGAAATACTATAGGTGAGCTGTGCCATACAAGTTACGTGGTAGTTTCCGACGAATTGGGGCATTCATCAACAACTGTACACGCGTTTCTTGACATCCTAATCCCAGAAATAAAGTTAATAGACCCTGATGTAGATATAATACATTACTGGACAGATAGTCCAACCAGTCAGTATCGCAACAAACAGATATTCTATACAGTAGCTAATCATCAAGCTGTTTATGGAACCAAAGCACGCTGGAATTATTTTGAGGTGGGACACGGGAAAGGGCCATGCGACGGCCTTGGAGGTACGACAAAAAGAATGGCTGATCAAGCTGTAAGGTGTGGAAAAGTTGTTATTCAGGACGCACATGATTTTTTTCAATGGTCAATTAATTCCAATATAAAAGGTGTGAAATTTCTATTTGTTTCTTCGGATACTTGTAAAGAGGTGTCTGAGCGACTTAAGGCAAGAACCTTATCAGCTGTTAGAGGAACATTTAAATTACACGTTGTTGTAGGGATGGGAAGTTCCACAGTTGCTTTCAAGGAAACCAGTTGTTATTGTGAAATCTGTTTAAACGATAACTTATGCGAAAATCCGTCGTGGATAAAACAGGACATGACCGCGAAAAAAACGAGCAAAGAGATAGCTGTAATTTCAATTCCAGAAAAAGAAATCAACGATTGTAATGTAACACAGGTAGTAAAGGTTCAAGATGGTGATTTTGTAGCTGCTGTATATGGTGACGAATGGTTTATTGGACAGGTCGTGCAGGTGGATCAGAATGATGAAGAAATAGAGGTTAAATTTATGCAAAAAAAGAAACAGTGTTACCAGTGGCCTATACGGGAAGACATCATATGGGTAAAACCGCAAGATATCATATGTAAAGTAGAAAAACCAGTAGCCACTGCCAAGTCAATGAGAATGTTTAAAATATCTGATGATGAGAAAGATAAAATTTTAAATTTAGTAACTGTAAGAAATTTGGATTCAAATTGAAGGTCAAAATTGAAGGTCATAATCTGCGTTCTTCTGGGCCATCAGTCAGTTTGTACGTTACGTATTATATTATTGTTTACAAGTTGAAAGATTAATTTCACTACAGACATAAATACATGTATTATCTTATTTCATCTACAATGACTGATTTAGTAACGTTAACTTCAAAATTGAAAGTCATAATCTGCCTACTTATGGCAGATCAGTTATGTTTTCGTAATGTACGTTACTTGTTAAATTGTTGACACATTTTAAATTTGAAAGTTCTATTCCAATTAATGAATAAGTATTACATTATTTACCTGCATTTCATCTCTATAGACTGCTTTTGACAATAAAAAAATGTTCTTGTATTTTATGTAATGTACGTTACCTTATCAATGGGTAATTTGTCATTGAGTTTAATTCAAAATCGATCGACTTAAATCAAAAACTAAATTTGCCATTGAATATTTAGTCATTTATGTTGCCTTTAAAAAGAGTAAGATGTGTTTAACATTGTGTTCATTAAATTAGTAACTATAGTCATATTGTATTGTTTCTTGAGCAATTAGTGTGATGTCAAACCAATTAAATAAACACCTCAGCAAAAAAAAACTTTTCTGAGATACGCCCGATTTGTTTTGTATTTCTGGTGTCCAATCCATCTCCAAACAAACGTCATATAAGAAACATATGCAGAATGTTTTTATTCCCACGCAGCAACTCTTTATTTGACTGTTACGTACATTACAAAGGGTATTTTCCGGGGCTATAGGGGTCACGAACATATGGTTTTCCCGAAGTCACTGAACGGGATTACTTGTCAATAGTATTATTTTCGTATTCACCAGATGTATCCATTTAAGGAAAAATAAAATAATATTCTTATATATAAAATTTATTTTTCAATATTCATATTTGTCAAATGCACGCATTTATTGAGAATAAGTGTCATGCGTTTAGGCCTACTTACCACCATGGTGAAAGAAACGTTTGACCAATCCAAGCTATGGACTTGTAGTGGTGTCAGCTGCAAATTAACCCGTACAAATATTGACTTTTTAATGAATAATAACCTACAAGACAAAGCCAACTGATGCAATTTATACACTTTCACACAGATCTGCCAGCGTGGCCAATTTTGTGCCAGCTCTTAACCGATTCGCAACTAGCTTTTGCAGCCAATAAAATAACACAATTTCATCACGTGGTCTTGCTACACCAATAGAGCCAGAGTCCACGTGGCCGAGTCTGAATTTTAGGTACCGCATAACAACAATGTATTTATAGGTCTTCATTTAAAACCCGGATAACCGGCGTGGCTGAAATTTGATATTTATAAACAAATTACCGGTAGAAAACAAAGTTTGATTTTAAGTAACTTAAAAGTTTTAGAACTTTCGGGACATAGCGTAGCCTAATTGTAACAGTGACACCGCCCTGGGTCAAATTTTTATAAAGTCTGTTTAATGACAATTTCAGTTATAAAATAAATTTATTTCTACCAAATTAATAATTGAACGCAATTATTATATTCACAATTTTTATTAGATAGAGGGATTGAAAGCTCGGTGTACATATCTAACAACTTTCAACCTTTTTCATATAATACATACAAAATAGATTAATTGATACATCGTTTGCGAATAATATTTGCGATACAACCTCTAGCAGTAGCTTCGTTCATTTCTGGTAAACGTCCACTGACACCGGGGGTTAACAATAATAATAGTATTAATAGCTGCGTGCAAACTGGCTAATAACATAATAAGTTATCTCACGTACAGGCCAACGTGTAGGTAGGTACACGGGACTTTTTTGCTATCCGAACGACTCGGCAATTAAGCTCGAGTCTTTAAATTTAATTGCCATGTCATGCTCAACACCGCACGGCCCGTCGAAACCTATAGATGACAATTAACTTCATCACTCAACCCTCCGTAAACATCTCAACGTTTTTAGCTACGTTCGCCTAGTGGAAACCATCTGGGCAGGAAAATTTTAAGGAGCTTCTGGATGGTACACGCGCGTCTTCATAATCATTAATTTCAGGTGCAGGTCGAGATGATGGGACGGCATTGGTGGTAACTGACTTCCATGATTATCCTTTTTAACCCATGTGTGGGAAACACAATTACGATATATGTCGATATAGTATTTCCGTAGTAAATAATAACGTGGTATAAAGGAAATACCGTTTAATTCCCACACAGGAACAAATGCTTTACTTTTAGTCAAATATTGTAGCCTAATTCATTGTCTAGTTTATTTTCCCACTGCATATACACGTTCATTACGCCATGTCTATCTACTTTGATCTATATGCGCGATACAAGTTCGTTAATTGTTTAGTCATTAATTTTATACACAGGAACATCAAAGACACGCGACGTTAATCGAACCATAATTAAGTTTTTTAGCATAGATACTGTTAGCAATTAAGCTTTATAATTTCTAAAAGAGAGAGAGAGAGAAATGGGGTTTAACGTCCACTCAACACAAACTAGGTCATTTCGGGACTAACATATGGTTTAATTTTATTTCAGTAATTCGCTTGCGCGTAGGGGTCTTTAGCAGTGGGAGGAAACCGGTGTGCCCGGAGGAAACCCACGAGGTTGAGAAGGCGCCCCTATCTCCATGCCACATACGCTCACACCAGGGCTCGAAACCGCAGCCGCAAGTCAGAGGTGATCTCGGCCAGCTAGAGGTCGAAGCGCGGCACTCTAGTCCACTAGGCCATCCCAACCCCCCAATTTCTAAAAGAGTGGCAGGTATATTATTTTAAGAACGCGAAAGGTACTTTGGGTGGTAGTCCGACAGGAAAGGGCTACAGCATGTAGCCTACTCGCAACGCATCTGTTGACTTATAAAAATGTACTTAACTTTCAGTGGTTTAAAGCTCCAATAGCATTTTTTTAAGTTATATTTTTAAAATGTATTAAAATAAAGCCCAGAAATAGATTGTACCTATAAACAGTCCTACCTTGTTAAAGAATAATCCTACTAATCCTATAATTCACTATTGCCAGTTGAGTAATTGGCAAAAATATCATTTTCAACTTCAAATTCAAACGTTTGAAGATGGCCATCCATGGAGAGGAATGGGAAAACAAGGGAGGTAATTGAGTAACTATTTCCTCAATCAATCGGTGTTAGCCTTTCTAATGCCCCAAAAATTTTGCCCATGATCGTATAATAGTGAGCTGACAACCTTTTGAGCAAAAGACATAGAAATAATTATGTTTTGACTTTCTTAGAAAATATGAAATTGGAACTTTAAGATAGTACATGTCCAGTAAGTTAAATTGACTGGTTTTTCCAGAAATTTGAGTCGACAAAACTCAATAAAATTTCACAGTTCATCAAGTGATAAATACGCTGACCAAATATGTGACATTTGAGTTATATCATCATGGACCGTGAAAGTAAGACATTGGCTCGCAAACCTGGAGGTCCCGTATTCGATCCCGCTTCAATGCTTCATCATGATTTTCCGGCGTAATTAATTTCCCCTTGTTAGCAGAACAGGACCTAGGCTCTATCAAAGGACAACCTATATTCGTTCAGGTGGGACGTAAACCCGAGTTCCCACGTACATTGGCGCACACGATAAAAAAATACGCCCTGGCAATTGGGATTCGATATATGAATAAACCATATATATAGAGGATTTGTCGTTTTAGAGTGAATAACATATTTTATTTCATCGACAGGCAAGAAAACGTTTTCTTGCTTAGAGATGAAATGAAATATGTTATTCACGACAAATGTTCTATTTATTTTATGATTTTACAATCATTTTAGGTAAAACAACAGGGACTACTGCTAGCCAATGGAATAACACTTTTATTTTACTGATAAAACGCGGTATTCTACTACTGATCATAAAATAAACATGCGTATTCACCACAAAAATATATAGGTCCATTGTAATATTGACAGCGATCTGACGTTCTTGGAAGATTCTGAATGTATAACCATAGGCCTACGGGCTCGATGACAGTTGGGGGGGGGGGGCAGAACCCGGAAATTCCCGAAACGTTTCGGGTTTCCAGAGAGCGGCGCCGTTCTTCATCAAAAAGTGAAAAGGCGGAGCTTACCTTGTAACACCCCCCCCCCCCCCGAAAAGAAAATTTTGGAATATTTGACGGCTGCCAACACGTTTTCCTGCTATTGATTGTTATCCACGAAGTTGTGTTTGTGTTATTTCAATGTCTTCCTATCAATAAATGCCTTAATATAATTATTAAAATTGATTCAAAAGTATGTGACGAGAAAGTCTTCTTTTGAGGCAGTGGCAGACGACACCCAAGTTGCTAACCAAGCTGCATTGGCCGAGAAAGTCAATCTGGATTTTCATGCATTGTTCACCCTTGTCAGTGGTGTAGGACAGAAGCCTGGCAATGGACAACGTCACGTTCTTTGGATGGGGCAAAAACAGGGCTTTGTGTACAAATTGGTGAGCACGTAAAAGATACCTTGGCAGTTATAATTCGATATAAGAGTGGGCCGTAGTGTCGCTGTCCAGGCAGAATTTTCCTCATAGCAAATGTATGGCAGTTGAAATTCGATGAAGAAATGCATAGCGTATGCCTATCTTCAATACTCCTTGTAAGCTTAAAATAATAATTCACTCTTTATGTAGAACCTAACTACTTGCTCTGTGTAAAGGCTTCCTAATCATCCTAAGCTTTTGTCAATCTCTAGTTTGTAAACTCCATTTACGATCTTTGATTGTTTATGTGTATGAGTTCTTGTCCTTCTGGCTACTTTTATATTCCTTACACTTTGTGTGTCACAATATCGTTTACCCTACCCTAAACTTTTTATTTGAATTGATTTCATGTATTAGTTCATTTATTGTTATGTCCCCTGAGGGCCTTTAGCCCAGTGTTGATTGTGCCTATAGTGAATCCCTAACTGTTTGGCAGTCATTTTCTTTCATTGCTTTTTTTGTTTTATTGAACAACCACACACTGATTGTATATTTATTCAGTATAAAAGTACAATTTCCGAAAACAGTAATAACATTCAAATCATTAATAACAAAGTATATTAACAAATGTGAACATTTATAGTAAAAAAAAATGGTGTGGACATATACAGAGTATCTGGATTTAGAGATGGTGTTAGGATGGAGGGAGGAGTCTAAAGAGATTGGTACAAGTACCCTTTCTATCCATACTCCTTGCAGGGAGCTAATCCCACTTAATGCTACTGTAAAGGAAGAAAATTTCTGTTCCAAATTATGACTTGTCAATAGTCTGATTAACAACCAAAGGCTAACTGCGTAACAATATCACCACCCTTTTAACAGAGCCCCAAATTGGACCTAATAGGTTTACATAAAGTTACGTCATAACTCACTTTTTTATTATGCCCACTTAACCTGTGCATAGCAGAATATTGCAGAAAAACTAATTGCATGACAAACGAGACTATCAACACGGATACAATGTAAACAACACTAGTATGGAGACAAACAATAATTTCACCATTTTTAATACCTTAAATCACTGTCCAAAGTTTTAGAAAACACCCCAGATCCAATGAAGGGTTGTCCTGTTTCTGTACTTCAATTGATTGAATGGAAAAAATAGACACACGCCCTGAAAAGCTCAAGTATCAGAAGCCAATCCACCAATGGCCAGAGAGGGATTTCTCAAGCTATTGCTGGTAATTTTTGCTTTATTTTTTTAAATTTCTTCACACTAGTAAAACCAGGGATTAGTAAGGAAAATAGACTTTAGCGTGTTTAACATTATGTAATTTATTTAAAGTGAAAAATATTGCATTTGACTTGAATTAAAAATTTTAAATACATCCCAGAAAAGAATGGTTACGTATATGATTAAAGTGGTTAGTCATTAATTTATTTATAAGCACAATGGATTGATTGGATCGATGTATATTTCATCCATATTAATATTTGTACACCAATGTACAAACAAAAGTATCTATCGAATAGAAAAATACGAAGAGAAAAATAATTAAACCTTTTAAAAGGAACTTTCAATATAAATCATAATGGCTGTAAAATCATACCAATAATTATTAACGGAATTAAATAAACAGGAACACAAAACATTTATCTTTTTGCATCCAGCATCTTATAGAACTAAGATGGTGTAACAGTTTCCATATATTAACCTGAGAAAAGAGGTCTTATTCACCCGTCAGCTTTAAAGACTATAAAAAAAAGTGTTATGAATATGAAAGCATGCAATAGTGTGAAAAACCATTTCGTAGTCTAACTTCTATATCAGATAAATGTAAATAGGAGGTACACATATTTACCGAAAAAGTAAACCAGCAAGGCACTCGTTTGATATCCTCCTAATAAATGCACACTATTTGGACAATTTTTATTATAACCCAGGCGATAATTACATCAAATATAGTATGAATAATTTATAAATACATTGTACTTTTTCAAAATCTTTATGTAATTGCATTATGGATTAATCCATATTGGCACGCAGACTGAGATAAGTTGTTCTCTCTGGTTATATGAGAAATAACAGAATCTCATGATCTCCATGTTTAAGCCAACGTACTGACAATCGAGAGAAACAAGTGACATGGGAAAAAAAATAAATTATTCATTCATTTACAAAACAATAAATGAAACGAAATAAGTTTGATTTTACACACACAACAAAACCCTTAATAATAATAATAATATCAACATACTTGTTAGAATAAAAAATATAAATCATATATTGCAACAAATTATTACACAAGTACAGTATATTATACTTAAAACAGAAAAATTAAAATGCTAGGTTAATGTGGTAAAATTAATCACAAAAGACTATCTGGTAGAGTTAATGACAAAAACTCTTCTTTTCTTTTGAAATATTCACCAAACCGAAGCTGTGCATACCTAAAAGAAAAAGAACAGATAAAATAGGTTGTTCGGCAACAATAATTTATACCCAGAGGAGCTAAGTTGTCTGAGCAATCCAAATTGTGTTCAAAGAAATGAAATGAAATAGGGTTTAACATCCTACTGTTCTGCTCCTAAATTGGGCTGATGAAGCCATCGTGATCTCCCTGTGTTGAAAGAGAGCAAGGGTAATAACTCTGAAACTAATTACAACTCAGCTTAGTTTCTTTGTCTAATAAAGACAATTTACTTGCATCAAGTTTAATCGAGTCAGTTGATAATTTTAGCATGTAGACCATAACTGAGATAATAAGTTGTGTCTAGTCTCTATGACATCAACACTTTTATAAATTTCTACTCAATCAGATGATAACTTTAGTCTGTAGGACATCGACAAGCAGTTGGAAATCTAGGAGAACAGGGGTAGCAACAAATGTGGGTGCTTAGAAACAGGTATGTACTTGTTTCTTTGATTCATGAGATTGACAATACAACAATATATACAATAAAATTATATGAATCACAAATTAGAGAAAATCAAGGTAGATTGTAATGTCATCGTACTGAAATAGGACCTGCGTTAGATTGTATGTTCATATAAATGGAAAGGCATTGTATTATCATACTTACTCAAGAAAGTCAAAATCTATGGTAGAGTATTTAGCTTGAATTATACCCCATATCCCCCAGAATAAATGAGCTGCCTATAAAAACAAAAAAATATTCAATGACGGTGATAATAAATCTATCGGCAAAATCTCTGAGTAGTAGCCTGTATCAGGAGCTTGGATTCCAACTCATCCACACATGCCAGACTTGGCTTTTTGTCTAAGATTCCAAGAAACTGACCAATCAGTCAATTTTCACACAGTAAAACTAACACAGTTTTCAAAACCCCCTTTTCAAACATGGCTGAGATCACGATTAACATCAGTCATTTAACTAAAAAACTAACGACTGGTATAGATTAATTCACACATATGGAAGTCACGTCATGTCAGCTTAATGTCCATTGCGGTGATATTTTCAATTGCTCATAACTTTGTAAATACTGAACAGAATTCAACCATTAGATACATTATGGGAGATTAGATAAAGAGTTGGCAGTTGAAATTACTCCTAGCCTCGATCATCATTACTAAAATCTGTAAGATAAACAGTAGAGTCTTGACTATCCATTTTGTAATTTAATTACCAATAAGCGTTAAGCAGCATATAGGATTCTAATCCAGCCAATATCGAAGTTGACAACGAGAGTTGACTATGGTCTGGATAAGTTAATTAATGTCTTGTTAATAATAGGCCTTAAGAAAGACTTATAATAGGCAAATTTAGCTCTTGCATAATGCATCATGTTTAAGAGATCCAACCTTATTCTAGTTTATCTAACAATAATCTGTAACTGTTTAGATGGTTATTAATAAAACCTACCAAAGCACATTTATTAACTTGGACATATAATCTTTCTACATCAGTAACTGTAACATCGCTAGGTTTACGATCTGTAGCTTCAAACCAATATTCTAGATATGCTCGTAACCATTTCAGCTGGAATTCTTTCTTTGGATAAAGATTATAATCTACTTCATCTACACCTGGTGATAATAACAGAATGGTCAATCAACTGATTAATGAAATAATGTATTTCATTCATTTTTTGTTGTTATTTGTGCAATTGCTAAATTGCTAAATTGCTAGATTAGATGTGCACTGAAATGCTTGTTTAGTTGCATCTCTGGTTCTTAGTTCTATTGCTTTCTAAAGTGTTTAGCATTGAACCTACTTCTATTATCTGCATAAGAGGAAATATCAATAAAGAGAGAAATTTATTTTAACCTTCATTCCAGGTAATATTAGGGTAACATACAGTAATAATTTCAAGACAAGTACAGCATGGAATCACAACAAGGACAGGTCTTACATTCTTAAAAGCCATGCTAACCACAGTATAGAAATAAAACGAAATGGGGTATAACATCTTACGTTTCTTGCACCACCTGGGCTAATGAAGTCAGTCATGTTCAACTGACAAGGGTAACAGCACTGAAAAATCCTGAGGTAGTTTCTCAGCTATCACAGCGACTGAACCCGGGACCTCATGGTGAGTGAGTCACTAACTTACTCACTGAGCCACTTTGGCTCCTTTATTTAAAGTGCTTAAAAGTATGAGAATGTTGTTAAGAGTAACTTAATTTGACTAAAAAAATAATATTGTATGCAGAGTGAGAGAGAGAGAGAGAGAAATGGGGTTTAACGTCCACTCAACACAAACTAGGCCATTTTGGGACTAACATATGGTTTAATTTCATTTCAATAATTCGCTTGCGCATAGGGGTCTTTAGCAGTGGGAGGAAACCAGAGTGCCCAGAGGAAACCCACAAGGTTGAGAAGGCGCCCCTATCTTCATGCCACATACACTCACACCAGGGCTCGAAACTACAGCCGCAAGCCAGAGGTGACCGGCCAGTTAGAGTTCGAAGCGCGGCACTCTAGACCACTAGGCCATCCCAACCCCCCTGTATGCAGAGTGAAAAAAAAAAATAATCCAAATTAGAGTTAATCATAGAAATGTGCAAATGAAAATCATCCCTCCCCCAGATAAGCCATGTGTAAACATACACTGCCTTTTGCATCACCACCATTGACCACATTCTCACATCAGTTATTGTCCTTAACAATCTCATTAAAACAAACCTGCAAATTCACAGAAATGATCACCAATATCAAAAGCTTGGAAATTGTTAAAGGCATATTCATAATCTATAAAACCAATCTTATCTGAAAAAAAATGCAGGTAAATAAAAAATTCCACATCATCAAAAATTTCATATTATACAATTCTATTTTAAACTATTTTTCATAGGAAAAGTAAGCGTGAGTTTATTTTTTTAAGTAGAAAAAATGGAATGGTAAAACACTGGCAAGAGGTTAATAATTGCCTTAACAGATGTCTTTAGAACATTCTGGTTTCTGCAGAAGGCAAAGATTTGTCAATGCAATACGACACATGTGTTACATCATCCTTCAAGATAGTTCCAAGGGGAAGTAATTCAATCTTAACTATGAATTATTTTTTTTAAATGTTAGTTGTGTTCTAAAAAAATAAAAACTGAAATGACTGGAATAAGTTTTATATAGCAAGATTGAAATCAGAATAAATCCAACCTGTTTCACTGTCATATATGATATTGTTAAGTAAAAGATCATTATGGCAAAATACAACTGGTGAGTTTAAGGCATCAAGGTGACTTCTCAATAACGTTAACTCAGCTATTAACTCATCTCTCTTTGGAATGAACTTTAAATATCTGTAACAATATTAACAAAGTGAATGAACAGAATTATAAGAATAAGGCAGCAAATGAATACCAAAATGAAATTTTACAAGCATTAAATGGTGTAGGCATGCCATAGTTATCATTCTCAGGTACTAATTATGTACATGTATTAATTTCATTTTGACAAAATCTTTTTTTAGTATGCTGATTGTGTTGCCAGTCAAATGGTGATAGTTGTGGTAGGAAACACATGATTTTAACCATTTTAGTCATTCCCAACATAAGGTAACATTTTTAACATACCTCTCTTGTTGAGCAGGATTTTCAAATGATGGCGGTAGAAGTTCTATAAAGTTTTCTGTTTTTGTATACAAATATGACTTTTGGTTTGTTGTTAAATTTGTATGAGCATCTATGGTATGTAACTTGACCATTTCTTTAGCAACTTGTCTGCAACAAAATAAGAGACAAGATTCACCAAATAAATTCAGACATCGTAAAATTAATTACCAATTTATTCATCCTGTAGCATCTTTATTATAATAATAATAATGTATATTTGTAAAGCACCAATCCATCCACAAATGCATGCTCTAGGCGCATACTAGTACTCTATACTCTATGGTCACTATTTACACAAAAATCCTGACCCACTGCAACTAAAATGTGGTGGTAAATAGATGAATTTTTAATTTTGTTTTAAGAGATTCAAGTGATTCTAAGGAAATTACACATTGACAGTTTCTATCCCAAGACTCAATGAGCAGTGCAGCAGGGTCCGAAATGGCATCCAGAGTTCCCCTTTTTCCAAATTTTCAGACGACATTTTATCACGGAGATCTGAAGTTTCTGGACCCAAAATCCTGGATTTGCCACTGTCAATCACTGTATGATGACTGACATAGGAAAACAAATCATTTATGTTTATGTCAACACCTTTTATAGTATCTACAAAAAGACAAATGTATGAAAGCTGATTCATTAGTTTGAGAGACCAACTTTATTAGGAAACATAGGTCTGATACATAGAAAATTCATTTCAAGTATCTGTATAAATTTTTCATTAGAGAACACACTTTTACGAGGTACATTCCCTGAAAGTCGTATGGTGTTAGAAGACAAAATGACACATAACATAAATATGGTGAAAGTGCAAGCAAGATGTGAGCTACTGACTGGAGACGAACTAATATACTGCAAGGGGAAAAACTCTGCATAAAATCTGGATGCAGACCACCATTAATTTCCCCATTGACTTCAACGTAACCTCCCCAAATTTTTGTTGGGCTGAATACTTTTCACTACAAATGATCATGTCTTTGCACTAAAATTTTTAGTAGGTTGACCACCAAAATTTTGAGATACACAAACGTGAAGAAAACATGTACATACATATCACCCTAACCAACCTGGCAACTGTGTTATCCCTCTGTCTCAAAATCAGGAATATTTACCAAAACAATGCAGAAAATGTTAATTCAAACCCTCTTTGTCCATTTAAACCAAAAAATCAACAAAAATGGGCCATGCAAAAGGTGAGAAAAGGGAATTGCTATAAATAGGTGAGCTACGATTTGTGGGTACCCCGATGGTGAAATTAAATAGAGGTCTGCCTTTATCTATTTCCTATGGATCCAGCCCAAAAATTATTCCAATGCTGGTTACCCACAAAACAAGTGTGAAATTTATTTTTAGTCTTTCCCTTCCATTCCCTTTTTCATGGCGATCTTTGCTAACTTTTTGGTGTAGAATCAAAGAAAGTGTTTGAATATACATTTTCAGCCAGGTTTTGGCAAATATTCATGATTTTGAGGCTGGACATTTGCATGTTTACTAGTCTATACTTCTAGTTTGTGTACCGTAACTTAAGTTTTCCATGATGACCCTCATACATGTTTTTGAGTAAGAGGTTGCCACATGTTGCCCCAACCGAAATTGGGGAAAAGTTAGAGCAGGCCTAAGACTAAGAGAGGAGATTTCAAGAAATGTAGTCAAATAGCAAAGTTAAGTAGCAATCAAACTCTGGACAATCAGATTTCTTTTTCAATTTGTACACTTTTCTTGGTAACAAAGAAATAGTTTCTATAAACACAGTATTTGGAGCACTACTGTTCTGTTCTGATTGCAAATATTATGAGTGAAATTCTGCCCAGACAATGATGCTACTGCCTAGTCTTTGATCAAATTCTTACTGCCAAGGAATCTTTAACATGCACACCAATTTGTGCACAGGTACTAGGTATTTTGTTCCATCTGAAAGACTATACATTGTCCCTTGTCATGCCCTCTGTCCTGCACCACTGGCAGCCTTTACTTTGATGTTACTAAGTCATCATCATGCAAGGAAAGGGCAGATATTAGAGTGTTATAATGTACCTGTAGATTTTTTCATCTTGAACCGATTTCAGGAGCAATGGGCTGCCTTTTACAAAACCATATGCCATGCCATTCTTAAATACACAATATAATGGTGGAGAACAGCCAATTTTAGATAATTTCAAAAAAGTATCCTTTTCAGCATTTCTATCTATTATTAGTTCTGTTTTTTCACCAAATATTCGGAACATAACAATGTCATCAGGATTGTCTTTCTGAAAGCACCCAAATAATTTGTTGGTTATTCCTTCACTGAAATGCTGAAAAACAAACCATACATTGGATAAGTTTTCTGGTATTGGTACTATTATATCATAACTGAGTATAGTATTAGTCAGTAGCTAAGTCTTTTTGTTCCAATCCAACCCCCAAAACACATTTTCATAACAACAATCTGAACATTACTGTTCATCTGCAACGTACCAATTTGATGAGGGAGGACATGGGTGTAATTATAGAGACAAAGTATCATGGCAAAAGTTATGCAACAAGCTAAACAAAAGCATGACTTTTTGTAAAATCAGGGTTTCCTCCCACTGCTAAAGACCCCTATGCGCAAGCAAATTATTGAAATAAAATGAAACCATATGTTAGTCCAAAAATGACTTAGTTTGTGTCGAGTGGACGTTAAACCCCATTTCTCTCTCTCTCTCTCTGTAAAATCAGGGGCCAAAATCAAGTTATGACTCGATATGCATAAATATCGGAAGGATAGAATCATATATTTAAGTTTCATCAAGATCCGATAAAAACTGTGATTTCCAGAGGGCCCACAACCTTGGTACAGTATTACATACTTTTACACTATTTGCATACAAATAGCAGGCAAATTGTCAAGAATTTTTGGTCCGATTTTCACGAGATTTAAACGCAACCATCACTATAGTGGACAATTCAAGTTTCATCAATATTGGATAAAAATTGTGACCTTTGAGTTCCACAAGCTAAAAACATGAACTTTAGTACAATCAGGGGCCATATTCCTTGAAGTTAAAGTCCAATACATGACAATTTCGAAAGAAACCAAGATCTTCAGAAGATACACTAATAACATTTATATTTCATGTTTCGTTAAAATCGGATAAAAATTGTGACCTGTAGATGAACAAATAAAATGTGAACGGACAAACAGACGGACTGGGGAAACGACGATATTATAACTCCACATTATAAAATGATCCCATATCCTCATGAGTCACTGGCACTACCCTACTCAAAGGGGTTTTGATGGCTGAATGGTTACGTATGCGCACTGTATCATAAAGCCTGTTATTGAGTCAACTGGCGTGGTTTTGATCCCCCCCTCCCCGGGCGGTTGTGGTGTAGGCTACCTGACAAGCAGCAGGTTTGCCTGTCTAACCTCGTCAGTTTTCCCTTGGTCCAACCGTTAATTTCCTCCTACTGCTAAAGACCCCTTCGTAAGCAAATTATTGAAATAAAATTAAACCACATGGTAGCCCCAAAATGACTTAGTTTGTGTCGAGTGGACGTTAAACCCCATTTCTCTCTTTCTCACCCTACTCAAATTCTTACTTAGCCATATATATGCTCAATGCTAGGCCTAGCTAAGACCAAGAAAGATCCACTGCGGACCAGTTTGCGTGCGAATGGGTTGGACCATTTATTGAAAGAAGGGGTGTATTGATTATAATTTAACTAGGTCATCGTTACCTTAATGCCGATATTATCTAGATTCCATAATGGCTTTATAAGTTTCAAAACTTCTTTAGCACCTTGGTCAACACAAGTCAGGTCTATAACAGTTTCACTCGGCACAAACTCTTCGTTTTTACTTGAACGCACTCTTTTCATGATTGCTGTCACTCGAGATTTGGAGCAGGCAGACGGATGGAGGATGACTGGCTGTGAAGAGGGCTCCTTGGTGAATTCCGCCCTTGCCCTATCTTATACTATTTTCATTGTAATAATCTTTAATATAATATTATGACCCGAAAACTGCCAATCTTTGAATGACAGCCTCACAACTGTTTTGTCTTTGTCACCCAGAACTATATATGTATAATGTCTGGATGATCAAGGATATTAACACTTTTTTTTGTAATGTCTACGCATGCTCATTCAACATAGGACGTCTTTATTGAATTACTGAAATCATAGAGTGTTAATAAGTCTTATTTTAAACTGCTGTACACTTGATCTAGACTATATTACCGCGATAAGATAATCTATATTGTATCGCCCCATGATCACACCATACACTTACAATTATATTGCTGAAAACTAAACAAATTGTATCAGAAAAGGGCTTGCGAAATGGGCGTATATTATTGGGCCTATCTATAACTACTATAAGAATTGTAAGCGTAAATCAACAATTGAATCAATAAAAAAAAAAATCACATATAGGCTAAAGCAAGGGGCAAAATAATATGGGCTAATAAAGAATAAAGGCACCCGCACAATTTCCCACCATAAGAGTGCTTTCTCAATGAAACTATAGCCAGATATAAAAGTGGATATTATGTATTAATTTATTACAACTATTTAACCTGAACTCTTTAACAGTTTGTTTGAAATATGGGGCGATCATGAGGGTATTTTTTGTTTAGTACTTATTACTTATTCATGCAACACACCCCGTCTATTATGCAAGACTTGCTGATACGTCGTGCAGCCGTTTTCTTGATTTCTTTCTCAATGTGAGACAACCGCTTAGACCATAGACCAGTCAAGTTCAAGGATTTAATTTTGTTAGATATTGTTAATTTTTTTTTAAATTTTCTTTCTCTTTTTTCCGTGTGGGGAGATAAAGAAACAAGCGGTTGCCATGCAAGATACGCACACATTTTCGTACAATCAGGCGCCATAATCCAGGAAGTGTCGGTCGATATGCGCCAATATTGATGGAAACCGAGATCTGAACTAGTCTATATTATAAATTACAGCATATTTATAGTGCGTCCTTTCATATAACATGTTCAGGGGCACTTTACAAAGTGACAATGCAGAAGGAGGGCCTGACAAGGACAGCTGCCCAGTCGTTCGGATGGGACGAAAAACCGTGTACACATTGGAGTGCACGTAAAAGATCCCTTGGCAGTTGGAATTCGATATAAGAGTAGGCCGTAGCGCCGCTGCCCGGGCTAAATTTCCCTCATAGCACACTGTATGGCGTATGCCCATCTTCCATTAGCCCAGGTTAGGTGCAAAAGAGTAGGACGTTAAACCCCATTTCATTTCATTTTCACAAAGTGACAATGTAGGCCAAATATTAAATAAACAACAAGATTATGGACATGTTAACGATTGTATACAGAGTCAGTTTAAAGCCTGATTAAATAAATGTTTTTTTTAAAAAAAAATATAGAGATGTACAACATCGTAAACTAAATTGTATTCCACAAGATTTCTTTTTTTAAGTTCAATCAATATTGAATAAAAATTGAAATCTCCGGAGGGTTCAAAAGCTAAAAACGTGATTTTTCGTACAATCACGTGCTTTAACCCAGGAAGTTATATACGGTCCGATATCTGCAAATATAGACAGGAACCAAGATCTTTGGGTTTTTTAAACATACTTTTTAAGTACCCTCAAGCTAAAAACAACTATAGGCCATAATGCACGGTTCGATACATGCCAATATCGAAAAGAGCCTAGATCTTTGGGATAGTTCAAGTTTCGTCAAAATAGGATAAAATTTATAACCTCTAAAGGTTCCACAAAGGAGATGTGAACGGTCGGACACATGGATCACATAAGGACACACGGGCCCACGGACGGACTGAGGCGACAACAATATACATCTGCATAAAAATGTGACCGTATCAAAAACAAATATAAAATCGCTGACTGTGAGCTTTTAACAGATGGAACCTCATTTTGAAATAATAATGCCATATATTAGGCCAATAAATGCATATAAAGATGCATTATTCAAGAGCTAAATCTGTGTAATGCAGATCTTTCGCTTGGCCTCAAATGTTATATAAATCTTTATTTCGATATTTCTATTTACATGCCAGACCCATAATCAACTCTATAGACTTCGGTTGGTGTTGATTTTCAACAAGGTTCTGGTGGGCCCTGGGCAGTTCGACCAGTTGGTCCTCTGCGGAACTGGTTTGCCGTTGCAAAAGTAAGACTGCTGTAAGAGAAACGCAATTTCCGAGGATATACTGGAATAATGTCAAGCACTACAGCCTAGTCAAACATTACCATGTCAGTCGGCCAGCGACAATCAATTGAAGCTCAGAGGAGCACCGCAACAGCCAATTTCATTTATTATTGCTTGAAGAGAAATTCACTTTCACACATCTGAATTCACTTTCACACATCTGAATGCTCTTAATAACGTAAAACATCAAAAATAAAAAGGTCGTCAAAAATTTTATGGACCTATTTTTATCTTTGGCCCTTGGCAGCTGCCTTCACTGCCTATATGGGGTAATCCGCCTGTGGGATACTATAGTTTCTAAACCGTCCGGATTACCATTTCTATGAGCTTGTCGTCAGTGCTGGATTACCACTGATTACAATAAGCTCGTGCTTAGGGCATCATGGTAATTGGGCAAAATTAAAGTATTTGAAAATTAATTCAGACGTTTTAATCAGTTTTTCATTGTTTTTGTCTTTTCCTACAGTTACCTGTTTTGTCGCAATTAATAATAAATATAAAACCACAGAAACAAAACTCTAATCACGTGCTTGGTGGTTGTTTGGAGTTTATTATTGTTTATATTTTGATTTACACAAAATGGGGTCACCAAAATCATTTAAATGCTTAGCCGGGTCTCTATTGGTCTTAAAATCCGACCTTGCTTGCCGTTCATACAGAGCTGAAACTTTCACAAAAGTATCGGACGTTAACCCCCATCATATTAGATAGATTCATTAAAGATAAATTGGTATATAAATAGACTTTGACGTTTTATTTTTAGCTTATCTTGCATCTATGTGTACAGCGTATTTTTAATTTCGCATATATATGCCTATTTAAACCGATTACATTCCACCAGATGAAGAATAATAATCCGTAGGTAATAATTCATAACGCACTGATCTATTTGTGACACATAATCCAACACAGTCACAGAGTCAAAGTCCATTTACAATAGTCTCAATCACACAAGCCCAGACTGGCCCACGGCAACTAACACGATGAAAAACACAAGACACATACCAAAAATATACAGAGTAATATGTTGTTAAATGCAAATCGGACTGGAAATGTTTCAAAAATCTCATATTCAGAAGATTGAGTGTATTGTATGATATTTCGATATTGACAAATCGATTAAATGAAACACAGCTGCGCATAAAATAAATGAAAGTGAATAATATACAGTCCACATGCATTTCTACTAATTGAAATAATAAAACGACTTAATATCAGCTATTCTAATTCCACCTGTGCATACTATAATATAGGTCGTGTAACAGGTGTTGTAGTATACATAGACAATAACTATCCCAACTATATATTATATTATAAACAAATAAATCGATAAAAATATACCAGTCATACACATTTTAAACATTTGGCTACAGCGAAATTGTGCGCATTTAAGATTCTATGGAATATTTTGTCCCATATTTTACGACTTTTTTCTAAGAAAAAGGTAAGTAGTTATTGAATAATTATCTACATTATGTACACGTCTGCTGTGTCAATTAGTCGTCTGTCACAGGAACATTTCCTATACCATTAAACCATTAAATGTACACTGTTCCATCGAGGAAATAACGGACTGCTTGCACTGCCTTTTAAGGTGTTTGTTGCAAAGATATGTCTTATTCAGACTTATATAAATTGAAATGTAATGCTTTTACGTCCTATTGTTCCGTACCAATTTGGCTAGTGAAGATGAACCTTATGCTGTGTGTTATGAGGGGAATTTTGTTTGGGCAGCCGCGCTACGACCTAATATATAGTATATTGAATTCCAACCGTGAAAGGTTTCTTTTACGTGCACGGGTTTTCGTATCATGAAAACTACCAAGCAACTAACTGTCCTTTCTGGGCCTTCTCCATGGCTAACGATTCAGCGCCCTAATCAAGAGTCCTCGTCGTGGGTCCTGATACGAATCCATCTATCTGTTAATGGTGTAGTGTGAAAGGTCAATATTGTACATTTTAAAATTTATCATCGACTCGACCTATTTAAACTAACGTCTATATTGAAGGTCACTTAAAATTGTTTGCTATATTCAAGTGAGCAGATATATATTTATTAATAAAATGAAGTTATATTTCTGTCTCCATACTTATAATATAAGTATTTTGGGATTTAAAACCTCTTAAGATGATTAATGATTTTCAAGTGTATTATTGCAGGTGTGAAATTATACATAATTCAGCATGCTGGGCGAATATGACAAAAACAGCATATTAGATTTCATGAGTTATAATAATATATCACATATGCGGTCTATAGCAGCCCCCCACCCGACAAAATATGGAAAGTGTCCAAACGAAATCGGAAAAAAGTGCGAAATCCAAGGGGAAAACTTGATATAGACCCCCTGATACAGGGCCCCTGACGCCAGTAGAAGGGTCCATGACGCCAGTAGAAGGGCCCTAGAGTCAAGTGGAAGGTACAGTGTCTCCAATAAACGGTTCCAGAGAGCAGGAAAATGGGCCTCCGAATCTGACAAAATAGGATCTATTTTACTTCAATGTACCGCTCTCCGGGCAAATTTTCCACCTTAGCACATTATAATGATGTATGCCGGTCCTCATTAGTACTGTTTACATGCCCATAATCTTGTTGTTTATTTATGATTAAATGGTCACTTTGTAAAGTGCCCCTAACAAGTTATATGAAAGGGCGCACTATAAATATGCTGTAGTAGTAATGATAATATAATAGTGCAGTCGGGTCGGGGTATAGGCAGTTAAACCCCAATTCCACTTCATCTGGTCATCTATGGGTGTAACGTCTTCCCGGTCAATGGCAATGTGTGAACCGGTGGATAGCGTTGGGTTTTTTATTTTTTTATATTTTTTTTTGTCAAACCTAAACGAATAGATCGGATTGAAAAAAATCCTGGATTCGAAGCCGAAACACTCTTACAAAAAGAGAAACATAGGTTTATAATGAAGCTTTATTTCTACTCGCACTTCTATTGCGGTTCCTGGTCGATTCCTTTTAAACAAAGTAAATCTTCTCCATGGTGTCCCTGTGAGTAATCCCGTTCTTGTATTTCAGAATGAATAGGGCTGACGTCAGCGTTGAAAGATTGTTTGATGTAGGAGTATTTACTATAACAGGTTAGAGGAATAACATTTTACTACTCTAAGAGATAATTCAACAATAAATTTTGAATATGTTCTTAACTTAAAAGAAACATGCCCTTCTTTTAGCGGCATTTAGCAAAAAAACACACATAATAAACACTAAAAACATAACACGGAACACTTTTTTTATTTCATAAACGCGACGTTTCGTTTGGGTTCTCTTGTCGTTTTGATTAAAATAGTAATTGTGTTCCATATTATATATGTTTTTGTATTTATTATATTGTAACTTTTGATAAAAGTTCAGCATTACGCCTCGATGGCATGTCTCTTAATAACCCGGTCGTGTTTATTCTTACACTATTCTTTTACAAAAGGAACGAACTACTTCATCACAAAAAAAATATGCTTAATCAAGTCGTTAGGGGTAATAAAACACCGCCTCGAAGTCCTTGTGTATATATATTATATATTATTTCGCTGAAAATGCATAAAAACCTTTTTATACTAACTTATTTACTTCGCGTAGTTAATAGCTCTATTCATATACTGACAACATACGTGCTGATATCATGTATTGTTCGTTCTGTGTTTTATAAAAAGTGTATATATCTATTATATTTTTCGGGTTGTCTGAAATATCCCCTTTTTATTTAAAGGTATAATCTAAGATAACTTTAAGTTAAATTAAAGTCATGTTCAACCACTTACGCTCCTACTTCTGGCGAAACTGTTTCTTTATTCTCCTGTGTGGTTTACCTGTGTCAGCGGTGCAGGACAGACAGCTTTCTAGTCATTCGGATGGGATGAAAAACCGAGAGTCCGTGTACACTTTGGCGTGCATGTAAAAGAACCATTGACAGTTATAATTCGATATAAGAGTAGATCACAGTACCTCTCTCCTGGCAAAAATTAATTCATAGTGCACTGCATCGCGTATTCCCGTCATTTACCGAGTCGGTGCAGAGAAGTAGGACGTTAAACCCCATTACATGTCATCCATTTGCTTAACGTTATAACAAAGTACATGTGTACAAACTGTGGAATGATTTTGCGAACTGTCCCACGGAACAGATTCTATGAAATATATTACACACGCTGGATAGACAAATCTGGATATTTGGCATCACCGAGAATAACGAAATAGTAATTCGTAATTATTCTTTTCGACATTAACATACTGTGTAATTTAAATGTTCGGGAACTTCCTCGTATCAATCTTAACCATATAACCAATCCAAGCTTATCACGCTGCACTGTCCGGGCTTAAATTTCTTAACATTTTTTTTATTTTAACAGGCGGGCGTGACAAATATGGAAATCACATCATCAGTATGCCTGCACATAACTTAGAAATAATGGAAAGTTTGGAAACGGAACAGTTGGTTGATGTTTTACAGAAATTTCTTAGTTGGCAGAAGCTAATTTACTCCACGTGTCCACAAATAGCCCTGCTCATCAATCTAAAACATACACGTAAACTGGTCATTCAGTTTATTGTCGATGCTTTAGCCATGTTAGAGGTGGGTTTGGAAGTAAAACTACTAAAAATGTAGCGACAACAATTTCGGTGGTCTCCACCTAAAGCGTAATTTGCAAAATTTGATCTTAGAATCTGCCCGTTGTTGCATGACCGACGGAGTTCAACGGAATTTTCCATCGCAGTTTCGCAATGCCTGTGGTACTGGACGCACGGACTGACAGACATGGGGCATCGTCTAGTCGTTCGGATAGCATCAAAAACATAGGTCGGGTGTAAACGTTGACAGTTAGAATTCATTTGCTGATTGCTGTCTTGACACATTTCCACCCTATATATAGCACGCTGTATGGCACATACCCGTCTTCATTACGGCGTAGAACAGTAAGACGCCATACACCATTCCATTCATTCATTCAAATTTTTTTAAAAAAAGTTCTAACACTGGTCAAACCAAGGATCATCAGATGAACGACGATTGGACAAATAAGTGCGGAATCCATGATGGTATCATGGTAATATTTATATTGTAACGATGGACGTGTTTGGTTTTTTTTTATAGGGAATGAAGTTAAGTTGTATCCAAATGATATATATAGTAAAGCCTGACACTATAGTTAAATCATATCTATTAAAGAAACTACTGACAGCAAAAACACAGCAAGTTCCTAAATCTAACACAAACCTACAGGTAAACTAAAAAAATATGACCTTTAACCTTTCCCTCTCCCCTGAGAATATCTGTGTCATATAACTATGTATGACATTTTCCATCATGTTTCATGTTCATGTTTCAAATAACGTCCTTGTAGTATTGTTTGGGACTTATTCAACCTATCGTTGGTATACAAATTTATAAAATATTAGTAACAATGCATTAATTGAGATAATGTAGATTTCAATTCCAATCGAAGTGAAAATTGAACTTTTCTGGTAACTTTTAATTAATGTAAATATTAACACGTTTTCTTCATCCAACTATTAAGTAGCTTGTCTCCTCGACCGTCCATATTTTGTGCACAATTTGGTGAGAAAATCAAGTTGATACGAACTGAAAAAATATTGAAGGGAACGGTGGCTCGGTAACCTTGTCGCGTTTCACTTCGGGCGAAGGAGCGACATTAAAAATTAATACCTAGCTTAATGATTCACTCTATGATTGAAGCATAGGCGTACGAGCCAGGGGGGTCTGGGGGCGCACCCCCCCCCCCATTTTAGGCACCAAATGCTTGGAAAAAAAATTTGGGCACACAATTTTACTTTGTAAATTCAGAGTGTCTGTAGTTTGGCAATTAAGCCAAGATTTACATTCTAAGAACGTAACTACATTTTTGGGGCACCAACCACCACCGCTCCCAGTCAAAAATTTCCCCGTACGCCTATGGATTGAAGCGTTTGTCTGTGTTCTAAAGTTTCAAAAACTGTGCCTATACGATCTTGACCAAACAAAGAGAGTTTGAATAATTTGTTTTATAAACTGTAAGCAGGAATTTTATTTACATTATTGTCATTATACTATCATATTATCGTGTGTTTATTGATTTAGATTCAACTGATAAAGAACGTTGATGTACTAAGAAATTATATAGAACCTAAACAACTGACAACAGATTACGGTGGCGTACTGTATTATAACCACCAGGCTTGGATCAGTTTCTATAAGGTTAGGTTTATACGATTGTATAATTGTAAATCAGAGGCGGATTAAATGCCTTTTCTTAGACCCAAATTTGTCCGTTCCGAACGTTTACTTAGACGAAAATATCAGCTAAATAGCTCTTGAAATGGCTACAGATGCAAGGAAATGACGGATAATTTTCTGGTGCCCCCCCCCCCCTCTCTCAGCGGCGTAACCCCGTTTCCGAGGTCAGTGCCCTCATTTTACGCCCCCCCCCCCCCTTTTCAAAATTCCTAGATCCGGTTGGTCACGTTTTTCATAAGTCCTGTGGCTGTATCAACATGGTTCAAGTTAAAATATAAACCCGAATGAATCCCGTTTTCACATGGGGGGGGGGGGGGCTTAGGTTAGGAAGCTCCTTTGGAGGGTTTAAGTTTTTTTTTAGTTATATCAGATATTTGATTTTAGTTATAGAGAAAGCATCCTAGCTTGTCTGCATCACTTTAGGTTACACCTATTAATTTTGGCCTGCCAGTGCGTGGACCGTTCAGTATGCATGCATGATGAATGGTTCATCCAAATTTAGAAAAACTGTGGACCAAAATCCCTCTCTTGTAAAGTGTTCACAAAGTGTCCTGGCATACCGTAATGTATCACATTGCAGAGTGTTATGCCATGTCTGAAGTCAGCAAGTAACCTTATTCAAAAGATACCTGGAATTCAAGAGAAGGTGGAGTTATGGGAAGAATATGAAACTAGCGACCAAACTGTTGATAACTTGCAACAAAATTCACAGCATATTTCAAAAGAATATGATACTATTTTAAAGTAAGTTTGATTATGTGATATGAAAAGGGGTATAAAGTCCCACCTTTCTGCACTAGCCGGGATAATAAAGAGGGACATGCGTCATGCAATGTGCTTTTATTTCAGGGGCGGATGCAGGAATTTTTGCAGGAGGGGGTTTGCCAGGTTTCGGTTACGGAAATCTGCATCATCGTCTCTAAATTACATAGGCATACATACAAATTGAGCTTTTTAAACATAGAAATCGTTTTTATACTGATATAGGATCACTTTGTGATGTAATTTCATTGATGCAAAGCATATTTTTTTTTATGTAGCTGAGCAGGAAGGGTGGGGGGGGGTATCCGTCCCTGTATTTGCCAATTAGAGTTCTCTCACCCTTGCCACACTTGCACGGGACTTCCCGAACAACTAGGGGATACTCGATTCACAGTTCCGGAATTGAATTCCAAAACTGGTGTCAATCGAGTGAAAAGGAGAATTTCGGATTACAGCGCATGCGTCGACTGTATAAAAAGTATCCCAACCAATCATGACTGCTAAAACATATTTTTTACCTAGGAATACGTCACGATTCTACTCACTCCACCTCAGCTGTCGGGACTGGCAGAACTGTGACAGGACTGAATTCCGCGTCACTCGATTGTAATTCTGTCGATTCGGGACGTTCTGGACTGTGAATCGAGCACCGCCCTAGACACTGACAAGCGGAAGCGGTTTGATCCCTATTTGAGCCAATAGTTTTGCTTTAAAATGCTGATTGGTTGGTGGACATGTGTGCTCACCAATAAAAGCTTACAATACTATAACAACTACGGTGAATGTCGCGTATTAATAACCTTCCTCCTTAAATTGGTATTAACGTACATGCCTAATAAGGAGTACCTACTCGATACTAGATATGCTGGATTAAGAAAAACGTACAAGAGAGAGAGAAATGGGGTTTAACGTCCACTTGACACAAACTAGTACATTTCGGGACTAACTTATGGTTCAATTTTATTTCAAAAATTCGCTTGTGTGTAGGGGTCTTAAGTAGTGGGAAAAACGTAAAAGAAAGAAAGCACTATATAGAAGTGATAACCCAAGTGCAACAACTTTCAATCGAGAAAATATTTATGTTTACTTTGTCATGGTGGGGACACTATATTATGACATACCACTGCAATAATAACCTTGCGTCTAGAAAAATAAGACAACATAAAGCCCTTATAAAGACTAAACATATTAATTGCCAAGTTATGAAATATACACCCATCATCAGCTTTTTTCAAGAGCTAAAGTATGAGGGGACCTATAGGGACTACTCTGTGGAATATTCTTGGTAGTGTTTCACAACAACTCTGACTTCTAGAGCGTTCATAAAGTTTTTTCGACAGGAGCAATGCGCAACTCCTGGTCAGTAGCCTAAAAATCCTACAAAGTTTAAATTACATGGCCAATACTCTGATTTGTGTATAGTGTTTATAACGAATCCAGTGACAACGGTAATAAATCAGCAAAAAATCGTTGAACCTCTCTGAATTTTGATACCCAAAAGTCTTAAAGAATTGAATGTGAGCGTCTAAGAAGACAGATTTAGCTCTTGCATAAGGCATGTTTAATCTATAAGATTATTTTCTTTCAGAGAAACTCGACTAAATGAGATTATAGAAGAATGTAAGCAGTTATTACATATATTAGAAACACGTGATGGTAATTATAATATACCAGATGTAGATAAAACTTTATCATCGCCCGTTGTATTAATGTTACATCAATGTTATCAACAGTTAACTACATTCTACAATAAAATAACATTGTTATACAAGGCAGCAGACAATAAAGCAGCTACATCATGCCAGCTTCATAAATTGAAAGAAAGAACTGAAAAGGTACATTATGTAGCGTTTGTTTCATAATGGTTGAAGCTATACAGCGCGTGTGTTGTAATCCAAAGGGGTCATACGTAGGGTTCTTCTGGTACTTCACTTTCCCGTAACTTCCAAAATGCCACTGAGCGCTACCGAAAGACAGCAATAAACATTTACCATTCTAGTTCCGTAACTATCAGAGTGCGTTTTCAAAGAACAATGTTATATTTATATGTAAATACTGGAAAATCTTTGAATCTCAATCCTGGTAATGCCCCCACCAGACCAAGATAGCGTCCTTACTGCGCTGCTGCGACCGTACGGCGACTAGAAAATGCACAAGGTCACCGACAAACGTGAATGCAACACGAGAAAATGGCCAAATAAATTACAAACTTGAAAAAGATCGAGTTCTCAAAGCTTTCAGGGTGAGATCGTAGAACCTTGGCGTTTGTTTTGAACATGCTCACAACAAACGCCGTGACACGGCGACCATGGAGACCATAGCGCGATATCTAGCGTTTCCACCACACTTTTACCCGCTTTTGGCGATCTCGACTCATCTGAGATCATTTTTCGTCGTCGTAGCAGAACAGTAAGGACGTCACCCCGGTTTGACGGGGATATTAGAATAGAGGGAGCGTAAAAACAACGCGGGATGAGGTTGGGGGTATTTCGCCATGTACGATCCAAAATATGCGAACTTTGTTCCTCTTCATATGCGATATTTGGCGCTCTGTAAATCCATTATCGACATCATGGAAGTCTATGTGTATAGGACCCACAGTGGCTAAGCCATGTCGCGGATTCGCTATATCGGTGTTGGCAGAGAAAGTTCACGGGAATTTCCGGCATGTTTTCCTTGTCAATGGTGCAGGACGGAGGGCCTGGCAAGGACAGCTGTCAAGTTGGTCGGATGGACGATAAACCGAGGTCCCGTGTACACATTGACGTGCACGTAAAAATTTTCGTGGCCATTGAAAATCGATATAACAGTAGGCCGTAGTATGGCGTATGCCCGTCTTCATTGGGCCAGTTCTGAGCAGAACCCGTCTTCATTAAACCAGTTTAGGAGCAGAGTAGTAGGACGTTAAACTCCATGTCTTTTATTTCGGAGCAGAACAGTAGGACGTTAAACTCCATTTCATTTCATTTCATAGAGACGCCGTAGTCGTTACCATAGAAATAGAAATCAAGGAACGTTAGTCTCAAAATGAGTATCCTTCTAGTGTATATCTAGTATCCTTCTAGTGTAATATTCCTATAATAATTACATTGCAGATTACAAAAGTTATAAATGATAACTATTACGCACAACTTTCTGATCACCCTGTTATTGGAGTGACACTTAGTCAAGCAGAAATATACAGAACTCATTTTACATCGTCATTATATGAACCAGCTAAGGTAAGCGGATCGCTTAAGTTGTGGCCTATTTATCAAAACAAAGTGGGCTCTATAATAGAAAGTGGAAAGTATACCCTGCGTCGCACATGACACCCACACCAAGCAATGAAGATCACATACAATTTTATCAGAAAGCATGCGTTGGCAACTATCAATTATTTCAATCTTAGTGTGTCACTAAGGAAGGACCATTACAAAATGAGTATGCTCCTGCATATGAATAAGCTGACGGCAGTATTCTAGAGACTTAAATTTTGGCAGTTGATATACCACACGTCTTGGTTTATGCTCGGTGATTTATTTATTTCTGTCGTTAAATTAATATTTGATAATATAATACAAAACACAAGCAGACCCATAAACTTGGACCAGTCCTGTCTATGTCTTTACCTACATATAATAATGTATATCGTTTATTATATTTTTATAACAGGATCTTATCAATGAAGCTACAGAAATTTTAAAAGAATTAAAGAATCAGCGTGATGATGAGATGAAAACCAATATTACAAATCATTTAACACAAGTTATAGAACCATTTACTCTTCTACTACAGAAAATACAAAATAATTATATAGAGATACACATATTTCATATGTTATTAGAAAAGGTGGGTAATACGAACGACAAAAATCGTTTTAATCATATTAAGCCAGGCTACTTTCAATTTAAAATCAGAGATACAATGGATTGGAATATTAATCTATTACGGATTCGTATTTTTGTATAAAATAAATGATCCGGAAATGATTTTTTTGTATTTATATACAGCGCCGATAAATTGTCGGCGAGTTCTCATGGCGTCCAATTCTGAATATTTAAGGGCTTTGAAGTCCGAACATTGTACAGATTTCATGATCAGCCGTGCGATGTGTAAACGCCGGGATTAACTACTATCAATGGGTGCTGATTTTGTGTGGAACTTTTTATCAGGTTTTGTTGCCAACGGTTGGCTCTACAAGAGTTAATTTATTGGGATGGGAAATTCTTTGATCTTTTGACTGTTACGAAAAATGTGGTGTTGCTTTACAGTTCCAGAAATGGTACAGAAAAGTTTTGGTATTTTTACCTGAATATCTGCGACATATAGGAAGAGATTATCCCGATAAACTTGTGACAATGCCTGATGAATGGTTGCATACAGTAGATACATTTCTAACCAAACATCCTTTTCCTAGAGACGAACACATAGCTAAACTAGATCTAGAGATACCAACATCATTACCCAGACATATTAAGCAAAAAGCTCATAACCTGGCACTAAGGTAAACAACTTACTTTCACAATCTGTGTATTACGTTCGAATAGGCCACTTTTGTCGGATCTTCGTTATGTTTTGATGATTCAAAACTCATAACTACCATAAATACGTTAGACTACTATATTATCTAATTGTTGGTACTGGCACCACAGCTGTCAATTTTCAGAAATTATTTTTTTATATTTTAGATTTAATTGAAATATCACGAAGTTTCGTTTTAAAACATATTCATATTTTGGTGGATATTATCTTATTGGTTTACCCTCACATAAAAAAAAGACATAAGGAAGTAAATTTGTTTCCAATCTTTGTTTCAGAATCAAGCTTTTACAGAGGTTGTTAACCAGCAGACGTCTTCCGGTTAAACTAATAACAGCTTCCATGAAATGGAAGGATGAAATATCGTCCGTTATTCCAGTTCAATCTAAACCAAACATACAAATAGATACTTTATCAGTATCCACAGTTTCCAGGGAAGATTCGTTTCCAGAGACAGAAACGAAGGAACGGGTTAAAAACAAACAAAAACGGAGAAAATCGTTTCCAAGGGATGATTTATCGGTAGGGTTATCTTCTGATCAACACGATGAGCAGCACAGGAGGCCTGAACCGGAAAGGTTCATTCGTGTAACGTTTACACCTAAAGATACACAAAAAGATGAGCGATTTTCTTTTGGTGAAGTATCCAAAGATGCCTCAAAAGTGACTGAAAAACCAAAACCACGACAGAGAAAAGTGTTTCAAAGAGATGATGTACCGGTGGCCTTGCCTGCAGATCAACCAAATGCGATGCCAGAAAACAAAATGGCAGACCCCGAAAGGTTTATCCGTGTGACTTTTACGCCTAAAGCAACACAAAATGAAGAGAAATTTACTTTCGATAAACTGAACATAGATTCAACTGATCAAGAGTCTGGTATTGATTTGGTGGACGTTAAAGATCCATACGATGCCATTGTTTCTAAAATTAAAGAGGTGTCTAATAGTCAAATGTCAAATAGTTTAAAACTGAAATATGTGACGAACTTGTTGAGTTGCAGTCTCCATGATATAAACAATCATAAAAACGAACATTCATTTAATTCAGATATTGGTGCAAACTCCAAGACACATTATAAGAAGAGATACGCCAGAGGGAGACGTTTTTCAAAATTGAAACCGAACTATGCACAATCCGTGGAGAACCTATGTGACCTTCAACCGACAACATTGAAGTCTTTCCAATCGCTACGGAATCTTTCCGATTTACGATTACGTGATGGGGACTCAGATATTGTCTCACTACACAATTATTCGGATCAATTTATATCGAAACGTTCCTCATTTCACGATGTTTTCGACGAATTGGAACCAAACTACATGACAGCAGATTTATCTAAATGGTACCAAGATTATGATGGAACGTATGATGATGATACTGGACTAGACATAGACTCTCCCGATATGAACTACCCTAGTTTAGAGCAGGATATCCTTAGACTTCGTCTTTGTCAAAATGAAAGGTAATTTAAGATATGGGTTAGAGCTTTTAGGAAATTATTGCCAATGCTGCCAATTTGGTGTGTTCTACGTTTCTACAAATGCTCTGTGGTCCTTTGTTCGACCCAAACAGTAAACGCTCTCATAATACACAAGGCAATGACTGTCAAGATTCAATTAAACTCATTCTTGGAATCCTATCCTAAAACGGCGACTGGGTATTATAATTATTTCGTTTTTGCAGAAGGGGGTTTGTCAGTTCATTGCTAAGGAAATCTGACAGTTGACAATGCATGATGCCATCGTCCTCTCTAAATTACACAGGCATTCATACACATGGAGCTTTCTAAAGAGAGAAATCCAACACACCGTTTGATGTCAATAATTGTTAATGAATTGACAAGAATAGGACCACATTGTGACAGGCCCGTATCTAGACACCATTAAGCAGGGGGGCATTACCTTTCGGTAGGGGGGCGAACATTTTGAGGATATTTTCGGAAAGGTCATCCTAACAGACTGTTGTAATCATCATGCTATGTAGTTACCTAGGCGTCTAATAAGCATTTTAAAATAAGTATTCAAACCCAAAAAATTATCTTTTTTAGGTTAATATAAGGAACTGTGTTTACTTTAATGGTCGTTAGCAATTTCTGAGCCGGGGGGGGGGGCGAGCATTTCACGCGGGGGGGCCATGCCCCCCCCCCCCCCCGCGCCCCCCTGTAGATACGGGCCCGCATTGTGATACAATTTCATTGATGCAATGCAATTATTATTGTGATATCACACATGTCTACATCTTAAATTCGCGCTTTTAATGCCAATCCAATCCCACCATCTGATGATAAGAGATAGAGCACACGACCGTTACACCTTTCTCATAAAGTGTTGTTTTACAAATCTTTTTATGTAGGCTAGCTGATCGCGGTCAGGTTCCCCCCCCCCCCCCACACACACACACACCCTCTCAATGCGCCTCTGCCGCCTACGGCATTGCTTCAAATAAAACCCTAAGAATTTGCTCTCAGATTTACCGAGTTAACTTATTGTTCAACAATGATCTCCGTGGCCTCTAGTCAAATGTCCTTGTGGTAGCTTGGCAATGGTTGGGGAGACGAGTAAGAACAATTTAATTCGGTTTTAGCCCGGTTCCAAAACGTAAACTCTTGCTTGCAGGAACATTAATTTTGATTCTGCACATTGTACAAAAAAACACACACACACACCGAATCCCGTATCTTATAATGAATTTAAACCACTGTAAACATTATTTACAGACTTTTAGAGGAAGATATACTGGAGACAGAAAAACAACGACATGATCAAATAGTAACTGGTAGTGACACCATGTATCAACAAAACAGTCACATGGTGGGTTCTAGTTTATAAATCATTCACGGGCACTTGAAATCATTGTATTAATTTACAATTTATTAAATATTATGAGAATGAAACAATTTTGAAGAGAAATGTATCAGAAAAACACGAAAGATGATTGCTGCTTCTAAATATGAGCGCTGACGATAAGCGAGCACCACTACAGATCACCGACGAAGTCACACTTCTGCAGCTCGACAAATTGCCCAACAACCACAAGGCTTGACAAATATATCCCAAAGCACAATTTTATAGTGAGATTCGATGCCGAATCTACCTCCATTTTGTACTTCTTTGTGGACCACCACGATAATGGAGGAACAAAACAGATATTTTAACACTCAGGATCCTTCCTAACACCCACCTTACTATGCTACGTCGAAGCTTTATGAGTGGTCAGCAAAAAATGACTCTTGGTACAATATTCCAGATTAAAAGTCGAATATTGCCAGTGGGTATTTAAATCAAGTTATCGATGGCTGTATTTTTAATTGTACAATTATTGTAGGTGGATGATATTGGTAGAGGTATAACAGACGATGAAGAATGGGACACAGCTTCTCAAGTTAATTAAACCCAATCTATAATCTTTTCTGTATTTTATTTTTCACTTTCAATAAATGGACTTTTTTCAACTTCAATACTTTCTTTTCTTGATGATTTGTGAGGTTGTCATCAACTACACATAGCTTAGTGTCTCAGAACCGTACCTGGTTCAGCTGGTTTATTTTGCTTTTATACCCAGTTTTTGGGAGGGGGTGGGTAAAAATTAGATCCTACTATAGAGGGGAAATTGACGGTGGTGTGAGACAGGGGTAACAATTTGATCATGCACAATCAAATCTATCTGGAAATCAATGTAGTGTCGTTTTGTTAAAAGAGATATTTTTTTTTACATTCCTTCCACATCCCGAATTTGAGAAATTGAAACATACATGTATTATCCTTTAACTATAGGCAAGCCTTTAATTGAAGATGTGAAAACACATTTTGCCTCTGAATGAATTTCTTTGACGTTTTCTGGAAAGGTTATTTTAACGACTTATAGTCATTGTAGCTCCGAAAGACTTGCAGGCTCACTAGCATTTTCCAGTTCGACTTTCTCATGGCAGTGGTGCAGACACCTACAAAATTAACATTAAATTACCCAAAACAGGAGGCAACTTCTCAATATTTTATATTTATTCCACTATCTATGAATTTAAGGCCCTGGGAGACGGATACCTAGTGGCAATTTAAACAGTAAATAGGACCCACTGTGAGCTACCTATTCAACTTAACTCTATATCAAAAGACCAAAAGGTCATAATTTGAAATCAGTCGTCAGTATGATTATGAATGTGATCGTGCACAATGCAAACTTTTTATGACAAATGCTTTCTTTGAAGTATTCCCCTGTTAATAAATTGTAATCAAGGTCTCCATAGCTACGCCTATGTTTACTGACTGGGCTGACATCACACCTAGCTGATTTGACATATAAAGATTACCATGGAATTTATTCAACCATAAAAGATTATAAAAGATTTCTTTTCTAGCCACAGTTATATCTGCCATACTCTGCCTTTTTCAACAATGATACTGAACTTCTGGAATTGAATGCTTTCAAGAGAAAAGGGTGATTTGGGGCTGCAATCAAAAATAACCCAACCAACCAGGACAGCTGAAACATACCTCACTATTCTACTCACACCACCTCAGTTGTGGGGACTGACAGGATTTCAGGACTAACACATGGTTCGATTTTATTTCAATAATTAGCTTGTGCAAAATCGTCTTGAGCAGTGGGAGGAAACTAGAGGAAATGGAGGACCTGGAGGACCCAGAGAAAAACAGGTTAGCTCGGGTGACAGGAATCGAAAGCACGCCAGTTGAAAGTAAAAAGAAGAAACACCTTTAAATATAACATATTTAAAATACTCAATGTGATTTACATTCGATCACCATATACCCTTACAGAGTATATATTTATATTGTCCTTCACTTGAGCCTCACCAAATAATAAAATCTGTATAAATTATATTGCGTCAATAAATATTATTTTCCTTTTCGAACAATTCACTATAGCTACATCTCTGGTCACTTTATTTTCTTGCTGATCGTTTTTTTCCTCCTCCCCACCCTACACTTTTCTCAACTACTGGATTCCGCCATGACATTTTTTCTTTAGGTTTGGATGGAGCTGATGTTGTTTTAATGGGAGGTAAAACTGTAGGTTTTCCTATAAAATATATACAACATAAACATAAAAATTCATCATCAAAAATTTAGGTTCATAAAATTTTGCCCTTTGACGAATTTTGATCAAACATGGCCAAGTTTGTATGGTGTTCTGATTTCTGGTATATAGTATCCTACCAAAACAATAAACAACCATACAATGTAGTGGAGATATACAAATCACAGACATAGAATTTTAGTCGGAAATTAATGAATTCTTTATTTTAACATATAACATGAAACAACTATTTATGGTTCTTTGACCATCGTAAACATAATATTTACCCCAGTAGCTATGATCTTCACTAGTGGAATGTCTTCTTTGACGTAAACTATTCATATCAAAGCATGGACTCTGTAACGAAATGAAATAAAATAGTGTTAAATATCCCTATTATTCTGCACTAACTGGGCTAATGAAGACAGGCATACTGCATGTAGTGTGCTAGGAGGGAAATTTTGCCCAGACAGTGGCACTGTGGCCTACTCTTTTATCGAATTTAAATTGTCAAAAATTCTTTTACATGCCCGATGTGCTGCACCACTGACAAGGGGGAACCATGCCAGAAAATCCAGAAAAATTTTATCGACTAACACCAGGAGTGAACCCTAGACCACCAGACTAGCAAGCAATCATATTACTCGTTGAGCCACTGCGGCACCCTACGACTCAGTACATAAAAATGTAGAAGGCAATGATGCCTGGAGGAACCATAAAACCTGAAATAACATCTGATATTGGTATCTATCAAATAAAACTTCTAATCAGATACAAAAAATTTCTACAATCTCAACCAATAACAATTTTATATAATTTAAAAAGACTAACTTACTCTATGACTCTCAGATCTTGTATGATTATCATATGTAAGACTAGATGTAGATCCATAATGTCCAGTAGACTGTACACTATAAAACAATACAGAAAATCAGAAAATCTCAAAGAAAAAAAGCAGAAGAAAGACCTACACTAATTTTAGTTAATATTATTGTCCACAGGGTGTGTAATTTTTTTTTGTTTTTTTGTTTAAACTATTACTTTTAGTTTAGACTGGTATAAACTAGTGATTCCATAGCTACACAAAAATGTTCAAACGCAGTATTTGCACTGAATGTTTTTTCTTCCTGCATGGTTTTTCCATTTTATATTTCACTCAAAAATATATTTGAGATGATGTTAATCAAACATGTAAGATTCATTACACCATACAAGAGGCAGCATACAACAAAGAATGATCATAGATGTAATATTTGATTTACCCATGTCTAGGTGTAGGTGATGATAAATCATGATCACCAACTTGTGTATGTAACCATTCATATGTTCTATTGGCACGATTACTAATATCTATTCTCTTATCTCTATCATGACGTAATATCTCTTCTTCTCTAGCTGAAACAAACAAATTAAATGAAATCGGATTTAACGTCCTACCATTCTGAAAAGACTGGCTAATGGAGACATACAATGTGCTACGAAGGAAATTTTGTCTGATCACTACCAGGATTGAACAGAGGATCTCCAGGTTAGTGAGCCAACATCTTTTAAATGGAGTGAAATAGGGTCTGAGGACTCTTAACATCCTACTGTTCTGCTCCGACTAAGCTAATAAAGATGGGAATACACCATACAGTGTGCTATGAAGAAAATTTTGCCTGGGCAGCGTCATTATGGCCTACTCTTATATCGAATTTCAAATGCAAAGGGATTTTTTACACTCATGCCAATGTATACACGGGACCATGATTTTTTGGCCCATCCAATTGAATAAATAGCTTTACTTTTCCGACCCTCCATCCTGAAAGCACTAATAGTGGGGAAACTACACTGGAAAATCTTGATGTAATTTTTAGGCCAAAGCAGGGATTGAACATGCAATCTCCAGGTTAGCGAACTAGCATCTTACCCACTTAGCCACAATGGCTCACCAAGCATCTTATATACAGAGCTTACATAGCTGAAACAATATGTAACATAAAGAGTTTTGTATTTTGGTATGTGCAAAACGTCATCAATATGTATTACACGCTACTGTGTCTACAATTTCAAATGATAGGGTGCCAACTTGTGCATAACAAGAGTTTGAACTAGATATTTCTTAGTTCCTGCTCGAGACACATATTTACCTTGAAAATATTCCTTTCTGGGTAATACTTTCCGAACAGGTGGAGTTACAGGGTTTAATGGAGCTGTTTCTTCTAGTTTACGGAATAATGCAAGGCGCTGTTTGGGATCTGTAATAAACACCATGTTGCATCCATCAAAAAACTAGTTTTGGGTATAGTTTGTGTTTGGAAAAGTTTGGATATAAGATGTATCTTCCATATTTATTCAATTTTCATTATCTATTTGAAATATATAGTAAGAACTGCCAGCTATTTATCTAAATCTTATAAAATGATAATGTATTGATAAGAATTGTTTCCTTTTTAATTACGCTTTAATTTTAACTTGAGCACAAGTTATTCATTATGATTGTTGATGGAAAATCTACTAATTGATATTGGATAAATCATCACTGATATCCATGAAGGTTTGGTTGATTATGGGCAGAACATGAGGTATACGTAGTCATACTATTAACAGCTTCATAACACAAACCTAATTTTCCCAGTTTTTTCTTTCTTTGTGCATTATATTTCATCTTTTTAGCTCTCTGTATCATTAAATCTGCCGTACGTGAATCTTTAAAACCCCTAATAATAAAATATATTTATAAGTTTATATTATATTCAATTATAAATATTTGTAGTCATTTGGAAGGGCTGAAAAAAATGATGTCCCGTGTACACATTGGCATGCACGTAAAAGAATCCTTGGGATACAAGAGTAAGCTGTGGCGCCTCTATTCGAGCAAAATTTCCATCATAGCACTCTCTTGATTAGACAAGTCTTCAATTTTATTTCAATAACTTGCTTCACCGTTGGGATCTTTAGCAGTGGAAGGATACCAGAGGAACTGCAGAAAACTCTTGAGGTTGAACAGGCAACCCTTCTCCTTGTCACATACAAGCTGAGAATAGAAATATGCCAGCTGACTCATTGACAGACCTTATGATCTAAAACATACAAGTCAGTCCGTTCAATCACACAACTCCTCTGTAAAGATATAATTATGTCATATAACTCGATTAAAACTAAACAAATGTTTAGGTTACGATTTCCTAAAAATATTTAATGAGCGAAATTCTAAAAATTAAATGACTAACCATTCCTCCGAAAGTTGTTCACTTTTCTTAGATCGATGAGATATAATAGTAGAGTTAATTGATGATGGTGGTCGAGGATGTGGACCTCTTATCTCCGATAAAGGTGAGTCTAAATTTCTCCAGGCATGTTTTATTTGTGGTGGTGATTTATTAATATCTAATGCTGGTACACCTGTAATATTCTTCTTCGCTAATGGTGGTTTACCTAATACTGGATGCCTAGACAAAAATATTCAAAGTTGCACGGATTGATTTATAACTATTCCAATATAAAAAAAAAATTCATATAATGTCATCTGTGTTTTATTTTTGAATAGTTTACATTTACCTACATTTAAAAATAGGGTCTAGAAATATATTTACAATGAATATTTAGTTATTGTACATTATACAGTCCCCCTGAACATTTGCATTTAGTGTCTAAAAAATTAACAAGTTATATATTACCGCTGTGGGAGTTGAGGTGTGTCCGCTGGTCTCCAGTCCATGTCAAAATGTTTCTGCAAAGAAAAACAAATTACACATGTGTTTGTTTTTTTATTATGTACAATTGTACATTTACGTGATTTTCAATTTATATGGTATCTATTTTTAAGATGTGTTATTCTTATGGCTGGGGCTTTGTCCAGCTGAGACCTTAAAAACTGAACATTTACTATTTATTATTTTGAAAAATAGCAACCAAGGCTGGAGCCATTACAATTCCAGTGTAATTAATTACATTACCATTACTTTTTAAAGTAATCATTACAATTACTTTCTCTTTTTTAGCAATATAATTAATTACCATTATCCATTAAATTGAAAGTAATTAATTACCATTACCCCCAACTTTATTACAATATAAATAAAAACCATTAAAAAGACAATCTTCATTTTCTGCCATGAAGTGCCTACAAAATCCAACTCAAATTAATCCTTGATTTATTAGTAACACAATAATAATACCTGTACTAACCTCATCAAAATTAAATTCATTAGCATCAATATCAGGTAAATCCATGTCCATAGCTTCCTCAAACTGAGCATAATCTAACGCCATTTGTAATCTTCTCCGTAAATAATATCCTCGCCATGCAGCCTTTAAGTTTAAAACATGAGACATTAAAAATAAGATTACAAATATTAACAGCAATTTTAAGACATGCTTGAAATAACCGATGATTTGTTTTAGTTCAAAGAAAATAATTATTTCAAAACTATAACTTGAATGTTTAAAAAAATCTTTACAATGTCTGACATTCTATGAAACAGAAGAATGGAAGTGAGAGAGAGAGAAATGGGGTTTAACGTCCACTTGACGCAAACTAGGTCATTTCGGGACTAACATATATGATTTAATTTTATTTCAATAATGCTTGGTGTGAACATAAAGTTTGCCGTGAACACAACCTTGGTGTGGACCAGTGATGCTTTTTCAAAAATTTTCTTGTCAGACATTTTTAACGAAAACAAAGGGCATAATAATTCTTATCGTTATTTAAATCAGCAGGTGGATTCAGACCACAATTAAAAATCATGTGTCAACAAAATATTCAAATTAGTACGTAATAAAAAATAGGTGTACCTCATTATTTTTCATATTTGATTCATGTACAGTATTCAAATTTATGTTAGTAATTAATACTCCTACAAAATTTAACATTTTAGGATTTAGGAAACTGACAATATATAAACTACGTAGAAAACAAACCTGTATCATTGTTGCTGCCTGATGCCATTCTAGTGGATATTTTAATTTCTGTCTGGTCCTATATCCTCGCCATGCTGATTGGATTATAATGGCTGCCACCCAGATTTCTTCTATATCAACCGAACTACTAACCTCAGAAGACTTATTCAATGCTTTTTCAAATAACTGTTTTGGATCACTTGACAGAACAGGTTCATTGCTCTTTCTTAATGCGTTTTCAACCGTGTCTTTTGGATTATTTAACGGAACAGGGTCACTGCTCTTTTTTAATGCTTTTTCGAACATATCTTTTGGCGAATTATTCAATGCTTTTTCAAATAAATCTTTAGGGTTATTGGACGGAACAGGGTCACTGCCCTTTTTTAATGCTTTCTCAAACATGTCTTTGGGTGTTGAAAATACAGCCTGACTGGATGTAGTACCAACTTGATTTGATTTTGACTGACTAGATTTAAAATTTGGTTCATTTGATGGAATGGTAGTGTCACCATATTCATGGGCATATCTAAATTCTACTGCCGTCTGCATGGCTTTATCACAGAAGGTGAAATAACAACTACATAGTTTGGCTTGATTTACTGGTGTCTTGGACTGCACTTTTCTACAAAAAAATAAAACAAAAGAGTTAATATATTGAAATATTCAGGCGCTTACTTGGAGTATCTGCCCACCAACCATTGCTCCTTGCTCCCTTATTACTTATAAATTATAGATATAGAGACAAAATATTGATAGTTATACGTGTTAAACCCAAAGAACTAAATCTTCCAATCAAACTTCACAATTTTACACTTTTCCTTGGCAGTCAAGGTCATAAAAGGTTAAAGGAGAAGGAGTCATCTTTACTGGAAATCATATTTATATGTGAGATAGAAATAGAAGTATTGTTAAACATGAAAAAAAATATTTCTGAATTAAATAAACCTAAACATATTCCAATGGTTTGGGGGCTTTGGCCCTGGATGGGTGATAAAAACATTTGGTAGTACAATATTTAAACTTACAACAATTCCTTTAAGAAAGTATCAAACAAATTATGGTATGTATTCGATTGATAACAACACATCTCTTCTATACCAGTATTACATTTATATTTACTGTGGTTGCTAGGTGACACATTCTGTTCATCTATCTTTGACAGTCGGGAAAAAGATTTTGACAATTTTTTTCTGGAATGAAAAAAATAGAAAAAAATTAGTTGAATGGATTCTTCATATTAAGATAAATTTGAAGTCATATAAAGTTCAAAAACAGGCTTTAGAGACTGTCACATGATTTAAGCTCAACAATAATTGATTGCTGATTGAAGGCCGGATTATCAAATGTTAAATGTATGCAAATAGCATGACAGGAATCCAGATTACTATAAACTATTTTAGTTGAAGTAATAAGGAAATAAATGCCATAGTATTCAGATGTCTTAAGCGACAGTCTATTGTATGTCATATTGCATATCCTTGAACAGACTGAAACAATTTAAAATTTCTGCATACAAAATAAAACCAGCTGCTATTCACATGAACCAGGAGAAATTGGTCAGTCTAAGGTACGTAGTTTGGGTCAGTTTCAAGCAGTCCTAGTACTAAAGTGTTAATATGTACAATAAATCATTAAGAGCTCATGGTTAATTAATAAATTTAAACAATTCATCCTTCCAGCTCTAATTTAGATGGTCATAGATCAGCCTTGAGATGGTCATAGTACATTCAGCAGATAGACAAAGTCAATCTAACCTATTATCTGGATCATCAAATGCTGGGTTTCCTTCGACAGAAATTGTTTTTAACTGTTGACAGTTTAATAAACTACTTGTTACATTTCCCACATCTATAACATAAAAAAAATAGCATTACATCTCGCTACACATATTCTAATAGATGAAAATATGTACTAATTTAATATCAAGGCTGTCACAATATCATTTAGCAACTCAGAACACAAATTAATAGCCTGTGTAAAGCTAAATGTCCAAGTGAAGTTCTTAAAGGAACAAAATTGGTTAATTCTGTGTTACATCCCCTTTCAAATGTTAATCCTCGTCTTGTTTAAGATTTATACAATGTCCCCTTTCTGTGTTTGTTTGGTGAAAGGTTTCTTAATTTACTGATTTTGAATTATAGAATTTCTATAAGTTTACATTTTGACACGTAATTTGCATATGTACTACAATACAGAGTTTTATATTTAAAGGAAAGAGAAATGGCTTACCAACAATTTCATTTTGGCTCAAAAAGGCTGTTTGAAGTAAAAATAAATTAGCTAAACTTGGAAGTTCTGAAATGCTAAAAAAAAAAGATAAAAATAGAATTGTTAAAGTCCATATATGAAAAATTTACATGTAATTAAACTTTGTGCTTTATCTGGATGTTATACTGGTGCTATGGTAGCTCAGTGAGTTAGGTGCTTGCTTGCTAATCAGGAGCTTTTGGACTCTATCTCAGGGTCGTCCTAGAATATTTTTGATATTTCAACCTGATTTCTCTCTTTAAATTCAAAAGCTGAAAACATGATTTTTTCCTACCGTTGGGGGCCATAATCCAGGAGGATACAATCTGATATGTGCAAATATCAAATGGAAGTAAGATCTTAGAGATATAAGCATACATATCAAGTTTCATCAAAATCAGATAGACATTGTGACCTGTAGAGAGGGTCCACAAATAAATTGACTGACAGGGGCCACATGAAAATTCTTTAAATTCAAACAGGATCTTTTACATGCACCACCAATAAATATACAATGGCAGAAGCCAAATAACATTTTATAAATCTAATTTTCTATAAATTAATAAAGAGATATTTTACCTGTTTTGATCTAGTTTAAGTGTATGTAATAAAGGTAACCAGTACGTAGATAAAGATGATAATGATGATATACTGTTATTACATAAATCTAATTCATCTAATAACACATTATTACTCAGATCCGGCACCTGCAATAACAAAACATTAAATTAAAATAGGCTGTCAGGCGGCAACACAACACATATTTCCACACTAGCTATTTCATATGAGAAGTCCAAAAAGCAATAGTTTTAATGATTATCCAATGCGATAATCAAAAGAAGTAACATATATCTAATGTAGATAAGATAACGACTTTCGTTGTCACACCATTCACAAGATTCTAGAAAGTGGAAACAAAGGCCTCGACACATTGGTACAAGGAGTAGATTTTCTACTTCTTGTGTATATAACTATTTCGTTACCATTAATGACGATGATGATGATGATAATGGTGATGATGATGATGTGATGATGATGTCGAAGATGATGATACTTACTTATTGCAAGCTATGAGTATGATGAAGTTGATGATGATGAAATGATGATGATGATGATGCTGAATATGTGACTTACTTGCTGTAAGTTATTATTATGATTATGATGATGATGATGAAGATGTAAATTACATGTCGTAAATTAATGTTACGATGATGTTGATGATGACGAATATGTGACTTACTTGTAGTAAGTTATTATCATGATGATAAAGATGAATATGTGACTTACTTGTTGTAAGTTATTATTAGAAACTAGTAGTTTTTGTAGAAGACAAGAGTTATATACATCTGTCAATGACTGTAAATGATTATTAGAGACATCTAATATCTGTAACGTAACCACATCAGATAATCCACTGGTATCTATTAATTGATTATTATTACATAGTAACGTATGTAATCTTCTTAATGACGATAATCCCCCTGAAATAAAAATAACACAATTTTACAGTGTAATCAATCAAACAACATTTCAGATTAACACTTTTTCACATCCAGAGGTAAAAGAGAGAAAGAAAGAAATGGGATCTAACGTCCATTCGACACAAACTAGGTCATTTCGGGACTAACATATGGTTTAATTAACATTCAATAATTCGCTTGCACGTAGGGGTCTTTAGCAGTGGGATGAAACCAGAGGACACAGAGAAAACCCATGAGGTTGGACAGGCCAGGCCACCCCACTTAAGAAGTAATATGAATTGGACTATGATCAACTGATTGAGATAATTAAAAACCAACAATTACATATTCCTGAAGCAATAGTAACAAGCACTATCATCTACAATAAATATCAATGGTAATATTATACTTCAATATTTCTACTAGAGCAGTAAAACAATTTACCCAATCTTGAGATTTTATTATGTCCCAGATCCAGATATCGTATATTTATACAACCATCTAATCCATGTATAGCACTAATTCTATTATGAGATAAATTAACAACTTGTAGTTTTCCTAAATCTTTTATATCAACGTATTCTATCACATTATCCTGAAAATATCAATAATTAACAATAAAATAATCACCATAGTAAACTTGACCATAAAAATACTTTAATAAATCATGTACTTGCTAAAAACTATATCAGTTCAATTATTATCTTAATTGTTCTACTACTCTCAATTATAGAGAGTAATTTCCATTTGAAGTTTACATTACTGGAAGTTTATATGGATTTAACACCACAATCTAAATGCATAAAAATTAGAATTCCAATAAAATACTTATGAGGGAAATTTTGCCTGGGCACCTGCACTTTGGTCTACTCTTATATTAAATTCCAACTGCCAAGGGATCTTTTACATGCACGCCAAAGCATACACAGGGCCTCTTTTTTTGTCCCATCTGAACGACTAGACATCTGTCCTTGTCAGGCCATTTCATAATGAAAAGGTACATGTTTTATATTAAAACCTTACACCTGGTACATAATTTATATTAAAACCTTACACCTGGTACATAATGTATATCACCTTAAGGTGGTTTAATTTTATTCTAATAATTTGCTTGTGCGTAGGGGTCTTTAGCAGAGGGATGAAACCGGAGTATCTGGAGAAAACCCACGAGGTTGCAAGGTGACCCTTCTCCTTGTCATGTACAACCGGGGATTTAAAACCACACCAGTTGACTCAATGACAGACTTTATGATACAGCACGCACATGCTGACCATTCAGCCATTCAACCTCCCATGACGTGATAAAACTGACGGCGACTCGAATTTGGCGACTGGAACTGATCAGCCGTGACTAATTGGGTGACCTGATCGCCTGAGGGCAGCCAGTCGCCGTTCAGTTGTCTCCAGTTTCTCTGAGTCGCACATGTTCTACTCCTACGACTGGATGCAACAAGTTGTCCCTAGTCGCAAACGACATCAGCGCACCTACAACTGGCTTGAGTTGGCGCATCGCTGACGTAGCCAATAGGATATGGTTATTTAGTAACATGGTACCATGCTGCATAACAACCATGGGGAACAAGTGGAATGAGGCCATTCTGAGGATTGTCACGTGTCAGTCATGTAATTAATTGTGGCACTGATTCTTCAACTGACGCCCGGAGACATGAGCTTACAACTATGATCATCTGGTTGCTTGTGATTGTGTCTAGTCTTTACACCTGGTAGATAATCTATATTAAAACCCTTGGTACATGTTATATTAAGTAGTAAATATTTACCTGCAGATTTAAATATTGTAATTGTTTACATTGTGATAAACCATCTATAGCTATCAGATTACATTTACTTAATGTTAAATATTGTAATCCCCAACATTCACCTAATGTACTCAAACTAAAACCTGGTAAGTTTAATAACTCCAGTGTTGTCACCTGAAAAATGAGAAATTTTAATAAGAATTGTACTAAGCACAGGTTTATTCCAAAAGATAACTATTTTACATGGTTGAGACAATTCTAATTGCAAAACACATATTTCGTGGCAGTGAAACAAACATATTGAAGGAGCTAAATTGCTAATATTATTTGGGACCTAGAAATAAAAACAAATGGGTGGCAGTGAAACAAACATATTGAAGGAGCTAAATTGCTAATATTATTTAGGACCTAGAAATAAAAACAAATGGGTAGCAACACATTTAATAATGTAACATAGATAATGATAAACTTATTTACATTCAATTCTTTCTGTTTTTACAATATTTTCTAATCAGTTATATTCAGCGAAGTATGTGAAGAAGTGTCCAAATTGAATGGCAGTCTTTCGCGTCTGGCTATTCCAGTCTAAACCATTAGCATTCTCCAGTGGGGAAAATTTTGAAAACAATAGCAAGGTGATGTAAACTTACTTGTTTTAATGACTTTGACTCTGCTGAAGACAAGATAAGTTTTTCATCTAAGGGAGGTAATTTTCTGGCTGTGGCAGAACGCCTTGGAGGTTTCTTCAAACTTGCAGGTTTTAACTTCCATGGTTCATTGCTAATTTTGCTTTAAGAAATAAAAGAAATAAATCAGAACCCAAAAAATAAATCAACTGAAATTTAATATGTAACAGATGATGAAACTATACGAACTTGTATTTGAATAGATGTACACAGAAAAAGATAATAATTGGGTTTAAAATCCAGTGGGATTAAACCTAGGGACCATGAACGTTCTGAATGTCACGTGTGTAATCGAAACCCTGCAAGTTGACTCAAATTCAAACCGTATGATCTAAAGCGTATGCGTTCAAACATTAGTCCAGGCAATCCCTCAGATGTGTACAATAAAACAGTAATAGTAATACATACCTCCAAGGTAGACAGTCTTTAATCCAGGCTAGCCGTCTGTTCTCTAATTCATCTATCATACTATTAGCCAAACTATTATTCTCTCCCTTTAACTGCTTTTCTTTCTCTTCCTCTATTTTCTTCTTTTCTTCATTCAATCTTTCTTCTTCCATTTTTCTCTTTTCTTCTCGTTTTTGATTTTCCTTTTCCAATTTTTCATCTATTACTTTTTGTTGTTCTGCTTTTCTTTTTTCTTCTTCAAGTTTTCGCTGTTCCTCTTTTAACCTCTCTTCTTCTTTCAATTTTTCTTCTTCCCTTTTACGTTGTTCTTCTTTCTGTCTCTCTTCCTCCAATCTCTGTTGCTCTTCTTTCAGTCTCACTTCCTCCATTTTTCTTTGCTCTTCTTTCAATTCTTCTTCTCTTTTGCGCTGTTCTTCTTTCAATTTCTCTGCTTCTATTTGCCTCTGCTCCTCTTTCAAACTTTCTTCCTCTCTCTTTCTTTCTTCTTCTTTCAATCTCTCTGCCTCTTTTTGCTGTTGTTCTTTTTTCAATATCTCTGCTTTTAATTTTTTCTCTTCTATTTTTCTTTGTTCTTCTTTCTTTTCCTCTTCTTCTAATCTTTTTAACTCAGCTTCTCTTTTTTCTTCTGCTAATTTCTTTTCTTTCTCTAATCTTTCTTTTTCCATTTCTTGTCTGTAAAAATATATTGAGAATGTATTGAAAATATATTTTGTTGACAGTCATGATTATAACAGGTAACAATATTCGTTTCCAGAAAAATAGCTCTTGAGATACAAAAACTATTTTGACAATCTACACATCCTAGCAACCGTCATAAGAGGCATCATCACTTTCAACAACAAAATATTTGAATAATTTTTTATAAGATAACGCTGAAAATAACCTTAAACTTCACTTATTCTAAGCAAACCACTACAGGCCTATATAATTTGTACGGATGGTATTGAATGAAAAGAAATCATGGTAAATCCACAATGATTTTTTGCTGCCCAATGCAGATCTTCAATGCACTAAAAGTCTAAAACAACATGATTAATATTTTACGATTACAGGAACTAGAAATTTTGATGGACAATGTCATAATGACAAGTTGAAATCCTACAAATCCTAACTTTATATTAATAAATTAATTCACCTTTTTAATTCTTCCTCCTGATTTTGTATCTTTTGCTTTTCTTCTTCAACTTGTTTAATTCGGTCCTCCATCCTTTTCTCTTTTCCTTCTATTAATCTTGCATTCAATGTATCTCCATATTGTTTTTTAACTCTTAACAAAACAAGAATTTATGATAAATTATACGGAATAAACATAACATAAACAAGGTCTCAGGTACCGTATATAAATAGTTTTATCCTTTATCATCAGATAGTGGGATGAGATGGACCATCAAAATCTTTCATGCTTAACAAGAACCCGAAGCATTGATTAGTGGACAAAAGTTTGTTGCACAACTATTAATCTTATGTTGTGTTAAAAACTGTAGAAAAAAAACACCTGGGGGTTTGGAAGGCCGAATGGTTTGTATGTTCACTTTTGATTATAAGGCCTGTCATTGAGTCATATGGGTTTTCTCCAGGTCCTCCCAATGCAAAATAACTTTAAATGCAAGCGAATTATTGAAATAAAATTGAATAATGTTAGTCCCGATATGACCAAGTTGGTGTCGAGTGGATTTAAATCTCATTTCTCTCTCTCGCTCAGATAAAAATACCACTACTCCTAAAGTCTATAAACTAAATATGAATCTTCACTATTTACTTGTATCCTCGAAATGTTTTTTGAATCAGTGTAGCTGACGTATTTTCTTTGGTTTTCTGTTTTTCTTTCTGGTTTGCAACAGTCTGATTTAAACTATTTTTTTCTTTCTCTAATGTTTCAGTCATTTCTGCTATTTTCTCCTAAAAAATAAATAATACTGATCAGTTAATACATAATAATAATATTTTTATTTAATATTAGCGACATGGGACACAATTGCTGTATGGGAAAAGAGTAGTCTCCAAGAAACAACTTTAGAACATCTGCCACTAACAGAGAGAGAGAGAGACAAATGGGGTTTAACGTCCACTCAACACTAACATATGATTTTAATTTTATTTCAATAATTCGCTTGCGCATAGGGGTCTTTAGCAGTGGGAGGAAACCGGAGTGCCCGGAGGAAACCCACGAGGTTGAGAAGGCGCCCTATCTCCATGCCACATACGCTCACACCAGGGCTTGAAACCACAGCCGCAAGCCAGAGGTGACCGGCCATCTAGAGGTCGAAGCGCGGCACTCTAGTCCACTAGGCCATCCCAACCCCCCCTGCCACTAACAACAATTGACAATTAAAAGCAGCAATTTGTCTTGACCCAAATTATGTGTGAATGAATATTGATCAATTATATAATTGTTACACAAATCCTTTTGTAGCTTTTGAGATGCAGAAACTATTTTGACAATCTATGGTAACCATTATGTTAATTAAAGCGGCATTATTACTTTTGCAACAACAAAAAATTTCAAATGTCACATGATGTAAATGAAACTAAAAGTAAGAACTACTTCAAATATTTTTCTTTTTTCTTTCAAGTCTTCTTGTTGCTCCTCATATTCTTTTTCTAGTTTACTATGTATTGTCTGTAAAAAAAAAAAAAAAATCGTCGAAAATAATCACTTCATTTCAAGATTTACACAATGACATACACTGCTATGGTTACTTGAAGAATTTGATTTTCTTGATAATGTTTTATTCAGTTCATGGCATATTCCCATAGCTCTAATGACAGAGCTAATTCAAAATTAATACAAGCACTTGAATCGTACATTGCACTATTGATACTTTCAAGTCATAAGATGTATTTAAGGAAAATAATAACTCATTTAATATCTATTACCATCCCTCAATAAATCTACAATAAATTTAACATCTGTTTTACCAATTTAAGCTCTTCCAGTTCTTGCTCTTGTTTTTGTAAATCTGTTCGAATAGCTTGACGTCTTTCTTCATTTAGTTTATTTTTAGCTTCTTCCTCTAATTGTCTATTTTTATTTTCCTATAAACACGAAAAATATATATAAATAACTAGGTATAGATCTGACCATTTTGCCAATGACATCATGTCAGTGGTAACATAGGTCAATAATTCCAAGACACTCCATTTTTCTCCCATTCCTAATACACCCCTGAACATAATCAAAATGAAATAAAATTAGACATGAGCTATCATATCACCATATTGGATAAAGTACAACCATACAGACGGAGAGAAACAAAGATGGGGTTTATGTCCATGTCCACTCAACACAAACTATGTCATTTCGGGATTAACATATGTTTCAATCTTATTTCAATAATGCACATGTGCCCAGGGGACTTTAGCAGTGGGAATAAACCAGAGTACCAGTAAAAACCAACAAGGTTAGACAGGCAACAACTATTCCTTGTTATAAACTCGTTAGGAATCGTTATACTAATTGCCTCCACCCCCTACCAACCCAAGCATTCAACTGTTGTGTACCCAATAGTTCCAGATCGTATTTTTATACCATGAGTCACAGTGGCTCAGTTAGTATGACATTGGCTCGCTAACGTGGTGGTCCCATGAATAATCCCTGCGTTGGCAGAGAAAGTTCATCAGATTTTCCGCTGTGGTTCCTCCTTGTCAGTGAAAAACGACAGGGGGCATAGCAAGGGACAACGTACAGTTGTTCAAGAAGAATCAAGGTTCTGTGTAGACATTTGCGTGCACATTAAAAATCCCTTGGCAGTTGAAATTCGATATAAAATTATTGCATACGTCTGTCCTCATTAGCCCAGTCAGAACAGTAGAACTTTAAACCCCATTTCATCCAGTTTCTTTTTTTACCTGTATCGATTTTAGTTTTTTATCCTCATACTCCTGCTCTATTTGTTTTAGTTGATCTATTAGTTGTTGTTTCATCCTCATATGATCATCTAACAGAACTAGAGCTTTCTCATCTGAATAAATAAATAAATCTAATTGTTTTGAAATAATAAGAGATAAAGTTATATTTGTAAAATTATGAATAATCATCTTTATTCTAAAATTAAATTTTAACCAGGATATTAAATATAATTATGTTTAGTTAATCAGAAGAAGCTTAAAACTTTTTACTGCTAATGGTGTTTTTCCTCAAGAATTATAAATTCCAAACGGTTTTGTTATGTGGATTTTCTGGAGGTTTTTGTTTGTAGGAGGGTTTGTCCAGTTATTCAACTTACCACCTATACTTTTATCATCTTCTTCATCAGCTTCTTCTGTAAGTATTATTTCATCCTTTTCTACATCAGCTAATATCTATATCATAAATATAAAGGTGGTTGTGGAATGAAATTTGAAATTAATACAATTTCTAACTAGAAAATTAAATATTTTAACTCCTGAGATTTGTTGAGAATTACAGCTGCTAATCATCATTTGTATTTATAGAACAATATCTAAATCTCTCAAATCCAGTCAGCGACTCTGAATTCTTATATTAAAGATGCATTAGGTAAGATAAGATAAAGAGTTGAAAGTTCTTGCTATAATAGTTGAAAATATATAACAAAAACGAAATATGCAAATAATTTCAGTCAAATTGCTTCACTCTGAACCAAGTTATTAGCGACTCAATTTTAGGCAAGCCTTGACCGTTGGTACAATAATAAACAAAGTCTCTATTATCCATTTTTATGTTAAATTATCCATCATAAAATGTATTCAAATCTACTAAATATTGCAGGCTAACAATGGCATCGAGAGTTGATTGTGGGTGGATAATAAATAATAATTTAAGTAACATTTCAGGCTTAAAGAAAGAGCTGCAATTGGAAGGTTTAACTCAGCAGGTTTAAATGATACTTTTTCACATTCACAGCTGAATAATGATTTTGACAAATTTGGTGAATATATTTATTTGTTCATTAGTTATATTCTTCGATGGTATTTGTTTTATTTCATTAACTTGTCCAGTGACGCTACTGTGATCAATGCTAATTAGTAGCTTCAACTTCTGAAAGCCAAATTCAAAACTACTGGCCAAATAGATAGGTGTTTTGCAGTTGGCAGCATATTAATATTCTTTCTAGAACACCTGATACATTTACATTGATTTCAGATGACATTGGTTAATAATTTTCTTTCTGAGAACTTTTATATCTTTATTTTTAAACAGTGAAAACTATAAAATACCTGTCTCTGAAGTTCTATATGATCAATTCCTCTAAGTTTTGCCTCTTCTTCTAATAGTAAATCATTTAAAGGTGCAACATTTGTATCTGATAAGGAAAAGTTTGAGTTAAGCAAAGACTTTTTAAAACTTCTTCAAATATTCATTATACTACTTTAGATTTACTAAGAATGACTTTCAGAATTATTCAAGCTCTTGTGATGAGGTGTTACTCGGTGCAGCTTCCCCAGCAAAATTCACTATACTCACAATCAAGGCTGAATTAAAATGGCCTATCTTTTCTTTAAAATGAATTCCTATTAGTATTAGAGTATTAGTAATTACCCAGTGTATTTGTATAATTAAGGACATCATCACAAGCTCTAAGTTCTTCTTCTAATCTATTGGACTGTTGTTGTACCATATCCAAGTAGGCTTGCAGATCTTTTGATAAATGCTGCAAATAATATAATCATAAATGAATATGTAGAACATTGAAAAAAACATAACTAGTTAAGTCTAATATTAATACTTTAAAATAATGATACCTCCAGTTTGTCAATCTCAACATCTGCAAATTAATACTGATTACTCTACTGTATTTTTTATAATATTTTTGCAAACTGATTTGATATTGCTCTTTGACTATGTGTAAACATCGGCCCGCTGTAGAGATTCTTGTTCTTGTAAATTCTAACTTACAACATCATTGTTATTCTCGGAAATGTTCTCCACATCAAAATTTTCATCATAATTTATTTGATCTTCATCCTCTAATTCATCCAAGTTAATTAGTTCCAGTTGTTGTTGGATCTCCGCTTCAAGTATGCTTTCTTCATCCATAATTATCATAAATGAATCAACTTATCTCTCATTCTAATAAGAAAAAGTATAGGCTATTATTATTATTTAGCACTTAAACTTAAAGCTGACCTCCATCAACTAAAAATAACCAACAATTATTAGCCTACTGAAATAGGGCTGCAACAATTCATTGATGAATCATGACGTTAATAAAAATCCATGATGCACGATACAATCAATGTCTGTATCGCAATTCGTTATCCAAATAAAAATTCACAAAAATTGACTAATATTCCATTAAATGCTTAAATAAGTCCATGAGCAAATTAACTTTTTTACTAGGCCTATCATCAAACGGCGCATATCATGTATGTAGATCTAGACTGGAATAAATAACTAGACGCTATAATTATAATAATTTGCATTCGATTGACACTGCTGGCTTATTTCGCCGAACATAACTGATTTGAAATTAGAGTAAAAACGGAAACCATTGAATGTAAATCAGTTAATATACATTCATATTAGAGTATTATATGCGATGCAACCCACTTGTGACTGTGTCGTGTCAATTTCTTGATCCCCAAATGGGCAAATGTTAGCGACTTACTTAGCACTCTTCAAAAAAAATCAACAATGTGAACGTGTGAGAGACAGAGTTCCGATTCAAACCTCAATATGGCAAGTAAACTAATCATAAACAAAAAAACGTACAAAAAGTTACATCGTATTGCCTAATACAACAGTTAATAAATAAATTCTTAATGTGGAAAAACATAAATTTACTCTTAGTTCTCACATTGTTTACGCCGCCATTAGTCGTCGGTATGTCTTCCCAGAATGCTCTTGTGTATGGTGCGCAGTTTGTACATTATAATATCAATATTGATGATATTATGATAGTATGGAGAGCCGCCTATAAAATAAATAACAATCATAATTTTATTGTAAAATAAAAATGAATAGATATCTCTAATATCTGTTTCTGAAGGGGGTGGGTATTTATTTTTAATAGTTTTTTAATATTGTGCATGTTTGAAAACAATTGTTGAAATAAAAGTCAAAGGCGGAAAATTGTGTCTTTTAAAATTAGCCATATTATTTAGTCGCGCTTGGCGAGTGTCTTTGTAGGTTCATTTATTTACATTTGTTGGTAAATCTATGAGTCGAAAAATCTGATGTCAAAATAATCATTTTGGAGGGTTTGTGCGAAATGAATGTTTATTTCTGCATGAGCATTCACTTTATGTTATATTTTTTTTCATTCCCGAAAAGTAAACTTACAAAAATGCTCAATAGCATTCTCATAACTATATACCTACTATTTTCCTTCACGATCTTCTTATCCAAAACTGATATATATATATATTAAATATTTATATAAACCAGCATTTCGCCTTTAAAATGAAAACCGCAAATAAATGATATTTTTGGGCATTTTAGTGTAGGGATAGAAAGAGAGAAATGGGGTTTAACGTCCACTCGACACAAACTAGGTCATTTCGGGACTAACATATAGTTTAATTTTATTTTAATAATTCGCGCATAGGGGCCTTTAGTAGTGTGAGGAAACCGGAGTACCCAAAGAAAACCCACGAGGTTTGACAGGCGACCTTACTCATTGCCACGTACAACAGGGGATTCGAAACCACGCCAGTTGACTCAATAGCATGCCGTATGATACAGCTAACCATTCGGCCACCCAACCCGCCACCATTTCGTGAAGGCATTTATCACTGGGGAAGGGGGAATTAGGAATAGAAAAACAAAAAAGTATTACTAAATATTTTATTATTGACACCCTCACCCACCCCTCCGCTAAAGGTCATCTGTATACTTTTATTTTGTTTTAAAAAATTATTTTTTCCCACGTGTCTCTGTGTGTTGCGGGGTGGGGGGGGGGGTATGTCTATTTTATGATGCTTATAAATAAAATGCTAACAAGTTATGTCAAAATGTAAATATGTAAAAGTTTCATGTTTGTTTAATTTCAGTAATTTAAAAACAAATGCGGGTGTTCCACATGCGAGATGTTGCGCCCCCGTGGCCGGCGGGGCCCATCCCCGCGTTATAAATTCGTTAACATGAGCCATGTCAATCAACGCACCCTGCTTTATCCGCGTGAATGTTCAAGAATAGATACGGCCGCTGATGACGTCAACCTCGCATAGTTCTTGGCGACCGATAATGGCGGCGATGTAATGCTACAAGTAAAACCTGTTTGTTAGACAGTTTTTTTTATTGTGAAGACGGATTGGATCTTTATGAATTAACACCTTATTAATCCACCGCCGTTGGGGAATTTTAAAACTTTCGGAATTACAAGTATTACTGGGACTGAACCAAGTCTATTCCAAATAAAACAGTCAACATGCCTTCGACCTACAAAAAAATAATATACGACACTTTCATCTTACTAATAATAACAGCTTTATGTGTTGCAAATAAAAGACTGCCGTGTGCATGTCGAGATGTGGCTAATTGCAATTACATACCAGAAAATGATGAAGTCAGAAAAGAGGTATGTATACTCAAACATTATAGAACCTAATCAAAAATTGTCAAGGTGAAGGTAGAATGAATGCAATAATATTTCATATAGTTATTATTTACACCTACGCGTGAGGTAAAGAAATCATATCTCAAGCTAATGACTCAGTGATAGACTTTGTACACAGTATATATTATACCCTGAATATTGACAATTTTGTAGTTAACCTTATTAAATATAGTTCTGCACATACATACAGTCTATCTATAATTATTACACCAGGGTGAACAATGAAATATATTCTGCTAAGAATGATTCATGCAGACTGGTTAATTATTAACTTCCAGTCACATAAGACAGATATGCAGTCTGTATTGAATCAATACATTAATTATTGATTGATGCTATTGTTATCTATTGTTAGCATGTGCCAACCAAAATTCAATTTTTGAGCTAGGGACCCGAAACTTTGCATACAGCTAGAAAAAAATCTTAGAATCATTAATCTTTTTAGATTTTAAAAATCGGTTATTAACTTTTATTTTTATAGCTTATTTTATATATCCATAGGTAAGCAGCGTTTTGCGAAATTCCGTCAAAAACGGGCAAAATTGATAAAATGATAATTTGACTGACTAAATGACTTTGGAGCAGGCTCAGATTTTACTCACATGTTCTAGGTATACACATTAACTAAAATCATGGACCTTATAAGGTCCATGCTAAAATCAACCACAAAAATATTGTTTTTAACCTTTATTTGGACATAATTGAGAGGAAATCGGACATATTTCGTACAGAAAAGTAAAAAATAAATAACTATAATTGATGTTGAAATGATTAACAAGAACTTTAATTTAAGTTTTCTCTAAATAATTTTAGAATAACATTTCTTTTTATTTTACAATGATTTCAAGTTTTGTCTAAATAATTATAAGTACCTTATCAAAAAATAAAACTTGATAATAAATCATATACAAACAAAACCTATACCCTGTACCAATAACAATAAAAAACAACAAGGCTGCTCAATTTCAATTAAATCTTTTACCAAGTTCTAGGAACCTGAAAAATTATAGTAAATTATAATTTATATGAATGATTAAACAAGATTGATAAACAATTGGTAGGCCTATGAAAGGAAGACTGGCATACGCCGTGCGATGAATAATATTTTTATTTTAACACGAAATTTATAAAACATACAATTTAAACTAATTTTATTTATCTCGTAAATAACAAATTCACTCTCAAAGAATTAAAATTGTTAACATTTCAAGTATTTTCTCGCATTCGCACGTGAGTGACGGTCGTATAACTGTAATTTGATATAGTCTCGATCAGCAGCACTCCTCAGTGTAAAGCGTACAGCGAATAGTCGTCTGAATGATAGAGACTACAGTTCACACGCCTTCCGCCATGACAGAATGGCCGATAAAATTTCGGTCATCTCAGAACAATTGAATTTTTACGACTTTCACGTCCACATATGGAAATAAATGAAGGTGGATCTTATCAAGGAACATTTCTTCCATAATTTAGCAAGTTCTTTACCCCGGCGCATCTTCCACGAAAAAAGTTACAAAATTCCAAACTTTTCAATCGAAGAAAAAAAATATTCTTACCTTGCTATGTGTGATAAACTTTCCATGCGCCGCAACCTTGACATCTTAACTAACTGTTTTCGGTTGAATGGAACCGGTATCAATAGCAGGAAACCGACACGGGGCCGTAATGCAAGGCCTACTTTTCGCGAAAAAAATGCGCCATATTTGTGACAGCCAATTAAGAAAAAAGAGTTACGTCCCTTTTTCGGTTGGCACACGCTACTATTGTATTTATTTTTACATTGTTTCAATCAATATGGAATGTTTAATGAAAATACATTTTGTCTTTTAATACATTTATTTTACCATATTAAACTCAGTAACGGTTTGATACTGTCAAGTTTTTTTTAGCATACACTTAATTGTTGTTCACAGTACTTAGCAGATTAATGCTTATTCCTAATCAGTAATAGGGACATGGAGATTATCTACCTTGAATGGTTTGATTTTATTTTTTCAATTAGGTGTTAATTTATCAATTTTATTATGGTACATTTTAGTATGGATTGCGCTTGAAAAATGGATATTGACTATACAATTCAAATCCTCACCTGATGCCATGGGGCTTCAAATGGTTAAAGAATAAACAGATATCAACAGTGTATAATAAATAATGTATCTTCATACCTCAATGTTTCTACTTGGAGAAGATTTGTAATTTGGATAATTTGTTCTGATCCAGTTTGTATACATATTTATATGTATTTGCAAATAAATTATATTAGTAAAAAATAAATGAATGAATGAGTAAAAAAAAGCTACCATTAACATATGAAATTAAGAACTTTAAAAAAGATTTGTTTTGGTCATGATTAATCTATAGATTTAATATAAATCTCTTACTGTTATATATTATTAATTTGTTGCTTACAGTGAATATACACATTAAATAAAGATATGAACAATATGCACCATAAAAATAGTGTGTATTATAAGAAAAAAATGTGTATTACAAGATGTGGTTAATGTGTATATTGTGTGTGTTATATTGGTATATGTGATACTTTTGAACATTGTAAAGTATCTGGTGGTGTTTATATGTGTATTGACTGGATTTTATAGAACATGATATAATATATGCAGAAGCTGTAGTAAAAATCATTGTGCCCTATTATAATAATATGTGCAGGAGGACCACTCTACACACAAAACAAAAATCTACAAGATAAACCTTCAGACAAGACAGAAAATAGACATTGCAGAAAAACCCAACAAAATAATCAAATCAAGTGAATGGATCAGGGTACCTGACAGTTTGAAGGTCTTCATGCTCTCTGTAAACACCTGGTCAATGGTGAATACACAATAAAAAGTTGCCATCAATGAATCTGTTAAAACAGCATAGTAACTTTGATTTTAATTGAGTAAAACTGATGAAACTAAAGGGGGGCTTATGTCGACCTTGCAACTGAAAGCAACTGGCGTTTCGGCAACTGGGAGCAACTGAAAGCAACTGAATGCAACTGAAAAAAGTCGACCTGAGCGCCTCTTACAACTAGTTGCAGTCAGTTGCAATCAGTTGCAGTCAGTTGCACATGTTCAACTTTCTGCAACTCGTTGCAACTAGCGGCAACTAGTTGCAGTCGACATGAGCGTTCTTGCAACTGGCGTCAACTCGTTTCCATGGAAATAACATCACGTGATAAGAGGCATGTGTTTTGTGACTTTATAAAGAGGCAAATGGAAGCGAACGAAGACACCCACTTTTCAAATGTTGATGATGTCGACAATAATATACTAATAGAATTGTAGTAAGACCGACCATGCCTTTGTGTTGTTTCTTTTAAGTTATTCGCCATTTTGTTGATCACGTGATGAATAAATTAACAGTCACGTATTAAGTGTGATCGCTATCAGTTCCGAGTCGACATAAGCGCTCCGAATTCAGTTGCTCCCAGTTGTCCTCAGTTGCTGATATGATCGACATAAGCACTCTTGTAACTGACTGCAACTAGTTGCTTTGGGTTGCAAAGTCGACATAAGCCCCGCTTTAGTGTATATCTTGACCATGTTCGATAATGAGCACTTTCTGCTTTATTAAGAAATTTGATTTCTTTGACTTAACTAATCATAAAAAGTTTGGCTTCTGGCTATACAGAACAGTATCAAACAGATCCACTATATATTTAGAGCTGAATTCTGTTGAAAGAGTAAAATGTACAGCCGAAGATATATTCTTTTCTATGAAAAAAAAAGAATCCAGAAATCACAGCTAATTCTGAACAGAAAGCGCTTAAATATATTTTAAACTTCATTGGAAATTGACAACAAATTAATTATTCCAATTGATCCAACAAAATCAACAGTGCCATGTGACTTTAAACAGTCCATTGTTGAATATTATGTGGGAAAATCACATGACGAAGAAAACTACTTTGATTCAAGTCAAAATAAAATACATATTATATTCTTTTAAGTGCAAGCCAATGTGTACACAGGACTTCTTTTTATTTGTACCATTCAAACAACTATTTGTTTCCCTTGCCAGGTCTTCCGTCCTGCGCCACAGGGTCCCATGTTCAATCCTTCCGGTATCTGAGAAAGTGCATCAGAACTTTCTGCTGTAGTTCCTCCTTGTCAGTGATGCAGGACCAAGGCCCTGACAAGGGACAACATACAGTCATTTGGAGGGGACAAAAAAAAGAGGTCCCATGGACATAGTGGTGTGCATGTAAAAGAACCCTTGGCAATTGAAATTCCATACAAGAGTATGGCACACAGTGTGACGTATGCTTGTCTTCATCAGCCCAGTCAGAGCAGAACCGTTTGGACATTAAATTTTAACCCTATTTTAATTCATTTCTCTGTTCTTATTTTTCTCTAGGTTTTTGTGCTGACTAATGGTAGTTCCAACTACAAAGACTGGGATTGGAATACTGTGACAACAGTAGTAGATGAAGATAAACATAATTTAGATGTGATGTGCTATTCTCACAGTCAACACAAAAAATATGGTATCATCGTTAAGTTAGGTAAAATTAGATTGGAATATTAAATATTCATACTAGCATCCTATATAATTTATATAGTGAAGCCACTGTAAGAGCTGTCTGTTGTGATTTGCCATATAATCGGTATATGATTAATTATTAATGCTTTAATTAAATGTTATTGTTCTTGTTAACTTTTAAAGTTCTTGTTGACCTTCCAGCAATCCGATCAAAACACAGATACTATTTCGTTTCGGTTTTTTTTATAGTTCAAAATTTTGTTTTACTTGTCTTTATTACATTAGGATCTAAAAGAGTTGTTATCATTGATGTGTTCTGGATGATGCGAGGGATTATGCCGACTTCTTGCCGGATTTATGCGTAAGCCGTAAATCCCTAGAAACATCAACAATGATTGATTAATCTATGTCTGACATCATATGGTCAAGGGGTCACGGTGGCTAAGTGGATAAGGCACTGGTTCGCTAGCCAGGAGGTTGGGTGGTCGATCCCTGCATTGGCCGAGAAAGTTCATCTCGATTTTCTGGCATGATTTCCCCTTGTCACTGATGCAGAAGAAGGGCCTGAGAAAGACAGCTGCCTAGTCATTCGGATGGGATGGAAAACCAAGGTCCCATGTACAGATTGGAGTGAACGTAAAAGATCCCTTGGCAATTGGAATTCGATATAAGAGTAGGCCATAGCGCCGCTGCCAGGCAAAATTTCCCCTCATAGCACACTGTATGGCGTATGCCTGTCTTCCATTAGCCAAGGTTAGTTGCAAAAGAGTAGGACGTTAAACCCTATTTCATTTCATTTCATATAGTCAAAAGCCACTCGATTGACCACCTCGACATCAACTCCCACTATAACTTGTCTTATCTTCATGTAGTGTAGGCCATTGAAAGAATAGAAAATCAAAACGAATCATAGATCTGTATTTTCATCAGATTGACCTTCTAGTGGCTGAAGTTACCTATAATCAGTTCATGGTTGGTTGCCAGACAACCTTGATTTCGACATAATTTTAATGTCTAGGTGTGAATTAAATTATTTTGTTAAGATATATATTAATTTTTTCATTTTCAGATGACATTGCTGCATTTGATGATCTTAGTTCTAATAATACAAATGTTACATCTTGGGTGGAGGATTTTAGAATCACGGCAAGAGACACAAGGGCAGATGTAGTTATACTGAATCTTATGCCTCTAGTCCCCAGGTTGACAAAGAATGAAAAAGACGATCGTGTTCAAATAGATTTGCTTCTAGCTAAGCTGAAACGGTTCATTCTTGCACCAGGAGACAAGGTAAACTTCTTTAAAAACATCCCATGCCCTTCCACAAACCCTATTTCAAAGCTGGAACGAACTCGTCAGGCTTAAATGATGGATCTGCATGGTAAACAGAGAGATGGCTAAAGATTTGCTGTTATAAAATGATTATTTGCATAGACTCTATGATACCCAACCCTTTTGACTGTACTGTCGTGTTATGTTATCATGACGCGATCAAAATATCTAGTTGTCCTCACTAAGTTTTGGAATTGTCATATTAGTGCGGTAAGATGGCCGGGTCTCGAAATTAAATTACTATTTGTTGGATAAGGAATGTGACGACCTGTCACATATTTCTTCTGCTGCTTTGCGAAAAATATCTGAAGTAATAGCACTAGGGTTTTCAGTGATATTATAAAGCTTAAACACCATTCCTCGCATTGAGAATAAGTGGGTGATGTCACAGGAATTCCCATTCCTATAAGATTAATGGCTATGTGCCAAATATGTCGACAAGAATTGATAAATGGAGGTCCTGCAAATAATGTGCGCAAGAGAGAAATAGCTAAGACTGGGAATCGATATGAAATTTCAATATCGATTATCGTCAAGAATTTGTCAGTGATTATCGATAATAATCGATTATCATTTTTCCGGAAAAATCTGAATTTTACTGACCTGTTAAGTGTAAAAATATGCCAAAACATCTTCGGTCTTTAATACTGTTTATTTAAACATATTATATTTATTAATATTATTATACAATATGTCAATACTCAATCGTAATAAAAACAAACAAACAAACGAAAGTAAATTGATCTGATTTATCTTCATTACTAGAGTCCATGAAGGTAGATGACTGTTACATGTATTAGGTCAATATTACTGTCGTCGGTTCCGTAAAAACCAAAACAATTCCATACCTCGCTTTTTGTCTTTCCCAGAAATCAAAAACGTGTATGGGCTGTATCTGACATGATTTAGTAATAAAAGCTGAGTTTTATCGTGAAAACAGACGATTTCTCTACATTCAATCAAGAGCAAAGAGGGGAGATAATTCTAATTTTACTATATATCACGTGCGATTGTCATTGTTCTCAAAGTTTATGACCTATTTATTTTCAACTAGTAATAACAACAAAAACAACGAAAATATTAAAATAATGTATTTAATCTTAAAGTTTAGTTTTTTTTAAAATGTGCCAGTTTGTGAGCAGAGGGGGGAAATAGTTGTGTTGTGAAGTTGTGTATTCATTCATTTGTCTGCTATTGGCTAATGCCAGACTACGGCAAGTTTGGTCATGTGAAAGTGACCATAACTTGCCGTCAGAAGGTAAATATACCGATAATCGATATTAGAATTTCAATATCGATTATCGTATCGCAAAATAACTTCTACCGATTATCGATTATATCGATATTTTTGCACAGCCTTAGAAATAACTAACAGAATTTTTAAGAAAATAGTGCAAAAGGATCAGTGAGAAGAAGAATGTGGGGACCCGTCAGGACTAAATCTTTATATTTCAAAGTTGGTTTTTTGGAAATATAAAAATTATTCAACTGAATTCCAAGTTGTATTATGATAGAACCGAATTCCTCGTTGTACGCAAGGAGTTCGGTCGCCTGTCCAGCCTCGTCGATTTTTACCGGGTACTCCAGTTTCTTCCCACTGCTAATTATTAAACCATGTGTTAGTCCCAAAATGACCTAGTTTGTGTCGAGTAGACGTTAAACCCCATTTTTAAATTTCTCTTGTTTGAAATTGTGATTTTGTTTAATAGATGGACTGTATAGTACCATGGAAACCTGTAAGAAGTGGAAATGATGGAAGTGATGACAGTGAAAGTGTTTCCAGTATGTTAGCTAAATCTTGTGATAGATTTCTGCTTAGTCCAGACAGTTATGCTTACATTGAAGGATATGGTTGTAAAGCTAGAGCTACAATTCCTATTACAAAGTTAGTCTTAGGTAAACAAACAATTTTACTTTAGTCCTATAACAAAATTAGTCTTAGGTAAAAACAACTTTACTTTAGTCACGTAGCTAAAACAAAATGTAAAGGAATTGACCAAACTTGTATTGAATTCCAGCCCAGAAAAGCTATTATCAATCCAATTTTTCGATTGATATGGTATATCTTTCAATGAAAATAAATCTTGAGGATACCTTTGTTGATGCAGGATTTTGAATAGATGTAAAGTCCAGCCTAGGCCTCTTGTGTTAGTCATATTTGCCAGTCGTGATTGACTGGCAGTGATCAAATTGACCTGCTGACTTAACAGACAGTAAAATTAGATTTCAAAGAATTTGAAATGGTAAAATTTAATTTCAAAGAATTTAAAATAAGGTAAAATTAAATTTCAAAGAATTTAAAATACGGTAAGATTAAATTTCAAAGAATTTAAAATACTGTAAAATTAAATTTCAAAGAATTTAAAATACCGTAAAATTAAATTTCAAAGAATTTGAAATACGGTAAAAGTAAATTTCAAAGAATTTAACTGTAACACTATAACTACTGTTAAATTAACAGTTTTTATATGTAAATTATTGTAAATACACTCGGTAAACATAAAAAAAATGACCGTCAATCAAAGTTTGCTGTGAAAGCGCTATTCCAGACACCAAATGTATTCTTTTGTTGAATTTTACTGATGTTTGAAATGACTAGAGATTTATTATTGGAATGTTTTGTTTTTGTTAGGTATTGATGAGTATGTAACTGCAGGAATAACAGAAGAACTATTGATTATGGGGATACCATGGCATGGATATAGCTATCCTTGTAAATCTTATGATGTGAGTAATCTATATACTAATATTCCTGAAATATCGGACATTTCATAGGCTATAACATCTTATAATGTCTTGGAATTATTACAGGCAGTGAAATTGGCTAGCTACAGACTTTACCAAGGCAATTCAAATAACTTATATAAGACAATAAATATAGTTATATTAAAAGTTGTATCTTGGTGTTATAATGATTATAAATTGTCATATTCTTTGAAAGCTAGCAGAAATGTACAAAGATATAGCTTAACTCAACTGGCTGGTAAAGTTTTAAATGATTGTTTATTATAGGAGACTACAATGGTTTGTAAGTTAAATAATAAATACAATACATCTACTTGTGATGTAGCAAACAGAGAGAAGGTGTCAATAGATAATCTACTAATAGGAAATGATATTCATGTACTAAGTGCAGAACACTGGAATGATGCTTATAAAGCTCCTTGTCATGTCTTCAAGGTAAGTCTACAATCCTGTTGTGTCTTTAATTAAGGTAAGTCTACCATTTTGTCATACCTACAATAAATCTAGATGAAATCTGGTCACAAGCCCAGGAATAATCCCCTCCTTAAATTTGCTATAGACCCCACATTGAGCTAAAACTATATCATTGGTGGTCTCAAAATAACCAAGCTGCGTTGAACAAAACTTTAAATGTTTTCGATTTTGTTGGTAATGCAGCCTTTCCATTTGATTCTTCGTAGAAACACTTTTTATATGGAGTTCACGAAACAGTTGATGTATTGTTTATGAAGAAACACACTTGTTACATTTGGTAAGAAACGTTCTATATATATGCCTGTTTCATATTTTTACAGAAAAACACAAGTTCAGGTCCAACCTATCATCAACTATGGTATGAAGATGTTGAAAGTCTACGGATTAAATATCAGTTTGCTAAAGATATGAACTTAAAAGGTACCGGTGAACTGTAAAATAACCCATAATATTGTACTTTTTAATTTAAAAGTTAATTCTTTCCTACTAAACCATACATTATAAAGTTTATAATTTTCTACTAACCATATACTTCATAAGGTTTATAATTTCCTACTAAGCTAGTTACTTTAGTAATGGTGTCTGGTCGGACTCTTACCGTATCTATTTTTCACCATGATTTTTTGTTCACCAAAAAGGAACCATTTTTGACCCATCTCTGACACAAATATATAATTATTCAACACTATTTTCAAGTAGAATTTTGCGATTCAAAAAAAACAAAAACATTTATTGGTATTAGACTGCCATAATGAAACCCACCTTTGTGCAGACCGGAGGTCACAGGTTCAGGTCTATGGTTAACCAATATTCAAAATCTAGGCATTGATTGTTACTGTAAATGAAAATTCTTGATTTATAAACTCTGAAATTTACTACTAGGCATACTATATAAAATCTTGAATCCTATAATATATAAACCGTGCATTTAGATTTTAAGATTCCTACCCAACTATGGCTTATATAGTTTTAATTTTCCTCTAACCATGCATCATAAAGTTTAGAATTCTCTCCTAACTATGGCTTATATATAAAATCTTAGAATTCTCTCCTAACCATGGCTTATAAAGTTAAGGAATCTTAAGCCATGGCTTATAACCATTAGAATTCTCTCATAAACCATGCATTATACAGTTCAAAGCAATTCATACTGGTATATTATATTTCGTAGGTATTGCTATATGGACAGGAGATGATCTCGCTAAATCCAAAGTGGATTTTGTTCATGATTTCAATACTGAGATGTGGAGTTGGATTTTACATGACTTGTTGGGAAAGGGAGAGATTCGTCCTAGAGGTCATGCAAAGTATTATTATGCAAGTGAGTAGAATTTACTATTTGAGTACAGATTTATTTGTTACATCACATTGCAATCCGTTGTGAAGTGAATACACATGCTGATTCAGCCAAAGCAAATTACTCAAGATAACAATTCTTTTACATTGTGGTAAATGTAGACTCGGTGAGCGCACCCAATAGTAAGCAGAAATACAAAGCATTGTTTATTAGATTGATTAGGACAATAGAAATAAATTTTCGATTGAAGTCGTTAAGAGATGATCTTATGTAAATTTGAGAGAAATTTTAAGAAGTTAACTCTTTCATTAGAAATAGATCATTTAGATATATATGCAATATCTACTTGTTTAGTAGCCATGTTTAAAAAAGGGGTTTTGAAAACTATGCTAATGTTTAATTTGAAGAATGAACCATAGAAATTTCGAACAATTGTTTTTAACTCCAGTGGTCATGACATGCATCCAAGGTGGTGGATCCCATGATGTATTCTATTTGTATTTTATATATGATTTCGGTTTATTCATCATCATCAATCAATTGGTCATGTTCTTATTATTTCACATCAAGTTAACATTTAAGATATCCAATGTCAACAAGTTTTTGAACATAATTTAAACATTTATTTTTTAGATACAGTGACAGGTGTAGCATTGGGCTGTTTGTTTGGTGGAATGTTGTTGGGTATTGTATTTACATGTATTGGATTCAGACAAATAAGGAACAAAAAGAAAACTCCACCATTCGCAAAAGATCTGGAAGTTGAAGATTATCATGATGACAGTTTTAATTTATAAATGTTTACAACATTTTTTTTTGTCTTTTATACAATCAATTTTTTAATTTACTGCCGATTTTAGTTTCTACATACGAGTTTTTTGTCAGGCTATTTTTCTATCTGAAACTTGTTTTGTATAATAAATGCAGCGTATAAAAAATTCTTGACTACCTGAGATATGTTTTGAGATTAGCTGGTTAAATTTTAAGTAGCTTGCTTTGTGTAAATGAGCTGCTGATGAACTAAGGCCTTGTAAAGTTGATTTACATATTTTAATTAATGATTGTTTAATATCAACTTTATTAATACTAATGAAACTGGTATTTTTGTATGATATTCAATTTTTGTAACATTCCATTAACTTTGCCTTAAAGGAGACTGAAAAGCAGCAACAGCTGGAATAAAATAACTTTAATAAGCATTTCTATCGATTATTAATTATCTAATATTGTAATAAAATAAAATTATGTAAGCGCATAATATATTCTGTATCAAAATTCTAAAATACACTTTAACATATATATGCATGGTAGGCATTATATTAACATTATCATATATAAATAAAGATATGTCAACCAATGACTTTAATGATAAATTATATATCTAATTGTTATTATAATTATAATCGCTCAAATTTCACAAAATTCTATATTAGAAGTGTAAGGAATAAAATGTATAAATACCGTTCATTTATGTAGGATAATCTTACAACACTTGTTTCCTTATTTAACACTTAGCTGAGACTTGATTATATAGTTACAGTAGATGTAGTCCCTCTAGTATTTAGTCACTAAAATGGGTTCAAATTATTTAACACCAGGCATTATTTTACATATGAGATTTCATTGTTTGATGGTGGCGTACCATTAGTTTAAATTATATAAGAGATGATATAATAGGCATTTTAACTTGTTTAATGGACTCTAGTGAGACAAAACGTAATATTATTACAGGATCATTATTTTACTTCTTTGTCTTGCTACATGTATATACTTTTAAATCATACATTATGTGATAATGGTATATATTTTGATATAAGTGTAGTAATATCTTACCTACATTAATTTGTTATTAAAAAACAAGTTTACTCCCAGGTTTGTTCAAATGATTCAAAATCTTTGTAGGCTAATGTAACATTGAAAAATGTCTGCAAGTGATTTACCAATCGATCGGACATATATATATAACAGTAATTATTAAGGAGAAACTGATGTTATTTATACAAGAAGCATATTATTAGTGAAAGTGTATGTATTAAGACTCTGCCATCAATCCTGTGATAACTGGTCGATCAGATCAGAAGTCCAATATAAAATTGAAGTGTACCTTTTATATAAGGCAGCAGAACAGATCATTCCAAAATATCTTTTTTCCTTTTTCTATGGGTTCTTTTCTTACCACAAACAATTTATGAAGTAGAAATTTTGAAATAATTATGAACCCCAGAACAATTTAGTTCTGATCAGATTTGTTTTGCACATAATTTGTGTCATGTAGGTGTTGTACATTGTAGCATAATTATATAATTTATATAAATTACTCTGTAAAGTAAATACATACAAAGAATATAAACTCATTGGTAGTGGTTTTCTGTTGTCATCAGTGAGAGAAATGGTGGTTTACACATGGTTAAGTAGACAAGTCGACTCCATGTTTGAAATCACGAAACTTGAAATGATAAAGGACTGTTATGATCTAAAACACAGTGTTGACCGAGAAAGTTCATTGAGATTTTCCAGATGTTCCTGTGTACACACTGACGTGCACACAAAAGAGCCCTTGACAGTTTCATTATGATATAAGATTAAACTGTAGTACCGCTGTCCAGGCAAAATGTCTCTCAAACACTGTAAGACACAAGTCGTTTAACCCTTTTTATTTTTATTCTTACAACTTAATGTAAGCACTATTAATATGCTTTTAAGACAATTTATATTATATTGATGTACATATATAGCTTTTGGTGATTGTTGAATTTGTTTTCCTACACTAAATGTATATTATTTATATATAGTTACAGCTATTTTATGTACAGTCAACTGGCGATGTTAAGATAATCTTGTACTGTTTTTAAGTTTTATTATACTGTAGAAGAGTTCATGTTGTGCCTTATATTAATTTTTATTTTTGATACAATTGCATACAATCTCACTTGTTGTATATATTTTCATGTTTTGTAGTATTTTTAATGAGGAAGTTATGATGTAAATTTGTTGTATACAGTAACCTGCAGTGATAAAAGTTTTTATTGTCCTTGTTGTCATAATATATCCTGTGTATTAAATGTTAGCTCCAATAAAAAGCTTTTTATGTTGAGAAGTGTTTTTCATATAGTTGGTGTGGTTGGGAGATATGAATTTAATCAAAAGTTGACACTGTAAATGTTACGGTTGGGTTTTTGATTTACCATAAATTTCGCAATCTTTAAGGATGTTGAGTTTGTTGAGCACTGTAAGTTTTGTTAATAAAATATAACATTGTGTGTTATTTGGGATGATAAACTAATATTAATCACCAAACAAATACCCATTTTATTTACCATGTCCCAAACTTCGCCCAAAAGAATGATAATAAAGGAGGCTGATGACAATGAGAGTTATCTTTCCTCAGTTATACCTGCATGGATTTTCGTCAAATTTGGCATGAACACAATATTGGTGTCAGTAATTATCACATATGTGATAGAACTGATTAAACACTTTCCAGGTATAATTTTTAACACAGAGATCATTGCTACGATAGATGAGTAATAAAGGTTTCAACAATGAGAAGTGATGAATGCAAAAGGAAAACACGAGTTGTCGCTCTATATGACTGAATGACAAGTGATAACAGATACACAGCCAAATTTCTGCTCACTAATAATTCCTTTGAAGACCAAAAATTGTTATGTGGGACTGCTAGAGGATATCTGACAATTCATAAAAAGAACTGACTGCCACTTATGATTCATGAAACCTTCATTACATATCTATTGTAGCAATGATCTCTGTGTTAAAATTATATTTGGAATGTGTTTAAGCAGTTCTTTCACATATGTGATAATGACTGATACCAATATTGTCCTTTAAATGCAAGTCCAAGAAATATACAGTTCACTTTTTGCAGTCCTTCACGTTTAAGGCGCGCTTTCGCTCTTACGCCTCCCGACGCGCCTCGACTTAACTTCAGGGGAGTCATTAAATACGCCCGCTAATTAGCTAAATCGCTCTCCTTATTGAGATTCATAAACTAGCGTACTTTCAGTGTTTGTTTATTTTTAAAACTGCATGTGTTTTACCTCCTCTTAGCAATGAGCATTTCCTATATACGGTCCATGGTAATGGATGCTAATGTAAGGCTCGTTTTAATTGGGTAGAAGTCTAAAATCAGCCAATAGAATATGTTGTTACTTGACAGCCTAATATGTCGCCGGATGTTGATGTAGAATATCCGCGGAAATGATAGAATGACTCGTCTAGTATTAATAACATTACGTTGTTTAAAATGTTTTCCTGTACGTGTACCGCCTGTCCCATTGGGCATCGTTATCAATATATGTCAAGTATGCGACATTTTTAAATTGGAATAACTGGAGGATAAACAGCCACTGTTTGGTTGGGGGATAAAAATAGGTTTGCAATTTAATTGTGCAATAATAATCAAGCTGACAAAGTGATAAAACTGACAATTCGAGGAAAATATAAATGACATAAAAAGAATTTGAGACAAAACTAATAAAACATAAATACAGTAGAATTACTCTTGCAATATAAATAAGAAGAGTTGTTTTTATGGGAGCTTTTTCCTCAATTTCTAAATTTGCCGGAGTGTTTTACGGCTCCCGCACCATTTCGTAAACATGAAGGACTGTTTTTTGGCAGTAGACCGTGGTCTCTGATATATACAGAAAAAAAGATAAGTTTTCTTGAACATTCTATAATTCAGGTAAATACAACAAATCGGATGTAAAAAGTAAATATTTACTTCAGTGCACTGCTCCTACACATTCATATATGATAGTCTTCTACCAACAAATAAAGAAATTCAGCAATGTTCCAGGCAACCATGATTGTTCACTGCAGATCATGTGACCGATATGTATGAGTATGACCTCATAATTTATTCAACAACTGGTCTAGGTCAGGGAAACCTTCTCATTTCCAAAAAATAGAGACAAGTAGCCTACTTTGATTTCACATGACATATATTAGATATAGTGCACATTTAGTACAATAACAATGGCAGTTCCCCTCTAATATTAAAACAATACACAATTTAACAAAGTCAATAATGCATAAACCAAACTTTTTCTGGTAAAACTAAAGTAGTTTTTAAGTTCCAGTAGAATTAGAAATGTTCAGTATGTCTTGAAGGCAGATCACATCTTTCATTTAAGGAATGTAAATGAATTACATCACTAATTACATCTACACCATATAAATTCCTTGTGAAAGGTTATATCTTGTATGAGCAATTACACAAAACTGATTATTACAGCTTCCTTAACAGAACTACTGGTAATAATACAAGTAAAATTCTAGGACTGTAGTTGATAAAAATAAGCGCAGTAAAACAGGATCACATTTAATATACACAATCAAGGTGCTAATAGATATGTCTGTGTTTCTCATCATTTAAAATAATCAGTTGATTAACAGCCTATTGTGTTGTTCGTATTATCGTAAGACATCTTGATTTCCACTACGACCATCATTAGAGCTGATTAATTTCAATATTCTTTCTGCATATTCCTTCTCCTCCTGGAAATGAAAGAAGAAATAGTAAGATGCTTGATAAGCCAAAAACATAGTTTCAAAATGAGGGTAAGAACTATGAACTTTACAATATTCAGTAGTCTCAACCATCCAGTGCTCTCTATCAGCGTGGGTCTTGAATAACCCATTGTTTTACTAGTCTTCTAGTTACATATGGTACTGGAAATAAGGAGATGAAAAGAAATGGGGTTTAATGTCCACTTGTCACAAACTAGGTCATTTCAGGACTAACCCATGGTTAGTGAAGTAAGCTGAATAGATTTTGTATATTATTGGTTTAAGTTGAACAGAAAAGGCTCAATATCTTTAATCTGAAAATAAGTACCTGGTATTCTGGTTTGTCTTGAAGCACAGTAAGCCTTTCTTTGAGTATTTCATGCAGATTAAGTTGAGGTTGTTGAGCAATGTCTTTAGCTCTATCATGATCTGTTATTAATGTTAATAATGCATTCATTACATGTTCTTGTAATGGATCATGTTCCTGTGCAATTAAACCTATAAACTGTTCTACCATACCAATATCACATAATATATCTGAGAAAAAAAAAAACAATATCATATAGCATATCTGAAACAAAACAATCATAAACTAAACAGGTGAGTTCAAGAAACTAAAACTCACTTTTAATTAAATGTTCTGCCTTAGTATAGTATGAAACTTGAGATACTTGTTCCTTGGACAATTCCACATTGATTGATGGACTGGGGCATATAGAACTCATTATTATAAGTTTTATCTTGACTGCTAGAATCAAGAGATGAAGTATAAACTATTATAACCCTGCGCATTAACCAGTTTAATTAGAATTTCACTGAAATAAAGTAGTTTACCTTTATAACTAGGCTGACTGGTGCACATAGAATTTAACATAAAAGAAGCTTTGATTTTCAGTTTTTCCACGTCTGTTTGCATGGCTCTCATTAATACTGAGAAACCATCTTGTTCTGTAAATAATTTTTGTCCATCTTCATTATCTCTACACAAACCTAAATTAAAAAAAAGACTTAAAGTCTTGATGGGCCATTTTAAGAAATGAAAACCCCTTTCAAACCACCATTTCGTTAAACTTTGAATCTTTAAACACTAAAACAGAGATCAGTTCAAAAATAGTTTAATTCCGTTCAGTATTTACATAGATATGTGGAATTGAAATTTCATTGATCTACTCTGCTTAAGCAAAATATAACGCGCCCATCTTTCATCAGTAGTGGAGAACCCTGATAGGCCTAGCTTAAAAACTGATTGAATCCAAGTCCGGAAATTATCTAGGGTTAGTATTTTGATTGTGTTTTCTAATCAACAACAAGAAACATTAAAATAGCATTATGCAAGAGCAAAATCTGATTTTTACAGGTCTTTCTTTAAGCCTGAGATGTTATCTAAATAATCAATTAGACATTAATTAACATATTCAGACCATAATAAACTCTTTATGTCAAGACTAGCCTTCGATGTTGGCAGATTAAAATCGTATATGCCGCTTAATGGCGGTTGATAATTAAATCAATCAGGTGGATAATCGAGACTATGCTGTTTATATTAATGATTTGAGTAATGATGACCGAGGCTATGAATATTTCAAAAGCTTTTTTCTCGGCTAATAGTGAATCAATTTGACTGAAATTTTCAGCAAATTATCTTTACACTATCTAGTTTTTAACTATTGTAGTGAGAACTGCCATCTCTTTATCTTATCTCCCATAATGTAACTTTAAGGAAGCATGAATTCTATTTTAATTGAATCAGGCTTAACTCAATTTCTAATGAAATAAAATAAAGACGCATTATAAAGCTAAATCTAGCTTCAAACTTTACATAAATTATTATTTTAAAATTCTGTCCAAACTTAAAACATTAATAACTTCACACAGAATACAATCATTTGACTGAAATATTCAACATATTCATTTTTCATTATTTATTTTTGAACTGTGTAAATAAAGCATGTTTTATCAGTGCCATATAACTTTATCGGTTGTGATTGTGACCTTACAGGTCAGTTATTGCAATACCTCTGTGAAATAGTTTGATTATTATGCTGTAGCTACAGGCTACATGTCTATAACACTTAAGGAGTAAATCGTCAACACACGAAACAAACATAAAACTCAGGTAGTTTTAGTTAGAATGATCATTTACAGTATGCCTATAAACTCTCATTTCTAATTTTTACTTATACATATATTGCATATCTTTGATACTTACATGACAGAGCATACAATGCCTTTGTTTTAACTGTTGAGTTTTGATCTTTGTCTAGCGATTCTAATAAAACAGGAAGTATATTATTTTCTAAGACAGCCTTCTGACAGTAAGGATTATTCTGTACTAAATCTGCTACTAGTTCTAAACATGTCCATCTCAACTCTGCATCTTCATGATTTAATAGGGACGAAAATACTTCGAATCCACCAATTTTATGGAAATCTGAAAAATATGTGGATTTGATGAAAACCCTAATCGCTTTATATTAATATATTTGGTCTGCCAGACTGTGCCTTATACGCCTGCGTACACTGTCAATACAGAGTATGTTTTATTTGGATACATTTTTTAGCATTCTGTAAAGTATGACCAAGTCTAAATCAACTAGATACTATACCATAATATGGTGTATGTGTATGACAGACACAGACTTCATATGCCATATTTTAACAATCATTAATGAAATTATGCACACTAGCACTTTTAACACAGCAATATTGCAATACAAATTTGTCAAACTTACATCTTACTTCCCAGATTTTAAAAACCAGCAAGAATACAAATTATATTAAGTAGGTGAAGAAATTACCCTATATCAAAAAAAAATGTGTAATCTTTTCACCTAGAAATGAATAATTCTACCATGGTTTTTAACTTTTTGGATTCAATTTACAGAACACTTACCTGTATCATCGGGTTTCTTCAGTAAAGCACCACAAATAGCATTCAATTCTATAAATCTGATTACTTACCTATTGCAAAATCTATATGTCCGCACCATTCCAAGAGTTCCTCTAAGGCTTGAAGTTTATTTTCAATACCATCATCAGTATCTGGTGTTGTTTTTATAATGTGGATACATTCCTTCATACGTTGTACAGGATTAACAGTTAGATCAGATAGAGCATTCTCTAAAAATTCTTGTTTCTGTTAATAAATAATGATATTTGTATAACTCAAATATTCAACCCACTACGGAAAGCTCTTGAAAATGTTGTCACTTTAAATTGATAATGATATTGAATAAATGATAAAATTTCAGTTTGAATTTAAAAGCAAATACAGAATCATATTATAAGATATTTTCTGGAAGTATATTCAACACAATTGATGCACTGTATCGACAAGTTCTAGATTAAAATGATTTCATATTATAGGAATATAGGCAGGTACATCCAATAATGATTTCCTTTCTGATCGTATTGAGTGCTTAGAATGATACAATGGTTCTAGATTTTGAAGATAACCTGGAGCAGATTTGTAATATCTCAATAAGTTTAATTTAAGATTTTAAAGAAAGTTTAAGCTTTCTCTATCAAGGGAATAGAGCAATTACGACCATTATATATTAGAGTAGTATGCTACCCTTTTTCAAAGTATATATTGAAGTCTGAAAATAAGGTACCTGTGTCAAACTCTGGCTTTATTATTCACAATCTCATTGGTGATTGTCATTTCGCAGGAGACTGTTTCTTATCAGTGTGTTTAATGATATTTATAATACATATTGTTTACCAAGTTCAAAATGTCCAATACTAAAGTTTATTGTGCCAGACTTTTTGTAATTTGCCAGTAGGCCCTACAACTAAAATCAATATTTACATTTTCCAGCCTTGGATATATTTCCTTTCATAATAATGACTATAATTTTATTAGCATCTGTGAAAATATACATGTAAATTACTAGGAAAATAATTTATACCAATTCATTAAGTTGACTGTTTACATTTGCTCTACATTAATCAGAATGTTTGCTTTGCCATGTTGGACTTAGCAATTGCATGCCCTGACTAATCTTAATTGGAGATGCTATTAATGATAACAATATTTTAGATACCAGTAGGCCTACTACTTAGGTTCTTGATGCCAATGGTAGTGGTTACATTATGATGGAAATACTTAAGCTGTTCTGTTTATTGAATTTACCTCTGGATCCAAGTTTGTTACTACTTCTTGGCCAGTTTTATTTTCATTACTAGGATCGGAAACTTCAGCACATAATCTCAATAAACCTTTCATGTCTTTAGGCATTCTTGGTTCACCATGGTCTCTATTACCTCCATCTCCACTACTTGCCATTTTTAACTCGTAAGCTTTAAAAAAATTAAAATAATCATTACAATAAATATAAAAAATGTTCTCTTCATTATCAAATTTAGCTTATAAATAAGTATTACCAACATACATAGATAGGTCAAATTATCGTGATGTAGGAGACACCACATTTAAGGTTGTCTTTAGTCCTCATCATAATTTTATTTCCAATATCTATTGAATAAGATTGCAAGGGAGCTAATTATAAATATGAATGATTTTTGTTGCATGATATTATAATTAGCTAAGAAATTTACAAAGCTATTATTATATAAAAAAATTTATTCTTCTTATTAATTATTTATCAACAAAATAAATATCTCACTCTCAGTCTAGGAACCTCTCAACAAACCTTTTCATTGAGTATTAAAAAATGTGTATTTGACACGACTAAAACGAGGGAATGTCTATTTCTTATATACAGAAAGCGTTTATTTTCTCAGATATTCTAGAAGAACTAGACATTTCCACAGCCCAGGTCGGAGGAGCGGCGGGCATGATTAACGATTATGACATTCTCAATGACTGGGATTTATTCTCTCATATTATTATATTAGATTTAATGTGTTCATTATTCGGGATTCGATACCTAACTAGAATCATTATTTTTCAAATGCCAGTTTTAAATACCTTAAAAATAAAAATAAATAATCAACAAACACACAAACACACGTGAAACCAATCCAGTTGACACCGGAAGTACTAACTATTGTTACTGGACGATTTTGCGTACATCTCTACGCGATTACCCAGTCTTTGTTTAAAAGAACTCCGATAGGTTGCCAGATCACGAATCATACACACATCGTACAAGCGGTTCAGAATCAAGGGTTGTTGTATATATTTTATATTTTGTAGATAATGGAGGGCATTTACAAGATTATTTCATGCATACTATAATTTTCGTCGTTAGAGGGTTCACATTCTCCGAACTCTAGAAGTAATTTACAATTACAGAAATTGTTGAAATTTGACGGGCTTTTTTGTTATCAATTTCACACAGATCGGATGTTAACTTTTGTCGTTTCAGTTTTCACAAGGTTCAACAAATTAAAACAAGGGCTAAAATTGTAGACGTGATTGTTAGAATTTTCTGAAATTCAATGAAATGGGGTTTAACATCCTACTATTCTGCTCCGAGCTGGGCAAATGCGCACATAGTGTGCTTTAAGGGGAATTTTGCCCAGGCAGCAGCACTACAACCTTCTCCTATATCCAATTCCAACTGTCTGGAATTTTTTACTGCACGCCAATGTGTACATGGGACCTCATTGTTTTGTCCCATCCAAACAACAAGACAGCTGTCCTTGTCAGGCCCTTACATTCTGCATCACTGACATGAGGGAACCACACTGGATAAACTTTCTCAGCCAATGCAGGGATCGATCACCCGACCTCCAGACTTGCGAGCCAGCATCTTACCCATCATGATCCCCCTGGATTAAAAGAACTTAAACCTGAACATAATGTCATATAACAACTATGAAAATTGCCATTGGAATAAAAGGGGTGTCTGAACTTTTTGTGGCCAATGCTGGGCCCAACCCCTGGTCAACATGTAACTGTGCTTCAAATGATTGGCTTTCTAGAAAACAATTAACTAATCCTTCCTTCTTTGTCATCCATCCGCCTAACGTGGCATCCATATCAGCCAGTTCTTAAATGGTGCAACCTCAAGATATGATAGAATATCTGTATCTACAAGAGGTAGCTCTTGAATGCTTCCAATCATTATAACCTAGAGTTGTCAATCACCTGATGAAACAAATTTATTTTTCCAAAAACCGAAGAAAACTGTCAATTTGCAACACTATTCTTTCCAGATATATAGTTATTCATAGAAAAAAACCACAACAAATTGTCATTTTAAAAACAATGTTTATTACATGAGTATGATAAAGATGTCATCAAGACCAATTAAAGAGAACATAACTTATAATACTCTCTACAGCTATTACAGAAAAATTTACTTCTTGGACCACATTTAAATTAATTTCCAATGCTCAACTCATATTTTACGAGCAAAATTTCTAATTTTTTCTTTTCATCCATATATATATTCCTTCAACACTTCAGTGTTTTCATTTCTACATAATGAATTTTTAAAGTGAGGAATCTTTAAAGAGATGGCCCATAATTTAATGTATGTAGAAGAAACCTCTATATCTAATCCGATTAAGAATGAGCAACATACGACTCTAATAAAAGCAATCAACAACCTTACTACATGTACGAGTTACCATCTATATAGCATACAGCTAATTGTATATATACCTATTATAAAAAATCTGCTATTGTTCAATGCAATAAATATTGGTTTATATAACGAATAATTATAGGGTAAGTAATTTATAAGTATTTCTCAGGTGATTAAATAAATTCAAATGAAAAACAAAGCAAATTATATATTTAAAAGATAACTTTGTTATTCTAGCAATATGCATATTCATTTCATTTTTATATAACAGTCTCGGCAATATAATCTATTGCACAGAAGTAAGAAAATGTAAATGTACAAGATATCTACAAAAGCGGAACATAATTTCATACTATCAAGTAATTTCATCATGATAACCACAGCAAAATAAGAAAACTTTAACAGAGCTGGCATTGCTTATTTTCACATCTTTGAAATAAAGATAAGAAAATTAACTATTTATTTACACAAACAAAACAAAAGAAAACAAAATCGTAACAATAGATAACTTCAATTCATTTTATCTTCTGAGGAAGGTAAAAATTCTGATTATGTAATAATGATAATATGGAAATTAAATACACGAATAATGCAAAATATAGAATACCTTATGTGAATCCTAACTCCATGGCGAACCAAAATCCATTTGCTTTAATTCAAGAAAAACATATCAACCCAAATTCCACGGCAAACATTTTCTAGTAACATTTATGTTGTGATATTTGAATTATTTTTATTTATGGCTACAAATATGATGTTGAACACATTTCAACTGACAATCTATTTTAAACAGATCACTCAAATTTAAACAATAAATAGATTCACCACAATTTAACAAACGTAAAATTAAAAGTAGCACTGCTTTGTAAATATACAAATCTATTATATCAGTTTTAAATGTAAATTTATGGCTAGTTTGTCTTAATTAAATCAGTTATTGTACTTATCTCCTGTTTATAAATTTATTAACATTAAGATATCAAGTAAGAGAAATTAATATACAACGAGTGGGAATAAATATATAACATAGGAATGAAGTATAACGTGATGTTCCGAATGATAAAACAAAAATATAACAAACCCAAATAAACAGCAATAAACCAATTTTAGTCTTAAAATGATCCCAGATATGCTTCTAATTTGATGTCAACTCTATACTGTGAAAATCCCAGCTTCGATAAGTACCGGTAGCACTATATATATATATATATTTGCGTAACCACATATATTTATAAGTCACTAATCTAGAAAGCAACAGTAAGATGAACACATTTTAAAATAAAACAGGATATAAATTCAAGTCAATAAATGAATTCCCTTTGTTGAAGATTGTGCTATGTTTAACAATTTACCCAAACTGTAAAATATGTGACCTATAAACAAGTTCCTTAAATGAATTTCCCGTAAACTTAATTATTCAATCTCCTATTTCCCCTCATTTGACTAATTGTTCTAAATGGAAGCCAATCACAGTGCTGGTGAATTCTACCTTAATTTATACCATTTAGGACATATAGATTAAATACATGTAATTAGGTTTTCAGCAACGTCTATTCAATTCCACTGAGTATTTATAAGGACATAATGAATTGAAACTGTCCAAATTCGACATCCACTGCCAACGATATGCAGGATATATTCACCATAGGACAGCACCATTGCTGAGCCGCATATTATTTTTCGCTGATTTTTTTATTAAATGTTAAATAATCCTTTTGAGTTCATTTTAGCATGAATTAAGAAGTGAAAAATCATATCTAATCTGAAAACACTTTAATATAAATTATTATAAATAAAACGTAACCAATGTTTTATATCCAAGACAGAACAGTAATATTGTTAACGACTGGGGGTCTGAAAAACTAATCATTTATTTTCTTTAGCTGTTCCAACTCTTAGTCAAAAGCAACATTTCATGCACTGCTATTGGAAACCATAAATATAATACTTTCAAGTTCCATAATATATTGCATATATTTAAATCTTCTTTGAATTTTGCCCAATATTATCTACTATCACTATTACAATAATATACATTTAATAGAGTGTACATATACAATAATAGTACAGTGCATATCTATATTTATCTATACACAGTGAAATATACAATTTTACACAGATTAACCTGTAGAGAGATCCAATATATATTATTAGTTCTTTTCTAAAACAGCCAATAATTAAACTCTAGTCTAAACAATCCTAGTGACTAGTAGATACTTAAACATTATACAGAAAGACACAAAAGGGAATGCTTCAAAACCTCTTTCCATATCATTATTTCTAAACTTGTAATAAATAAAATAATAACTAACAATTAGATCACATATTTTTTACCACCTATTCGCTTAAACTGCCTGTCCCCAAATGCCATCCAAGTGCAGCTTATTTTGAAAAATCCTTTCACTACATGATTTTCATAACATGAATTATTCCAAGAACCAAACATAGATGTGACCAGTTGCCAGTTTATTCTTAGCCAACATAAATCATTCTTTAATAAACTTATAAAGCATCATTTGGGGACCGACAAATTTCACTAATACTACATCAAAATGTATATGAATTGAAAATGAAACTAGACATTAGCCTTGACCCCTTGTTTCTGACTACTAGTTCTACTGGTGTTTGTTCTACTTATTACATCTGTCTACACCACAAGCTGTCTTGTCTACATGTTGTCTTGTGTATCTATACATGATAAGTCACTGAGCAGGGTGTGAAGCTCTTCATGTTGGACCCCAATCAAATAACCTGAATAACCTGGCTACAATTCTCCGGTCTAAAACTGTGTTTCCAGAAATTCACAAATAGTTTGGGCTACGCTTCCTTTTGTTGACCTCACTGTTAATCTGTACATCTGTAAATAAAGGAAGCAATTATTACAAATTTTGTATGATATATTCAAAATCTTAACGCAGTTATCGGAAATCATAGTACTGGCCTTAGTTCAAAACATCCTGCAAAAGCTTTCATTACTTTCAACGAATTCTCTGAAATTATGAATAAGAGTCTAAAATATCAATATTTTGATTTTGGACTGACACCCCATGTGTACAGAGATCTCTTTAAAACCAAGTTAAGGTCTATAGTCTTTTGGGGGTTGGGATGGTCTAGTGGTCTAGAGTGCAGCACTTTGACCTCTAGCTGGCCGGTCACCTCTGGCTTGCGACCCCTGGTGTGAACGTATGTGGAATGGAGATAGGGGCGCCTTCTCAACCTTGTTGGTTTCCTCCGGGCACTCCGGTTTCCTTTCACTGCTAAAGACCCCTTCGCGCAAGCGAATTATTGAAATAAAATTAAACCATGTTAGTCCCAAAATGACCTAGTTTGTATCCAGTGGAAATTAAACCATATTTCTCTCTCTCTATCTCTCTCTCTCACAGGGACTTGAAGGGATTAAAATAAAACTTCTTACTACTGCTTGACTATAACTATATGATAAAGGGATGGCAGACGCCATCTTTGTTCTGACTTTTTTATGATATATTGTCTGGTGTCATCTCACAATACTCACTAGTTCTGACACTTCATGTCATTTTTATTGCCAACGAGACTTTATTTGATCATTATTCACCTTCCGATGTAATTAAATTGGTCCTTTTACAGCATTATTAATAACAAATCAAACTTAAAAAGCTATCATTTACCGATATTCAACTTCCCGAGCCCGGAAGTAATCCGAAATAAGGTCAAAAGAAGTCTGTATTACTCAGTCGCTTCGTAAGTTCTATCACGTGATAAAGCCTACGTAGCGAGGCCGCTGTTGAGCGAGACTCGATCACCCAGTTCCTATGCACATATAGAGTAATGATAGGTTTATAAAGGAACTGGGTGATACAGACTTCTTTTGACCTATTTTCGGATTACTTCTGGTCTCCGGAAGTTGATTGTCGATAAATGATAGCGGTTCAAGTTTGATTTGTTATCAATAACAGTGTTAAATGACCAATTTAGTTACATCGGAAGGTGAATAATAATCAAATAAAGTCTCGTTAGCAATAAAAATGACAAGAAGTGTTAGAACTAGTGAGTATTGTGAGATGAATTCAGACGATTCATGGTAAATCAGTCAAAACAAAGATGGCGTAGTGATTTACCTTCCTGTATTTATTAAGCAGTGGTAAGAAGTTTTATTTTAATTTATTTTAATCCCTTCAAGTGCCTGTGCTCTCTCTCTAGTCTTTTAAAGTTAGCTTTCCTATCATAGTATTTTTATATATACAACTACAGTGATTGTTTAATTTGTTTGTATAAAGAAAGCCTGAGAAAGCACGAAAATTTTAGCACTTTTAATTGTATCTGAATGATTATGTTACCCACTTCTACTTGTTTATGTTTTTATTGTATCTGAATGATTATGCTAACCATTCCTACTTGTTTACATTTTGATTGTATCTGACTGATAATGTTACCAACCTCTACTTGTTCATGTTTTGATTGTATCTGCAGTCCTCGAAATTAAGAATTTTCTACCACGGCACAACAAATGAAAAATGCCGTGGCAGAATGGTACTGCTACGGGACCACGTCATTTTTTTGTATTTCAAAATCAATGCTTTTTGTAACTTTTCAAGATGGATAAAACTTATTTATTCACCCCACAAAATTTGACGTGAATGATACCAATCGGTTACGTGTGGTCGCGCCATGCAGCTCAAAAACATGCGACCGAATTCCTGGTTACGCAAATTGAAAGGTCGATTACCTTAACAAATTTCATTAACAAATTTATTCACAGGATGACTTTGTGACACTGGTCTAAATTATAAATATTATACCAGTTGTAAGCAGGTTGATTTAAAAATACCCCAAGCCTTAATTCTTTAAATGATTAGTAGTGTCATAAATATTTAATCATGTCAGCTATATTTCCAAAGAATTTACTGCACGTGTTACTTTCACTTATGTAGCCATGCTGTATGGTAGTACTGACCCGTATGTAGGTCGTCTACTTTGACCCCCACATGTCATCTCTTGACTGCCAATGTATACGATTTTACTGTCTTATCTTGTATGTATATTTTAATATGATTTCATCCCAACAAATTATTTTGTTTCCTGTTGAAACTTGGTTTGTAGAGTGTCGAGGTTAATAAATACTATTTATTTTGTCAATCAGTCGCTACCTATGGGCGTTACATAGGGAGTAGTAATTTAATAAACAAAGGGTGTAAGTCGGTCCAGGTCCATTGTATATGACAAACGATACAGTTAAAAATGCAAATGACGAGACTGGTAACATTGTTCATGCATTAGCTAGAGTAACTAGGGAACAGGCCGTGCTCTCTATCATCTATGTCTATTTTTAGTTTATAATCGTTGAAAAAACCCACCACTGTAACGGTAAAGCATGGATATGCCTACGTACAGCACATGGGTTAAAAGTGTACCGGTATTCGGTAATTGCAATATATTTGTCAGACTTTCGTCTACAAAATGATAAATATGTCATTTTATTACACGGTCAAACAACACCATCCTGGTACTATTCTATAACTGGTACATTTAGTCATTATAATTTTTAGGATCGTAAGATCTACCACGGCAAAAAAAAATTAATTATGCCGTGGCAGACGGGAGTTGCGTCGGCTTTTACCACGGCTTTGCCGTTTGCCGTGGTTAATTTCGAGCGCTGTATCTGAATGCTTACGTTAAGCATTTCTACTTGTTTATGTTTTGTTTGTTACTGAATGATTACGTTTACCATTCCTACTTGTTTATGTTTTGATAGTATCTGAATAATAATGTTACCCACCTCTACTTGTTTATTAGGTTCTAATCTGATGAGTACACCTGTTTGTTGATTTCTAGTATGTATAACACCAGCTGATACGAAGTTATCAGGATTAGGATCAATACCTTCTAATACACTTGAACCAAAGCCCAATATCTGGTTTAAATGAAAAATCAATTTATTAATCAAACAAATTGGGATAATAACAATGGGATTACTTGGCCGAACTTTCTGCAATTAAATCATTATGATCCCTCAAAAGGTGTCAATCGAGAAAACATGAGTATTTAAGTGCAAGGCATGTACCAACTGACTATAATATTTGCATAAATAACCATGGCTGAAATGTTTTATCATTTGAAGATACTACTCCTTTCCGAACGGCCATAACTGTAACAGGATTGAATTACCTCGCTCGATTGCAATTTTGCCAATTCAAAAGATTCGTGACTCACAACATTGGAGAAATTACAAAAGGAACTTGTGACATGAAAACATGAAGATTATAAAAGATATTTCCATTACCTTGGCTTTGGTAAGTTCTGTATCTTGTGATGATGTAGCTTTAAAGATTTTTTGACATTCCTGTTCTGGTCTGTAATAAAAAAAAAAAATGATTAAATTCAGTTTAAACAAGGAATATTTTGTCAACTGGCACAGAATTTAAAGAAAAAATAACTATATATATCTAAATGGCTTCAAATACAACCCTTGGATTGATTTTTAGCAGTATTAACATTAGACTTAAGTTTTTTTTATGTATTCCAGCAATTAATACAATTGAGCCTTCTTTTTCTAAGGTATATACTTACTGGCTGAGAGCCTTCCATCTTGTGAAAAAAGAATCAGCATTCATTTCTGTTGCTTCCATGAAACGATTGACTGAAACTGGTAATTTTAAATGTAACTTCTGATTTGATCCACTATAGCTGTATAAACAAGAAAAGAGAATGTTCATGTAAATTTAATATAACTAATTTATTCAATTATTAAGTAGCATTCAATGTCATTGGGATCTAATAATGGATAAATCAAATAGCTTATCTATGATTAACCTAAGGTAAAAATGTCTGACGTCCACACATTTTACTGATGAACATTTACCCCAAGTTTTAACATTGTAGCTCAATTAACAACAAGTGTTATTGTGTTACAAAGTCTGACAAATAAAATTGCTTTCTTAGCCTAAGTAGAAAATGCTCATCATCAACCTCAGTCAAGACATTTACTCCCCTAATGAACATCTAATGAAACATTTTACTTCAATTAGATGCTGAGTTATTGTATTTCAAAATGTTATGTGAACCGAGAGATGACTGGGCGTACCTATTTTAAAAGTCCCATATCTCTGACAATAATTGGTATATTCTGTCAGTTTTTGACAATATTCAACTTGTGTGTGGTGGTATTAGTTAATATTAGATAACTCAACCAAACAGCATATAACAGGTTAATATAAAACCTCGTTTCATTTTTGACCCAGACCAAAAAGATCTGGCAATACTTCCTAATGTGGTATTTGGGTGTATAGACCACAAGATGGAATTGATTGTTATGACAATCAGAAGGGCTAATTATAACAGCTATCTAACGTTTCACTCCACCCCAGAATTTCATCTAGACTCAAAGCCTTTTAATAATCAAGGGAAATAACTCAATTAACACAAATAACTCAAGAAGGCTTCAGGCCACTATTCCTTATTAATATGAATAAGTAGCTTTGTAACAGAGTATTTCAAGAACTTACGTAAAACTAATATTGAGTATAGGTGCATCTGAAATTGCTTTTTTTAGAAATAAATATAACTTACGTAAAACTAATATTGAGTATAGGTGCTTCTGTAAATTCGGAAATACATTCTATATTATACATTTGTTGTACCTGGGCACCACCTTCCATTACAGTATCTACAGGTTTCTCTGTAACATTTATCTGTGACATCTGTTAAGGTTTTATAAACAAGATCCATGAATAACAAATACTATTGAGGGGTTGAGTGGTCGAATAGTTTAAAACATGCACTTTAGACTATAGGGTCCGTCAAGGAGTCAAGTATCACGGTTGATTACTGAATTCACCTATCCAACCTTGTGGATTGTCTCCAGGTCCCCTGGTTTCCTCCCACAGCGCAAGACCCCTAGAAGCCAGCTAAAAATGGAATAAATTTTAACTATACGTGTATGTTATTTTTAGTTAGCCTGGAAATAACATGGTTTGTGTCGAGTGGATCTTAAACACCATTCTCTTTCTATCAAATACTTTACACACACTAACTTTACAGGCAATTTTATCATAAATTTGAGTGAAGAAAGATAACCTACATGCTTTCAATAATGTTGTAGAATCTAAAATGAAAATTAAATCAATCAAAATTCAAAAATTTGATTAAAATTCAAATTTTATGAATAATATACCTACCTGACATATGTACATATGGATTTCCTTTTTGCGCTATTTATAACTCGCACTTTCCGGAAATAGACTAAACCAGTCTACCGGAAGTTCAAAAACGTGTGTACTACGTCATCATAATGTGACTTCCTGCACACGTGATATAATATGTCAGTTTCAACGAGGCGCGTGTGAAAACGCCTGTGTTTAACTGATCTTGGTATATGGGGTAGGATGGGCGGGTTCGTACATATGTCAGGTAGGTATATTATTCATAAAATTTGAATTTTAATCAAATTTTTGAATTTTATTTCATAAAACCTACCTGACATATGTACATATGGATTAATCCTAGATTCCCCAAGCAGTACAATTAAAAAGGTGGTGGGTTCAAGATCAGTTCATTTACCTAAACTTTTAAGAACCACATTAAAGTTGTTCATACTAAATATAATAGTTAAGAAATTACATACCTTCCCGAAAAACTCGCCGGGAATTAAAAACAAATAACCTCTCGACTTATAGCCGAAATTTCAGAAAAACACCTCACTAAACAGTTACTGTGTTCGTAAAAAATTTACATTAACATCATGTAGATAAAAATCAATAAACGTGGAGGCTTGAGTCCAATCCGCACTCTCCATGATTCTTTTCATGGATGCCCCTTTATACAGAGCCCAGGATGCTCCTACCGCTCTAGTTGAATGCCCCCGCACATCTGGCTCCACATCACCTGTGTAGGCCATTTTAACCGTATTAACAATCCACCTAGACACTGTCTGTGCCGTTACCGGACGATGAGGCTTCTTAATACCCAAAAAGACCTTTGTCTGATCCTGTCCATTTTGTTGACGAAAAATCTCTGTTTTCTTCAAATATATAGCAAAGGCTCTTTTTGGATCCAATATTTTACAGTCTGAAAAACATGGAATAAAAATAGTTGGATTCATATGAGATGCTCTGTCCTGTTTTGAAAGACCTTGACGAATAAAAGTAACCCCACGTGAGTGTATATTAATATTACCTTCCCCTAATTTTAGAGACTGAAGATCTCCACATCTTCTGAAAGTTGTAATGGCAAACAAGAAAACTGTTTTCAAAGTTACATATTTTAATTTAGATTTTCTCATTGGCTCAAAGGGTGGCTTTTTCAAAAGTTCCAAAACTCGTGGAAGATCCCATTCTGGCAAAAGTTTATGAATGGGTGGTCTGGAGTTGAACACACCCCGCAGCAAGCGAATTATGTATGGGTGCTGTCCCACGGGTACCCCATTAATAGGCTGTAATGCTGTTGATAACATAGAACGATACCCCGCAATCGTTCTATATTTAAGACCGCTGTCGTACAGATCCGACAAGAAATCTGCACAGTTGCTTAAAGTTGAAGCATAGTGATCAATTTCCCGTTCACTACACCAGCTAACATATCGTCTGAATTTTGACGTGTAATCATTCTTTGTTCCCGACCTCCAGGAGGCTGCCAGTAATTTTCTAGTGTTCGCAGAAAACCCCTTTGCCTCGAAGCGTTTGTCGACAACCGCCATGCAGTCATTTGAAACATTGTTGGGTTCGGATGAAATATTTTTGGGTTGCTCTGCTCCAGTAATATCTCTGAATTCGGCAACTTCAGAGGAGGGGCTACAAGTAGTTGTAACAGTTGAGGATACCAAGGCTGTCGTGGCCAACACGGTGCTATCAGAATGATTTCGCACTGGCAATTTTGAATGTGTCGTAACACTAACGGAATTAAACTTATTGGTGGGTAAGCATACCCGAACATGTTTGTCCACGGAATGGACAGAGAATCTATTGCATAGGCCAGAGGATGCTGAAGCCACGAACAAAAGATCAGAGTCTTGCGATTTTGTGCAGTTGCGAATAAATCTATGGTCGGATATCCCCACCTCTGAAAAATGATGTTGACAAAGTCTTGATTTAGTGACCATTCTGTTGATAGAATTTTGCCCCTGCTGAGGCGATCTGCTAAGGTATTGTTTACCCCCGCTATATGAGCTGCCTGGACAGTCATGTTGTTCTTGAGCGCCAAGTTCCACACTTGCATCGTTTCCTGACAGAGTTGTGCAGATTTTGTTCCACCTTGTTTGTTTAGATATTGCACAACTGTAGTGTTGTCTGAACGAACTAGTATATCTCTGTTCATAAGAACTGGAACAAAGTGTTTGATTGTTAAGTACACTGCTTTCAATTCCAGAAAATTGATATGCTGTGTTCTCAGTGTTTTCGACCAAACCCCTTGAACAAAGAGATCGTTGACATGACCTCCCCAGCCGTTCAATGAGGCATCGGTGGTTATCGTTATTGAAGGGTGAATGTGACATAATGAGCGACCCTTCAAAATGTTTGCTTCCTGTAACCACCACTGCAGATGAGATCTTAGACTTGGCGAAACAGGCACCTTCAAATTTAAACTCATTGTTGCAGGTTTCCAAACACCTAAAAGGTGAAATTGAATGGGTCTCATTGCTAATCTTGAATTTGGAATTAACTCTAAACAAGACGCTATTATCCCCAAGAGACGTAGATAATGCATTGCTGTGCACTGATCTTTGAGTAGACTTTGAACAGATAAAAACAGACTTTTCACCCTCTCTGAAGTGGGATAAACTAAGCCCTGGTCTAGACGAAATAGGGCCCCTATATAAACAATTTGTTGGGATGGTGCAAGTTGTGACTTTTTTAGATTGATTATAAAACCTAGTCGAATCAGAAGATCTATTATCTTTTCTCGAATTATTAAAAGGTGCTCCTTCTGGCTGTCTACAGATAGAAGGTCGTCCAAGTAAAACGCCATTCTGATGTTTTGAATGCGAAGATTTTCGGCTACAACCGACAGAATTTTGGTAAAGACACGAGGTGCCGAAGTTGGGCCGAAACATAGCACTTTGAATTGGTACACCTTGTTTTCTACACAAAAACGAAGATATTTCCTGTGACCTGGGAAAATGGGAATATGGAGATAAGCATCTTTTAAATCGATCGAGATTGCCCAATCGTTTGATTCGACTAAATTCAAAACTTTCCGCAGTGTATCCATTTTGAAATGAGTTTTCTTGAGAAACTCGTTTAAGGGTCGTAGGTTGATGACCGGTCTCAACTCCCCGTTCTTTTTGGGAACCAAGAAAAGCGTACTGTAAAAACCTACACTTTTCTCTCTCTCTGAAACAATCTCTATGGCGTTTTTTTGTAAAAGAGAAGAAATTTCTTGTTTTATAAGTTTTAAATTTTCCACACCCATAATAGTGTGTTTTACTCCTAAGAAGGGAGGTATCTGAAGAAATTCCAATTTGTAACCTTCTTTTATGGTTGATAAAACCCATTTGTCCGTGGTTATCTCTTGCCATTGTTCCAGAAAAAGAGAAAGGCGTCCCCCGACCGGTACTTCTGGGTACTTCATTAAAACACTCACCTCGTCATTGTTGTGGATCTTTGCCTTTTCTATGCGAGCCGACCGTAAAGGAAGGTTTGCGGGCATTGTGGTAGCCTTTGTTAGGATATGACCCCTTTCTTTCAAAAGGCCTACTTGAAAACTTCTGTGTTGGGGCACGAAAAAACCCTGTATTAAATTGCATTTCCCTACTAGTAGATGGGTGGAAAGATGCGCTTCGTTTGGCTGGGGAAGACTCAGTAACGAATGTTGCCTTACGCTTTCGTTCTCGACGATGCACATCGGGTAACAAGTCTTGGACGGCTTTCTTTTGGTCCTTTTTCTCCTTCAGTGTTTTTTCTAAATTAAGACCGAACACACCATCTCCTGTAAGACGCAGATTAGATACAATCTTTGAATTTTCTACTTCAAAAAGTGACGTATCGGTCATGGCTACAGAACGTCTTATAATATGGTGGAAAGCCCCCACTCTACCTATTTGATCTAAATTTTTTGTTGACATTGCAAAAATGTTCTGTACTTGCTGTACTAATTTCTCTTTTATAGAGTTCAGATCTTGATTATCAAAAAATTGTTGCATGAGTTCACCCAAAGCCTGCTGAATATAAAGCTGAATATTAATACCCATAAAAGCTGCCTGCTGTCCCATATATGCCACTTTCTCTACCGCTCTGTACGGTTGTTTGTATAAAGAGCGACCAGATCTATCAAAAGATGCTTTGGAACCATGCTTTTGGATTAAGCAGGCTTCTATCATATCATCCATTGTTGGAACTTGTAAAAATGTTCTTGTTTCCTCATCAATGGGAAACATGTCCAAATTTTCTTCGGGAAAAGCAGAGATGCTAGAAGGATTTACCGCTCTCCAACTTTGAGAGAGAACTTCTCTTTGAGAGTCATCCAATTTGATACCACCATTTTCAACCTCATTTTTGGTCAATGCATCCTTGCCAAAAATGGAAAATAACCCTTTTTTCATAATATTGTCAGAAAAAGTGTTAGACGTTTGATCATTTTCCCGACTCAAAATCGGCATTTCAACATCAGACCTAGTGTCATCAGAGTCTATACGTTCTTGCTGTCCTGGCTGAATAGACAAAATGTCATCTGATTCATAAGAATCTTCATTCCTTGAGATTACTCTGCTAGTATTAGCCGTTATAACATGGGCTAAATTTTCTCGATATTCTGTCCGTCTACACGATTCAGGAGAGGTAACTGGCTTTTTGGCCAAAACATTGCCGCCATTACCTTCGATCGCTTGACAAATACGATCTAGTTTAAGCTCTAAAGCATCTAATCTAGCTTTTGTCTTCGACTTCTTGTGACATTTATTCTTTTTAGAAGTAATTCTTACCTCATCTGTTATTGAATCTTTCGCTGAAGTGACACGATCACGATCATTCACATGATCAAAACTGGCAATCCGATTATTACTACCTCCATCGGCTTCACCATCTAAATCCAAAGCCGTGGGCATCTTACTGGGCCCCGCAGTGGAAAGAGAAGTCATCGTTGTAGATGAATCACTCGAAATTTCGGACATCATAAAACCGAAAACAAACTAAAGTTCACACAAAAAACACGTGCGATTTCCACGCGCCGAGAAAGGAAACTGACATATTATATCACGTGTGCAGGAAGTCACATTATGATGACGTAGTACACACGTTTTTGAACTTCCGGTAGACTGGTTTAGTCTATTTCCGGAAAGTGCGAGTTATAAATAGCGCAAAAAGGAAATCCATATGTACATATGTCAGGTAGGTTTTATGAAATAAAATTTGTTATCGCAATGAAATCAATCAAAATTTGTTATCGCAAAATGACAGTTCCTTTGTATTTTCCATTCTTGTTTTTTCTTGCCAGTGAATACAAGGTTTAGTAATAAAAGGTGTCAAGTGTCAGATGATATCAAAAACCGAGGTCCAGTGTATACTATTGGCAACACGTTAAGACCGAAACAAGAATAGACTGTACTGTGTCACTGGAAGAAATTCCTTCATTCATAGCCCACTGCTCATCTTCATTACTCTGGTTGGTGCAGAAATTAAATTCTTGTAAAACATTAATTATTATTTTTAAAGGATATGAGTACTAAGTTGACCTGGACACGAGATACTTGTTGTAAACTGGGTAAATTGGAATGATGTTTTATTGCCGTAAAATAAGCCAACACGACCCAAATTCTGTCTGTATTCAGCCTTGACCCCTATCTGTAACAGGTCATTTTCATATAATACTCCATTTAATTTAGTTATAAATCTGAAACAAGAACAAAAGGACCATATTATAATTTCTTAACCCTAATGGTTGTACTGAGTTTTAAGGCCATTACACAAAGTCTGAAGTGACAGTAGGCAAGAGAAAAAGGGGTTCAGACAAGACAACTGGGTGGGTTGAACGACAAATTTAGAAAATGATAAAATTAAATGATAGTTTTCATGAATGGAAATATTTGTCTGTGCCGATGGGATATTCGTTTGGACACAAGTGTTGAAATCTATGACGCCCCCTAATCATTAAATTATTAATTTTCTCTTTACAATACACTATTGAGGGAAACAAACCCATCCTAAATGCCCTTACAATATGCTATTTGTTTATATTTATATGTATTTAAAAAAAACATTAACTCACTTCAAAAAGTTTTCTTCTGCTCCCACTGTAAGACCACTTGAATCTAAGCCATTGGTTGTTCCTCCACCTACTCCTCCACCTATTCCACCAGGTACTGGTCCACCTAATATATCTACTAATAGATCACTAGCTGATTGTCCACCACCACCACTTGAACTAGAATCTACAGGTGCTGACATACCACCTATATCTAATCCTAATAAATCAGCAGATCCAGCACTACTAGGTGATGATATCTGGAAAGGTGAATAATTTAACTTGATATAAATTTAACACTATATCAATTTATAATCTAACTCTCTACCAATTCATAATCTAACTCTCTACCAATTTATAATTTAACTCTATATCAATTTAACTCAATATAAATTCATAGTTTAAATCCATATAAATTCATAATTTAACACATTAAAAATTTCTAATTTAATTCTATATAAATTCATAATTGCATTCTATTGCAATTCCAAATTTAACTCTATAGAAATTTGAAATTGCATTCTATTGCAATTTCAAATTTAACTCTATAGAAATTTGACTTTATTGTGTTACATATAATAGTTATAAACTTTCCTCAGTGACTTCAGTGATATTTTAAATTCATATGCACATGAACCGGTTGACCCAAAAGAACTGTTTGTGGGCAAATCGCTGAACTTTACCGTATGGGAAATTACTCAATGAAATGTTTATTTACTTGACTACAATTGTATTTGCTTGAAATATGTCAGATAGTTATGAAAAACAAGGCTATAAATATTCAATGCTAACAGTTTTATAGACTAATGGGTTACTAATACACTATTTTGTATGAAGAATTAAAATGTGTGGAACGCAAATTTTCTTACATAATATCTACGTAACCTGATTAAATTTCTTAAAACGTAAATACGTTTTGTACAAACCTGGAGTGTTGGTTGACTATCAGAATTTATTTGAGCAGCTGGCATTGCTTTATGTTCTTTTGTTGTTTCAATAGCAGTTTCTGCCACACTAGAGGGTTTTTTCTTCTTTAGTTTGGCTAAAATTGAAGATTCTCTTTCAGGGAATGGTGGCATTTCTTCTAATACTGTGGCCTGTTGAATAAAAATCAATGTTATAATCTTTACAGTCAAGACTAATAAAGAATCTGTGCATGATTTTGGCAAAATAGTTTAACTTGCAAACTCCAATATTGTGAAAGTTGAAACTCTAATAGGAAGCTTAGTCCAAAAAAGGTTTATTTCCGTTCAGTATTTTCAAAGACATGTTGTTCCTTATGTAACATTTTTGTTTGCCATGAATCAATTTGATGAATCTGATACAAATCCGATTAAATATAAGTTGGGTGATTATCTAACGTCATTTTTGAAATTTTGTTTCCTTAATGAAATGTTAATAACCAATCTGTGTACAAAACCCTGGATTAAGTCATTACAAATTTTATATTTTCCTCAAAAAACATTAAGTTGATAGTTTCCACTTACCAGTACATCAGCTGTGGCCTTTGAACTAAGTTGAAGATATTCAATAGATCTTTGTTGTAATTCTACATCTGGATTTCTCATATTATTTTTACTACCCAATATCTGTAATATACATTCCAATCTCACATCAATAAAATGTCAAATCTAATCATGGCAAATGGTTCAGTATTTTATGCAAAGATAGCATTTAAATGTTTTAGAATGAAGGGTAAACTTGTAATAACTTGAGAATAACTTTTGGTATGATCAGGGCAAACCATCAATGTTCCAACACTCTTGATTAAAACACAAATCTTATTTTGTTTTGTTTTTTATAGTTCAAAATTTCGTTTTGCGTGTCTTTATTACACTAGGATCTGGAAGAGGGTTATATAACCTGCGTTTTGGATGATTTAGGGAATTAGCTAATGAAAAAGTTGCTTGTATGACCTGACGCGACTTTCCACTAGAAACGGTCAGATCTTCATGTAGTAAAAGCCATCGAAAGTATACAACGAAATCTTGTGGTAACTGTCGAACCGCCCCAATAACAGCTATTGTTTATTTCATCATTTTGTTAGTATATAATATTAGAGAGAATACAAATCAATATACCTCTTGAATCTGTGGTTTTATTTCAGGAAACAGATTAATAAATTTAATGTATGTTGATAATAACAATCCACGTGTAGAAGGACTACACAGATGATATTTGGAGTGTAATAATTGAAACTGTACAATAGGACTGAAAAACAAAATAAATACAATATCTACTACTACAATAAGAATACAGACAGAGAAGAAATGTTTCAAGATTTATTTACATTGGTAATTTGACAAGTGCACCGAGATCTGCTGTTCCTTATAAAAAAAGAACAAATCAACAGCTTGTCAATCAACATGTCAATGTGCATTCTCATCTTTCTACTGCACACAAAATAACAAGCACTACACTAGTTTCTTTATATTGATCATAATGTAGCCACGACTAATTCTATTGTTATCCAAAGTGTGATACACACACCCATTTTAATAGTTCTTGGCTTTCTTTTAAATGTGGGGGACAAAAATAAATGACAAGTCCCTGCCAGGCAGATATGCCCACATTTTGCATGAGATGGACAGAGAACACACTAAACAAAGAGAGATGAAAATGTGGGCTTATAAAAATTTGTGTTTTCTCTTATATTAATACATGAAATATTGTTTTTATTACCTTGATCTTGGATCACCAGCTATAAGATTACCAAATTCACCTAAGATATAACCTCCAACCTTTACCATGTTTTCATGACATGCTGGAGCTTGTAATGCCTCAAAAACGGTTTTAGCTGCATAACCTTGCACATCATCTCTATTTATAACTATTTGTATTACTCTATACCACACCTTTAAATAAAACATTACAATAATATCAACTGAACATTTTGTCATGTGGCAAAATAGATTTGTTTTTGGTGCAAGCGAATCGTAATGGTGTTTAATATCCTACTGACACTACTGGTCTACACTGAATGGGCTACTGAAGATAGGGTAAGTCACAGTGTGATATGAGGGAGATTTTACTCGGGCATCAGTACCATCTACTCTTATTTCACATTTTGTCAAAGAGTTCTTGTCAGTACACACCAACATCTATACAGAATTCTGCTTTTTTGTCCCATCCTAACCCCAAACACTGTTCCTTATGATCATGTCCTCCATCATGGATAAGGGGGGAAATCATGCCAGAAAATCAAGAGGAACTTCATTGCAAAACACCTGAGCAAACTCGAAACCTCCTGGTTAGCAAGTAAGCATCTTAATCCCATTTTGGTGCAACAACTTTAGGTAAAAGATTTTGAATTCTGGATCAGGCTATATTCCCTGCTTAATTATTAGATAGGTTCATACAAATAGCAGCCTAAATAATTACAGCATTATCATTTTGTAGTTCACATATTTGAGTTTTTGGTCTAGTACATTCCTCTCACTCACCTCCTACATTTATAAAGAGATAAAATAATTGACTTACTTCTTCACTGACATAATCACCAGCTATTCTAATAAGATTGAGTATGACATCGACATACCATGTATAATCTACAGCATATTTCTCTGCTAAAATAGCTACTTTTAATACCTGTAATTACATGATTAACTTACTTGAAATCTAAATACATGTATAAAAAACAGATTCACACGCTTTATTACTAACAAATCCATGATCTCTGAAATTCTTGTGTCGATTCATTCAGTGGCAATTAAAGGTTTAATTACTTTAAATTGAAATCTAATATTGTGGTAAAGATAGTCAAAATAATTAGAGTGGAGAGTGGATACTAATTTAAATCACCACGGATTGGGTAAACATCCAGTTAAGTTGGGTTGTGGGTAAAGGAATAAGTCTCACTTACCATTTCTTCTCTTATAGAATAATCGGCCGTTTCTAGATATTCTAACATTTCACCAACTATTTCTTCAGCATTAGTTCTATCACACATAGCATATAATAAATCTACAGCTCTCTGTCGTACACTAACATCTCTCTCAGTCTATAAAATAAAATTAAAAATATATTCCAGTATCAACACATGATACCTTCCCTAATTTCTTCAAGTTTCAGAACTAAAAATCAAGGTTGAAATGAATTAATTAAATCGAATTTAATATCATACTTTTCTGTGTCTACATGGCTAATGAAGACAGGAACAAAGCTTGAAGGTTGTGATAATGAATAGGTTCATGTCATGAACAATAAAATGTAATTGATTCATCAACATAAGATTCGTTACTTACTTTTAGAGCTGTAATGACTGTGTCTTGATGTTTCTTGACAGCTTCATGAGAAAATTCTGATGTCGCTAATAAACACATACTCTCTAGAGCTAAATATCTGAAATAAATGATAGAAGGAAGTTAGATTTAATGTCCTATTTTTCTACTCCATCTGGTCTAATAAAGACAGGCCTGTGACATTTTACCTTCATATCAATAAATTCAACAAATTCGTGATCTCAAGACTGATTGTTATTTTCTGAATCTAAAGCCATGTGAGAGAAGATGTCAAGCAATATTCAAGAAAGTTAAAAAAAAAAAACCTGGTAAATTAATTCCTATATTTTTATTGACATATATATGAATCACATTTGAAGACATACCTAAGATTGGTTTCTTTATGTTGTAAGAATTGTCCAAGCTGATTACACGCTCTGACTAGAAGATTGGGGTCACTATCCATATGTATTATAAGATTAATAGCTTCAAATAAAACAGCATTCTTTGCATTAGAGTGCTGCACTTTCTTAGATTTAGGGGGTTCTTGTGCTTTATTTAAAATAGTTTCTAAACATTCAGTTAATCTTGTACGTACACTTGGATCCTCTGAAATATGCAAAAGAAAAATGACTGAATGGTGGATGAGGTCATATTTAAAATCAACAGCTCACAATTTTTATTTTGTCTTGATCACTTCTACTGCACTCTTTTTTATATATTACTTTAGTAATAGTATTGGAAAAGACTGTCATACTATTTGCCCAAAAATGCCTAAGATGTCTGAGCAGTGCACAAAGCACTAATCAAGAGTAATTATCAGTAATTAAAAAAACTGGATTAGCTCCCCGTTCTTCCTGGCTCAATCCCTTTATTTCACTAAACATATATTAGATGCCTTTTTTTGCCTCATGAACACATGTGTTTAAATTGAAAGTCAATCAGATGATAACTTTAGCCTTCAAAGTGACCACAATTTTTTTCAAATTGATCAAGGGCCATAACTCATGACTAACTACACAAAAGTTATTACTTACCAGGGGGAGGGTAATTTTGTAAAAGTCGAAGTAATTTAACAGACAACCAAGGAGCAGGTACAAAGTAATATGTATAATCTTGTAAGTCAGTATATGAAGAAGTTACAATCTGTTAAAATAAAAAAAGTCGAATCAAAGTTAGGATGTTTTAATTCAGTACAAGTACATTCTATATGGAATATATATAGGGGTTTTACCATAAAAAAAATGTACTTATATAGCTACAATCATGTTCAGAAAATGTGAAATGAAGTTAGTTTGGTTTATGACATTACATCTATCTTTAGCTAAAATAACGTTTGTGATATTTATTTATTCTATACAATATTTCATTTTACCATTCATTTCATTATTATATTATTCTAGATAAACTACAAATATGTACACAAGTCCAAGTTGATTCAAGAGATTTACTTACTCGGCTAAGTCTAGAAACAGCAAGTGATACACAACCCTTATATTCTTCAGGATTCTTCTTTACTAGTGCTTCAATTAAACTAGCAGCTGATGTCACAACACCCTGATAAATAATAATATCATCAAACTACCATAATATATACAATAAACAGAATAATTTACCATAGTGAATATAAACACTAAAGATACGAATTTGTACCACACATTTGAAGGAGTTTATTTATATCAATGATATGCAAGTCCAACTTCATTGAAGGCTAAGAGATGATTGATAAAGATAAAGAGTAAATTGATGATGGCTAAGAGTAGATTGGTGAAGATTCAGAGAGATTGATGAAGGCAAAGAGTAAATTGATGAAGGATGAGGGTTGATTAATGAAGGTTGAGTGTAGATAGATGAAGGCCAATACTAGATTGATGAAGATAAAAAGTATATCGATGAAGATAAAAAGTATATCGATGAAGATTGAGAGTAGATTGATGAAGGCTAAGCTAGATTGATGAAGGCTACGAGTAGCTAGATGAAGAAATTTTGGTTACATGCTTAAAAGACAAATTCAAGTAAACAAACTAAAGAACTAACCATATGTTGATCATTAAGGAGATGTATTATTCTAGATGTCCATTCTCCCATTTGTAATTCAGGAGCTGTACGCAATAATCGTAGCAATGTTAAAGCTGCACTTTGTTTTACAGAATCTATTGTATCTCTGAAATAACACAATATAATACAATCTAATTATTTACTTCTTTACTTGTACATGGTCGGGGTAATGACAAAATTAAAATACCCATTAAAAGAGTTAAATTTGGTTGATCTGATGTTACATTTCGATAAGCAATAGGGTAAGCTCTACAATTAAATATTGGTTTTGAACAATTAACCAAAAGTCAGAATGTTTATTGATTTTAAATTCATTTTGGACACCCATCAGTTGCTTGATCAAAGAAACTAAAATGTAATAAAATCCATTATATTTTAATTTGACTTTAAATTAAATGTCACTTTAAACTGGTATAATTCAATCAGACTAGAGCTAAACACAATAATTAGTTATAATTATACATACCCTGATACCAGTAATGAAGGAATATCTATACTGAGAGACTCTGCCATTTCTCTACTGCCAATATTAGCTACACATTGTAAAGCTAGAGTAATATGGATTGGATTACGGCTAACCAGGTCATTACGAATACATTGGATAACAAGCTTCATTAAATCACTGCTAGCACTGATAAGAACAGAGATGAACAAGTACCCCTGAAAAATATATCAATATTAATAACATACAATAATTTTAAATTGTTTCATACAAAATGGCACAATGGAAGAATACATAATCATCACGACAGAATTAGAAATTAAATAAATTAGTATAAGAATTCAAAAGAATAAATGCCTAATACATTCAAAGTAGTAACACACAACTACATGTACCAAGGTTAAGTCAAACCACAGTTGCTATTTCATCGAAATCTTGCATATGCATTAATTTTTTAGCAACAGCATTTTCATTTTTCTTTAGATTTCATTTACAGGTTCAATCTTAGATCTAGTGTGACCTGTGCATAAAAATTTCACTGACGCATATGTACGATACATACAATAAAGTTTAGGTGTTGTACTTACTATTTGTTTCTCTGTATACTTATTGGAACTAAGTAGGTTGACAGCTTCCATGTGACCAAAATCAATATCATGTCCCAGTAAAAATATGAATAACAGTTTGCAGACATATTTCTTTTTTTGGTAACCATCTAATGTCTTATCTCCTAAAACACACCAAATAAAATATGTTATTTTCAAACGAGTCTAAGCAACAGATATGTCAAATATTTTTTCTTCAAATTTATAGTCTTTTCACGTTTAATATACAAAGCCATACAGAAAATCAATAAAATATTGATCAAGGAAAATTTAAATCTCCAAACGTCTCATGTTACAACAATATACATGTACCCAGATATCATACCTTTGAATTTAGATCGAATGTTTGCCAATTCTTTATTTATTCTCTTTATCTCCGCTTCTTTACTTTTACCTGTAAATTCAAACATAACTGATCAATATGATGACAACATTATTGGCATTTATATTACAAAACAAGTGGAATGGGAATGTACAGAAGTATCACATTCCATATATCCACCTCATTTTGTCACCTTAATGTAAACAGTTTAAATTTCAGAATATATGTAGTCACTAGTGTAGTATGAGAAATTGTTGCATTTCTGTGCCATCTTTATATTTTTTTTATGTACATAATCACCGCGAGAATTTCATATTTTCTAAGAAAGTCAAAACATAACTATTTCTATGTCTTTTGCTCAAAAGGTTGTCAACTCACTATTATACAAAGATTGGCATTATTCTCCACACTTTAAAATAATTGACACCGGAAATAATAACATAACTACCTCCTTTGTTTTTCTATTCCCCCCATTGGAATAGCTATCTTAGAATGTTTGAATTTGAAGTTGAAAATGATATATTTGCCGATTTCTCAACTGGCAATAGTGAATTATTGGATTATTAGGATTATTTTTTAACAAGGTAGGACTGTTTATAGATAGCCTACCATCTATTTCAAGGCTTTATTTTAATACTTTTTAAAAATATAACTTAAAAATATTAAATTGTAGCCTTAATGAAAATGAAAGTTACATCAGACAGGGTTCTGTTCCTGTAACCAGAAAAGCTATATGTCTATTGATTTTAATTTCAGGAAAAAAGCAATATTTACAAAAACTTACAATTCCTAATGTCGGAAATAAACACTGCCAACCCACGCATGCCATCTCCCTTAACGGCAGGCATTTTGGCTCAATTTAAAACTGAAATAGTAAGAAAAGGTACATAAAATAATGTCAATTGATTATCCAGTATCCACCTTAACCTTGGTGCATAATTTTTGTAAATTATGTTTCGTATATCTCCAATGTCATTCAGCTAAAGTTCCATAATACCATACCATCTTCAAGGTAATAATAAAGCAAGCATTTAATAAAAAGGTTCAAAGCAAAGGTTCTTATTACTGAAGATATGTAGTTTTATAAATTATCAGACAACAGTTGTCGTGTGTTTTTACGCATGTGCCAAATTAATATAGACATAATTTACAGATGGCATCGTAACCCTTGCATTCAGCCCATTCCTCTACAGGAATCCATGACAACTTGGACAAAATGCCACTTGGACAACTGATAGACCACTCGGACCAACCAAAAAGACTACTCGGACTATAAAAAAGACAACTTGAACAAAACAAAAAGATCACTCAGACCAATAATAAAATTGACATCCTGTAAAGGATCAATAGAGGATATCTGTTTGTTTTCAAATAACTGAAAGCTGAGGAGCCAATATGGCGGCCCCTTCTCTTAACTACATGTCTACTAGTATCGGTCACACAGCACCTCCTAGTCTTCAACGTACAGAGGGTCTGGGAACGTTGTCAAAATTTGACCTAAAGTCCATTGCCCATGCGTAACCAGGAGTTACGCCCCTTCCCGCAATAAATCCCATAATTCTTGCATTAATATAAACAAACATGAATAGTGATGACACACCTCTATGCGTGACGACCAAATAGTATTAAATTTAAAAAACATAGATAAGGTCCATGAATGGAGAAATTTTACAAAAAAAAAAATAAATGAAATGATATGAAATGGGGTTTAACGTCCTACTCTTTTGCACCTAACCTGGGCTAATGGCAGACGGGCATACGCCATACAGTGTGCAATGAGGGAAATTTTGCCCGAGCAGCAGTGCTACGGCCTACTCTTATATCGAATTCCAACTGCCAAGGGATCGTTTACGTGCACTCCAATGCGTACACAGGACCTCAGTTTTTCGTCCCATCCAAACGACTAGGCAGCTGTCCTTGTCAGGCCCTCCTTCTGCATCACTGACAAGGGGAAATCACGCTGGAAAATGCAGGGATCGAACACCCGACCTCCAGGCTAGCGAACCAGCGCATTACCAACTTAGCCACCGTGACCCCCATAAAAAATAAGGGTTTTGGATATTGAACTGGTATGCAATCAAATGGATCATTTGAAATGGCATTCTTAAATTAATCTCATGGGCGTCATCATCTTGTTTTAGAACGAGTAAGCTCCCTTAGACGCTGTTTTTTATTTTGCAAAAGCCTGGATAATCTAGTCAATGACCGATTTTTCACAAATTTTGACAATGCATCCAGACTAATATTCGTATAATATTTTTCTGGATGATAGAGACTACATGCCTACTATAGTGTATATTTGTGTTAAATATGAAAGTAAAGAAAAAAATCAATACAAAATTGCATAAAACAAACGATATTCAAAATATAAAGGTTACGCATTCATTGTGTATTTTATTTTTTATTGATTCGAGTGGTCCTTTGGCTTGGTCCAAAAAGCAAAGCTAAATTTTCATCTCTGAGGTCTCAGATTAATTGGCCTGAGTGCTCTCTATTTTGGTTTAGGTCCATCAGTCTTTGGTCTAAGTTACACTGGATCCCCGATACCCTCAACAGACTTCATGTACATGAAGTAGGCTTGATGGTACTGTAAGCTTATGAGAAATTTAAAGTAAACATAGCAAAGGGACATTAAAGTCACTAAAGTAAATAACACAACTGAAAAAATACAAGGGTATCACTTGAAAAAACATGGATCAGAAAAAAATATATGGCCTATAATTGACACTCACTACAATAATATAGCCTAAATAATAGTATTAATGAGTCATGTTAGTCTTGTCTGATTTCCATTATTCTGCAGCAAGAATTATACTTAAAATCACAGGGCTAGAAATTCATGTGAATCTCCGAATCTGATCTGCACACAGATTCTCGCAAGCCCTTACGATGAGAATCTACAAGGATTCGCGTAAAATTTTTCTATAAAAAAAAAAACCTCTCGGAGAATATTATTGTCGAGTACAAATATTGATGTCAGTCATGGGCTGTGTTCTTATCAATCACCTGTATTTTGTCGGCTTTAGTTGATTGATGTTTAATCTAGGTGATTGGTAAAACAATGAACGACAATCATAGTCACGTGAGAATTGGCCATATGTGGGCAATTCCACGGTAACGGAATTACATTTAGAGCTATTTGGTATTGTAAAACAGCTAACAAAGTTTTACCCTTAGCTACTTTATTGTCAAATCTGTACTAGAGTGAGAGGTAACAAGCATATTTTCTCTAAAAAATAGCCACTGATTTGCTGCATGAAGGTATAAAGTGTCTGTGTAGGTGAACCCCATGGTAACGGAATTACAAGTCAAAATCCTCTCATTTAGTTGGTTGTGGTTATTTAAGAAACTCTGTGATTTATACAGACAGATCTGCATTTCTTGAAAATAGGATATAAAGTAATGTTCTGCAGAATAGTTCAACTCATCCATTTTGTAACCTGTCCGATAATTTTGTGACAAGTGGTTATTTTCTGTGGTAACGGAATTACATGTCACGGTAACGGAATTACGTTTCTAAATAAAAGCATTATAGTACAGGTTTATCAACATACAATATTTCAAAAAGAAAAAACTTTATATAATTAACCAATTTTGAGAATATTTCAACAATGGTTATAATTATATTTGGTATGAATTTAGTAAATCTTAACGTATGGCCTAAGATACACATAATTGTAAATATTCAATAAATTACTGGATACAAATAACAGTTTAGTTTATAATATAAGATAATGACATACTGGTAACATCAAAAAATTAGTTTCATTTAGCTGATTGATTTTTGTACATAATACTTGCTTACATCGTCTTAAAAACAGCATTTAGATCAGACAATTTCAGTGAAAAATTCTGAATTGGTGAGGTTAGTTACAGAGTTTCAAAATCATATGATAGAGCCAGTGGACATTATGTTTTTTTATTTTATTGAAATTGCCTTGATACGTAACTATTTTTACAGATTTGACAACAAAAAAGCAAAAAGTATAAATCATTAAGCTGTTTTTCATAGCTAAATAGCCCTAAATGTAATTCCGTTACCTTGGACAACTGTTTAAGCAAGTAAATGGTACTAATGTGTCAGTTTAATCAAATTATTAACAAAAATAAGATTCAAAACTAATAAACTAAATAGATTTAATTATTTTTTTAAGATTTCAATGTTTCCGGAAAAATTAGAGACAGTCAAGTACTGTCAGACTGAACGAAGTTGAGCTTCAGCAATGTTGCAACCCTGTTGCAAACATGCAAATTTGATATGAATAAAGATATTAATATGATATATCAATGTAATACACATTGAAAAGACAACTTGCTTAGAAATAGGTGATCACTAGTAGAATAACTTTATTTTTGTTACAGTTGTTCGTCACTTTTTGCATTTTATGTTTAGAAAAATGCTTTGTAGTTTGCTTTACTGAAAAGAGCTAGCATAAATGGGTCTAATGTTGTATAATTATTAAATAAAGTGTTGCTTTAAAGTTTATCCTCTAAATAATTTGTAATTTTGTTATTAGAACAAGAGAAATGATGGTATTCTAATATTCGTAATTCCGTTACCGCTCAGATTTGTAATTCCATTACCGCTTTTCCAAGAAAACCACTTCATCTAGGTGTCTGATCCTTACCTTTCTTATATCTGTCCAATTAGTAATAAGAAAATTTGGAAACTTTAACTTATAAAAATTGGTTATCAAGAAATAACTGAAACTTTTAGATATGAATGGTAACGGAATTACAGTGTAAATTGGAGGTATATTTTAAACTGTTGTATAGAGAATTAATCTAAAGAATATGATATTAATGGATGTTTATGATGAAATAGATGTACTTGTTTGTTAAAAACCCAAATATTAAATATTTTATATGTAAATAAAAACTGATGCTGACGTAAGTCTTTAAATTGCAAAAATTGTAGTAAAAAGTAAAACAAATAAGTTTTGACTTTCACGTAATTTTTTTTTTGACCAAAGCATTTGCGTATTTTTATCTCTACCAGATTCATTGACTGGCATCATTTCAGAACTTAAATAACACAAAATCGATTCATATACATCAATTTACTTTTTTGGCATTTTTTATTTTCTGCCGTGGAATTGCCCATGTGGTTCATAATCCGTCTCTGAGTAATTAGCATATTTAACCGTGACTTTGATAATCAGGTAAAAAAAACCAAAAAAACCCAGACAAGCTTGCTGATTATTCATAATTTGTTCAGTAAATTGAGTAAAATAATTAATAAGTCAAGTGGCGAATAAAGACGATGTCGGCATAGATTCTCACAGAAAAAGACAAATTTCTAGCCCTGAATCAATGTGACTGAAAAATATTTAACAAAACTTGATTCCTGTCACAAGACTCAAAAGTCAACATTCCCACACTCAATAAGTTCAGTATGCTGAGTGTATCATTATGATTATCATGTATGAATGTATGTGTGGATTCATCAATGCAAATAATTTAATTTGTTTGAAAACTGTACTACCGCTTATCTATATTTATCTACTATTTTCTATTATAAAAAGGATGTTGCAGTGAATAACAAGAAAACAATCTTTCATTCTAGGTACTTAAATAGATCTACTGAGGCAAACATGCCTCGCCCCCTTTGCTACTCGACGACATTTGGCCTAAAAAACGAGTCATCCTTATATTTTGCCGGCGTTTTCATACCTCAATTAACCAGACCAACATAAACTGGCAGTTTTAAATAAATGGCCGGAATATCGTATGTTATTCATTCTTGGAAATTTAGCTATTGCAAACGCTTACCCAATAATTGTCTAGGATTATTAGTCTGCAAGAAGATGTGAAGGATGGATTAGCTACAAATGGCCGCCATTAGCATGCTAAGGCGAAACCGAGGTCGAAGGTACACCCACCAAAAATATTAGTCTTTTTTCTTAAATAAAGAAATTTTATCATTAAAACAAAAGTTAATATAGAATTTTACACCTGAAAATAGATTTTGATTTAATAAAAAAAAGAACACATTTATCGCTAATTGGAGGCTATGTGACGTCATCACCAAGGCAACCCAAGCAAATACTCCAAAATGGCAGCCAAATATTTATAGTGTTGTTGAAAGGTATGTTTAGGGCATGTTTTTGCTAAAAATATGATGTCAAAGTGATAAAAAAGACGAAAGACAGATGTGAAATTCGACAACAATCCGCAGTTTTAACAAATTCATATAACAGATAAAAGTAATTTAGTTTTTAATGGATATAATTTTTAGCAGGTGCCCGTCCGCAGTGTATCACTGTATCAAATCAATCGGCAAAATGCAAGATCAGCTTGCTGTATAACATTTGAGGAAATGAGTATGACATTGAAAATGATAATGGATCAATTGAAATGACATGTATTTATATGTGTGTAGCATTTTTTTTTATTATTGGAATATTGTCACGACACATATTTATATGTTTGTAGCATTTTTTTTTTTAATTATTGGATTATTCTCACTTGCACTTGTGTGCAGCTATGACTATAATATTATTATAGGAGGCCTACTAACTATCTGAATAATTAAAGCTGCTAACCTAGAAATTGACATGACACAAGCAAGACAAATGCCAGTGGGTCACAATGCATATATATTGTTAACAATATTAATGTAATATGAATGTAATATAAATTAAATTGATTTACGTTACATTCATTCCTTCCCATTTTTGCTCTATTACTTGACAAATTAGTCAGAGGACGTTTCAGTTGAATGGCAACCTCTAGCGTCTGGTTATTCAGTTTACACAGATAGTATTTATTGTGCATGATCTTCGAAAAAGAATATTATATAGCATCACTGTTCGACATGACTGGCTTCTTTCTTTGATTCCCTTATTACTTTTGGTGCCGAAAACGCATTTTTTTACACCATTCATCCATTGCCATTGGTATATGAAGCCCATCTTTTCCTGGTAAGATCCCAACATCAATGATTTCAATTGACAAAAAATTTGTGTTTTCACTGTCTATGACTTTGGATGATATTTACTTTAAAACAGCAATTTCATATTTTTAAAAATAAAGCCCTAAAATAGATGTAATCTATAAACAGTCCTACCTTGTTAAACAATAATCCTATTAATCCTATAATTCACTATTGCCAGTTGAGAAATTGGCAAAAATATCATTTTCAACTTCAAATTCAAACGTTTGAAGATCGCCATTGCATGGAGGGGAATGGCAATACAAGCGAGGTAATTCAAGTAATTGTGTTATTATTTTCTGTGTCAGTGATTTCTATGCCTGTAAAATATTGCCCATGATCGTATAATAGTGAGTTGACAACCTTTTGAGCAAAAGACATCGAAATAATTATGTTTTGACTTTCTTAAAAAATGAGAAATTTCCACTTTAAATAAGAGATGTAAAAGTTGTTGGAATCAATCCTATAGGCTATATCATCTTGGTCTGTAGATTTTGAATCTATAGTCAATGTCATCAATATCTTCATCTTCAAACTAGTACAGCTACTTGCCACTGCATGGTTTCTTAAAAACTATGGTAACATTCCCAATAGCAAATGACATCCATGTCTGTCAGCCTCTCACATCCTGATGTGATTCATTCCTGAAAAATTGAAAGAAGACTTCTAAATCTTACGTACCAAAACGGCCGACTTGTATCTTGCATACTTTGGGTGATTAATTACAATTATTGCAAACAGTTTTCAACTGAAATCAAAATGCAAAAGAAAAACCATTTAAAGTATCGTTCAGCATTGTTCTGTAGGTTGAGTTATGAGTCAAATATATTTTCTAGATCAAACAATATTTTTTTCAGATACATTTACGAAACAAAGTCTGTTAAGCATATTTAAAAGATATATGTACCAACAATAATGGTGGACAGACCAAAACTGCAAGTTCCTAAAGACAGTCCAGCATCAGCTTTCATTAAAAACAACTCAGATATCGTTAGCTATGAAGATTTGATTGTTGCTCAGTATTTGGATGACTTGAAAAGGTCACGTCATGAACTGAAGAGATTTAAGGAGTAAGATGATTATCATTAAATATATTAGGCACCTATATTGACTTACTAGTAAACACAACCTAGAAAAATCAACTTGATGTTTATGTCACCAGTGTCCCAAATTAAACACATAAAATCATGTAATTTGAATATGTAGAACCCATCAGTACGTGTCAGTACCACAAAAATAGGTATAGTACAAGTTTAATTGACACTGAAAATCATTGTCATCAATACAAATGAATAAAAAAACACTTTTTTTCAGTTCGCCACTGTCGCCCTATTCTCAAAGATTTCCTAATGCCACATTTGGTAGACGCACTAGAAGGAGACCTGTATCGGCATCAATTGTAGGACGGTCAAAGACTACTGGTAAACCCAAAATTGATGTAAAGTACATAGCCGATCATACATTATGGGATGCTGCTACACCAAGAACTGATAAGGCCTTAACAAAATTATCTAGGCCATCTAGTGCTCCTATTAAGTTCAGAAGGTAAATTTTAGTCTATGATAAATAGAATTATTCCGTTTAAGAATACTGACTCTGTCAATTGTTACCCACCAGATGTTTATTATACATGTCATGTATGATACTTTTTGTGTATGTAATGGGTGGATTCTAAAGTCTAACCAAGGCTTATTAGGTATGCTTGTTTAAATTATGTAAAGGAGCTACATTAATGCTTTGATTTATATGAAAAATAAAGTATTAAATTAGGTTGATGTATTATTTCAAGTAGTGATGTAGCAAGCTGGTTTATTCTCTAATTTAATTTTGACCAAGATCAAAGAGATTTAGTCATTTTAATCTCTGTACTTTTTATGGGTTCATTATAAATCAATTTTATTAAACTTGCCATGCTTTCACTTTAATTGATATAAAAATTACATTTACATGATATGTTTTGTGTGGGATATTTATTTAATATATACTTAAAATCTTGTTTTTTGAAGGCCACAATCAGCTACATCATCAATTTATTCCTATGCTGGTAGACATAGACCTCCATCTGGTATGTATCACTATTTAAAGAAAATTTGTCCTTGTCTTAGTTGTTTGGTTGATGGGTTAGAATCATTGACAGTTGAAAATCAAAGAAGAGATAGCGGAAACACCATTCATGATTGTCCAGACAAAATTCTCCTACCTCACATTGCACATTTGACCATAGAAATAAAGAATTATCATGTTTGTCTCAAAATGATCCAACGTTTTAATGAGACATTAAACCCCATTCCTTCACTTTAGCATCTGAAGTTTCTGCAGCTTTTAAGGTATTCATTGGATAGGATAGATATGCATTGAATTGGGGAGATATGCATTGAATTGGGGAGGTATTCATTTAGCTAGTGAGATATTCATTTAACTAGTGAGGTATGCATTGAATTAATGAGGTATTCATTTAACTAGTGGGGTATTCATTAAATTATGGGTGTTATTCATTAAATTGGGTATGTATTCATTGAATTAGAGAGATATTCATTGGGGAGGTATTTGGGCATTGGTATGAATCCGGGCATAGAACCATCAGGATTTTTCAAGTGTGGTTGCAAATGCTTAGGGAAAGTATACATAATGTTTAGTTGTTGGGATGAAAAGACAAAATGTTGTTTTATTATTATGTGAATTATGTTGATGTTTCAGGCAGAAGTAAACCATTATACAAGAAACAACCACACATTATACGAGTTAGTGCTTATAAAAATGGTTGCAAAGATACACCAGTTAGAGGGGCAGCTTCTAATATCAAAATGGTAAGACATTTTCTTGTATCAACTAAATTTTTAGCTTAGGTTTTATGTATCCATCTAGGGAATGTGTAATATCATGATGACAATACTTATGGACTAGACAGTGCTGTTAGATTTAATGCAAAACTTCTGGAAGTGACAGATCTTCTTGTACATTTCTAAATTTTTAAAAGACTTATTTCATTCCCTGCAAATATTTCATTTATAGCTTTTAGAGTTTTTAACCGACAAGTTAGGACTACCATTTGCTGCGAGAAGAATATTTTTAGAAGATGGTATTGAAGTATTTGAAGGCTGTGATATTCCGACGTATAGTGAAGTGTTTATATCTATGGGAGAACCTTATAAAGACCCTGATGAATCCGCTAAAAGTAAGTTACAGTACAGATGCTTTGATGTATTAGGCCTATTTATAGAAGAACATTAGATTAGTATTTTTGTTCTCTATAATTACTTAAAATTGGGCATTCTGAAAGTGTACCAGTTCGATATTAAGTATATTTTGAAACTAACGTTATAATGTCATTTTTCTCTGTGCAATATGGGAATTTCTTTTTCTGTACAAAATTGTTTTCATATACTTCATGTTATCCAAGTATAAATACATTATTTCATATTCTATCCATCCTTTTCTGCTTTATAGTTCACATCAATACAATTCTATTGTAGATAATTTTTGTGCTTGAAATCGATTCCAGAGATTTCTCAAGGGCAACAAAACCATTCGTTATTTTTTTTGTTTTCTTTATGAATTAAGAATTCCTATGATGTGTCAATAATGCGGTGGTGCCTCTGATCCTTCAGGATAATGATCGCCTTTTTCAATTTTGAATTACATGATCAAATAATTTACAAATTAAATAATAATTTCATTGATTTTAACAGGGAATCTGCTTCAGAGAACAGGTGCTACATGGACATTAAGTGGTGTTAATCTGCCCCCAGAAGGAAAGAAGAAAGCAACAAAAGCTAAGATGTCTAAACGTATGAGGTATGTACATCCCAAAGGGTTAAATTTGTAAAGATTGGCTAACACTGCTGCCAAGGCAGAATTCTGTCCAACAAAGAAATGTATTGACATTTTACGTGTCAAATCAGTGTGAACCAGACTTGATAGCAATCTTTATGCAGAATGTCCGTCAGCGCAGTCTGTTTTTTAAAAAAATATAAAGCTACGGCTATATGATTTGTTGTCAATAGAATACTTATGTATGAAATTGAGACTTAATTTAAATGGGAGAAATAGACATAGTTTTATCTGTTATAGGTTCAGGAAGGCCTGTTAAATATAGATTCTCTCGCCTTGTGTGATATTCGTCACCAACTTCATTATCATTACATAATATACAAATTGTATTTTGAAAGTATAATATTGATATATTTTAAGTATTATAACTATTTTTATTATTTTAGATCTTTAATAGACAAGAAGAAAGTTAGAATAATAGTATATAGAAATGGTGATGGTAATGAACCAGTCGAAGTTGTGGCCGATTTAACAGAAAAAGAAAATGTAAGCGTCATGCCTTTTATCTTTGGCCCTGTCTTCAGTAGCCCAGTCAGTGCATTTTGTAGATCAGTGCATTTTATAAAAAAATTGCCATTAATTAGCCTGCTGGACTGAGCCATCACATGCAAATCATAGTCTGTTGATGCTCATAACATCGTAAAATTGCTTTCAATTAGATCATCTAAAAATGAAAATGAATTGAAATGGGGTTTAACATCCTGCTGGTCCGATTTAACTGTGCTAATGAAGATGGGCACAGACCTTTCAGGATCTTGTTTTTTCGTCTTATCTGAATGACTAGACAGCTGTCCTTGTTCGATCATCTAGCAATGCTTAACTGATGATTGGATGATAATGTAGTGAACATGGGAAATATAGAAATTTATAGTTAGTGTTCTATGATTTTTTTTTGTGTATTTTTTTTTACAGTTTTTGGAAGGATGTACCGGAAGATTGAATCTTACCAGTCATGCTCGTATACTTTATGATTGGGATGGAAATGAGATAACTGGTCTAATAGACAGTATGTATTGTTTATCAATGAATAAACATCCATAGTTTACATTTATCCTCTATCACATTGTCTACAACACTTTTCTATCTGAACACTGGCTTAATCTAAAGATGTAGAAAAATGTAACTTAGATATATTGTCATCCCACAAAACAAAATCCTAATTATCTGAAAATTTTATTTTTGACTCAGATTATGCTGATGAAATTGATTCTTTTTTTCCAGCACCGATGGTAGATGACTGTTTGCAGACAGGTGGTACACCAGCTTTAGGTCCACTTTGGGTATCAGTTGGTGATGGTTTTAGTCCTTCTGGTGCTAGAGATTACATAGCACAATTAATACAAATACTGAAGAAAAAACTTCGAAATGTCAAAAAGTTTAAAGCTGAGGTAAATAGTCTTTAGATCATAAGGTCTGCCATTATGTTAAGAGCCTTGGTTTCAATTCCACGCTTGTACATGACAAGGAGTAGAGTTGTCTGTCCAACCTTGTGTGTTTTCTCTCGGTCCTCCATTTTCCTCCCACAGCTAATGTAATGAAATGACCGAGTTTGTTATCTCTCTATATTCCATTTATATTTTTTCAATCTTAGCAAGCGTCTCATTACTGATTAATCTGATTGTATTTTAGATTGATTTAGCTTTAAATGATGATATGGACAATGTCACTATAAGAGCCATCAAGTCTATGACTCCGGAAGAATTATATGATGCCCAATCTAAGGTAAGTACATTGTATTAATTTAAAGATCTCACAGCATTTGCTATCATGTTAAGTTTATTTGAAAGATCCAATTTAGAAATTGATTTTCTACTAGGTACAGGATTTAATTTTTTGTTTGTCTTTTTATTTGGAATTCTGTTGGATATCTCTGAGAAGTAGGATTATAAACCCCATTTTATTTTATTTTGCATTGCTTACTTATTTAAAAGGTTGAGAATGATGTAGACCAATATAAAGAAACTTTACAGAAATTAAAGAATAAATTAGAAGATTTAGAGGAGAAACACCAGCAAGAAGAGGTATGTTCTATACATCTTGATAAACAATTGTCCCTCATATCAAATTTATTTCCTTCATTTAAATTAAACAAAAATAAGGAGTCAATAGTGAAAGGTGTTTTGATGGAACTGAAATATTAAAATGGCGGCATTAAATCTATAAAAATTATGTGAACTTTATATGGCTATAATACACGGATCTTAATCGGCTGTTTTTTGTCGGCTTTAGCCGATTGATCTTTAATCTAGCCGGTTTGTAAAACAATGAACCGGCCACTATGGTATCATTAATCAATCAACTTTCGGCCGATAACAAAGAGTTAATTATTACTCGTCAATTAAGAAACCCATCAAAGAATCAGTCAATACAATATGAATACCTTCAGCTTCAATCCGTATCGGCTCATTTCCTAAATAAACAACTTAATTAGTTGAGTCAATCAAGTAAAAGAATGTATATAATCCAATGTCGGTTCACTCATTTCTATCTAACACAATGTTGAAGTAGGCTACTTGAACACCTCACAGAATAACAATAGAAAACGTAAGCGAGTTTTAGCCGACGATAGTGATGGCTGCATTGACCTTGAACTTCAAGCATGCACGTCGTCATTGGAAGTTCCAAAAGTCGGACAAACTCCCACGTCCAATATAGGTCAACCAAAATCGAAGACCGGGAGATATTTTAATACCGAATGGTTAACTACTTTCAAATGGCTTTCGTTTGACAAAATTTCACAGAAAATGTTTTGTCTTGTAGTCGTAAGTTCTTAATTTAGTCTCCTTTTTTAAGTCACGTAATAACCTACTGATCTCGTATAGTAATGATTATTATTATTATGTTAGCGTTGAGTAAATCTGGTAATAACCTACTGACCCGTATATAATTATTATGTCAAGTAATAGCCTATCATGGTAATAGGCCACGTGACTTTTCGCACGTCGGCATATTTCCGAGTTCCGACTATACACAGAAACTAATTTGTGCTAATTTATCATTATTGATATGTGCTAACATTCTTTTTATTTTTATATATTGACAAGTGATCACATTAATACAATTGTAAAAAAAAAACGTATTTATATTTACTGGTAGTTTTTCTTTTTACTAAATTATAACTTCCGTTTGGTTGGATGAAAGCGAAAGTAGGAATATGCATTATGCAAGTTACTGAAATTTGACTATAAATTTCGATATTATTATCGATGTATGAATACAAGTATGCAATTACAACAAAGGTGTTGTTTATTCGAAGTTTAAGGTATTATTATTCGGAATACGTTATGCAATTATTAACGTGAATAAAGTATGCATAAACCAACATGTCTGTTGTTGAAAATACGACTATCCGTTAGGCTAGACCGTTAGGCTTACCCTTGGCCGGTTCATTTCAAAATGGATTAAGAACCCTGCTATAATATCTTTCTGGATTAATTGATTCAAATAATTTTTGGCTGTTTGATAAGCCTATGTTTATTGTGTATGTTCTGAAAGACCTATATTTGCCTATTAATGTGGAATGTTGTACCTTTAATGTCATTATGTGTAATAATTTTTGTTATAGTCCTATGGTGCTAGTTATAGAATGGCACATATTCAAGAAATACCAGCAGATAGTCGGATTGTTGGGAAGAAAGGCCTACGATTAAAGGTAAAATCATTATAATAAACAATATACAACACAATATAAAATGCACAGATAGAATATTGCCAACACTAAATTCAATGTCAGTGAATACAGAACAAATAGTTTAATACCTATCAGCTTTAATGATATATCCATTTTATTTATGTGCTTCCAGTTGGCTGACAAATGCGTTATATGATCAGTATATCTATTTTAAATTGTTTTATCATCATTTTAGGTTTTTGAAAATGGTCAAGCAGAAGGAGAACATGTATTTTTCTTTAATTTACGAGAAGCTATGAAAGGGATAAATGCCGATAAAGAACTTTTGAGGAAAAGAGTAAGTTTGTATTAAGTATTATTTTCTGTTCATAGAAAGATGATAACACCAAGAATACACCAAGAGTACACCAATAATACACCAATAATGTATTTATAGATCAACTGTACTGCTTAGTAGAGCTGTTACATTTATTGGCAAACAAACATCGTCCACAATAAATATAGCTCATAAATACACAACAATATGAGACTATCTGTCAGGCTAAATAATTTACCCCAGACAAAAGATTATTTGTTGATGATGGTAAACTTCCCCATGTGAGCAGGCCTCCATCCTCAAATAGCAAAAGCAAAATTTACTCTGCAATACAAACTTCTTTCTTTGTAATTTTAATCATTAAAAAAGGGTCTAGTTCCCAAATGAAGATATTTCTCCATTACACCATATGTGTCAACAATCTCAAGATTTCTGCTTGATTGGTAAAACTGTTTGTGATTGATATAATAACAATTGTGTTTATTATTTCAGCTTTTAGATGAACTATCTGGTAGCCACTGGACAAATAACACACAAGCTCCCAAACTAAATGCTATTGCTCAGAAAATCTATGATAAATTTGGTCATGAAATAACTGATGTCATGAAGTTAGAATATGATCAAGAAATATGGCTGTCATTTGGAGAGGCTTTCATCACTCCATTTAGTAAGTTGTTTATCTGTCAGTATAGTGTCTCATTGTTGAAATAAAATATATTGCTGTCATATGATTGATTGGATCACTGTTTCTTAACTTGTTTTGTCCAACACCTCAAAGAATGTGTGCTTCACCATCAGCAGAAAAAGACAGTATCTAGCATGCACTTATTTGAAACATTTCAGAACATTGACGACAACACATTGAAACTTAAAACAGTTTGTACTTCTGGAATGCCTATTGAAATTTGGTTTAAACTTAGTCCTATTTCTCATATTGCCCTATGTTACCTTGAGATTGTAAATAGGTACAGTAACTTATAGGGACTGTTTTTGTTATGTCTCTTAAGGGGTTGGGTTGTGAAACTTGTCTTTGAGTCAAGTGGTGTGGTTTTTATTCCCAGCTTGTACGTGACATAAAATAGGGTCACATTCCAACCACCAGGCCTTTCTCCAAGTCTGCCGGTTTCCTCCTACAGCTAAAAACAAATTTGCGCAATCAAATTTTTGAAGTAAAATTGAACCATATGTTAGTTCCAAAATGACCTTGTTTGTGTTGTGTGGACATTAAACAACATCCTAGCGCTCTCTGTGTTATGTGTCTCCAGGTACAGGAATAAAATAGTTTGTACTGTATAATATATTTCTATATTACAGCTTATTGTCTAGAAGCATCTTTTGATAGAGCAACTAAAGCTGATAAAGATGGAATAGAACGTGTTCTTCGAGAACAAATAATGAAAGATGATCTAGAAGGAAAAGAAGAGTAAGTATATCGACAACATTCGAGGGCCATAGTAAACTTGTGTCTAGAATGTCTCGAATTCAAATACAGACTTGTTTAAGTCTATCCTTCTGCAGTGCCAACAAGGAAGTCTTTTGATGAGATAGTTGTTACGATAGGCATATGGTATTGTATTGACGAGACCTTAAACCCCATTCCGTTCCATACAAATGATTTTCACTGCTTATACACTGAACATACTCAGGTTAAAATTAGGGAGTTCTGCTAAATTAGGAAGAAGATCCTTCATAACCATGCATACAGTCCAGATTGTTATTTTCAGCTGTTGTCGTTTATTTCAGACATAGTCAATGGGAATCAACAATAGGTTTTCCTATGTTATATGAACCTGCCATACAGTCTTTGTATGCTGATGCTGAACGGAACGATTGGTTACTAGAAAATGCTGAAATAGACAGTAGAGGACATTATCTTATACATAAAGTAAGCGATAATAGTTTTACATATAAAAAGTTTGATATAGAAATACATGCTATATCGGACAATTAGATTGTGTTTCAGTAAATAGTAAGGCAAAATTATTATTACCCAATCGTGGATTGCACGGAAAGATCTTAGGATACACAATGGCTTTTCCCGGATGAAATGGAAAGTAAACGTCAGGATATAAATTGGATAATGGAAACTCCCACCTGGGGGATCAAATTAGTCTACTCGTATTTCTGAGATCTCTTCTCTTGTTTGTGAGAGCCAGAACAAGACATATCTAGTATACAGAAGGAATTTTTGTGTCTTTTGAGTCTTTCCATGACAATAGCAAAAAGGAATAATGTTTATATTGATGTATAAGGTAGATGAACATTATAATTGTGTATGATATAGATATGCATTATGACTGTGTATGATATAGATTAACAGTATGATTGTGTATGATATAGATCAACATTATAATTGTGTATGATATATATTATTACAGGAGAAGAGAGATCTAGTTTTATATCCTGAAGTAGCTGCTGATGAGAAACGAAAGAGAGGAAACAAAGATCAACAAATTTGGATCATATCAAAGGTATAATTCCCTTTTTATTATCAATATATAATTCAAGCTACATGTAAGGTTAAGGATCAATTGACTGAAAACTATAACCTGTGATTAAAGAATTTATTACTGTGAGAACCAGTAATAAACAGAATTGAACCATATGTTAGTCACAAAATGACCTGTGTTGAGTGGACATTAAACCCTCTAGCCTCTTTCTTTCTCTCTGAACGGCAAATATTTTAATTCAATCATACATATTGAGGAAAACATATTAAAATGGTGAAATACATTACTGTACCATACTGTAACATGACATTAATGTATGTTTATTTTTTCAGAGTGGTTATATATACAGTCGTTATATGCCACAGTTATGTCTGGGTGTATCAGATACAGTTATTGAAGGTAAACTGTTTGATAAAGATGTCATTGTTGAAGGTCCGGTTGTTACGTTACAAAAACGACAGGCACAGAATCCTAATCAGTTGTGGACCTTTAATGTTGATGGTTCAATATCATCTCAAGTATGTAATCCTTTTAGTATTCTTTATATGTTATATTTGCCATGATAAAGCCTTTCATTAGTCAAAGGGCGTGGTTTCAATTCCCCGGTTGTACATGGCAAGGAGTAGGGTTGCCTGCCCAACCTCGTGGGTTTTCTCCGGGTCTTCCCGTTTCCTCCCACTGCTAGAGACCCTACGCGCATGGAATTATTGAAATAAAATTAAGCCATATGTTAGTCCTGAAATAACCTAGTTTGTGTCGAGTTGACGTTAAACCACATTTTTCTCTCTCTTTCATTTAAAGCCCCAATAACACTCTTGTTGTAACTGAAAAATATGTCCCAATCTTCATTCTGGTCAACAAATCGTATTATTTTAGAATATTCCAATTAAATGATGATATAAATTTCATCTTAACATACCTACTTTAAAAAATCGGAAAAATTCAACCAATTGATTTGAAAAGTCTAACGTAAACCTTTTCAAATGTGACTTGGATTTTAAAATATTTTCGAACCCTCTGGACAAGTAAAATAGGTTGTAATGGATAATTTACACAACAAGTAGGACATTTAAACATCTAGTACTTAGAATAAGGGTATTATTTATTTTCTGGAGCTACCAAGCCAGCAAGAATGTTATTGTCCCTTTAATGTTACATGTAAAATATAGCCTCACTAATGTTATATTATGTTTATATTGTAGTCACACCCAGAGAAGAAATTAACATATATAGGATCTAAGCTTGGTGATGATGAATCTTATAATAATAATAAACCTACTGGGGCTTTATGTGGTGTTCGTGTCTGTTTAGTCATGAGTGATGCCTTACAAAATGTCTCGAAAAAAGATGTCGGTAGTCAGCGGTAAGTAGAACTGATTCCATCTTATTGATTGAGTTTTAAGTAATCTATCCAGTAAACAGACGGCCAATGCTTTAATACAATGACAGTAGCTTCTACAGGAATTTGTCATCAGGTTTGGGATTCTTCTTGTTAGATTGAAGGGTTGGATGGCCAAATTGTTTGGGTTGTGCACGTTGTATCATAAGGTCTGTCATTGAGTCAACTGGCCTGGTTTTAATTCTCTGGTTGTATGTGACAAGGAGTAAGGTCGCTTGTCCGACCATGTGGGTTTTCTCTGGGTTCTCAGGTTTCCTCCCACTGCAAATTATTGAAATAAAAATGAACCATATGTTAGTCGCGATATGGCCTAGTTGGTGCCGAGTGGATGTTAAACCCCACTTTTCACAGTATTGAGGGGAAAATTTGAGAAAAAAAAATGACTATTGCTAAACAGAAATTAGTTGACTCAACCTCTCTAGTAAAATATAAAATAATTTTAAATAATTGTAGGTTTGCTATTAAACAAGAAAAGTTTGAAAATCTTGGTCAGTGGAAACATACAGAAGCCAGTAATCCTGATTTCAATAAACTAGCATATTCCTGGCCCGTTAAAGAAAATGGTGAAATAAATGAAGTGAGTGGTTTTTAATAAATAGTTTTATATTTGACTATTTTTATTCATGACTTAATTTGTCTATAATTACATATCACTTATGACCCAAATAGCTTATTTCAGACTACAGTCTCATTTGTAACTAAATTTGTATGTAATATCTACATGTTTTAGTTAATTTATATATACAATCATTTACAAGTTAAAATTAGTTGAATTGTTGAATTATAATCTTATTATTTTTTTTTTTTCAGAACTATGATTGGCCAATGGAGGGATATATAATACCTAATGCTCCACCAATCAGAAAGGCTACACAAAAAGGATGTAAGTATATAGTTGTTTCTTTATTTGCCATTTTAATACGCCCACATTTTCATGTGGACGTATTATGTCGTCGCCCCTGTCCGTCCGGACGTCCGTCCGTCCGTCCGTCCACAATTTGTTTGTGGACTCTCTACAGGTCACAATTCTTATCCGATTTTGACGAAACTTGAAATATAGGTTTATCCCCAAAAGATCTCGGCTGCTTTCGATATTGGCATGTATCGGATCAAAACTTCATGGATTATGGCCCCTGATTGTACGAAAAATCACGTTTTTAGCTTGTGGACCCTATAGAGGTCACAATTTTGAACCGATTTTGATGAAACTTGACATGCATGTTTGTAACCCAAAGATCTTGGTTCCTTTCGATACTTGCACCTATCGGAATGTAATTTCCTGAATTATGGCCCCTGATTGTCCGAAAAATCACCCTTTTTAGCTTGTGGTCCCTCTGGAGGTCACAATTATTATTCGATTTAAAAAAACGTTTGATTATATCACTGTTACACCCTAAGGAAGGTCGAGTTCGAATTTCGGGAAAATCGGACGAAAATTGCCATACAAAATGGCCGCCGTTTGTACGCGAATACTGTTAAAAAATGGTATATCAAGGTTGTGGACCCTGTGGAGGTCACAATTTTGATTCGATTTTGATGAAACTTGAAATTCATGGTTATAACCCAAAGATCTTGCTTCCTTTGGATATTTGCGCATATAGGATCGTAACTTCCTGAATTATGGCCCCTGATTATACGCAAAATCGCCTTTTTTTTAGCTTGGAGGTCACAATTATTATTCGATTTAAAAAAACGTTTGATTATATTACCGTCACACCCTAAGGAAGGTTGAGTTCGAATTTCGGGAAAATCGGACGAAAATTGCCATACAAAATGGCTGCCGTTTGTACGCAAAAACTGTTAAAAAATGGTATATCAAGGTTGTGGACCCTGTGGAGGTCACAATTTTGATTCGATTTTAATGAAATTTGAAATTCATGGTTATAACCCAAAGATCTTGCTTCCTTTCGATATTTGCGCATATCAGATCGTAACTTCCTGAATTATGGCCCCTGATTATACTCAAAATCGCCTTTTTTTTAGCTTGGAGGTCACAATTATTATCCGATTTAAAAAAAACGTTTGATTATATTACCGTTACACCGTAAGGAAGGTTGAGTTCGAATTTCGGGAAAATCAGACCAAAATTGCCATACAAAATGGCCGCCGTTTATACGCGAATACTGTTAAAAAATGGTATATCAAGGTTGTGGACCCTGTAAAGGTCACAATTTTAATTCGATTTTGATGAAACTTGAAATTCATCGTTATAACCCAAAGATCTTGGTTCTTTTCAATATTTGCGCATATCGGATCGTAACTTCCTGAATTATGGCCCCTGGTTATACGCAAAATCCCCCTTTCTTTAGCTTGTGGTCCCTCTGGAGGTCACAATTATTATCCAATTTAAAAAAACGTTTGATTATATCACCGTTACACTGTAAGGAAGGTTGAGTTTGAATTTCGGGAAAATCGGATCAAAATTGACAGACAAAATGGCCGCTGTTTGTACGCGAATACTGTTATAAAAATGATATATCATGGTTGTGGACCCTGTATAGGTCACAATTTTAATTCGATTTTGATGAGGAAGGTTGAGTTCTAATTTCGTGAAAATCGTACCAAAATTGCCGGACGAAATGGTCGCCGTTTGTACGCGAATAGTGTAAAAATATGGTATATCATGGTTGTGGACTCGCTACAGGTCACAATTCTTATCCGATTTTGATGAAAAGTCACATTTCTAGGTTGTGTACCGTCACACCATAATCATTGTCTGTTTCGAGTTTCATTAATATCAGACTGGAACTGACCAACTAAATGGCTGCTCCCAATACAGTATGAAATACAGGACTTAAAGATGTAGGAAAAATCACTTTCGGTATTGCTTGTTCTCTGTCCATCTCTCGAAAATGTGGGCGTATCCTGCCTGGCAGTGCCAGCCTATCTTTGTATTGAGATAGGGAACAACATTGTGTATATTGATTGAGATAGATAACAATTTACATTGCAAGTAGTTTATGTATTTAACAAATAGTATATTCCACTATATTTGGAATAATCATTGATCTTTGTGATATATGATTCAGATGCACCGTTAAGGTTGATGGCGTTAAAGAATGGTGAAAGAGATACATATAATGCTATTGCTGTTGTTGCTCCTAACATGACAAATGTAAGTATGATCTGAAGTACAGTTTTAAATGAGATATTTACTCATTTTAGGTCATAACTATTGTAGATATTTCTTTTTTGTGAAGCTGACTAAATTATCCAGCACTTTACATAGGCAATGATCAAATAGCTAAGTAGATAATGGTCAAATAGCTAAGTAGATAATGATCAAATAGCTAAAAAGATAAGATCACAGTTTATATTTAAACTAAAGAATGGTGCAAACACTAAATTTAAAAATGTCAATTGAAGCTAACTTACTTTTATCTGAATCGATCACAAGTGACGCCAGTAGCACACATAATCAGGTGTTCCAGACAGGTAAGTAAATCCTTTTTTTTTTTATGTTTTTTAAATGCTCTTATATATATTTAAATTGTCGTCAAATTTAGTGTTTCTTTTTTTGTGTTTAGATGATGAAGGATTATAGTAAGAAGAATAAAGTTGATAAAAAACCTGGTCGAGTACATAGACATGGTGAAGATGATGATAATTCAAATGATATAGACTTTCAACTACATTGTGTTGATTTAACTATAAGTCAACTAGAATTTATAAGAGTAAGTAGTACTAGATTTTACTAGAATAGTTATTACTAATCTAACTGTAGTTTACTAGTGTAAGTATTACTGATCTACTCGAGTTTACCTAGAGTAAACAGTACTGAGCTAACTAGGCTTTACGAGAGTAAACAGAACTGATCTAACTAGAGTTTACCTAGTGTAAACAGTACTGAGCTAAACAGAGTTTAACGAGAGTAAACAGTACTGAGCTAACTAGAGTTTACTGATTCTGATTTTTATTAACTTTCAGTTCCTTGATTCTTGTACATATATGTTAAATCTACCGTTTGCTGCCAGGCGCATGTTTGATGACAAAGGAAAGGAACATTTTATTTTAAAAACAGTTGATCGAGATCAAATAGTTTATATATCTTGTGGTGAGAATTGGTCTGATCCTAAATTAAGTAAAGAGGAACAACAGAAACGTCACTACCTGTCTCAAGTAGCACATGATGTCAATAAGATAGAACAGTTCTGTGCTCTTAGACATCCAGAGAGTAAGTACATATAACAGAAGCTTTAGGTTTCAGAGGCAGCTATATCTTAGTAATTTTAAAGAATATCACACTCAAATATATACTTAATTATGGTTCAGAATTCTGTGGACCAATCTATTGAGAGTAAGACTTTCGGAATAAGCGTTCTATACACTCCTTGAAAAACACTAGATAAGAATATAAATAATTTGAAAATCGGAAGGTCTTGGTTGGTTTGAAAGAAAATATTTGTGTCTCACTTTTAGAATGTAATCATTCTTATTTTTGCTGAACAGTGTCGATTGAGATGGAAAACCAAGGCTCTGTGTCCGTATTGACAGTCACGTAAAGGAACCCTTGTCATTTGGAATTTGAAACAAGTGTAGACTGCAGTGCTGTTTTCCTGATCAAATTGGCCTCGTAGCACATTATATGGTGTATGCCCATCTTCATTAGCCCAGTTGGTGCCGAAACAGTAGGATGTTTAACCCCATGTTGTTTCTATACTAATACAACTTAGTCATTCACATATATTATATTTATCTTTGTGTTGTTAGAGTTTGTGATAGAAATAGAAGGGAATTTAGTACCTAATGCTCAAGTTCTCATCAATAAAGAATGGAATAGAGATGAACATTTACGTGTTAGTCAGTCTATGGATGAGAAACCACCCACACCACAACTAGCCCCACCACCAACACAACAAGAAAATGTAGATACAGAAGAAGCTCTAGCTCAGATGTATGTAGAAATAGAATATCACCAATAACCAATGCATTCCAAATGTTGCTAATATTCCTCGATTTGTTATTGATTCATTTGGACAAGTTTTATTCCATAATGTCAGGCAAATACAAAATATTGCGCGCAATCTTTATATTTGCATGAAGTAAAGACAAAATAACACTGAAGTTATTAAAAAATAGAATAGAACTGGAAGGCACATATATAGTGATTGGACAATTAAATGTCAGAAGGAAGATTTATTTTGTGGCATTTTCTAAACTAAATCTTAGGGAACAGATTAGTGTGATTCTTACACTATAAACCGCAGATTGCCTCGTTCGGCATTTCTGTCCAAACGAGGTAAAACAAATGCCTCGTTGTCTGGAGTTCCAAAACGAGGTTTTTTAAATTACCCTGTTTTTGGAACGAGGTATTTTGTTCAGAACGAGGCTTGGTAAAAATGCCTCGTTTACTAAACGTGTTTTTTTCAAGATAGTTATTAGCGAATTTGTAAAAATTAAAATTTATGTTATTTAATACGAAAATAAAACCAGTCCAAACTATGATATTATAATCAGAGAAATAGACAAGACAAGAATGCACGCCATAGATGTAGGTGTAAAGCAACATCAGCTACATTGATTGATTTATTGGCCCAATCAGTTATAGGTGTTAAGAAACAACTGTGGTGTTGTGACAATTTATTGGGGCCAATAAATTAATCAAGGTAGCTATGTGTCTGCAATAGTTTTACACCTAACTGATATCGCAGACAACAAATTAGTGTTTATTGTAAAAAATAACTTGACTATTATAGCATCGACTGCTTCTGTCGAAACCAATTGTCAATTAAATGGGAAATAAAGCACAGTTATTTCTTAACACCTATAGTCAAGTTATTTCATTTCTTATTTCCAATACACCAGTTTATTATTTATATTTATTGTAAAAAAAATAACTTGACTATAGCATTGACTGTTTCTGTTGAAACCCCATAACATTGCACACATTATTATTGGAGCAAAATTACATAAACGCGCAGCGATGAATTTGTTGGCTTATACCCATTGTCAATTAAATGGGAAATAAAGCACAGTACACCTATAGTCAAGTAATTTTTTTTACAATAAATATAAATAATAAACTGGCGTATTGGAAATAAGAAATGAAAATATATGCTTTTTTGATTAATAAGAATGGATTATTTGTTGTATTTAGACCAGATAAACATTAATTTGTTGTCTGCGATATCAGTTAGGTGTAAAACTATTGCAGACACATAGCTACCTTGATTAATTTATTGGCCCCAATAAATTGTCACAACACCACAGTTGTTTCTTAACACCTATAACTGATTGGGCCAATAAATCAATCAAGGTAGCTGATGTTGCTTTACACCTACATCTATGGCATGTATTCTTGTCTTGTCTATTTCTCTGATTATAATATCATAATTTGGACTGGTTTTATTTTCGTATTAAATAACATAAATTTTAATTTTTTCAAAATCGCTGATAGGAAATACTGCTAATAACTATCTTGAAAAAAACATGTTTAGTAAACGAGGCATTTTTTCCAAGCCTCGTTCTGAACAAAATACCTCGTTCCAAAAACAGGGTAATTTAAAAACCTCGTTTTGGAACTCCAGACAACAAGGCATTTGTTTTACCTAGTTTGGACAGAAATGCCGAACGAGGCAATCTGCGGTTTATAGTGTTAGTTTATGTCTGATTTTTATACGCCCACATTTTCATGTGGACGTATTATGTCGTCGCCCCTGTCCGTCCGGACGTCCGTCCGTCTGTCCGTCCGTCCGTCCACAATTTGTTTGTGGACTCTCTACAGGTCACAATTCTTATCCGATTTTGACGAAACTTGAAATATAGGTTTATCCCCAAAAGATCTCGGCTGCTTTCGATATTGGCATGTATCGGATCAAAACTTCATGGATTATGGCCCCTGATTGTCTGAAAAATCACGTTTTTAGCTTGTGGACCCTATAGAGGTCACAATTTTGAACCGATTTTGATGAAACTTGACATGAATGTTTGAAACCCAAAGATCTTGGTTCCTTTCGATATTTGCGGCTATCGGAATGTAATTTCCTGAATTATGGCCCCTGATTGTCCGAAAAATCACCCTTTTTAGCTTGTGGTCCCTCTGGAGGTCACAATTATTAGTCGATTTAAAAAACCGTTTGATTATATCACCGTTACACCCTAAGGAAGGTTGAGTTCGAATTTCGGGAAAATCGGACGAAAATTGCCATACAAAATGGCTGCCGTTTGTACGCGAATGCTGTTAAAAAATGGTATATCAAGATTGTGGACCCTGTGGAGGTCACAATTTTGATTCGATTTTGATGAAACTTTAAATTCATGGTTATAACCCAAAGATCTTGCTTCCTTCCGATATTTGCGCATATCGGATCGTAACTTCCTGAATTATGGCCCCTGATTATACGCAAAATCGCCTTTTTTTTAGCTTGGAGGTCACAATTATTATCTGATTTAAAAAAACGTTTGATTATATTACCGTTACACCGTAAGGAAGGTTGAGTTCGAATTTCGGGAAAATCAGACCAAAATTGCCATACAAAATGGCCGCCGTTTGTACGCGAATACTGTTAAAAAATGGTATATGAAGGTTGTGGACCCTGTAAAGGTCACAATTTTAATTTGATTTTGATGAAACTTGAAATTCATGGTTATAACCTAAAGATCTTGGTTCTTTTCGATATTTGCGCATATCGGATCGTAACTTCCTGAATTATGGCCCCTGGTTATACGCAAAATCCCCCTTTCTTTAGCTTGTGGTCCCTCTGGAGGTCACAATTAATATCCAATTTAAGAAAACGTTTGATTATATCACCGTTACACTGTAAGGAAGGTTGAGTTTGAATTTCGGGAAAATCGGACCAAAATTGACAGACAAAATGGCCGCCGTTTGTACGCGAATACTGTTAAAAAAATGATATATCATGGTTGTGGACCCTGTATAGGTCACAATTTTAATTCGATTTTGATGAGGAAGGTTGAGTTCTAATTTCGTGAAAATCGTACCAAAATTGCCGGACGAAATGGTCGCCGTTTGTACGTGAATAGTGTAAAAATATGGTATATCATGGTTGTGGACTCTCTACAGGTCACAATTCTTATCCGATTTTGATGAAAAGTCACATTTCTAGGTTGTGTACCGTCACACCATAATCATTGTCGGTTTCGAATTTCATTAATATCAGACTGGAACTGACCAACTAAATGGCTGCTCCGAATACAGTATGAAATACAGGACTTAAAGATGTAGGAAAAATCACTTTCGGTATTGCTTGTTCTCTGTCCATCTCTCGAAAATGTGGGCGTATCCTGCCTGGCAGTGCCACCCTATCTTTAATGGAAAAAAGAATAAAATTAAGCTTTTGGATTTTCAGTAAAAATTTTTATGAGTTATAATCAACCATAATTTTCTATGAAATTTTACAGGACAGCAAGGCAAAGAGCCAATCTAAAATCTGAACAACGATTGAATGCATTAAAATGGCCATGGGAAAGATTGGTTAATGTAAGTGGAAGTTTTGATTATGAAGATCCAGAAGCTAAGAAATATACAGATAAAGAATTGTATGAAAAGTTCAAGTAAGTTCCAAAATGTATATTCTTTTCTCCAGTAAGTTCTAAAATGTATATTCTTTTCTCCAGTAATATTTTTGGATGATTGATAAACACAAATTTTTGCTTAACTTAAAAATCTGGGCCCTGTTTCACGAAATTTTAACTTAAGATAAAATCCAATCAATTTTGATTGGCTAAGCACTAAAATCAATCTAATATTATCCAATCAAATTACTAAAATTGGGATCTTATCTTAGTTAAAATTTCGTGAAATAGGCCCCTGAATCCTTGTAAAAAGATTTTTACAGAGTTACAAAATATTGCACTTGAGATATTAATGGAAATCAATAAAGTTATTTCAGTAAACTCAAATCTAGGTAAAACCACATGTGAATCCAGATATTCTTACAAATTTGACTGTGGCGAATCCTTGTGGGTGTTTTTGAAAATAATAGAATTTTTAATGGCTGAATGGTTAGCATTTGTGCCCTGTATTATAAAGTCTGTCATTGAGTCAACTGGCGTTGGGGGGTTGGGATGGCCTAGTGGTCTAGAGTGCCGCGCTTCGACCTCTAGCTGGCCGGTCACCTCTGGCTTGCGGCTGTGGTTTCGAGCCCTGCTGTGAGCGTATGTGGCATGGAGATAGGGGCTCCTTCTCAACCCCGTGGGTTTCCTCCGGGCACTCCGGTTTCCTCCCACAGCAAAGACCCCTGCGCGTGCGCTAAGATAATGAAAATGAAAAATAAGACTTGTCTGCGATATCACCTTCGGTGGAAGCGGACGTTAAACACCAAGAACAACAACAACAACTGGCGTTGTCCCCTGGTTGTATGTGATGAGGTGTATGGTTGCAAGTGAATTATTGAAATAAAATTGAACCGTATCTTAGTCCCAAAGTGACCTTGTTTGTGTCAAGTGGACGTTATACCCTCTCTCTCTTATTGGTATATTGATATTTATTAATCTATACTTAATTGTATTTACAGGCCCAAACCATCACCACGACTATCGCGAGATATATTACAGACGTTTTCTTATGAAGATGGTTATATAGCTTCGACAGCCAATAGAAATCTAGTATTAGCTGTAATTGAAGAGGAATGTCGTATGAACGATGTTTTATTAGTAAAGCGTATGCCAGATGATATTAATCAAAAATGGGTTATGACACAACATGGGTATGTCTTGTTCGTATAATCTAGAAAATTGTTTCTGTTGTAAGAAAAAGTCGTAACTTTTAGATATGAAATGTTTGTGATATCTATGAACCTCCTGAAGAAAATATGGTCTTGATATCATTTTCCTGAGGAACTTGAAGGGTTTTTGCTTATAAAAAATTTCTCAAATTCAATCATTTTTTTTGTATTTATTGTTGATGACTGTGACTTTTTGGTGATATACACTTTGCTTTAGGACATTTTATCACAATGGTTTTACAAGTGTTTGTTATTGGACCAGGCAATACAAAATATAGAATAACTGTTGGATGTTCTTTGTAGGTATTTCATGGATATGAAATTTTGTTTTCAGCTATAAATCATTTTTGTACATATATCAAGTTTAAAATGTTCATTTTAATTTACTTTCAGTGAAATCCGTTCTAAGGGTTATCAAAATCTGGTTTTAACCGTTTCTATGCCTAGTTTAGAAAACACAGAAAGTGGTCAGCCTATGACCTTTGTCGGTTGTCCAGTGATACTACAAACTCGACGAACTAATCAGTTTGGTAAAGCTCATCAACGATGGCATTATGATGCCGAATCGGGACTGATCCGAGCTTTTCATACTGAATTACCGGATAAAGGTAAAAATATACCTGGATTCTTTATTTTGATTAATTTTCTGAGTGATAAATGATTCAGCTGTGTTTTAAAACAATTCTAATCATCCAAGGGCAGATTGTGACAAAGTCATCTCTACATCAAATTGAAATATACAGATATAACTTTCTGACCTCTGTGATCATTAATGATATTGACGTGTTCAACCATACACAACTTCTTCTAAGGCACGGACTTATTAAAACAACTAATGTATTCAATATGTCTTACGGACTACACACGAATGGCCTCTACTCGTTTTGATAAAAGGCACGATTTCATTAAACATATTATTTATTCAAAGGAAATATGCAGTGCAGTTACAGATACTATAATTTCATAAATAAACAATGCCAAATATGTACATCGCTTGTGTATCACTTTTCTTAATTAATTGTATGCTTTATAAGTCAGAGTTTACTATTAGTTTCAGAAGACTTGGAATGGCGCTCCTCCCGGAGTATGCCTATTTCATGCTCTCAATAAAGGTCTATCAACTATGCTGATATTCTGTTATCTGTATGTAGTGTTACAAGATGTGGTATCGATTATATGAAAATGAAAATGAATGTAGTTCATATGAAAATGAATGTTTGAATATATATGAAAGAAAATGAATATTTGATATATGAAAGAAAATGAATGTTTTATATATGAAGATTTAACAGATGAAAATGAAGATTAAATTTATGAAAAATTTTGTTTTGTAGAAATAACGGCAGCTAATCAAGCTGATGTCTGTACGTTTGCCATTGCTCAGACAGCACAGATAGATCAACCGGTAATATATCATTTAATTTGTTATGTTATACCGTCACTTAGATACATGTATTTCATTCTTTGACGAATTACCTGGTATGATATTTATATTTGAATATCACTATCTCTTTCAATATATTTCTTTCTTTTCTATTAGTAGTAATGACAAATTTTAAAGAGTGTCATTAAGCATCTTAGAATGAAACAATCTCTTTCATCCATTTTAAACTGGGTATGTTAATTAAGAGATTGCACTAGAAACATCTTGAATATCATTAGTTAATAATGAACCAAACTGAAATCTCCCTGAATGAATATGAGAGAGATGCAGCAGAGATTCAATGTATTGTTTAACTGACTATAAAAGCTTATCTAAATGTTTGTATTTTGTTTTTCTTTCTAGGGTTATTCTGTCGAAATACCAACCAGATCTAACAATAATAATCACTCTAATTTTATTGAGATAAAAGTGTGTATATCATGTGCAAGAGCGATGCGAGGTCGTTATAAAATAACTAAACTAAAAGCTCAGACCCCTTTCTCTTGTGCTATGGGTACTGGTGAGTTTCCTTTCTTTATTTGTGAATTAATTTGGAAATTGAACACGATCAGTTGTTTTTTTACCTCTATTCTGTTTGTGATAGTTTTCAGTGGCCAAAAAAGGTCACATATGTTAAGTTAAGGGAAATATATTTATACTTGTTGTTAAAAGTAGGCAAGGGATAAGTTCATCCGTCTAACACAAATCTGCATCCTGAGCTTAACCAAGCCACAGTTGAAGTTAATCGTAAGTACTGAAGTTGCACCTTTAACCCAAACTTGTTAGCCTTACATTTGTATTTGGAGACAAACATTTATAGGGATAACTGAAAACTAATGAAATATAAAATTAAAATCTGAAAATCATTAATAAATTCTATTCTTAGATACTGCAATGAATGAAAACATGAAAAACAATGCTTTTTTGCAGTATTTAAGAAACAATTCTCAAATTTTTCCAAATGGTTTGATATGATGAAATATGAAGAATTATTAAAAAATAGATGTAATAATAATATTATGTAACGTTGGTTTCTATGTAAATACTTTTTATCTTTATAGCAAAAAAACTTAGACTCAAACAAATTGGAAGTTTCCGAATTTTGAATGGTAAAGTTGACCTTTCAACCCATGAGGCAGAACTAACATTAGCAAGGTGGCAACAGAAACTAGAAAATCTACAAAAAGAAGTCGATGCCTCAATCATAGCTAAAGAAATATCAGCTACTAGAAACGTTAAAAATGTGAAAATATTGGCGTATAAAAATGGTGAAGGAAGATTACGACCTGGAGAAATAATTTGTGGTTCTAGTATTCAAGGTGTAAGTAGATTTATCTTTTGATTCATCCTAAAAAAAAGTATGTAATTATTAAATTTAGATAATGAGTTAGCCTTTCTTGCTATAATAGTTTGAAAATTGATAATGCAAAATGTATATTTTGAAAATTTTATTCAAATAACTCTTTTGCGAGCAAGGATATTAGCCTTTGAAGTTTTTACAAGATGTCTGCAGTAATTGCAACCACTGTACTGTACTGGTTGTTCGAAGCTAAGCCTCGCTTCTCCATTTTTGAATTAAATCAAAATATGACTGAACCATTCTAATCTACTTAATGTCTGAGATATATATGATGGCATCGAGAGTTGATTATGGTCTTATGTTAATAAATGTCTTATTAATAGTGTATACAGCATTGCAGGCTTATGTTAATAAATGTCTAATTTATAGTTTATACAACATTACAGGCCTAAAGAAAAACGTGCAATAGGCAGATTTAGCTTGTATGTTTAATTACGAACTAGTAGAAGTGTTATTAGTTTTGGAAACATGCAGTCAGTGTGAAATGACCAGAAGGCCATTACTTAAGTTGAAATTGAACAATTTGATTAATTCGTGGGTCAAGATGTTTTTGTGGACCAGGAACTGATTCCACAAGTGCTACTCATCTTGCTGTTCTTGAAAGGCAACGATGATCTGCAATAAAAGCTGAAGGCTCCTCCAATTCATGTACGATCAACATGTTTGCTTGTTCCTTGACAAACCTCGATTTCTGATATGACATCACAACTGGTCTCTAATATGGCTGTGATTACGTCCTAGTCATTTCCTGGTCCATATTACGTAAATGCTTATTGTAGATTAAAATTATTCTTTTTGGTCTTTAACTGGATATTTAGCTGTTTTCTGATGTAAGTTTTATTATTTCAGTTATTAAATCAGTGTATGAAGAGATTAGGATTAAACAATGCTGCTAGAAGATTATATACAGAAGATGGATTAATTATGTTAGATATAGATGATCTCATACAATACGCTCTAGAGAATTATAAAAACTCGATGGTTGATAAACTAGAAAAAATGATGGCAGAAAATGGTGAGGTGCAAGGTATGTGAATCTGTTGGTTATTTTGAATCGTGTGACAGAGAATCAAGTTCTGTTAGTCCATGCAGTCGATAAGCTTTGAGTAGAATTCTGAATTGATGTAAACAAATACAGTGAACATGTTTCTGTTTGTCAGATGTATTTGGTGATATGTTGAGATATTTTCTTATCCATTTGGTGAATGGTCGAGATATTTTATTATCCATTTGGCAATTGGTTGAGACATTTTCTTATCCATTAATTTTGTGATGGTTGAGATATTTTATTATCCAGTAGGGGATTAGTTGAGATATTATCAATTTTGTGATCAGTTGAGATACTTTCATGTCCATTTGGTGATAGGTTGAGATATTTTATTTTCTGTTTATCACTTGCTTTTACCATTGTAAAAACAGTGTTCCAAATAATTTACTTGATTGTAGATAAATGGGTTTTATACTTGTCAGACTTAATTGTAATTCTGTTATTAATTTACCTAGGTTTGTATTTTTATAGTTTCAGATGAAGAAGATATAACAACAGCACAACAAAATCATGTGCAAGAACAATTTAACCACTTTCAAGAGAGAGCAGAGCTTGACATCAATACACCATTACAGCGTGCCATGCAAAATATAGAACAAGATGAAGAAGATGAACGTGGTGATAATGAGAGAGGTCAAGGTGATTTTGAAATGGGTCAATCAGAAATGCAAGATCCTGTAGAAAATGAACAAGAACTTACAGACGCAGAACATTTAAACGTCCGAGAAGCAGGTAGGTGAAGCATAATTGATTCTAAAGTGGATCCAGATCCTCAGATTCTAGAATATCTTTCAAATGCTTTACATGATTAGAGATGTTGTTGGCTTACTAATTCTAAAACGCATGATACCACTTCTCGTTGTTATGGGTGGTTCACATAACTTAAATAGATTACAGAATATTGAATGTTGGTGAATTACCTCCCTTGGCACAGCATTTTGGTATGAAAGAAAGAGTATGAAGATGACAACTTGAAAGTAGTGAAAGCCACACTTACTCATGGTGGTATACCTTTCAGACAAGTGTGAAACAATATTAGGGATGGTAGGTGAGAGAGACAAGATATGGTATGGTACATCATGTGTATACCTTTCAATCAAGTCACTTGTCTTCTGATTGAATAAAAGATTGAACCCTTATTTTGGAATAGTCAACAAAGTTTGTTGTTTGTATACTATTTACTTATTGATTATTGAAGAATATAGATTTATTTATTATATTTATTTTTTTTTGATAATTATAGAAGTTGATGATAAAGAAGCTGAAAAAATACAACGACGAAGAGATCATTTACTAAGTCAGATCAAGTTACCTACTCTTGATACTATTCTACGTTATCCAATAGAAATCTGGGTTTCAAGTGGCAAGGCTTTTGTACCTCCTGAAGGTAATAAATGTTTAATAATTCTGTAATTTTTTATTTTATTTGTGTGCATGACATCTTTCATTGAATTTGGAATATCTAATGAAAACTGAGGATTTTAGTTCTTGCCTCTCTTCACCAAGCTACTATTGAGCATACTTTCAATACCTGCTTTTTTTACTTCCTAAAATTCTGATTCAACAAATTTTTGTATAACCATGTGTATTTTGATAGCTTCTGGGTGGGGGGGGGGTGGCCGAATGGTTAGCATGTGCACGCTGTATCATAAAGCCAACTGGCGTAGTTTTGATTCTCCAACCTGGTGGGTTTTCTCCAGTTTCTCTGATTTCCTCCCACTGCTAAAGACCCCTATGCGTAAGCGAATTATTGAAATGAATATAAACCATGTGTTAGTCCAGAAATGACCTAGTTTGTGACGAGTGGAGTTAAACCACACTTCTCTCTCTCTCTCTCTCTCTATTTCTCTCTCTCTCTCTCTCTCTCTCTCTCTCTATTTTATAGCTCCAGTGTTATCTATGTTATATAACTTAGAGTTATATATAATTTATAGCTTTTATGTATGTTTTATAGCTCAGTGTTGTCTATGTTTTATAGCTCAGTGTTATCTATGTTTTATAGCTCAGTTTTATCGATGTTTTGTAGCTTAGTGTTGTCGATGTTTTATAATTTAGTGTTGTCTATGTTTTATAACTTAGTGTTGTCTTTGTTTTATAACTTAGTGTGGTCTATGTTTTATAACTTACTGTTGTCTATGTTTTATAACTTAGTGTTGTCTATGTTGTTTGTTAAAAAGATTGATTGTTTTTTTATAGTTGTTGAATCTAAAGAAGTTAATAGAAAGAAGAGAAGAGCTTTCCGTGCCCAGGTGTCTCTAGAATTAGATCTAGAAAAACATGTACTCAGACAGATGAAAGGTAAAACATTATTTTTATTTTAAATTCTAATTTTATACTCGTGTTCTAAATAACAAAATTAATGCTTCACCATATGTTAATCCTGAAATTAGTTATCCGTGTTAAGTAAATCTTTAATCCCTGCTCTCCCTTAGATATAAATAATTTGGGTAAATTTGTCAGCTTATGCTCTCCTTTCGATATAAATAATTTGGCGATTTTGATGCTCTCCTTTAGATATAAATAATTTAAGTGATTATATCAATTTATGCTCTCCTTTAGATAAAAAATAGCTTTGATGATTTTATCTCAACTTATGCTCTTCTTTAGATATAAATTAATTTTGCGCTTTTATTGACTATTACAGGTCGTCGTATTGAGTCACAGAAACCTGGTGAATATCGTTCTACATTAAGTAGTAAACAACCGGTTGTTAAGGAAGGTAATTGGGAACAACCAACAGTTGAAGAAAAAATCAAACATGACACTGTTAATAAATTAGAGGTAAGAAAACATCTCTATTTTTCTTGTGTTATAAGATATAGATGATTTTTTGAGATATTTCAAAATCTACTTCTTAATTTTAGGAAATGTTAGTTTTATTAATCCTGGATATTGAGCCATTGTAGTTAAGCATTAAGGTTACTAGACTCTTAACTAGAATTTACTTTTGGGATTTATCAAGCCCAGTTCCAATTTGTTGGTGGTGATAGGATTTGTGGGACCAAAAAGAAAACTTTTTGTTTGTATGGAACAACAGTGTTGGTATGGCAACGTGGTTTACCCATGTGCACACTAAAGGGAACATAAAAGAACCCTATAATATTTGGGATTATGTGATATATGGTCAAAATTCTCCCTTTCTAACATTACACAGTCTCCAAATGATTAAAGTATTTTGTTGTTCCTAGCTCATAGTATTATGTTAAAGTGATACCTCTTTGTAAAATATATTTCTTTAATATAAACTATTATTTCTACTATTTCTAGACTCATTTAAATGAAATCCGAAGTAATCAGAAGACAGGAAGTGTAGCTACTTTAAATGTACGATCAACGAGAAAACTATACCATACACCAACAACAGTATGTATTTATACTTTTATATTTCAATTACATCAACAGTCAAACAAATAAAAGTAGTTAGTCACTGGGGACTAATTTTACATTAATAACTTTCCTCAATCTCTTTGATTTCAATTTGACTTACTGCTATGTGATACTTTATTATTTACGGTAGCCATTGTGGCTCGACGAGGTCCTGACAAGGAACAGTGTCTTGTTGTGTGGAGAGAGAGAGAATTGTTAACGTCCACTCGGCACAAACTAGGTTATATAGATTGCCGTTATATCCTAATCTACCTTTGCACGTTAAGGGTATTTAGCAGTAGGAGGTTGGACAGGTGACCCTACTCCTTGTCAAATACAACCAGCGAATCGAAACCACTCTAGTTGACTCAATGAGATACCTTATGATACAACGTGCATGTGTTAACCATTCGGCCATCCAACCCCCCCGTATAGTCGTGTGCATTGTACTAGTGATGTGCAGTTTTTCGGTTTAACCGTACGGTATCGGTTTTTACAAATAAACCGAAAACCGAACTGATAAAAAAGATAATAACCGTGCGTTTCAGTTTTTTTCCAAATTCCTAATTTTTATGTAGCCGTATTTTGTTTACTTAATAATTCCAAAATTTTAATATAGCCACCACTTCCGTTTTTATTTTCGATCAACAGAGCCCGTATGTATAGAGTGATAGACTGTTAAATCAGTCTGGATGGCCTAGACTATTTATTTTCTCAATTCGGTTCGGTTTATAATCCAAAATTTTAATCAAGCCGAAGCTTGCTCACTAACTATGAAAGATTAGATGAAACAAATTGTAGATTTAATCTTTGTAAAAAAACATATTTCTGCTGCATTCTGAAACACATCCAACTTGAAGGCGCACCTAAAATACAAGCATGACATAGAAGTTAATTTAACAATTTTGAGTCAGTTTTAAGTGTTTAGAACAACAACACCCGAAAACGGCAATGCGTTAGTTTTGTTTTTAAGTTTATAAACGAGAAATGAAAGACCACATGTTTCGATTTGTTGGATTGGTATTATTTTGTTATGCAAATTTAATTTGGTGTAAATTGGTGTTCGACAATGATCATCGGATTTACATCAATATTTTTGATATTTTTTCTGGCTTCCAAGTATTCCTATAAAATAACCATAAATACGTACATACATAACTCAGTGTTTAAATGAATGAAAAAACCGAAAACCGAAACCGAGGTTTTTTGTCTCAGAAAAACCGAACACCGAAACGAAAGAAAATTTAAAAACCGCACATCACTATATTGTACCAATTAAACAAGTTCACTTAGAAGAACCATTGACAGATGGAATTAAATTGGTGTCTGGGTAAACATTTCCTGTATAGTACCCTACATGCTGTATTGCCTGAGGGGTTGGGTGGTCAAATGGTTAGTGTGTGTGCGCTGTACGATACGGCCTGCCATTGAGTCAAGTCGCGTTGGTTTCGAATCCCCGGTTGTACGTGGCAAGAAGTAGGGTCGCCTGTTCAGCCTCGTTGGTTTTCTCCGAGTACTCCGGTTTCCTCCCACTGCTAAAGACCCCTACGCACAAGCAAATTATTGAAATAAAATTAAACCAAATGTTAGTCCCGAAATTACGTAGTTTGTGCCAAGTGGAGGTTAAACTCCATTTCTCTCTTCCTCTCTCTCTCTCTCTGACTGTATTGCCTGTCTTCATTAGCTGGTTCTGTGCAGAAAAGTTGGACATTAAACCTCATTTCATTCATTCATTCATTCATTACTATTTATGTAGATTCGAGTTTTAGCCTATCCTAATGGTGAGAGTACTGACAGAGCTGTTTATCTTTACGGAGCTGATATGAATGAACTGTTAGAGACTGCTACAGCTAAACTAAGTTTATGGAAGAAAGCTAAAATCATATATGGTGAAGATGGCAAACAGGTAGACTTTATAAATTATGTTATAATAATAGATTGGTGTTTCTAAGGTTTATCATTGCCATTCGAATCACATCTTTAAAGCCGCTGAGCATCATTTGTATTACTTGGACACTATCTGATATTTTACATCCTAATCTATTCAATTAAAATACATGCCCCTATGATGTCGGACATTGATTAATCAATCAGTGTTGATGTTTCTAGTGTTTTACCCACAGTTCCGTGCATCACAAGCCAGTAGTTTCCTTAACAGATGGTTTCATTGGCTAAATCCACACTTTAACGAGAACGCCAGTAATATAACAACTCGTCCAGATCCTAGCTAGTGGTAGAGATAAGTAACACAATATAGAACTATAAAAAACTCAACAAATTAGGATCTGTGTTTTGTCAACAGTAAAGTGAGATTTAAAAGAAACCCATCAATTTATTTTAGCCACAGTTAGAGATAGAGCTGGTTTGTTTTTATCATGTCATACTTTATTGGGTTGTAGAGGATACTGAATGTTGACAAAATTTCAATTCCTCATACCTTTGTTAATATTAAGTGAAATTAGACTGATTGATATTCTTTTAGTGATCCAACTTCCACAATAGGGTACTGAGTCAGTACTACTGATAATGATGAAAGTTGACTACCTTGAATAAAATCTCAAACTTTATTGTATGCCATTGTTTTTTTGTTTTTTTAGATAAAAGACTTCAGTGATATCACTAGAGATCAACTCCTGTGTATATCAACTGGTAATTCATTTAAAAGACCTAAAAATTCTACACAAGATATAGAAGTTAAAGCTAACTGGGGTCGAGCTAGAAAACAATATGGACCAGAAGCTACAGATTTACGAGTTTATCCTAGTAAAAATAAAAAAGTTGATGTAAGTAAAATAAAAATAAAAAGTGGATATAACTTATGTCATTGGTTAGATAGTTGTAACTTATGTTTATGTTGGATAGTTTTGATATATTATTGTCAACATTTTTCCTTGACTACCAAGACTCTTAATTAATTGTTACATTTTGACTGCAGCAAAAATTGGTTTGTATAAACTGCTGTTTGTATAAAGTAGGAAGTTAAACCCCATTTCATTTTCTGTGTATAGTCTTAAAAGTCGTTTAGAGGTTTCCGTATGTCTTAACCTGCATTGGAAGTATGTATTGTTTACTGGTGGATTGAGACAACATGATACATATACGAATATCCAGACAGACACGTTACCATATACAAATATGGGGCCATTTTGTCCAAACCAATATTTCTTGTAATCTTAACTGGAGACAGTTTGAGCTGGCGATTGAGATTATAAATGTTGTCAAGGGGAAACAATAATTATAGAATACAATTATTCATTATATACATTGAGATATGTGGTTAGGTTTAGAAATTTAACAAAAGAGCAATACTTTATTAAATAAACAGTTGATTTCTAAGAGAATAACTGTTTCTATTTCTAGAGCAGTACTAACAGCCAATTTGTCTCTACTTGATAGTTGTACAGAATTTGTTATTTTTTCAGGTTGATCCATTTGGTCCACCAGAGTTAGCCCTACCTGTGACTATAGTAGATAAAGAGGATACACCTAGTGGTAGAAAGAAGAATTTAATATTATAAAATAAATATATTTTATTACATCAACCAGTGCTGAGTATATATATATTTATTAATTTAATATTTATCTATTTGTGTAACTCTTCATTGCGATCTCAATTACATGGACATATAATACTGGTTATATTATCACTGAATACACAGACAAAATCACAGTAGCCAGTCTCGTCACCGAGTAGTGGGTCAGTAATGTCATGGGGAAGTTAAAGAAACCATCGTGTTAAGGAGGCTTGTATATTACATGTAGATCTTATTATATTAACCATGGTTTTCGAGAGAATTATATTATATGTACATCTAATTATAAAATACATGGTGTAACAGAGAATTATATAATATATCTAGATATAATTATATAAACTATGTTATTATAAAGAATTATATTTCTTATCTAGATCTAATTATAGAATACATGGAGTTACAGAAAATTATGTATTATATCTAGATATAATTATATAAACTATGTTATTATAAAGAATTATATTTCTTATCTAGATCTGATTATATATTCTATGGTGTTTTCAGAGAATTATATATTATATCTAGATATAATTATATAAACTATGTTATTATAAAGAATTATATTTCATATCTAGATCTGATTATATAATCTATGGTGTTTTCAGAGAATTATATAAACCATGATTTTATAGGAGAATTATATATTATATATAGATCTTATTATATAAACAAAATTCAAAAATGCTTAAAATGCTTTTAGATACAGAGATTGTTTTTTTTTTATTTATAACTGTACATATTTATTGTATTTACATCAATTCCTTATCATTTGATTTTTTTTAAAATTGTATATTTATTCCTTAGATCATTTGTTTATAACTTATTAAAATTTATTCTTGTCAATTTTAAACATCAGTCCATTTTTAGACTAAATGTATTTTTGTTTTTATAAATGTTTATTTTAAAATTTGTAATAAATTTATAATTGTTTCACAGCACTTTATTAAAATCAGCACTACCAGGATCATTCCATCTTTAATTGATATAATCATAACATAAGGATTAAATTCACCCATTTTCATTGAAATTTCTTGATGGATTTATAATGGTCTCATAAACTGTCTCAGAATAACCAAGACAATGTTTTATTTCTATATTTTACTTATAAGTGGACAGGATTTATCATTTTAGGAGTTCTTAAAGATTTAAAGAAATCTGTTCTGATGACAATAATTTATGACATACATGGCAGTCCTATAATTTTGTTGGTAGGCACATTGACTGAAAACAAATCATCAACATTTTCAAGTGTATATTTATTATATATTTTTGGGTCTACTTTAAAAATTGCCTGGTATTTATTTCTACTTTTTGGAAAATTTAGAATTATATTTTAAACAAAGGTAACCAAATGGTGTAGTCAGGTTTTTGCTAAAGACATGGACCTTATAATGTATTATAAGGTCCATGCTAAAGAAAAGGGGCTTGGTCCAACTGTCACTTCCTGATTTTCATGTTTTCGGAAGGAAGTATGCTCTTTTTGGGACCTAAGTGCAGTGGTTGATCCCTTCATAGAACCACTAACACATCTTTCTGGTGTGTTTCTTAACTTCACTAGAATATGGCTTATACACAGGGTAGTAAGTATGTAATTAGATATTCTTTATTAAAAGTGTATATAAATCAATAACTGGTATTATTGAAGATGATGTATACATATAGTGTTTAGTGTAACTGTAATCTTTATATTAACTGTGATATTTTTGTGATTATATTGTTTCCTTCATAAAAGTGGAAAACTTAGATTGGAAAATGTTAAATCCGTCCAGTTTAAAATATTCTTTTGTTGTGATATTTTAACATTTTTGTCACGTATGGTACTCAGTTGTATTTTGTATTGTCCTACTCAGAATGTCGACCATATTTGTAATTATTTTTTGTTGAACTACATTGCAATTTGACATAATTTCTTTGAAGGCAATGGTCAAATCATATTGACTTATTTGCCAATCAAAGTGACTGTATGGTATAACTAGTAGCCATCTTGGAATAATAGATTGATATAGTAGAACTGTCACTGGCTGAACAAGGTAGTGAATGAAAGTAGCTCAGATTACAATGTAGTTTATAAACTCTGAAAACCCTAATCCTTTGAATTTAATTAGGTTGGTATAGTCCCAAATAAATGTCAATAACTTGTCAATGTTTGTTATTCTATTATATTTTAAATATCACTTGAGACCTTTAATTTATTTAATTAAATTATGATACATGTTGAACATGACCGATTTTCAAAGAAAGTTTAGACATCAATCAGGTTTTCTGATAATTTATTGTTTAGTATGTATAACATCATGTTATACATACTAAACAATAAATTATTATGTTATTAACATGTAAACATTGTTTATATATAGAAAAGCTTTCTATATAATTGTAATCATATATTCACAGATCACTATATAAACAAATATTCTGTTAAAAAATAAATATTATAATTCTGCTACATTGATGTATTTTATCATTCTCTTTGTTTTTGTCCACATTTCTCAACTAAATGAAGTTAGGGAGGGATAATTAAATGGGCTTGGTCAATCAGGCTAGGCTGGGTTCGATTTGGGCAGAATCTGTTCAATATATCTTTTGAAACTTTATACACATCAACCAATTATAGTAGTTTATTTTTTGCTAAAAATGGCCCAGAAGAACTTAGCTGCCAAACTAAACGAAGGCAGATTGGAAGTTTGCGAGTCATGCCATCTCTGGGTCTGGTCTAAAAATTTCGGGGATAAGGGCCTGGGAAATATTTTGCTGTTTTGATGGCATTATGCTCTAACAATTGCTTAAATTGAATTTTCACATTGACAACTCAGATTTTCGCCTTTTGTAAATCTTCCTTAAGAACCAAATCCAAATAGTTCAAAATTTTGTTTTTACTTGTCTTTACTACTCTTGGATCTGGAGGAATTGTTATTTAACTCGTGTTCTGCCTGAAATGAGGGGTCAGCCAATCAAATGGTCTGTCGAATCGACCGTTTGACCTTTTCATACGTGGAACTGTGGGTAGATATTACCAGCCAATGACGTCTATTCTAACACCAGCGGATAGAAATCAAAACAAAAGTAGATTTTAAAAAGCATGGCGGTCGCTAATTGGTTAATCGAATGACTGACGTTATCGGGTCCAATGTCCCGTGCTTGATACCTGACGTCATAGAACGTGAGCTCCCAGTATAACTTGTTAGATCTACATGAGTGTAGGCCATCGAAAGTATAAAAAGCGAAACGAAATATAATTAGATTGTTGTAAGCGGATTGTTATTGAGACTGCGTTATCGTAAATGCAGAATATATATTATCATCATAACCACAGTTGATATCGACCTCTGTGGTGCTGTTAAAGCCCCAATAACACTCTTGTTGTAACTGAAAAATATGTCCCAATCTTCATTCTGGTCAACAAATCGTATTATTTTAGAATATTCCAATTAAATGATGATATAAATTTCATCTTAACACACCTAATTTAAAAAATTGGAAAAATTCAACCAATTGATTTGAAAAGTCTAACGTAAACCTTTTCAAATGTGACTTGAATTTTAAAATATTTTCGAACCCTCTGGGCAAATAAAATAGGTTGTAATGGATAATTTACACAACAGGTAGGACATTTAAACATCTAGTACTTAGAATAAGGGTATTATTTATTTTCTGGAGCTACCAAGCCAGCAAGAATGTTATTGTCCCTTTAAATATGTTAACGCAAGCCAAATGATGATATAAGTTACCATGCCAAGATGTCCGACGTGCAGCAAATCAAACAGATCAGGTCAATTAGTGGCTAATTATGAAATGAAATGGGGTTAACGTCCCACTGTTCTGCTCCTAACCTGGGCTAATGAAGACGAGCATACGCCATACAGTGTGCTATGAGGTAAATTTTGCCCGGGCAACGGCGATACAGCCTACTCTTAAATCGAGTTCTAACAGTCGAGGGATCTTTTACGTACACGCCAAGGTGTACACGGGACCTCGGTTTTCCGTCCCACCCGAACGACTAGACAGTTTCCTTGTCACACCCTGACAAGGGGAGACCACACCGGAAAATCTGGATGAACTTTCTCGACCAATGCAGGGATCGAACACCCGACTCTTAAGCGCATTTGATTAATTAACCATTATTTGAATGCTTTCGTTTATAGTTAACGACCTGCGTAAACGCAGTCGAATATTCGTTCGCGCGGAAATCATAGTAGATGCATACAGAGTGAATTTTTGGAAACGGTGTGCGCGAAAGATTTTCACTAGATAATTATTATGAATGGGGATAGTTGTGGTGATCAGTGTTTTTTGGGGGTTTATGTTGCGTTCGCGCTAAATGACCTTTTCGTCAAAATGGGACTTAATTGTACCTGATGAGCTGCATAATCCATAAGTCGCCATGATTAACCAAATTATTATTTTTTTTTATAAAAAAAAAACCCACTATAAAATAATCTAGTGTTTTATTTCTATTCCACAGTCATAATTCATGTTGTAAGAATATACAAATGTGTATTTTATCCGAAAAACCATCCTGATTTCTCGGCCTTGTGTCTCAAAGAATCAACATAAATCCATTCCATAGCCCGATATGGAGACAATAATTTACAGTAGTGCATGCCAGCAAAAGCTGCTGGGAAAGCATCGACCTTTGTTAACAAGGCAGCGGATGTAACAGTGACACTAGTAGCTGTCTCTTCCCACTTCAGACCAGATGCAACCCACTGGAATCCTGTACCATAAGCAACATCAGGGGCAAACAACATTGCCCTTCCTCTGCGAGATTGGTATCTCTTCACGGCTACCTGAGAGGAAGCTTTCATAGCAAGATTCCATGCAGCCTGAAAAAAAGGATAAATATTCTCATCTTTAAGGCGCGGTGTGATGTTGATAGCTATAAGAAATAAGATTACAGATTAGCACCGTTAAATAAGTTATAAAAAAATTGTTCGGTTAAGCCCAGTGTAACCATAGGTAATATGCCAACGATTTTCCACAATTGATAAATGGTCCCCAACGTTTCATCGGCAATTATATGCACTTTGTTCAACAATCCGTAGCAGAGAAATTACCAGGATTAATCAAACCACCAGGAGTGACCTAAGTTGCGGAATGCAGTTATGGATTTGAATGGACATTCTGAAAAGTCAACCGACACCTTAACACACGTGTTGTGTTAACAGAGTGGCATTTGTCAATGGTTTACTGATAGTGAAACATTTGTCATTTGGTATCCTCAGAGGCCATGGGTAAATCAATTTTCAGTTTTGAGAATAACGAGAACAGAAGTCCGCGAAGCTAAAAAAGAATGTTCTCGTCTCTCTGTTAGATTCGTTTCCATATACGCGTTTTAGTGGCGTCCTCGTCGGCGAAAAGTCGGTCTACTAATGCAAATGTAATGTGGCCGTTTCAGGGCTGATCCAGGAATTTTTGCAGGAGGGGGTTTGCCAGGTTTTTGACACGAAAATCTGCCATCATCGTCTCTAAATTACATAGACATACATACAAATTGAGCTTTTTATACAGAGAAATCATTTTTATACTGATGTAGGATGTAGGCATTATTTTTTATATGTAGCTGAGCAGGGAGAGGGGGACCCCCCAAACTCCCCTTCTGGATCCGCCCCTACGTTTCCATTTAAAACTGGCGCAAATCTGTGACATACCTTATTGATATCCATACACGTCTTATTAATTGGCCCGGTCGGAGGTTTCAAACTTTTGGGTAAAGCGGCTGCAACTGCATCACTAGACTTCAACTTGGCATCAATTGAATCGGGACTACTTTTTACAGTAGATACATCCATGATATTTGAAGGATTAGAGATATGGGTATGAGTTGTGATCTGTTCTGTTGATGCCAATGTTTTTACTTCAGGTTTCGATTCAACGAATGGTATTTCTGACTGTTCTTGATTACCAACCTGATGAAAATATAACAATGGTATATAGTCCATGCCCAATCAAACACTTGGAAACTGAAGGTTTGTTTCTCACAGAGCTTTAAATATACGCTTCGGATAGGATAGTGCTTAACCAATAATGTTTATCACCACGCACTGACCCCTCCCCACCTACAATTAATTGATTGACACCGTAGTGACGGGTGTCGTGTACGGGATCCAACACCCGACCTCCAGGCTAGCGAGCCAGCGCCTTACCCACTTAGCCACTTGATCCCCCTGTTGATAACGTAGCTATAAGTTCTGGAATTGTGAAGTAATCTAGCACCGTCCAGGTTGTAAAACTTGCAGTCGTTGCTCAGGAACATGGGGGTATGCTTACTCTCTCCTGAACATCCAATGCCAGTCCCAACATATTTATACATAAAATATATCAATTTACCTTTAATGCATATCTTTGTAAAGTAAAACCAGAAATTATATACTGGGCCTCAACAGTCCAATTAGAAAATCCCCTTGGGTTGACATCCATAGATTTCATGTTCAAAAGAGGCTACAATGAAATATAATTATCAATAACCATTACATGAATGAACTGTACGAGCAGAATCAAGTCTTAAATCACAAAATATCCATTAAATAATTTGATCAGAAGTATATATTAGTAATCAAACAAACATCTTTTCAAAAATGCTACAGTGAAAATAATTGTCGCATCGTTTGAGCCTTGGATTGAGTACCCGGTGAAACCCACGAGGTCGGACAGGCGACCCTACTCCTTGCCAGTTGACTCAATGGCAGGTCGTATGATACAGCGCGCGCACGCTAACCATTCGCCCCCCCCCCCCCTGATTGAAGTTGAAGCAATTTCCTAACCTTCCAATTTTTCTGGGAGTTGTTGAAGACAAAACAACTTCACCAAAACGTTAATACTCATTCTAATTAGTGATAAAATTCGTGCATATTTTTTGGTTATGTTGAGTAACCGTGTCTTTCATCCAAACGGTCAGCCATAAATCAATTCTACCGGTTTTGTATTTCGGTGATTGGCGAATGGATTCGAAATTGTCCAATTCTCAGGAATGCATCCAAGATCAGTGTTCGATTTGTCAAAATGTAGCGATGACTCTGACCAAAAAGGCATACACCACTCCCAAATTGATGACAAAGAACGATAGTTTAATTGATAAAGTAATACTCTTGTATCTATATACCGTAAATAAAGCGTTGGCGTTGTTGTAGGCTTGGGTTAGTCCAGCACGAGCTTTAGCAGTTGCTGTTGATGGTGCTCCCAAAGCAGTTACCAGGAAATTGTCAATATTTACAGCCATCATGGTGTAAGCTGTTGCAGCATCTACTTCTGGTGTCAAATCATATTTTAAAACATTAGATGGCATGGTGCCAGACGAGAACTGACCATGATTGACACCATTCATAACAATAACGGGAGTACGGTAAATAGCATTTTGACTTTTAGCTGCATCGGCCTTTAATTCTCTAGAAAAAAGATTTTAAAAAAGATTATACAATGTACATAAAGATTTTCATTTGGTGGTTTTATTAAATCATTCAGTAAGTATGGAACGAGCCTTATTCGTGTCATGCCTCTTTAAAACGGTTTCTTTGTTTTTTAAAGAAACAAATGGTACTTTTACTTGTAATGATTAGAATTTAAATGGTGCTTTAGAAAGAAATTATGGTCAATATTTTGAAGGCCTAAATTACTTAAACCTGTCTGCTCATTTTCTTTGAAACAGATTGAAAAGTTCTCTAAATCTATAAAGAAATAAACTTACTCGAATGATTCCGCTATACGTGTTACTCTTGTTAAACCATCCAGATCACCGGATATAGTTAAAACAGGTACTGGATAATCTGATAGTTTGTTACCTTTAGTTAAATATGATCCAAATAACAATATACCTTTAACCGGATTAGATTTACCATAATTACCAACAAATACACCTGTAATAAATGAACATATATTGTTAACCGCAAAGGAAAACTGCACATCAAAAAACAGACACAGAACTATGATAACGCACAAAGTGCCAACATTAAACACAAGCGTCGCTGTGAGAACTAGTGCCGTATGATTACTAAATAAGCACAAATGGAGGTCGAATCAGTAGTCCTGTCCACACAATAGAACTGGGTCATTTTCTGAATTTAAATAAACATCTTACCTCCCAAGCTGTGTCCAGCTACAAAGACATTATTAGTTGTCATACCATCCTTCTTGATATTACTGACGGCAGAAGAAATGGCGCCATTTAATTGTATAGGATTTGGTAAATTCAATGGAAATTCTTCTAATAAGGCAACCCATAATTTCAAGCTGGATGATTTTTGTATCTGCTGCGCTAAAAAAAATCAAATAACAAGCTATCAAAAAAATCACTGATGACATTTCTCACAAACAAGTTTACGACGTTTTCATTTTCTGGGTCAATAACACGGTAAATAATGTGCTGTTTTTATGCTAGGGTTACAACCTATAATTTGACGATTGCACCGTCGATGGCGTTTCGGAAGAGTTTATTGGGATTTTCCTTCGTGGTTAAACATTGACGGTGATGCAGAATGTGGAGGGGTGGAGGTGGCAACGTATGTTCGTTTGGACGGTACGATAAACCGATGTCCCGTGTACACTCTGGTGTGTACGTACAAGAATCATTGAACTGTGGCTGTCCGGGAAATATATTTATCTCATATCCCTACCGTATGGTGTATACCTGTCTTTATTCGCCCAGTCGGTGCAGAACATTAGAACGTTAACCTCGATTTCATTTCAATTCATTACCCAATGGTTTTTAGAAGTCTTTTTAAAACTACTAATAATTCTATAAATAAAATGATATTACCCAATGGTTTATAGGTATTGCCTTTAATATAAGCTCCAGGAACAATAATTAAAGCAGCTTCAACACCATCAGCTCTGATAGGTGACAAAATCTCAGATTTTACTGCCAGACATGCAGACACACTGATTAAAACCAATAATAGTGACACAATCCGATCCATGATGGCAGACTGATTTCAATGGGACAGATTAAAGTTAAACATATGTTGAACTTATTATATATATTTTTCTTGATAAGACCGGGTCATATTTATATAATATTATTCTGTGAACGAAAATATGTTTTGGCTATAAGATAAGAAGTTCAGAAGTACATGTATAAGGATTAAAGTTCGCTGCACCATGACAACGCAAAATAACTTATAGCGTATTCTCATTTTGTATTGTGCTGTACGAACGTAATATAACAAAGGATCATTATAGCAGTCAGATTCACATTATAGATCGGTGGTTTATTTTAGGCGGGAATCGGTCCCAAAAGAAATGAAATACTTTTTGTAGACACGAGCAAGTATTTGTAGACGACAAAAATACAAGTACCAGCATGCTGGGTAGTCCTATAGCGTTATTACGTCCAATGCACGAATTATGACGTAATATTAAAGTTTGTCAATCAATGCGTAATTGTCAAAGGAACAAGCATGTCGCGACTAGACAATTGAAATAGTCTTCTTGTCGGCCTATCCAGAAATCCACCAAATCGCCGACAGCCACATAACAGCAGTTCTCCAACACCTTTAAGGGTGACTAGTCAGCACCCGGTTAGAATAGCATTCTTCTGCCAAACATAGTATTAATGAAGGGGATTCTGATTTACCTCTGTGATTTCATTCAACAGTATATTTTTTAAAACGCAGTTGCGTTCAAACCATCTCAATCCGCTAGTGGTACCAATGTGGAAACTTGAAACCTTTGGACAAAGAGCTGCTGAAAGATGGAATTCTCTTCAATTTGTTACTTCTCTGCCAATCTTCAAATCTCGATTAAAAACCCATATTTTCCAATTTCACTTCAAACATTAGCAAAAAGCTTAGAACCATTGAAGTGAATTTTTGCATAGTTTTTAAATACGCCAGTTGGTATAGAAAAGTCGGACGCTAAACCCCATTCCATTCTATTTCATTCGTTATGTTGCAGTCATGACTTTTAATTCTATTAAGAACAACAACTTGGTCTTATTATTTGATATGGAATTTAAATATGTCTATTATTTGTGACATATCTTTGACAAGCTTTGACATACATGTATTTAGATGTCAAATGAACGTGACTCTATCTGGTCATAAATATTTGGATACAGTTTATAATTTATCATTAGAATGACAGGTAAGAATCTCCAGTTTTATATTTAATTTGCATCTTTATCGCTGTTTAATCATTATGTAATCATAATTTGTTTATAGGTTATGGGTTGTCTATAGCTGGAAACTCGAGATATTGTTGGCCGAATGTTTTCTGAAATGAAATGAAATGGGGTTTAGCATCCTACTTTTCTGGCTTTGTCGGTCTGTCCAGTATTAACATATCAAATTTTCTCTAAATTTCATAAGCACTTATTGCACTTGAAGAGCCTAAAGTTTTACTGAATTCACAAACCGCATTATCGTAATGTGTGCAATTAAAAGTACATTAAAGAAGTGCAAAGGTCAAATTTAATTGGGTTTTTTTCCTTTACAACTAATACAACATCCTTGCTAGTTGAGAACATAAAACAAATTGTTTATTGCACAATAAAAACTATGACAGTTAAGTAGGCTATTATTTGTCATTATATGATAATATATAATATTATTTTACAAGATGTGTTAAATTATCGTGCTATTATCATCAACAGAGGCGCTACCACCATCTTTGGACTCTTGGAACAAGGGTTGAAATTTTTAGTAATATTGAAATGTGTTTTTTCATATTTTTCTGCCTGTTTATGCTGGCAATGATTAATACTGCTGATGGATATGCTCGACTGGTGGAACCGCCCAACAGATCTAGTCTATGGAGGGAGAATTTCCCATTTAGTCGTTTTAATTTAAATGATACGAATTTAAACTGCGGAGGTGAACAGGCAAGTCACAGTTTCATGTTATAGAAATATGAATGATTTTCAATTAAATTAGATTAGGGTGTTAAATTATGAAGTGTTCCAAATAATATAGTCGCAACTTGGAACTATTATTTATCAATTTGACATTTTATTTGGTTGTTCTTCTGAGAGACAATGATTTGTTCAGGAACTCGTAACGCCACAACCTTGTCTTTATCTTGTTTCCATAGTATTTAACTTTTAAATGACATTTTATTTCTTTAACGACTTTTAATTATTACATATAACTAAACTTAAAGGGACCATCCCGATTTTAACAGAGCCTCAGACATAAAAGTCAGTGTACGTGTCTCAAAATTTCATTTATTTGGATGTGAACGGCAAAATTGCTTAACCAGTAATGTAACCCTTTTATTCGGACAAGCTAATTAAAATACAAATCTATCTTTCGTTTCGTTTGTTTTATACTTTCGATGGCCTACAGTACATAAAGATCTATAAAGATCTGACCAGTTGCTTTGGAAGGTTGTGTCAGAGGTCATACTAGCACCTCGCCCTTAATCGCTCGCCGTAACAGACCGTTTCATTGGCTAATCCCACACATCATCTAGAACTCGTCAATGATAACAAATTCTTGACGAAATAGGATCCGCGGCATCGCGACAGTTGATAATGGTCTTGTTGTGTTAATTATTGTCTAATTAATAATTTATAATATTTAAGGCGCACAGAAAGACATGCGATAGGCAGATTTAGCTCCTAAATAATGCCTCTTTAACAACATAATTATGTATGACGTGCTGTTACTGCCAGCGTCACTTTTATTCGACATACTATTACTAACGATATTCAGCATAATTCTATTCAACGAACTATTTCTAACGATATTTAACATAAGTTTACTCGACATACTGCTACTAACGGCATTTGACATAATTCTATTCGACGTACTATTTCTAATTATATACCAATGTTTCAGTAGCAGTAACATTTTTCATTTAAACCATATATGACTTTATACTTAGATTTAGTATTATGTCAAGATCGCTTTGACAAAAATATTTTAATTGACCCAAATCTAATATGACTACCTAACATGAATATTAAACACTTTACCATAGAATATATAATTCCCTGTCAGAAAAAATAGTGACGTTTTATTCTTACATACTGGCGATAAATTAATCCTATTCTATAAAGAATTCTAAATATCACACGCTTTGTCATGGATATTACTATTGTAGGACAATAGAAACTTTATTATTTATGTAAAAGTAGAACCCCCAAGACTAGAGAATCCTGTTGTTGTCTTATTTGTTGGGTGGGGTGGGGGAGAACTATCGTGCTTGTAAAGTAAAAGCAGTGATTGTTTCCCATTGTGTCATGTTAATTTATTTCCCAATCGCTAAATGCCACTCAAAGATACTAATACATTTTTTATACGGCCGCACATTCATGTGGGTGTATTATGTCGTCACCCAGGGCCCGGGTGGTCGTTCTCATTTTTGTGTACTCTCGAGGTCACAACATTTATCCGATTTTAAAGCTTATACAGTATACTGCCTCTGTATGTGATTCGCGACCTTTTGCTTCAGATTCATTTCCCCGTAGCCGAAAACCATGTGGACACAACACAGGCTACACTCCATTCATAATTTGAGAAATGTTGGCGTATCTTACATCACATCTGCTTGTTGTTTTCCTATATATTGTCACACTTACTACTATATTTAACTGAATTCGTAATTTGAGTTGACTTTTTCCAGGTACCATATATTCGCGGTTTAACAGAATGGTGTGGGGCATGCGGTGATCCTCTTTATGACGGCCAACCACATTTATTTGGCGGAAATTACGTCAGACGTTATACTGTAACCAGACAATATAAAAAAGGCTCACAATATATAGATGTTCGTGTGGACACCGATTTTCAAGATGGTTTGTTCGAGTTTAGAATTTGTCCCCATGAATATTCTAGTTTTCCAGTAACTAAAGATTGTTTTGATGCTGGTTTGTTGGAGATTAAAGGTTTTGGTTATAGATATTATGTGATGTCACCAGGGTATCATGATCTCGAGTTAATAATACCAACATATTTCTCTTGCAATCATTGTGTATTACAGTGGAGATATTTAACAGGTAAGCTAGACATTTTACAGATAGATCCAACAGTGCATTATGTGACACTATCCAGTGTCACAGTAGCTAAATAAACTCATTCCCCTGAAGCAACGACTGCGAGTTTTACAACATTTGGACGGCGCTAGATCACTTCGCAGTTCTCGAACTTATAGCTACGTTATCTGCAACTCGATTATCACAGGTAGGCATTTTAGCTTGAAAGCGCGGGACTTGATATTCGCGACGACCGTAGAATGTGATCGACTCACAAGCTGGGCTTGTACCCACTCGAAATTAGTGCGGAAATATTCAGGGTATGACGTGAAGACCTTGATAAGATATACGTAGTTAAAGCGAGATCAAGCAATCTATTGAAAATGCTAAATAAAAGAGGAGGCTATGTCACACAGGAACTGTAATATTTTGGCTTCATTGTGGACTTCACGTTGTGTAACCTTTATCATCAACAAAACTCTTGGCAACTGTTCTAAACATGGTTTTATATATCAGTAAAAATAACCAAACTACATACATAGCTTTATAACAACCTTATAATGTTTCTGAGAACTTTGTAGGATTTCTTTCTCCAAACGCCAAGTGTTTCGAGCCATATGCGGCTGATTGTACGTCTTTCTAGGAACGCCACCTTTGTTAAAAGAGCATTAAACACACAGTTATGTTATAAATGATATACACGAATCCCTGGTAGTCATGAGGTACTTATATCAACCATGTGTATGGTCTTAGCTCACAAAACGCATCTTTAAATAATGAACAAAAACAAAATATGTACATGTATATTTTATCAAAAATCCAAACATATTGGTGGCGATGTGATATTGATTTGGCTCATTGCCAGTATTGGACGATCGACCCAAAAGATTTACAACACAAACTAGATGGGTCGTGCGAGATAGTGGATCGATTATTATAATGTTTATATTTTTCAGCGAATTATTCTAAAGATTGTCAGAGTTTACCTTTAAGAAGAATGTGTGTTTTACCTGAAGAATATTATAATTGTGCTGATATAGCTATAGAGGACGGTGCCGGTTCCATTTCAATAGATAAATAAACAGAATTAATATTTAAAAAATTGACAGATCAACTTATTGTTGTACATTTAAGCAGATGGTTGCAATAGATAGTGAGTAAAATGTCGATAGTTTTTTTTTTCTCAATATTCTCCGAGGAAATAGTAACATGTGACAAATGCGTAATGCTAACCTGATTTCACCAGATTAAAGGAGTCGAATTTGTAAGTTTTTTTTCTTTGTCGAATATTGTAAAATATGGGTCAGAGTAATAATATCTATTAATATAATTGTTGTTATGTTGTTAGTATATTCAGTCATCGGGTATTGTGCTTCGTGAAGATTGGACTTTATCCTTAGGTAGTTCAAATTAATTCACATGGTTTCCAGCTTTTTGTTGTTGATAATATCGGACGTCAGACGTCACAATTCGCACATGGGGTCACACTTGAGTACCTGGTAGCGGTACTTGTATTAATGTCTGTTGTCTGCAAATATTTGCTTTACTCGTGTTTATAAAAACATTTCATTCCATTCGGATCGATCGAATCCACAATAAATTAGAAATGGTCCCACAACTGATTTCTTATGTTTTGCTCCAGCCACAGTAGTGGATTATTCTAAGGACTGACTTTGAGCAAGTTTTGTATTAATTTGATTACAAAATTACAAAAAGTTTGATTACTCCTTTAATTTTTATTGAACTGACCCTAAACTGTACTACACAATAGCTTAACATATAAGAAAAGCAGTTTCCATTGAAATAAAGGTGAAATCTTACCACATAAATTCATAATTGATTTAAAAATCCAACCGTTATGTTACAAATATTTCTGTCCGCTTTAAAATTGCCGCCAAACCAGAATTAGAACGCGCACGTGATTAAACGGCACATCGAAAATGTAGAAAAACTATTCGGTAACTATGTCAGTGATCGACCCTTCACTATTTGTAACATAGGCTAAATACTTTTTTCCATGAAAACTTTGAAGATATGTGATGGGGATCTATAATATAATGAGAAGCACACTACACAGTGAATTAAATTAACTAAATTCTTATTCTTTGGCACAAGGAAATGGACACAAATGGGTCGCAAACGCAACGCAGATGATAATGTAATCTGAATGTATAAATTGATTTATATTATTCCATCTCTTCAGTTTTTACTGTAATTTCTAATCAGTTATGTTCGGCGGAGGATGCAAATTGAATGACAGTCTTAGGCGTACGGTTATTTTAAATCTACCCTTGTAATATTCTCCTATGGGATATGTTTACCGAGTCGCTTCTTTACAAATGGAGTTCGAAAGCATTCTGGCAGGCGATTTGTCTGTCAATTTTATAATTTTCATTTTGTCTTTGTCTTTCACGGCAAGATAACAACATCAATGTTGATTTAAATTGAGCAATAAATCATGTTGGCAATGTCGGGGACTGTCGATGATACTGAGTTAGAGACTTGCCTCCTGTAAAGTAGAGATAGAATACGCTAAAATAAAAAAAAAACATCGCTAAAAAGTTATTTTGCGTTGTCATAGTGCAGCGACCTTTGATCCTTATAGATGTGCATGTACTTATACTAAACTGCTTATCTTTCACGTTTTCGTTCACAGAATAATATAAAAGTGACCCTAAAATAACCCGGTCTTATCAAGAAAAATATATATATTAAGTTCAACATATATGTTAAGCTCTATCAATCTATCCACTAGAAATCAAATGGATCGGATTGTGTCATTATTACTGGTTTTGATCAGTGTGTCTGCATGCCTGGCAGTAAAATCTGAGATTTTGTCACCAATCAGAGCTGATGGAGTTGAAGCTGCTCTAATTATTGTTCCTGGAGCCTATATTAAAGGCAATACCTATAAACCATTGGGTAATATCATTTTATTTATAGACTTGTTAGTATATACATGTACTTCTAAAAACCATTGGTTAATAGAATGGAATGAAATTATAGGGCTAATGAAGACGGACTACACCACGCAGTGGGCTATGAGAACAAATTTTGAGCGGATCGGAACACGATCGCCATTTAGTAAATGACTTGGTTTATCATCAAAACAATGGTAGCAAAGAGGGGGTCACGGTGGCTAAGTGGATAAGGCGCTGGTTCGCTAGCCTGGAGGTCTGGTGTTCGATCCCTGCATTGGCCGAGAAAGTTCATCTCGATTTTCCGGCGTGATTTCTCCTTGTCAGTGATGCAGAAGGTGGGCTTGACAAGGACAGCTGCCTAGTCGTACGGATGAGACGAAAAACCGAGGTCCCGTGTACACATTGGAGTGCACGTAAAAGATCCTTTGGCAGTTGGAATTCGATATAAGAGTAGGCCGTAACGCCGCTCCCCGGGCAAAATTTCCCTCATAACACACTGTATGGCGTATGCCCGTCTTCCATTAGCCCAGGTTAGGTGCAAAAAAGTAGGACGTTATACGAAATTTCATTTCCTTTCTAGTAGCAATGAAAATTGAGGATATCCTGTTCTCCAAGCACTAGGCTAATAGCTTAGATTTAAGTAAACGTCCAATCATATAGTTTAAAAGCCTAGCAAAAATCAGAACATTTACCGGATTATTGACCTTGATGTGAAAACCTTGTAAACCCGTTTGCGTGAAAAGTTATCAATGGTTTTCGCCATTTTTTTAGCCAAGCAGATACAAAAATCATCCAGCCTGAAATTATGGGTTGCGTTATTAGAAGACTTTCCATTGAATTTACCGAATCCTATACAATTAAATGGCGCCATTTCTTCTGCCGTCAGTAATATCAAGAAGGATGGTATGACAACTAATAATGTGTTTGTAGCTGGACACAGCTTGGGAGGTAAGATGTTTATTTAAATTCAGAAAATGGTCCAGTGTGGACTGGACTATTGATTCAACTTGCAGTTGTGCTCATTTATTGATCAAATTATGTCACTTTTTCAAGTTCACACAGCTTTGGGTTAACATCGACGCTTGTGTTTTATGTTGGTTCTTAGTGTGCTATTATAGTTTTGTGTCTCTATTTTGATGTGCAGTTTTCCTTTGCGGTTAACAATATATGTCCATTTATTACAGGTGTATTTGTTGGTAATTATGGTAAATCTAATCCGGTTAAAGGTATATTGTTATTTGGATCATATTTAACTAAAGGTAACAAACTGTCAGATTATCCAGTACCTGTTTTAACTATATCCGGTGATCTGGATGGTTTAACAAGAGTAACACGTATAGCGGAATCATTCGAGTAAGTTTATTTCTTTATCGATGTTGACAACTTGTCAATCTATACAAAAAAACAGGCACACAGTTTGTCAGATTTTATTAGGTTGACAGCTGCTGGTCGAAATCATATAGAATTAAAAATAAAATCCGGGTCCGTAGGTAGGGTGGGGGTGGGGGATGCAGCAGGGACACTTGATTGGGGCTCGAAGCGTCACAGGGCACGCAGGTATGCCCCGAGTAATGTTTTAGTGATTTTACAGTAGAAGACAATCACTAAAACACTACTCGGGGCATACCTGCGGGCCCCGTGACGCTTCGGCTCCTAAACAAGTGTCCCAGCTTTTCTGAATATGAATTCAACATGTTTTTGGGTACGAATTGAAAAATATAAACGAATAATTTATGTGATGAAAATATTTTTTATTTAGCAATTTGCCTTCTGGTGGTCTCGATTTTTGTTTTTCCATTTGTGTGCTAGCTTGAAATTGGCTGTTATATCAAAGGCGTTATATAGCTGAGGCGCTGGAGGCGCTAGCTTCCTCGGGAAAAATTCAAAGGAATTGAAAAAATAAAATGGGAGAATAATCCTAAAACCGATGAGAAAAATGAAAATGTACGCTAGTTAGGGAGGGTCCTAAAGGCAGACAGAAGGTCCCCACGCCTGACCAAGGGAAAGGGCCCCCGAGTTCGAGCCAATCGTTTTCTGTACTTTGTTACTGTCGAATCCACTACTGAATGGGAATGCAGTTATTGCATTGGCATGAAAATCATCAATCAAGACCCCCACACACACACACACACACACACACACAACGCGAAATAGGGCCCTCAAAATAGTATAACCTCCGCCGTGATAAACCTTAAAACGCCCCTGTGTCATATTATTACATCAGTTAAACTAAAGCGTGTTACACTTTTAAATTCTGGTGTGTCGTATGTTCTTGTGTTAAATCTCAGTTTCTTCGTTTTATCAAAGTGACCTCCATTTACCCGAGATATAGGCCTATGCCAAAATGACGCAAGAGACCATGTATCTTTCAAAACAATTCAAACTGAACCCACCCCTCGCCCAAATTGGACCCTGCATAGAATATAATTTCTCCCTAGAGAATTTTTTGATTAAGCATATATTTAAGATTTCTAAAAAGTTGATCACGGTCTATCGGTTGTAAAACTATAGGAATGGATGACTGTGACACCTTGTTATTAAACTGCCCTTTAAAAAAGAATATTCATATGTTTACACGTGTCAGCAATCTGTTTGGGTATTGTGTCAAATTGGTGAAAATATAAACTATCAGTGGCGTGCAGAATGGTAGGCAGTGTCGGTTGGCGAAAATCGTATCAACTAGATGAAAAAATTGCAATACATTAGTTAAGAGTTTAGTAAAGAGTTGGCCACTTTTGCTATGACAAAAAAAAAGAAGAAAATATTTGGACTATAAACAGACATTAACTATCTCCGCACCGTCTCCGAGAATTACTGATCGTTTGCTTGACACTGACAGACGATAATTCCACCCACATATTCTCGATTATCAAATAACATTCTCAATGGCGATGGTACTCTCAATTGTCAGTTCTTTCCTCGGCAATCTTAGGGAGTGACGTCAGTGATTAACGGCAAATGTTAGCTTGATCAACTATTTATTGATTTAATTATTAAACTAGAGTATCGAAGGTTGATTTGAAGCTGGTCATGTGAATAAAGATCTAATTAATAATTTCTATAACATCTGAAGCCCAACGAAACACTTACAATAGGCAGATTTAGCTCTTAACTAACATGTCTTTAATTTGAATAAAAGATTCATTTCATCTCTTTTGAAATATTTTAAATGTCTTCCTGTCTGACATTGTTGAGAAGGCCCAACTAGGCCTAGTACTTAATATTCATTTGGTCACTGTGGCTTCATTTGCGTCTGAGGGGATTAAATGTGTTTCCGATAATGGCAAAGTCGTTTTACGGGAGGTCTATATTTGCGAAGATAGCTGAATTAATTTCAATCTCATGGTGTGAATTTGATACATGTCTGCTATGAATTGGATCAGATTCACGCTCGATGAAGGATATTGTTATTTGGACCAGTAAACATTCACCGAGTTACAGACTGCTACTGATGTATTTCCGTTTTTCATCTTTTTTTCTAGAGAATTAAAGGCCGATGCAGCTAAAAGTCAGAATGCTATTTACCGTACTCCCGTTATTGTTATGAATGGTGTCAATCATGGTCAGTTCTCATCTGGCACCATGCCATCTAATGTTTTAGAATATGATTTGACACCAGAGGTAGATGCTGCAACAGCTTACACCATGATGGCTGTAAATATTGACAATTTCCTGGTAACTGCTTCAGGAGCACCATCATCAGCAACTTCTAAAGCTCGTGCTGGACTAAAGCAAGCCTTCAAGAATGCGGGGGTATTTTTTGAGGTATATAAGCAATTTTATAGTGGTAGACGCCTATCACACTCCTCAATAATTTTGACAACACGATACTGCCGCTAGATCAATTTATGGTTGAATTGTTGGATGCAAGACTAGAGGGCCTCTATACAACCCGAAATGTACATGAATTTTATCAAAACTTGGCAAGATTATTAACGTTTTATAGTGGTTTTTTTTCTTTTGCCCCCGCAGCTCTCACTATAAACGAATTTGATTGAATTACAATAGATACGGCTTGAATTTGGTGAATTTGAGTTTTGAATTTCACCGAACAAAATGGTCAATTCCGGGTCCATAGTACGATCGTACTGTCGTCTTCATTAGCCCAGTTCGGAGCAGAACAGTAGGACGTTAAAACCCACTCCATTTTATTCCATTTCATTTTATTTTTTTACTGTTTTTTTTTTATTAACATTTCCGCCTTGATTAGTCAAGGAAAGGATACGTTGAAGTTCACAAAGCATTCTCAGACTTAAGCTAAGAATTTGCTCAACTTTCAATAACTTATGTCTAAGAATGCTTTGTGAACTTGAGACCAGTTAATAACAATTATAATTTGTTTTATCATAGCCTCTTCACAACATGAAAGACCTGGATGACAATTGGACTATGGAAGCCCAGTATATAATTTCTGGTTTTACTTCACTAAGATCTGCGTTAAAGGTAAATTAATATACCTTATGTATAAATGTGTTAGGAGTGGCATCGGGTGTTCAACGGAGAGTAAACATACTCCGTACACGACACCGTCACTACTTTATGAATTCATGAAATGGCTAGGTGGGATGGGGACTTGGGCGTGGTGATAAACAATTGAAAACCTCTATCCTAGTCCTGTGCGAATATTTGAAGCTCTGTAACAAAAACCTTCAGTTTCCAAATGTTGGGGGGGGGGGGTCACGGTGGCTAAGTGGATAAGGCGCTGGTTCGCTAGCCTGGAGGTCGTGTGTGCGATCCCTGCATTGGTCGAGAAAGTTCATCTCGATTTTCCGGCGTGATTTCCCACTTGTCAGTGATGCAGAAGGAGGGCCTGACAAGGACAGCTGCCTAGTCGTTCGGATGGGCCGAAAAACCAAGGTCCCGTGTCCACATTGGAGTGCACGTAAAAGATCCCTTGGCAGTTGGAATTCGATATAAGAGTAGGCCGTAGCGCCGCTGCCCGGGCAAAATTTCCCTCATAGCACACTGTATGGCGTATGCCCGTCTCCCATTAGCCCAGGTTAGGTGCAAAAGTGTAGGACGTTAAACCCCATTTCAATTCATTTCATTTCCAAATGTTGGGTTGGACATAAGTGCGCTCATACAATTGGAAAATCCTTACGTAACCTTCCCATTTCCGACTGCTGTTCCATTTATCATTATACTTTTGTAGCAATGAAATATGATAGAGTAGGATTGGTGGGGTGTGGTATGCTTATTCTTTCTAAATAGACATTTAATAAGTTCCCAGCTGAATGGGAGTTGAATGTTGATAAAGGGTAAACTGAAAAATCCCCCCCCCCATATCACACTTTATGGCTTAAACCTGTCTCCATTAGCCCAGTTGGCTCAGAAAAGTAGGATGTTAAACCCAACTTCTTTTCGATTCATTTCCTTTCTGCTCGTCATATACGGTACAAATATGTTAGCATCGATTGTCATTGCTACCGCAGTTATATTAAGATAATAAACAAAGTATCACGTTTCCATTTTTAAATTAAATCATTAAATGGTCGAACCGTTTTAATCTAGGCGGAGTTATCCGATTGCATCGAAAGTTGACTAGGGTCTTGTCATGTAAATAAATGTCTAATTAAAGATACATTGCGGAAGATTAGATAAAGAGCTGGCAGTTATGTCCATAATAGTTAAAAACTACAAAATGTAAAGGGAATTTGTTGAAGATTTCCACTCTGAACCGAGATTTTAGCGACTGATGTTTCGGCCTAGTCTCGATCATTATTACTTAAATCGGTACGATAAAAACATAGTCTCCATTATTAAATCATGAATGAAAGTTCAGCAGCAAATCGGATAATAATCCAGTAAATATCACAGGCTAGCATTGACATCGGGAGTTGATAATTAATTAATGTCTAATTAATAATTAAGATAACATTTCAAGGCTAAATGTATGTTTAATAATTTTATATAACATTTAAGGCATGAAAAAGGCGCAATAGGATGATATCGCTGTTGTAGAATGATGTTTAGTAGTGTACTAGATATTACATTCATGTGGACATAAAAATAATTTTATTTTTTTTCTTTACGAAACACCAACTTCGACGAGTTTTTCTCAGTTTACACGCTTGCATGAGTGATATTTCGAAATTCCAAGATGTGTGTGAGTTAAGGCCTGATGGTATTCTAACCAATTGCATTGTTGTTTTGTGATTTTAAATAACCCTATAACTAAACTATACGTTGGGCTACTCATGTTTACTGGCCAGTTGCATGTACGTTTTTTTCAGATTAGTAATCTAGAAGAGACAGAAATATCATTCATTGCATCACAACCGGAAGCAAAATCATTAGCATCAACAGAACAGATCAAAACTTACACCCATCTTTCTAATCCTTCAAATATCATGGATGTATCTACTGTAAAAAGTAGTCCCGATTCAATTGATGCCAAAATGAAGTCGAGTGATGCCGTTGCAGCTGCTTTACCTAAAACTATTAAAGCTCCGACCGGGCCAATTAAAAAGACTTGTATGGATATCAATAAGGTAGGTAAATAATTCGCTATATTTTACTCAAATTAACTCCATGTCAACCTTTAATGGGGTTTAACGTCCACTCGACACAAACTAGGTCATTTCGGGACTAATTATGGTTTAGTTTTAATTTCAATAATTCGCTTGTGCATAGGGGTCTTAAGCAGTGGGAGGAACCGGAGAAAACCCACGAGGCTGGACAGGCGATCCTACTCCTTGTCACGTGCTAACCATTCGACCATTAAAGCTTCCCATAATCTTTCTGTAAATTTAGAATCTTTCAATGCTGTAAAAATCATGTTTCATAATGGTGCTTATCTGTAATCTTATTTCTTATGGAGGGATGTTAAGTGGTGTGGTTCCGACTATTCACGTGACAAGGAGTAGGGTCGCCTTTCTTACAACGTGGGTTTTTTCCAGGTCCTCGGGTTTCTTCCCATTGCTGAAAACCACTATGCGCAATCGAATTATTGAAATAAAATTGAATCACAGTTTGTGTCGAGTGGACGTTAACCCCATTTCTCTCTCTAGTTATTTGTAGATTATATATCACCACCACACAATTCCTTAATGGGGATACTATTTTTATACTCTTTTTCAGGCTGCGTGGAATCAAGCTATGAAATCTTCCTCCCAGGTGGCAGTAAGAAGATACCAATCTCGCAGAGGAAGGGCAATGTTGTTTGCCCCTGATGTTGCTTATGGTACAGGATTCCAGTGGGTTGCATCTGGTCTGAAGTGGGAAGAGACAGCTACTAGTGTCACTGTTACATCCACTGCCTTGTTAACGAAGGTCGATGCTTTCCCAGCAGCTTTTGCTGGCATGCACTACTGTAAATTATTGTCTCCATATCGGGCTATGGAATGGATTTATGTTGATTCTTTACGACACAAGGCCCAGAAACCGGGATTTCATATTGGATAAAATATCCATTTGGTAAATTATTCTTACAACTCCAGTGATGACTGGAAAATAAATAAAACAATAGAATATTTTACAGTGTTTGCTAACGTTTTTCTTCTAATTACGGTTTTGGCAGAGGGTTGTTCCTGAGTACGAACGCAAAAGCAACCACTGAACACTTCACCTGTCCTCGCGAATCATCATTTGTACTAAATAATCCAATCATTATACGCCAAGTTTGGAATCAACCCACAACAAAATCTTTTAGAAGTTTTTTTAGTAGCCTACCAGCTTTTCTTCCCTGTACATCATACTAAAATCCTCCAAGAATTTGGGGGAGTTATTGACGTGACAATTTACCGTAAAGAATTGGATGAATTTTCCCAAAAACATTTGTCCGGAAGAAAATATTCCCATAGGTATCATGGGTTCGTTTATTCATTGAAACTGAAAAACAGAAGGAAATTTCACAAACTAAGGGTGCAACAGCTGTAGAGGCTATTGTGTTCATTTCATAATCATTATGGTCGAGAAAGCGAGAGAGCGAGAAGCCGAGTGCTCGAACGCAAGGAAACAGGGCGAAATAGCGAGATTATTTTTTTCTCTACTTCCCTCTCCCTCCACTTCTTGGCTTTGAATATTCTCAAATTTTCGCATTTCGCCCTTGAGTATCCCCCCACCCCCGTGCCCCCCGCTTCGTCGCAATCTCGACTTCTCAGGTTATCTGGAAGTCAACATTATGAAATAAATCTGTAAGTTGATCCAACTCTTCAGGAGGATATTTATAGCCGTCGGGAATCACCCGAAACTCATTCCTACAGGTGACAAGATGGAGTGCTTTCACGGGTCTTTCAAAAGTAAGTGATGAAAATATCCAGAAATGATCGGACATGTGATTGTCTACTACATCATAAGATTTTACTGTTTTCTCAAAAGAACCGGCCACAATCTAATTTTGATTCTTAAAAGAATATAGCCAGATGAGTGGGGTTATAAATGATTAATGATATCTTCTTCACTTTGGTGCTGTCTGAGAAATCAAGATGAACTTTTAAGTCTCTAAGGAGAATAAGCTGACCACATTAACACACACTTAACTTGGACTATTCTTGATTAAAGTCACACATGGAACATGATGGAGAATTATGAACACCAACTAATCTTGGAAATCTGAGACACATCAATTTCTAGAAATTCTACAGATACAGAAGACGTAAACCCTCCAGATGATGACAATGTCACCACAATTACCGTGTAATCTGGGAAAGGAGTTGATATCAGAAAGTTTTTGTTTTTGAACTGCTTTCTTTTACCTCTATGTTTGTTGGTTTTGAGTTATAAATACCACCAATTTGTCGACAAGTAGCCACTTCAGATTGATTTACTTTAATCACACCTTTTGAGTCAAAAAGTTTATGTCCAATAGCTCATCTCTAATAGCTCATCTCTAGTTAGTGGAAATCATCAGAGTTTGGGTGTTAAAAGCGAGCTCACTAGAACTTCTCGGAATTATCCAAAAATGAAATACAAATATCATCAAAAATAGCATTAGCAATCCATTTGTTTTCAACCACAAATCTAAATCCTGGAAACAGGTTGGTCCTAATATTATGATTGACAAATCTACGAAAAACGTGTAAATATTTGTCAAAAACAATTAAGAGCCAAAAACTTTGTTGGCTGTCTGTTAAGCGCTAACTCACTCAGTACAGTGTGCAATGATGAGATTTTTGGTCTGGTAGTGGCACTATGTCCTACATTCACGTTAATTTGTACACAGAACCTCTTTTTTTGTCCCATCTGAATGACTTTGCTCTGTCTTTACGTCCTGCTCCGCGGAGGAACTTCTTGACCAACATTTGGAGTGAGCCAGAGACCTCATGTTTATTGACCCAGCATCAAACTCACTGAGCCACTGCAGTTACATCAACAGATAACAAATGTGCCTGATGAGCTGACAGCTATCATTATCATGTCTAAATGAATTTTGTATTTCAGCATTAGCTTTTATAAGAGATGGGTGATTCAAATGTGGTTGTTTCTATTACAAAATACTGTTTAATTTGCAAGAATCTTACACATATAAACCATGTATTTACATATGTACATAAATGTGTACACACTGGAGTGCACGTGAAAGATGTGCTGGCATTTGGAATTCTATATATGAGTAAGCCCTTGCTCCAATGTCCGTACTAAATGTCCATCATAGCACACTGCATGGCGTATACCCGTCTTCATTAGCCCAGTCGGAGAAGACCAATAGGATGTTAAACCCAATTCATTCCATTTTAATTTTAATTTTATTTGGCAAATAATTCTTTTAATTATGACGTCATAATAGGTAAAACGTCATCTTATTGTTCAACCATTGAGCTATTTTATCTGCTAAAAGAAAGACGCTCTGTGATATTTCTCTGAAATTTAATAACATTTTCTACGCTTTCGTGAATCAAGACACAAAAGTTACATCAACTATGACTGTATTGTAAGTATTTTCGATTATATTGTCAAAAAATTCTAAAAAGTAATTAAAAAATTTAAAAAACTTAATAAGTTTCCAATATTTTCGTAGTCGAGTTGAGAACAGGAAATAAATCAACTGGTTTTCTCTATTATATGTTTTTGATACGGTATTTGCTTTTTCAAATCGAAGAACTATACAGAGTATTTTACTTTCTCTTACTTATGTTTTGTATTATATTCCAGAGATATACCAGAGTATACTGATATTAGTTTAGACTATGGTGATGTATTTAATCAGATCATATATGATGATGATAACATGATTGTTATATTAACTGATACAGATTTGAGCAACTCTAAAGTTAATACTTCTAGTAAGTCTAACACTATAGTTAATACTTTCAGTAAGCCTAACACTTTAGTAATCAATCCTATTGTTAATACTTCTGATAAGTCTAACACTTTACTGTGTCAAAAATCCGTTTACACTAAAAGCATGTGATTCGAAACGCTAGTAACAGTCAAATAACAGAATCAAACCAGTTGATAACATCTCACAACGTCTCGTTGTCATTTGAAATTAAATACGACAATCGTAGAATACCGAAGGGGGGGGGGCTGTTCTTTCCTGAATTTCAAATGCCAAGACATCTTTTATAAACTCTACCAATGTATACCCGTAGCCCATGTTTTTCACTTGCCCCATAAAGTTAAAGTGAACATGTCATTTATTATCTACCAGGGTCAAATATGGTTTTCGTTTCTTATTGTCATTGCATAAGATTGTTTTTTTCACTATTTTCAGTCGTATCTTACTACAAGAAATCGAACCAAGAATACGAGAAAATTTGTGAACTGAGAGTTCTAAAATCACCCCTATCATCATCATCAGTAACTGGAGATGCTAAGAATTTAGACGAAGAATTGGACGACAGTTTTCAGCTGAACTTGAACCAGAACCAACATTATACAGTGATCAACTGGGCTGACGAAATCTCATATGAAGAACCTACAAATATTCCTGATTGGGCATTGATACCTGGAGTAGATTTTGATCGACCTGCTAAAAATGATTCCTCTATCACTGAAAATATTGATGACTTCAACCAAACTCACCATCAATTTGTTATCAACTGGGCTGAAGAACCTGCGTATGATGGACCCGTACATGTCCCTGACTGGGCGCTAATACCTGGATTAGATTTCAATCGACATGCTAAAGATAATTGCCCCAAGAAGCATTGTTTTACCACGGAAAATAGTGAGGACTTCGACAAAATTCACCATCAATATATTATCAATTGGGCTGACGAACCTGTGTATGATGGTCCTGTAGATGTCCCTGTCTGGGCTTTGATTCCTGGTTTTAAATTTAATACCTATTGCCAAGTAGATTTTGATCGAGTAACAGATTTAGATAGCGATGCTAAAGATTGTGTTAACAGACAAAGAATCAACGCCAAGCCATATTTTATGGATGTTGTATCTAGTTTATCTACTATTTGGGAATAATATGTTAGTGAGGGTTTGCATCAACTATATGTTATTGAGAGTTTGTGAGAGTTGCATCAACTATATAATATGTCAGTGAGAGTTGCATCAAGTGTATGTTTGTGAGTTTTGAAAAAGTGTGAATTCGAGTGTATGTTTGTGAGCGAGTTGCTTCAATTTAATTGTGAATTCAACTGTGTGTTTTTGAATAAAAATGGTTTATGGTTGTTTTAAGTCTTCATGTATATGTTTATGAATAAGAATTGACGAGAGTGGTTGCTGAGTGTTAATTTAATCGTTATATTTGTGAATAAGTGTGTTTGTTTGAAAGTTGTTTTATGTGTTAATTTAACTATTAAGTAATGATATAAGAACTAGTCACGATTAATAATATATATATTTTTTGCTAGTAAGTAAAATGATTCTAGATGAATAGATAAACACATTGTGTTTGATTATTTGAGTAGAGAGAGCGCGGGGTGGGGTGGGGTATTTATTTATTATAATTTTAGCATTTAATATCGTTATCAAAGCTATATATACACGTATTTTTGAATTTTGTAATAAAAAATCTTAAATTCATGTAATTGGGAATATACGGGTATTAAATAAATTATTTTTTTGCCACATCTATACAAGATTTCGGTTTTTACATATTTTTGAATTTTGTAATAAAAATCCTAATCTATAATGTGTATATCTGTGGTATATAAACATGTGTTATGAATGAATGGTTTTTGTGACTTGTACACTGTAAATATTCAATGCTAGAGCCAATATTCCCAAAACATGCCCTGGGATGATGGATTCCTTTCCTGGAGAGGCAACCTAATATAAGTACAAACTGACCTCCGTCACCCCATGTCTTCTTTAACCATGATTCAGAGATTAACACAATGTCAAGTTTAGGCTGTGAAATTAGGTTATCGGGACATGTGTCCTTTTTTAATTGATCAATTTTAACTAAATTGTCACCAACTGAGTTGATATCAGAAAGTTTTTGTTTCTGAACATCAGCTCTTTTAGTGGGAAGAAACAGCTACTAGTGTCACTGTTACATCCACTGCCTTGTTAACAAAGGTCGATGCTTCTCCAGCAGCTTTTGCTGGCGTGCACTACTGTAAATTATTGTCTCCATATCGGGCTATGGAGTGGATTTATGTTGATTCTTTACGACACAAACCGGGATTTCATATTGGATAAAATATCAATTTTGTAAATGATGACTGGAAAATAAATAAAACAATAGAATATTTTACAGTGTTTGCTAACGTTTTTCTTCTAATTACGGTTTTGACAGAGGGTTGTTCCTGAGTACGAACGCAAAAGCAACCACTGAATACTTCACCTGTCCTCGCGAATCTTCATTTGTACTAAATAATCCAATCATTATACGCCAAGTTTGGAATCAACCCACAACAAATTCTTTTAGACGGTTTTTTAGTACCAACTTGTAGCGGGCCTTTCCCTTGTACATCATACTAAAATCCTCTAAGAATTTGGGGGAGTTATTGACGTGACAATTTACCGTACAGAATTGGATGAATTTCTCCAAAAAGCTTTGTCCGGAAAAAAATATTCCCACAGCTATCCTGGGTTCGTTTATTCATTGAAACTGAAAAACAGAAGAGAAGGAAATTTCACAAACCAAGGGTGCAACAGCTGTAGAGGCTATTGTGTTCATTTCATAATCATTAAGGTCGAGAAAGCGAGAGAGCGAGAAGCCGAGTGCTCGAACGCAAGGAAACAGGGCGAAATAGCGAGATTATTTTTTCTCTACTTCCCTCTCCCTCCACTTCTTGGCTTTGAATATTCTCAAATTTTCGCATTTCGCCCTTGAGTATCCCCCCCTCACCCCGTTCCCCCCGCTTCGTCGCAATCTCGACTTCTCAGGTTATCTGGAAGTCAACATTATGAAATAAATCTGTAAGTTGATCCAACTCTTCAGGAGGATATTTATAGCCGTCGGGAATCACCCGAAACTCATTCCTGCAGGTGACGAGATGGAGTGCTTTCGCAGGTCTTTCAAAAATAAGAGATGAAAATATTCATAAGATTTTACTGTTTTCTCAAAAGAACCGGCCAAAATCCAATTTTAATTCTACAAGAATATAGCCAGATGAGCGAGGTTGTAAATAAATGATATCTTCTTCACTTTGCTGAACTTTTAAGTCTCTAAGGAGAATAAGCTGACCACATTAACACACACTTAACTTGGACTATTCTTGATTAAAGTCACACATGGAACATGATGGAGAATTATGAACACCAACTAATCTTGGAAATCTGAGACACATCAATTTTTAGAAATTCTACAGATACAGAAGACGTAAACCCTCCAGATGATGACAATGTCACCACAATTACCGTGTAATCTGGGAAATCTTTTTGGGGAGTTTAAATTACGGGTTAGTTCATTCAGTTTTAAGTCACCCCATGTCTTCTTTAACCATGATTCAGTGATAAACACAATGTCAAGTTTAGGTTGTGGTGGTTATCGGGACAGGAGTTGATATCAGAAAGTTTTTGTTTTTGAACTGCGTTCTTTTACCTCTATTTCTGTTGGTTTTGAGTTATAAATACCACCAATTTGTCGACAAGTAGCCACTTCAGATTGATTTACTTTAATCACACCTTTTGAGTCAAAAAGTTTATGTCCAATAGCTCATCTCTAATAGCTCATCTCTAGTTAGTGGAAATCATCAGAGTTTGGGTGTTAAAAGCGAGCTCACTAGAACTTCTCGGAATTATCCAAAAATGAAATACAAATATCATCAAAAATAGCATTAGCAATCCATTTGTTTTCAACCACAAATCTAAATCCTGGAAACAGGTTGGTCCTAATATTATGATTGACAAATCTACAAAAAACGTGTAAATATTTGTCAAAAACAATTAAGAGCCAAAAACTTTGTTGGTTGTCTGTTAAGCGTTAACTCACTCACTACAGTGTGCAATGATGGGATTTTTGCCCTGGTAGTGGCACTATGTCCTACATTCACGTTAATTTGTACACAGAACCTCTTTTTTGTCCATCATTTGCTCTGTCCTTATGTCCTGCTTCACGGAGGAACTTCTTGACCAACATTTGGAGTGAGCCAGAGACCTCATGTTTATTGACCCAGCATCAAACTCACTGATCCACTGCAGTTACAACAACAGATAACAAAATGTGCCTGATGAGCTGACAGCTATCATTATCATGTCTAAATGAATTTTGTATTTCAGCATTAGCTTTTATAAGAGATGGGTGATTCAAATGTGGTTGTTTCTATTACAAAATACTGTTTAATTTGCAAGAATCTTACACATATAAACCATAAATGTGTATTAGCCGAGAAAGTTCGTTGGTGCCATACGGAGGGCCTGTCTAGTTGTTCTGGTTGGACGATAAACTGGGGTCCCGTGTACACACTGGAGTGCACGTGAAAGATGTGCTGGCATTTGGAATTCTATATATGAGTAAGCCCTTGCTCCAATGTCCGTACTAAATGTCCATCATAGCACACTGCATGGCGTATTCCCGTCTTCATTAACCCAGTCGGAGAAGACCAATAGGATGTTAAACCCAATTCATTCCATTTTAATTTTAATTTTATTTGGCAAATAATTCAACATAGCTTTTTGACGTCTTTTAATTATGACGTCATAATAGGTAAAACGTCATCTTATTGTTCAACCATCGAGCTATTTTATCTGCTAAAAGAAAGACGCTCTGTGATATTTCTCTGAAATTTAATAACATTTTCTACGCTTTCGTGAATCAAGACACAAAAGTTACATCAACTATGACTGTATTGTAAGTATTTTCGATTATATTGTCAAAAAATTCTAAAAAGTAATTAAAAAATTTAAAAAACTTAATAAGTTTCCAATATTTTCGTAGTCGAGTTGAGAACAGGAAATAAATCAACTGGTTTTCTCTATTATATGTGTTTGATACGGTATTTGCTTTTTCAAATCGAAGAACTATATACAGAGTATTTTACTTTCTCTTACTTATGTTTTGTATTATATTCCAGAGATATACCAGAGTATACTGATATTAGTTTAGACTTTGGTGATGTATTTAATCAGATCATATATGATGATGATAACATGATTGTTATATTAACTGATACAGATTTGAGCAACTCTAAAGTTAATACTTCTAGTAAGTCTAACACTATAGTTAATACTTTCAGTGAGCCTAACACTTTAGTAATCAATCCTATTGTTAATACTTCTGATAAGTCTAACACTTTACTGTGTCCAAAATCTGTTTACACTAAAAGCATGTTATTCGAAACGCTAGTAACTGTCAAATAACAGAATCAAACCAGTTGATAACATCTCACAACGTCTCGTTGTCATTTGAAATTAAATACGACAATCGTAGAATACCGAAGGGGGGGGGGCTGGTCTTTTCTGAATTTCAAATGCCAAGACATCTTTTATAAACTCTACCAATGTATACCCGTAGCCCCTGTTTTTCACTTGCCCCATAAAGTTAAGGTGAACATGTCATTTACTATCTACCAGGGTCAAATATGGTTTTCGTTTCTTATTGTCATTGCATAAGATTGTTTTTTTCACTATTTTCAGTCGTATCTTACTACAAGAAATCGAACCAAAAATACGAGAAAATTTGTGAACTGAGAGTTCAAAGATCACCTCTATCATCATCAGTAACTGGAGATGCTAAGAATTTAGACGAAGAATTGGACGACAATTTTCAGCTGAACTTGAACCAGAACCAACATTATACAGTGATCAACTGGGCTGACGAAATCTCATATGAAGAACCTACAAATATTCCTGATTGGGCATTGATACCTGGAGTAGATTTTGATAGACCTGCTAAAAATGATTCCTCTATCACTGAAAATATTGATGACTTCAACCAAACTCACCATCAATTTGTTATCAACTGGGCTGAAGAACCTGCGTATGATGGACCCGTACATGTCCCTGACTGGGCGCTAATACCTGGATTAGATTTCAATCGAGATGCTAAAGATAATTGCCCCAAGAAGCACTGTTTTACCACGGAAAATAGTGATGACTTCGACAAAATTCACCATCAATATATTATCAACTGGGCTGACGAACCTGTGTATGATGGTCCTGCAGATGTCCCTGACTGGGCTTTGATTCCTGGTTTTAATTTTAATACCTATTGCCAAGTAGATTCTCATCGAGTAACAGATTTAGATAGCGATGCTAAAGATTGTGTTAACAAACAAAGAATCAACGCCAAATCATACTTTATGGATGCAGTATCTGGTTTATCTACTATTTGGGAATAATAATATTATGTTAGTGAGAGTTGCATCAAGTGTATGTTTGTGAGTTTTGCATCAAGTGTATGTTTGTGAGGTTTGTATCAAGTGTGAATTCGAGTGCATGTTTGTGAGCGAGTTGCTTCAAGTTAATTGTGAATTCAACTGTGTGTTTTTGAATAAGAATGGTTTATGGTTGTTTGTTTATGAATAAGAATTGACAAGAGGGGTTGCTGAGTGTTAATTTAATCGTTATATTTGTGAATAAGTGTGTTTGTTTGAAAGTTGTTTTATGTGTTAATTTAACTATAAAGTAATGATAGGGGTACTAGTCACGATTAATAATATATATTTTTTGCTAGTAAGTAAAATGATTCTAGATGAATAGATAAACACATTGTGTTTGATTATTTGAGTAGAGAGAGCGCGGGTGGGGTGGGGTATTTATTTATTATAATTTTAGCATTTAATATCGTTATCAAAGATATATATACACGTATTTTTGAATTTTGTAATAAAAAATCTTAAATTTATATAATTGGGAATATACGGGTATTAAATGAATTAATTTTTTGCCACATCTATACAAGATTTCGGTTTTTACATATTTTTGAATTTTGTAATAAAAATCTATAATGTGTATATCTGTGGTATATAAACATGTGTTATGAATGAATGGTTTTTGTGACTTGTACACTGTAAATATTCAGTGCTACAGCCAATATTCCCAAAACATGCTCTGGGATGATGGATTCCTTTCCTGGAGAGGCAACCTAATATAAGCACAAACTAACCTCTGTCACCCCATGTCTTCTTTAACCATGATTCAGAGATTAACACAATGTCAAGTTTAGGCTGTGAAATTAGGTTATCGGGACATGTGTCCTTTTTTAATTGATCAATTTTAACTAAATTGTCACCAACTGAGTTGATATCAGAAAGATTTTGTTTCTGAACATCAGCTCTTTTAGTGGGAAGAGACAGCTACTAGTGTCACTGTTACATCCACTGACAGAAATATCATTCATTGCATCACAACCGGAAGCAAAATCATTAGCATCAACAGAACAGATCAAAACTTACACCCATCTTTCTAATCCTTCAAATATCATGGATGTATCTACTGTAAAAAGTAGTCCCGATTCAATTGATGCCAAAATGAAATCGAGTGATGCCGTTGCAGCTGCTTTACCTAAGACTATTAAAGCTCCGACCGGGCCAATTAAAAAGACGTGTATGGATATCAATAAGGTGGGTAAATAATTCGCTATATTATACTCAAATTAACTCCATGTCAACCTTTTCATCGAATCTGCTTATTTGGCTGTGGACATAAGAGTGTATTATGTCGCCTGATTGATTGAAATTCGCCAGGGATCTTTTACGTCCGATTACAAACAGGCGCATGCAAGGATTGTCTCGAGACAAATATTTCATGGTGGGCTTAACTGAATAATCTTTCTGAGAGAGAAAGAGAGAGAGAAATGGGGTTTAAAGTCCACTCCACACAAACTAGCTCATTTCGGGACTAATTATAGTTTAGTTTTAATTTCAGTAATTCGCTTGTGCGTAGGGGGCTTAAGCAGTGTCTCCATATCGGGCTATGGAATGGATTTATGTTGATTCTTTACGACACAAGGCCCAGAAACCGGGATTTCATATTGGATAAAATATCCATTTGGTAAATTATTCTTACAACTCCAGTGATGACTGGAAAATAAATAAAACAATAGAATATTTTACAGTAGCTAACGTTTTTCTTCTAATTACGGTTTTGACAGAGGGTTGTTCCTGAGTACGAACGCAAAAGCAACCACTGAACACTTCACCTGTCCTCGCGAATCTTCATTTGTACTAAATAATCCAATCATTATTCGCCAAGTTTGGAATCAACCCACAACAAATTCTTTTAGACGGTTTTTTAGTACCAACTTGTAGCGGGCCTTTCCCTTGTACATCATACTGAAATCCTCTAAGAATTTGGGGAGTTATTGACGTGACAATTTACCGTAAAGAATTGGATGAATTTCCCCAAAAACCTTTGTCCGGAAGAAAATATTCCCATAGGTATCATGGGTTCGTTTATTCATTGAAACTGAAAAACAGAAGGAAATTTCACAAACTAAGGGTGAAACAGTTGTAGAGGCTATTGTGGGTATTTCATAATCTTAAGGTCGAGAAAGCGAGAGAGAGAGAGAGAAATGGGGTTTAACGTCCACTCAACACAAACTAGGTCATTTTGGGACTAACATATGGTTTAATTTTATTTCAATAATTCGCTTGCGCGTAGGGGTCTTTAGCAGTGGGAGGGAACCTGAGTGCCCGGAGGAATCGAGAAAGCGAGAAGTAGAGTGCTAGGTTATGAAATGAGATTACCTGGACAGGAGTTGATATCAGAAAGTTTTGTTTTTGAACTGCGTTCTTTTACCTCTCTACTTGTTGGTTTTGAGTTATAAATACCACCAATTTGTCGACAAGTAGCCACTTCAGATTGATTTACTTTAATCACACCTTTTGAGTCAAAGAGTATGTCCAATAGCTCATCTCTAATAGCTAATCTAGTTAGTGGAAATCATCAGAGTTTGGGTGTTAAAAGCGAGCTCACTAGAACTTCTCGGAATTATCCAAAAATGAAATACAAATATCATCAAAAATAGCATAAGCAATCCATTTGTTTTCAACCACAAATCTAAATCCTGGAAACAGGTTGGTTCTAATATTATGATTGACAAATCTAAAAAGACTTGTAAATATTTGTCAAAAACAATTAAGAGCCAAAAACTTTGTTGGCTGTCTGTTAAGCGCTAACTCACTCACTACAGTGTGCAATGATGGGATTTTTGCCCTGGTATATAGTGGCACTATGTCCTACATTCACGTTAATTTGTACACAGAACCCCTTTTTTGTCCCATCTGAATGACTTTGCTCTGTCCTTACGTCCTGCTCCACGGAGGAACTTCTTGACCAACACTTGGAGTTAGCCAGAGACCTCATGATTATTGACCCAGCATCAAACTCACTGATCCACTGCAGTTACCTCAACAGATAACAAAGGGCGACAGCTATCATTACCATGTCTAAATGAATTTTGTATTTCAGTATTAGCTATTATAAGAGATGGGTGATTCAAATGTGGTTGTTTCTATTACAAAATACTGTTTAATTTGCAAGAATCTTACACATATAAATCATGTATAACATATGCACATAAATGTGTACACATTGGAGTGCACGTAAATGATGTCCTGGCATTTGGAATTCTATATATGAGTAAGCCCTTGCTCCAATGTCCGTACTAAATGTCCATCATAGCACACTGCATGGCGTATTCCCGTCTTCATTAGCCCAGTCGGAGAAGACCAATAGGATGTTTAAACCCAATTCATTCCATTTTGATTTTAATTTTATTTGGCAAATAATTCAACATAGCTTTTTGACGTCTTTTAATTATGACGTCATAATAGGTAAAACGTCATCTTATTGTTCAACCATTGAGCTATTTTATCTGCTAAAAGAAAGACGCTCTGTGATATTTCTCTGAAATTGAATAACATTTTCCACGCTTTCGTGAATCAAGACACAAAAGTTACATCAACTATGACTATATTGTAAGTATTTTCGATTATATTGTCAAAAAATTCTAAAAAGTAATTAAAAAATTTAAAAACTTAATAAGTTTCCAATATTTTCGTAGTCGAGTTGAGAACAGGAAATAAATCAACTGGTTTTCTCTATTATATGTGTTTGATAAGGTATTTGCTTTTTCAAATCGATGAACTATACAGAGTATTTTACTTTCTCTTACTTATGTTTTGTATTATATTCCAGAGATATACCAGAGTATACTGATATTAGTTTAGACTTTGGTGATGTATTTAATCAGATCATATATGATGATGATAACATGATTGTTATATTAACTGATACAGATTTGAGCAACTCTAAAGTTAATACTTCTAATAAGTCTAACACTATAGTTAATACTTTCAGTGAGCCTAACACTTTAGTAATCAATCCTAGGGGGGGGGGGGGCTGTTCTTTTCTGAATTTCAAATGCCAAGACATCTTTTATAAACTCTACCAATGTATACCCGTAGACCCTGTTTTTCACTTGCCCCATAAAGTTAAAGTGAACATGTCATTTATTATCTACCAGGGTCAAATATGGTTTTCGTTTCTTATTGTCATTGCATAAGGTTGTTTTTTTCACTATTTTCAGTCGTATCTTACTACAAGAAATCGAACCAAAAATACGAGAAAATTTGTGAACTGAGAGTTCAAAGATCACCTCTATCATCATCATCAGTAACTGGAGATGCTAAGAATTTAGACGAAGAATTGGACGACAATTTTCAGCTGAACTTGAACCAGAACCAACATTATACAGTGATCAACTGGGCTGACGAAATCTCATATGAAGAACCTACAAATATTCCTGATTGGGCATTGATACCTGGAGTAGATTTTGATCGACCTGCTAAAAATGATTCCTCTATCACTGAAAATATTGATGACTTCAACCAAACTCACCATCAATTTGTTACCAACTGGGCTGAAGAACCTGCGTATGATGGACCCGTACACGTCCCTGACTGGGCGCTAATACCTGGATTAGATTTCAATCGACATGCTAAAGATAATTGCCCCAAGAAGCATTGTTTTACCACGGAAAATAGTGAGGACTTCGACAAAATTCACCATCAATATATTATCAATTGGGCTGACGAACCTGTGTATGATGGTCCTGTAGATGTCCCTGTCTGGGCTTTGATTCCTGGTTTTAAATTTAATACCTATTGCCAAGTAGATTTTGATCGAGTAACAGATTTAGATAGCGATGCTAAAGATTGTGTTAACAGACAAAGAATCAACGCCAAGCCATATTTTATGGATGTTGTATCTAGTTTATCTACTATTTGGGAATAATATGTTAGTGAGGGTTTGCATCAACTATATGTTATTGAGAGTTTGTGAGAGTTGCATCAACTATATAATATGTCAGTGAGAGTTGCATCAAGTGTATGTTTGTGAGTTTTGAAAAAGTGTGAATTCGAGTGTATGTTTGTGAGCGAGTTGCTTCAATTTAATTGTGAATTCAACTGTGTGTTTTTGAATAAAAATGGTTTATGGTTGTTTTAAGTCTTCATGTATATGTTTATGAATAAGAATTGACGAGAGTGGTTGCTGAGTGTTAATTTAATCGTTATATTTGTGAATAAGTGTGTTTGTTTGAAAGTTGTTTTATGTGTTAATTTAACTATAAAGTAATGATATAAGTACTAGTCACGATTAATAATATATATATTTTTTGCTAGTAAGTAAAATGATTCTAGATGAATAGATAAACACATTGTGTTTGATTATTTGAGTAGAGAGAGCGCGGGGTGGGGTGGGGTATTTATTTATTATAATTTTAGCATTTAATATCGTTATCAAAGATATATATACACGTATTTTTGAATTTTGTAATAAAAAATCTTAAATTTATATAATTGGGAATATACGGGTATTAAATGAATAAATTTTTTGCCACATCTATACAAGATTTCGGTTTTTACATATTTTTGAATTTTGTAATAAAAATCCTAATCTATAATGTGTATATCTGTGTTATATAAACATGTGTTATGAATGAATGGTTTTTGTGACTTGTACACTGTAAATATTCAATGCTACAGCCAATATTCCCAAAACATGCGCTGGGATGATGGATTCCTTTCCTGGAGAGGCAACCTAATATAAGTACAAACTGACCTCCGTCACCCCATGTCGTCTTTAACCATGATTCAGGGATTAACACAATGTCAAGTTTAGGCTGTGAAATTAGGTTATCGGGACATGTCCCCTTTTTTAATTGATCAATTTTAACTAAATTGTCACCAACTGAGTTGATATCAGAAAGTTTTTGTTTCTGAACATCAGCTCTTTTAGTGGGAAGCGACAGCTACTAGTGTCACTGTTACATCCACTGCCTTGTTAACAAAGGTCGATGCTTTCCCAGCAGCTTTTGCTGGCGTGCACTACTGTAAATTATTGTCTCCATATCCGGCTATGGAGTGGATTTATGTTGATTCTTTACGACACAAGGCCCAGAAACCGGGATTTCATATTGGATAAAATATCAATTTGGTAAATGATGACTGGAAAATAAATAAAACAATAGAATATTTTACAGTGTTTGCTAACGTTTTTCTTCTAATTACGGTTTTGACAGAGGGTTGTTCCTGAGTACGAACGCAAAAGCAACAACTGAACACTTCACCTGTCCTCGCCAATCTTCATTTGTACTAAATAATCCAGTCATTATACGCCAAGTTTGGAATCAACCCACAACAAATTCTTTTAGAAGGTTTTTTAGTACCAACTTGTAGCGGGCCTTTCCCTTGTACATCATACTAAAATCCTCTAAGAATTTGGGGGAGTTATTGACGTGACAATTTACCGTACAGAATTGGATGAATTTCTCCAAAAAGCTTTGTCCGGAAAAAAATATTCCCACAGGTATCCTGGGTTCGTTTATTCATTGAAACTGAAAAACAGAAGGAAATTTCACAAACCAAGGGTGCAACAGCTGTAGAGGCTATTGTGTTCATTTCATAATCATTAAGGTCGAGAAAGCGAGAGAGCGAGAAACCGAGTGCCCGAACGCAAGGAAACAGGGCGAAATAGCGAGATTATTTTTTCTCTACTTCCCTCTCCCTCCACTTCCTGCCTTTGGATATTCTCAGCTTTTCACGTTCTCGCCCTTGAGTCCCCCCCCCCCCCGCCTCTCGTGCCCTCGCTTCGTCGCAATCTCGACTTCTCAGGTTCTCTGGAAGTCAAAATTATGAAATTACCGCAATAGGCTTCCATAGTAAAGAATAGATCTGTAAGTTAATTCAACTCTTCAGGAGGCTTTTTATAGCCGTCGGGAATCACCCGAAACTCATTCCTGCAGGTGACGAGATGGAGTGCTTTCGCAGGTCTTTCAAAAGTAAGAGATGAAAATATTCAGAAATGATCGGACATCTGATTGTCAAGTACATCATAAGATTTTACTGTTTTCTCAAAAGAACCGGCCAAAATCCAATTTTAATTCTTAAAAGAATATAGCCAGATGAGCGAGGTTATAAATAAATGATATCTTCTTCACTTTGGTGAACTTTTAAGTCTCTAAGGAGAATAAGCTGACCACATTAACACAAACTTAACTTGGACTATTGATTAAAGTCACACATGGAACATGAAGGAGAATTATGAACACCAACTAATCTTGGAAATCTGAGACACATCAATTTCTAGAAATTCTACAGATACAGAAGACGTAAACCCTCCAGATGATGACAATGTCACCACAATTACCGTGTAATCTGGGAAATCTTTTTGGAGAGTTTAAATTAGGGGTTAGTTCATTCAGTTTTAAGTCACCCCATGTCTTCTTTAACCATGATTCAGTGATAAACACAATGTCAAGTTTAGGTTGTGGTGGTTATCGGGACAGGAGTTGATATCAGAAAGTTTTTGTTTTTGAACTGAGTTCTTTTCCCTATACTTGTTGGTTTTGAGTTATAAATACCACCACCAATTTGTCGACAAGTAGCCACTTCAGATTGATTTACTTTAATCACACCTTTTGAGTCAAAAAGTTTATGTCAAATAGCTCATCTCTAATAGCTCATCTCTAGTTAGTGGAAATCATCAGAGTTTGGGTGTTAAAAGCGAGCTCACTAGAACTTGTCGGAATTATCTAAAAATGAAATACAAATATCATCAAAAATAGCATTAGCAATCCATTTGTTTTCAACCACAAATCTAAATCCTGGAAACAGGTTGGTCCTATATTATGATTGACAAATCTAAAAAAAACCTTGTAAATATTTGTCAAAAACAATTAAGAGCCAAAACCTTTGTTGGCTGTCTGTTAAGCGCTAACTCACTCACTACAGTGTGCTATGATGGAATTTTTGCCCAGGTAGTGGCACTATGTCCTACATTCACGTTAATTTGTACACAGAACCTCTTTTTTGTCCATCATTTGCTCTGTCCTTACGTCCTGCTCCACGGAGGAACTTCGTGACCAACACTTGGCGTGAGCCAGAGACCTCATGAATATTGACCCAGCATCAAACTCACTGATCCACTGCAGTTACCTCAACAGATAACAAAGGGCGACAGCTATCATTATCATGTCTAAACGAATTTTGTATTTCAGCATTAGCTTTTATAAGAGATGGGTGATTCAAATGTGGTTGTTTCTATTATAAAATACTGTTTAATTTGCAAGAATCTTATACATATAAATCATGTATAACATATTATGCACATAGTGTAGGCCCTACACATTGGAGTGCACGTAAATGATGTCCTGGCATTTGGAATTCTATATATGAGTAAGCCCTTGCTCCAATGTCCATACTAAATGTCCCTCATAGCACATTGCATTGCGTATACCCGTCTTCATTAGCCCAGTCGGAGAAGACCAATAGGATGTTAAACCCAATTCATTCCATTTTAATTTTAATTTTATTTGGCAAATAATTCAACATAGCTTTTTGACGTCTTTTAATTATGACGTCATAATAGGTAAAACGTCATCTTATTGTTCAACCATTGAGCTATTTTATCTGCTAAAAGAAAGACGCTCTGTGATATTTCTCTGAAATTTAATAACATTTTCTACGCTTTCGTGAATCAAGACACAAAAGTTACATCAACTATGACTATATTGTAAGTATTTTCGATTATATTGTCAAAAAATTCTAAAAAGTAATTAAAAAATTTAAAAACTTAATAAGTTTCCAATATTTTCGTAGTCGAGTTGAGAACAGGAAATAAATCAACTGGTTTCCTCTATTATATGTGTTTGATACGGTATTTGCTTTTTCAAATCGAAGAACTATACAGAGTATTTTACTTTCTCTTACTTATGTTTTGTATTATATTCCAGAGATATACCAGAGTATACTGATATTAGTTTAGACTATGGTGATGTATTTAATCAGATCATATATGATGATGATAACATGATTGTTATATTAACTGATACAGATTTGAGCAACTCTAAAGTTAATACTTCTAGTAAGTCTAACACTATAGTTAATACTTTCAGAAAGCCTAACACTTTAGTAATCACTCCTATTGTTAATACTTCTGATAAGTCTAACACTTTACTGTGTCCAAAATCTGTTTACACTAAAAGCATGTGATTCGAAACGCTAGTAACAGTCAAATAACAGAATCAAACCAGTTGATTACATCTCACAACGTCTCGTTGTCATTTGAAATTAAATACGACAATCGTAGAATACCGAAGGGGGGGGGGGCTGTTCTTTTCTGAATTTCAAATGCCAAGACATCTTTTATAAACTCTACCAATGTATACCCGTAGCCCCTGTTTTTCACTTGCCCCATAACGTTAAAGTGAACATGTCATTTATTATCTACCAGGGTCAAATATGGTTTTCGTTTCTTATTGTCATTGCATAAGATTGTTTTTTTCACTATTTTCAGTCGTATCTTACTACAAGAAATCGAACCAAGAATACGAGAAAATTTGTGAACTGAGAGTTCAAAGATCACCTCTATCATCATCATCAGTAACTGGAGATGCTAAGAATTTAGACGAAGAATTGGACGACAATTTTCAGCTGAACTTGAACCAGAACCAACATCATACAGTGATCAACTGGGCTGACGAAATCTCATATGAAGAACCTACAAATATTCCTGATTGGGCATTGATACCTGGAGTAGATTTTGATCGACCTGCTAAAAATGATTCCTCTATCACTGAAAATATTGATGACTTCAACCAAACTCACCATCAATTTGTTATCAACTGGGCTGAAGAACCTGCGTATGATGGACCCGTACAGGTTTACCTTATGCTTAAGAAATTAGATTTAGCAGGCCGTAAAACCTGGGTCTCAAACATTAGATTACTGCTGTATTCTCTTGGATTTGCTTATGTATTTAATGTAGAAATAATTGGTGATACTAATAACTTTATTGGAATCTTTAAGCAGAGGTTACGAGATATTAACATACAAGAATGGTCGATACGTCTAAACAGCTCTGAGAGCTTAAAAGAGTATAGACACTATAAGCATGAATTATGTCAAGAATATTACCTGTCTTGTAACGTCAAAATGGCATACAGGCGAAATATAACTCGCTTACGATTAAATCAATTACCACTAGCGACCAATCAACATCGTTTACGTATTAAAAATTCATCACTATGTCCAATATGTAAGATGGCTGACGAAGATACTTACCATTTTTTATTAGACTGTCCAGCTTATGAGTCATTAAGGAATCAGTATATGCCCGTTAAATTTGCTAAAGGGTATTATGATCAAAATCGATTTTACCAGTTGTGCACAACTAAGAATTTAGATTTCATTGTTGCCATTGCTTCGTATATAGAGAAGGCTTTATTGGTAAGAGAATTTAAAGTAACTCCGCCATTGAAAAAAACATGAATATTATAAATGTATACATGTATGTATGTTCTCCGTATTGCAAATATATACAATTGTCAAAACAAATGTCACTGTATTATGGGTCAATGACCTGATATACTGAATAAAGATTATTATTATTACATGTCCCTGACTGGGCTCTAATACCTGGATTAGATTTCAATCGAGATGCTAAAGATAATTGCCCCAAGAAGCACTGTTTTACCACGGAAAATAGTGAGGACTTCGACAAAATTCATCATCAATATATTATCAACTGGGCTGACGAACCTGTGTATGATGGTCCTGTAGATGTCCCTGACTGGGCTTTGATTCCTGGTTTTAATTTTAATACCTATTGCCAAGTAGATTCTGATCGAGTAACAGATTTAGATAGCGATGCTAAAGATTGTGTTAACAAACAAAGAATCAACGCCAAATCATACTTTATGGATGCAGTATCTGGTTTATCTACTATTTGGGAATAATAATATTATGTTAGTGAGAGTTGCATCAAGTGTATGTTTGTGAGTTTTGCATCAAGTGTATGTTTGTGAGGTTTGTATCAAGTGTGAATTCGAGTGCATGTTTGTGAGCGAGTTGCTTCAAGTTATTTGTGAATTCAACTGTGTGTTTTTGAATAAGAATGGTTTATGGTTGTTTGTTTATGAATAACAATTGACAGGAGGGGTTGCTGAGTGTTAATTTAATTATTATATTTGTGAATAAGTGTGTTCGTTTGAAAGTTTTATGTGTTAATTTAACTATAAAGTAATGATATAAGTACTAGTCACGATTAATAATATATATATTTTTGCTAGTAAGTAAAATGATTCTAGATGAATAGATAAACACATTGTGTTTGATTATTTGAGTAGAGAGAGCGCGGGGTGGGGTGGGGTATTTATTTATTATAATTTTAGCATTTAATATCGTTATCAAAGCTATATATACACGTATTTTTGAATTTTGTAATAAAAAATCTTAAATTTATATAATTGGGAATATACGGGTATTAAATAAATTATTTTTTTGCCACATCTATACAAGATTTCGGTTTTTACATATTTTTGAATTTTGTAATAAAAATCCTAATCTATAATGTGTATATCTGTGGTATATATAAACATGTGTTATGAATGAATGGTTTTTGTGACTTGTACACTGTAAATATTCAATGTTACAGCCAATGTTCCCAAAACATGCCCTGGGATGATGGATTCCTTTACTGGAGAGGCAACCTAATATAAGCACAAAATGACCTCCGTCACCCCATGTCTTCTTTAACCACAATTCAGAGTTTAACACAATGTCAAGTTTAGGCGGTGAAATTAGGTTATCGGGACATGTGACCTTTTTGAATTGATCAATTTTAACTAAATTGTCACCGACTGAGTTGATATCAGAAAGTTTTTGTTTTTGAACATCAGCTCTTTTACTTGTTGATTTTGAGTTAGAAATACCACCAATTTGTCGAAAAGTAACCACTTCAGATTGATTTAGTTTAATCACACCGTTTGAGTCAAAGAGTTTATGTCCAACAGTTCATCTCTAATACTATAGCTAATCTGGTTAGTGGAAATCATCAGAGCTTGGGTGTTGAATACAAGCTCAGTAGAACTTCTCAGAATTATCAAAAAATAAAATATCATCCAAAATAGCATTAGCAATCCATTTGTTTTCAACCACAAATTTAAATCCTGGAAACAGACTGGTCCAAATATTATAATTGGAAAATCTGTAAAACTTGTAAATATTTGCCCCGAAAAATTAGAAGCCAAAAACTTGTTTGGATATTTGTTAAAGGGACAATAACATTCTTGCTGGCTTGGTAGCTCCAGAAAATAAAGAATACCCTTTTCTAAGTACTAGATGTTTAAATGTCCTACCTGTTGTGTAAATTATCCATTACAACCTATTTTACTTGTCCAGAGGGTTCGAAAATATTTTAAAATCCAAGTCACATTTGAAAAGGTTTACGTTAGACTTTTCAAATCAATTGGTTGAATTTTTCCAATTTTTTAAAATAGGTGTGTTAAGATGAAATTTATAGCATCATTTAATTGGAATATTCTAAAATAATACGATTTGTTGACCAGAATGAAGATTGGGACATATTTTTCAGTTACAACAAGAGTGTTATTGGGGCTTTAAGCTTCACCCAGTCACTACAGTGTGCTCTGATGGGAATTTTGCCTTGGTAATGGCACTGTGTTCTACATTCATGTCAATTTGTACACAGGACCTCTTTTTTGTCGTATCTGAATGATTTTAGCCCGTCCTTGCCAGGCCTACGTACTGCTCCACGAAGGAACTTTCTTGACCCACACCTGGAGTGAACCAGAGACCTAATGTTTAATGATCCAGAGTCAAAACTCAATGAGCCATTGCAGTTTCCTCAGCAGATAACAGATGTGCCTGATGTGCTGAAAGCTATCATTATCACGGAAAATGAATTTCGTATTTCAGCATTAGCTTTTATAAGAAATGAACGATTCAAATGTGGTTGTTTCTATTACAAAATAATGTTTTATTCACAAGAATCTTACACATATAAACCAAGGTATTTACATATGTACATAAATGTGTAAATTCATACAAAAAGACAATATAACATAGACCGACTTTACACAACAAAAAGCCATAGGTATTTTTAATACTCTGATTTAAAATGTATAAAACAAGAATAGCAACTCTTGACAATTACAATATATAGATGAATTAGCACTATTTTTATGTAATGAGTATCATCTATATGAATTCTTGACTTGAATGTCTATATACAAAGATGTGTTGCCAGGCAAAAAAAAAAATACATCAACAGCAGCTACATCATCTGAGCAGTTATCAAGGGTCGTCACATATTTATGCTTTTGTAGGTTATAGCAGGGGCCAAACACCTAAGTAATATTTGATAGTTATCCAGGGTGATTCATGTATTATTTGATAATTTATCCAAAGTGAAATCATTTGATATCTATCCAGAGTAATATTATCTCATATTCATTCAGAGTGATATCATCTGATAGTTGTCCAGTATGGTATCATCTGATAATTTATCTATATTATCCAGAGTGATATCATCTGATTTGAAAATAACAGAATTTAAATAAATAATGATCTACATTTGAACAAATTCATAAATGAGTAGCAGAGTAGCAAACAACTCCAAGTCATACTTTACATCATAATTATAACAAGTAAATTAATCTTGTCATGTAGAACAAGGACAATGGCTGGCCTTCAGGTTCATGCTATTTTAGGAACGTGGAACATTTTATGTACATGATTACATAAGACAAACACATATTTTAAAGTGTAATATACATATATCACACACTTCCTTCAACAACCCTCATCCAAATCTGTCATCATATATTATACATCTGGTCCTAACACATACACACACTCACTTAACCCTTGAGGTTCCAGTCTCAAAAATGTATATATCAGACTTCTTTACTGTGAATGCATAAAAGGGTACCTTACACAAAAACTGTCACAAGCTCAGATTTTGTTTGTCTTTAACATTTCTGTATTATGACTTTGAAGGTCATCAGTCACATATTGAAAATTTGAATAGGAAATAGTTCCACTAAACACTTTGGTAACTTTTTATATACTTACATTAGTAACGATTTTAACCATAACCCAAATCATGACCCAAAGGGTTAATGTACCTCTCTATGTTTTGGCTTCATTAGAAGCAGCATAGAAGACAGCTACAAATAATAGTAGCACCACAAAACCGAAGGGTCCAAGTCCACTAAAAATCTTGGGAGATGGAAGCAAAAGGGTTAATGTATCTTTTTATGTCTTGGTTTCACTAGGGCATTAAAAGCAGCATAGAATATAGTTCCAAATAATAATAGCACCACAAAACCTAATGGTCCAAGTCCAAACCATAAGTTCATCACTAAATATAATATTCCGAAATAAATCAAGTTCTTATATGCCGCTAGAAAACGTAAACTAAGTCTAGGTTGTCGAAGATGTTCAGCTTTGACCTTAGACACTGGTGACAAAATGACATCTTGTTGTGATAATGGTGGTGATATATATGTCTGTATCATTCGACCCAGAAAATCTGTACGATTGTATAACATGTTAATATCTTCCGCAAACTGAAACAAAGATAAAATAATAATAACTGAATCTATTTCATATTCCATGTGATTTTGGCCTGTCATTTGGTGAGAATAATAAATTTTGGATCTCAAATTATCTACATCATAGTTTTGTATGTTAAAACTTGATTCTGTGCAAAATTGCCAAATTTGAGCCATATTGATCAGTCAATCAGTAGTATAGTAAAATAATATTCAGCATGAACGATGTTCTGAAGAGAATTGCAATTTTTTAAAAATATTTTCTGTATACATGTTTTGTCTATGATGGCACTACTTTGGAAGCAGAAGTTAAACCACATACATTCAAGATTGTATATCAAAAGAATGAAATATACTTCATTTTTTTTAATTATATAGTTCACATTTATAATTATACTCATAATCCATAACAGGAAAAAGTCCCCCACCCCCCTGTAGATGTTCTACTTATCATATAATGATTCCCTTTGAAGTACTTGTCATCGGAATGTGGTTGCATTGTAGTTCAGTTTTAAATAGCTTACTTTCAATGATTAACAGAGAGATCTTATGAAATAAATTACATTTTCTCCTTTAGATCACTGCTTCTATAATATAAACTCTGTTAGTTGATAAAGAATTAGTTATTTTCTTATACTAATCTTATATTTACCTTTGTATTAATAATTTCACAGAAATAATAAAAGAAGCGAACCAAGGCTGCATTTTCATAACTTTTGATTGGTTCAAGATCGGGATCTCCATAGTATAGTACATCAAATTTCTTTAAACCATTAGCCACCTTTAAAATAAAATCCAAGTTGTCAGCATATATTAAAGCGTCCTACAGCAATAAGACTGTTCACTTGAAAAAACTATGAAATAATTATTGTTGTAATTTTAAAATGACAGCAACATGCACAATGGAAAAAAAAACATTTTGCCCAGGCAGCAGAATTCAAAGTGTGAAGACTTTTTAAATAAACAGCTTGACACTTTGCATAAGAATTAGCAGGGAACCAGTGTGCTAAGAAAAATTATCCTCCTACAATACCGTACACCAGTCTCATAGTTGAAAACAATAGAAAGGATTCTTGGAAATGAAAAATGAAATGAAAATTATAATAACTCCCAAGATAATCAGCCTCAAATAAAGCAGCTATAAAAGAGAGGTATAAACCAAAAACTGCCTTCCTCACCCTATCAAGATTATCTAATATGACTTTTATTAGCTCGAGAGAGCTCAAATCAACTTAATAAACTAACACCATGCTGTAGACCACATTTAAAATAAAACTGTATATGGTGAGGTCCTTGTGTACAACATAATTTTTAACGAATAAAGACAGTGGACTCTATTGTAATTAATGAGTTACTACTCTAAATCATTCAGTCTATACAAATATTTGTAAACCTAGTCATAAACATTCATCTTTGTAGATTGCTATAAAGAAAAGCCATCTCCTCTATCATTTGACATAAGTTTTAGTTTTACACACTGATATACCATACTCTACAACTACTGGTGGAATTGGTAATTTCCATGTTCACACCACACAATCACAGCCTTCACCTTTTAAAATTTTGCAAATCATGAGGTAAAAATGTAGCTACATTTGGAATTTGATATAACTAAAGGCTTTTTTATCGACTTGCCAAATTGATTTGAATTTAGTAGAGATGTCATGTGATAATTTAGTCGATTTCAAAGTACTTTGGCGAGTTCGTTAAATGCTCGGATTAGCTGTAAACAATTATTGTGGCTGGACACAGTTGAAAAAAACACGTGACCACCCGATCAAATCGTCAAATCGCACCCTGAACTGATTTGGCGATTTGATGTAATCGCTTCGGAAATCAATGTCGATAAATTTGTTGATTAGGGTAACCAATTTGAATTAGATGGACGTTAAAGATGAAAATGTGATTGAATGCAAATCACTTTGGCTAATCAGTGGTCGATAAAAACGCCTTCCATCAGTATGACTCTGAGGCTAAAATTTACCTCCAACACACGAAACACATTAGAGGGAGATAATATACCTGATATCTTCCAAGTGGTGTTAATTGTGGACCTGTTTCTGTGTCTATATGATCTGGTACTGTAGATTCACCTATTATAGAACTATCATGACTTGACATATCTGTTGGCATTGTTTGATCTTGTACTTCTAACGGCACTGGCATCTAAAAAGAACACATCAGAAGTGTTGCTTATTTTCTTAAAATGGGATAACACTCAATAAACGAAATAAATTTGTTCAATAGTCACTGAGCAAAAAATGCAGTAAACTTTATTTTCTGATTTCACCAGTGTTTAAAATTCATATTGTTCCTTCACCTACATATAACTGGCAGGGCCGACATTTTTTTCATTCAGAAGATGGTGGGTCGATCCTGTAAGTCGAGTGTACATTTTGTTAATATTTGTTGGACCTACCAGTTAATGACAGGGCCTCACTCGGCTAATCTCGACAGATTCCGTAAACTACATCTAGTCTCGGATGTATGACAGTAAGTGATATGTACCTATGCCCATACATTTGTGATGCGGCTACCGGTTTACTTTAACAGGAAAACTTGACGCTATTACACAAATTGGGAACCTATTCGGCTAGCGACCTATTCGACCGATCGAGCTGCAACCTGTTCGTTGGAAACATATTTAGAGTAAAGACAACAGTCTCTATTTTTCAACCAATAAGATCCAACGTTATGTCTATCAAATGAAAGTAGAATATATTATTTTTTATCCATTCCTTCAGCTCAGAATAGAAGTGTAATTTCGTCATTATCTTACAGCTGGATCGGTCGAATAGGTCGCTAGCCAAATAGGTCGCCCACTTGTGTTTGGAATGGGCGCAGCCATGTTTCATCCGGGACCTTTAAAGTAGTTCCAATATGGCGGAATTCATCATACAGCCGATTCCCGAAATCTCCCGAGGTTTGCCGAGTGGACAGGTCCTAATACTTTTATGAATGGCGTCTACCAGCAGGTTCTTTTGGCTTCCAACTCTTGTTGACTAATTACATGTAATTTCAAACACAGCATAACACTAATTTATCATTTTTAATAACCTTTTCGGATGAATGCTATACTTCTATAATAATTACCTTAAACACTGCACAAATATTTCTAACAGAAGCATTTAATAACATTTGTTGTTTTTTTATTTCTTCAGGACTTGTATGACCATATGGTACATCTTCAGCAAAGAAACTGGCTAACCAAGAGAAGAAACCTTTATGTTTATTTTTCTCTAATATATCTGGTCGTTTTATAGCAGCTAATTTAGCATCCATCATCTGGTCTAGAACAGCACTGGACTACAAAAAAAAAAATAAAAAAATGATTCAAATATGTATAAATCAGAGAAACTACAGAGGCGATTTTATTGACCACTGATAAGCCAAAATGATTTGCATTCAATCAAATTTTCATCTTTAATGTCCATCTAATTCAAATCGATTACCTTAATCAAACAATTTATTGACACTAATTTCCAAAGTGTCTACCACAAATCGCTAAATCATCTCTACATGTGATATGTTGACTTGATCGAGTGTGCCCAGCCACAAGTATGGTTGTTTACAATTAATTGGCATACTATTCCACCTCCAGAAAACAAGGAGTAAAAGATAGGGTTTAACATCCACTTGACACAAACTTGGTCATTAACTTGTGTGTAAGGGTTTTTAGCAAATGGGAGGAAACCATAAGACCAGTAGAAAACCCACAAAGTTAGACCGTTGACCCTACTCACGTATAAGCTGGGAATCGAACCCATGCCACCTGACTCAATGACAAACCTAATGCTGCAAACTTAAACCATTCAGCCCCGCTCCTTCAGAATACCTATTTAAAATGTAAAGATTTTAATATATTGTTAAGATCTTCTTACCATGCTCTGTGTTCTGTATCCAAATAATGGTATATATTGAAAACCTGGTGATTCTAATTCTACGAGCTGTGATGGTAATGATGATATGCCGTCAGACATCGATAGATAACTAGCACCAAGATCGGTTGTCATTGATAAATATGGGTTTTTAGTTGATAGGAAAGATGATCCACACATTTTCTTCTCCGCTAAAAAAAATGCATAAAACATAGAAAAATCTTGTTGGATGGCAGTATGAAATTTGCTTGAATTCCACTTACCAGTTGAAGAGAATAAAAATGCTGTAAATTTGCTGGGATGCCAAGAACCTCATGCAACAAACTTGTGTTTTAATATCAGATTGAACAATTATTAGACAGTATTTGAACGGAACTCACCTCTTTCAATAAGAACTGATAAATTAGCTTTACTAAATACCTAAAAATAAAAACAGAATTTTATAAAGACACATCCTAACAATATTTTTTATCATTACAAGAAACAAACAAATGTAGTAAATAAAGAAAAACATTATTTTAAAAAACAACTTTAACAAAAATTTTATAACAAGAGTCAGTATAATAATTAAATCCTAAACAGCAAATTTCAAACTTTCAACCTAACAAATTATTGAAGATAACATCTCTTGCCGGATATAGAAATTATAAAAATTGACATCCATTTTCATTTGGTTTAAGAAAAAATTCTGGGACAACCATCACAGAGTTTCTTTTGTCATACATTTCTAATTTGCGGTTTACATGTTTTATTTAAAAATATCTTGTTAAAAATGTAATGTTACAACTAAAAAACAGTTAAATTTGACCCAGAGAGAAAAAATGAAATGAAATAGGGTTTAACGTCCTACTGTTTTTCTACCAAACTGGGCTAATGAAGATGGGCATACATCATGGTGTGTTATGAGGGAAATTTTGCCCAGACAGTGCCACTACAGCCTAGTCTAATATCAAATTCCAACTGTCAAGGGATCATTTACGTGCACATCCTTCTGTACACAGGACCTCGCCTTTCCATTCCATCCAAATGACTAGACAGTTGTCCTCGTCAGGCCCTCTGTCCTGTATCACTGACAAAAGGGGAACCACGCCAAAAAAATCTGGTTGAACATTCTCAGTCAAAGCTGGGATTGTACACCCAACCTCCAGGCTAGCGAGCCAGCGTCTTACCCACTTAGCCACCATGACCCCACCTAGACAGGATTTTCTTACCTTAGTCACTCTATATAACATGAGTGTATTAGAACAGGACGTTAAATCTATTCGATAAACTCGCGGTAAGAACTCTTGAAATAAAACTGAATAAAATAGTAGATTATCCTCAATAAATGGATACCTATAAAAAAAATATAAGATATCTATTAATGTGAGTTTCACAATGACTAAAAATCATTGCAATTTGTTAATGCATAAACAAGTCACTCTGCACAGAATAGAAAGATTACTTTGGAACTCCTTTGTCTTTCATCATGTGAAGACATATTTTAAAGAGAGAGGGAAAGGGGATCATTCCTTTTGAAAGATTGTTAGAATTTTGTTACTTTTCCCCAAAATACTCTTATTTTTAAGAAGTGTTGATAATTCGATCTTTAATTTCTGTGTTTTGTAATGAAGTTTCCCAGCTGTATACTTACCATTTATCATCTAGTTTTTTATCATTATCTTGCTCTGGTCTATTTCTATCTTTATTTATAACATGTTTAGGATCTGTATAACGCCATGGTTGTATATAACTTAACCAGATTTCTAATACCTAAAATAAAGTTGTTTTTTTATGAGATTCTGGATTCAACTTTTTCAAAAATCATTGATGAAAGATCATTAGATTTTTTAATTAAAAAAGATCATTTGACTTATGAATTTTTTTAAAAGATCATTTGAGTTATCAATAATTAAAAAGATCATTTCAATTATTATTAATTACAAAAGATCATTTCAATTATTATTAATTAAAAAAGATCATTAGAATTATTAGTAATTAAAAAAAGAAAATTTGAATTATTAATAAAAAAGATCATTTGAATTTTCATTAAAAAAGATCATTTGAATTATTAACAAAAAAAGATTGTTTGAATTATCAATAAAAAAAAGAAGTAACAATGCGCTGTACAATGCCATACTAAAAAAAAAAAGGAAGAAAAACTTGGTACTTACCATTTTAAAAGAGGAATCTAGTGGCCAGTGATCAAAGGCATGTTTTAAGAAAGAGTACAGTTTCTTCTGTAGTATCTGTGGTATAATTGTCCTGTTCACAAAAAGAGATTGAGGAGAACAATAATATAAAAACATTTTGAAAGTTCACTTGGATGATATGTAGATGTCACAATATTCTGTACATTTCAAGAATATCCAAACTGATTTTTTAATATTCAATATTCAATACCAAATTAAAATATTATGAATCTGATCTGGTTTTGTCTTCTATAAAATATTTTACTAACATAAATTCCATAAAATGAAGAAAAATTCAAAAATAAGCAAGATGATAAATAAAAAGATATTGATATGCAGGAAATGATTAATTCAATTAAATTAAATATAAACAAAAAAAAATATTCAAACAATAACCTGGAATATATTTGAATAGTGTAACCATTTCAAGTTTTAGTATTTTATTATATCTTACTTTTTAAATTCATCAAGTGCTGACGTATTTGTAGTTTGATATGGTAGTTGTGAAGCCGTATTAACAAAATAATGTATATATTTAACTAGAACACGAACTACATTTACATGATTAGCTGTTGGTACAAAATGTTCCTGAAAAATTAACATAAACTTATCAAATTATATAAAAATAAATTCTATATATCATAAAATAATAAAATTGCCGAAAATACAATTATAAAAAATACTAAATATGTAATGATTTGTTGAGCAATGAAATATTATACATGTACTCTAAGCATGACAAAAACAGAATCAAAAAATTTGAAAGTATGTATTATTTATATACATGTAAATATCAAAGCTATCAGTTGCTTCTGAATTCTGAATCATCTCTAGATCAAAGAATCTTCATTCCATTTACCATTTACCAGTATTAAAATATTATTCCCAGACCAGGGCCACCACCAACCAGGTATAAGTTTGTTGACATGCACTATATATCTATATTAAGAATTTACTACATTTGTACAAATATGTCAATTTACTTCAATTTTAGCAGCATTTAGGGTTAAATCAATGTAAAATGTCTTTTTTCCACATCATAATAAACAGAACTTATATCCAAATTACTTTAACTTTCACTACTTTCAGTAAATGTCCTAGATGCTGCTAAGATTTACATAAATAATATATAAAGCTAGATTAACATAAATTATAGTGCTATAAAATAATACAATGAGTAATATCATGCGAATTGTAGCAATTGAAAAATCTGACTTTATATGGTCAACATTGTTAAACTCTGAAACTGAAGCCTCGGCAAGGTAAATTCATCACTTAGAACTGGCTTAACGCAAATTCATAATGGCAGTGTACTAGTTAAAGGCAACATGATATGCTGACAACTTTGATCAGTGTGAAATAGTTAAACACAAATTGATTGCTGAGAAATGGTTAAACACCAATTGATTACTGTGTAAATTTTGCACCGGTAGGGGAATTTCCCCCAACTATTCAACAAATTCAAACTGTCTTCTGTACTGTTTCTAGTTTTATACATATGTATAACTAAGAGTCTTTTAAAAACAAAATAAATAGAACAAGACAACTAAATGATACTTTCAGATAATACAAATGGAAAGAACTTTTTTCTTTAATCACAACATTTAAAGCTTAATGAGCAACATAAGAAAGAAATACTTCTAAAAAAAAATATATCGATTTGATTTCATCTGAAGTTGTATTTCAATTAGGGTATGGCTGGTATCCAAATAGAGAAAGAACTATAGAACAATATCCCTATATGATTAAACTTTCTACTATAAATATAAAAGTTAGTTTAACATTTAAAAATATCAGATGTATTCAAATTGATACAGATTCTTTCAAATAAATCAAGAGACTCTTTACATTAAACTAGCTCAAGAAAACATAACATTTTCAAGCCTCTACAGATTAAAGATAAGACCATACAAAAAAATATTCTGATTCTTAATTATTACTGTATGTTTATATTTACCACAGTAAAGGGAAGTAATTCTAATAGAGTTCTGGTTGCTACCAGAAGTCGGCAAAAGTGTATCATGGTACATAGGCTCAATTAATCAAAATAAACATTAACAGTCAAGAATGAAACTGGATAACCTTAAACTGACATAATTTTATCAAATAATAGCTGGACCTTTATAACTGTTTCCTGTGTGAAGTGATAAAAAGAAACAATTATACTCCATGGAAATTCGAGGAGAAGTAACCTATTTCACATTAGTGCCAATACAAATTCTGTACTACAGTTCATACTATGAACTTCATAGACAGTGAGAATAAATTACTGCTCATAAATGAATCAGTTTGTATTCGGCTTAGCATACAGTAAATCAGAATTATAAATTATTTAAGGGAATTCCTATAAACAGCATGGATAAACTAATGATGATACAAATGTAGAACTTTGAAATGTGATGCTAAAGTTTGTGACCCAGAATTCTTTTTCTTTTTTGTATGGCCTAACTATCTGACTTACGCATCTGTTAATTAATAAGAATTTGTGGAGAGAGTGATTTTTAACAAATAGAATTGTTTAAGTTCTGTGAACATTCAGTAGAATAACAGTGATGTACAATGAAGAAGTTTTAATAAAGATACATGCAGACATGCTAGAGTTGACGTTTCTTTATAAAACACCAAAATAAAGATTTAAATAATAGTCTTTAATAATACTAACATTAGACATACAAGTATGTGATATATTAATTAGTATAGCTCAATCCAGTCCACAGTATAGACAGTATGTACAATATAGGAAGAGATAGAGTAGAACACTGTTTGTTTGATATCTGAAACATCTTACACAATTAAAACCACACCAGGTGCACATTTTGTTTCATAATAGATTCAAAATAAGATCTGTGACCCCACCCCAACACGTGATGTTGGACTAGTAAACTGACAACGGGAATTACAATCAGACCCACAATGGTGAAAAAACAACCAGTCAATTTGAAACTCTTAGACCACCATTGCAGTTTGTACCAAATGCAGTTAAGATTGATCCAATGTAATATTATAGGTTAGCTATGATTTTGAAATAAATGGTATATATTCCATAATATTAAGCAGATATCAAGCAGTTAACTCTCTGCAGTTCATTAACGACTGACTAGTTTATACAATGCATGCTATTCAGACAAGCCTCTAAAGCAAAACAGCAGGTAATTCCCTCTTTTAAAACCCGCACCCCATGAATTTGTTAGATGTTCAGATATCAAACAATACATTCTATGGACATTGAATATCTATACTTACATAGAGAAAATAGAAAGGATCTCTATCATGGCTTGTATTAAGACTATGCAGTGCGTATGATGAAATCTAACAGAAAATCATATTCATTAATATTTTCATCTTGTGCACATATTGTCTCTATGAATCTAGTATATCACACAGGGTGTATTCATTAATTTGATTTGCATTAAAAGCACACATGACATTAAATGATATATATGAATACCGGTAGTTAAAGGAAAAAAATTGCTCACCACTGTTCCTCTAGGAAATCTCTGTCTTTCACTGCTGACTGTATTCTGATTCAACCAAAATTCACACCAAATCTAAAACAAAATTCTCAATAATAATATCATGTTTCATAATATTTGGTACAGCAGTTAGCAAGATAGAGAGAGAAATGGGGTTTAATGGCCACTCGACACAAACTATGTCATTTCGGGACTAATACATGGTTTAATTTTAAATTATTTTATGACTTTTAATATACTTGTATCCCTAATAAAATAAAAAAATTGCTATGTATTTTATAATGTTTGGATTATTGACATAAAATTAAACAAGAATTATGCAAGAGCTATTTCTGCCTATTGCAATTCTTTCTTTAGGCCTGAAATGTTATCTAAATCATTAATTAGAAATTAATTAGCTTATATAAGACCATAATCAACACTTGATGTCATCAATTGCCTGCAATATTTACTGGATTTGGTTGCGATCCGTTGCTCAACTTCTATTGATGATGAAATCAAAATATGGATAATCGAGACTTATGTTTTTTTATCGTACCGACTTAAGTAATGACTATCCAGGCTAGGCCTAAAATTCAATCCCTAAATTCTTGGTTCAGAGTGATTTAATTTGACTAATATTTTCAGCAAATTACCCTTAACATTATATAGTTTTTAACTATTATAGTGAGATCTGACAGCCCTTTATCTAATCTCTCATAATGCATCTTTAAACAAAACTCCATTTTGTTCTATTTATATGTACATTATATGTACCTGTAACATAGTTTCTGATCGCCACGTTTCAGCTTCACTTTGATCCATAACAGGTGATGATGGTGTATGTTGTTTCTGATTGGCTACTGTAAAACTTGATTTAAATAAACCACGAGGTGATTTGAGCGGAGAAACACTTGGAGATGAGTGAGGTGAATGAGACTGTGCATGACTGAAAAATCAAGAGTATTCTTTTATACTAACATTGCACAAGCATAACTTAACACCTTTTTTACACTAAATATCACCATGTGGCCACTCTTATGGGGGACAATACAACTGGTACCGTGGACAGATGCCCCATCAAGCATTATAGTTTAATTTTCAATACATTGTATTTCTAATATTTGAGATAACAAAATTTGAACAGATATATGTCTTTTTGATTCAAGGATCTGCTCTTCGTTTCTAGACCATGACACAACTTGGTTGTACTGCTGTATATATAAATGAATATTTTTTGCTTACCTAGACGATACATGGTAATGAGAAACAGGACTTCTGATTGGAGGAGGAGAGTGTGGCATTGATGGCAGATGTTTTTTATCCAATGGCATAAAGTATGACAAATAGTCATCAATTAGACTAGGGTAGATAAAATCATAAAACTCATGCCATGTACTTTTAGTAAATTTAGGATTGACCAAGGCATACGCAAAA